>VHKM01000493.1:2085000-3285000 GCA_007210695.1 Neogobius melanostomus
TATTTACTTATTGAAGGCAAAATCGCATAAACTCACTGAAAATTATGTGTATACTATATACAGTCTGTCTCTTTTCCCCCTTATCACACGCCCCACAAGTATAACTGCACACGGTGCTACACTGATTGATAATATCTTCACGAATGTTCTTGACAATATGACAAGTGGAATACTGATTAATGATATCAGTGACCACTTGCCAGTTTTCACTCTATTTGATATACAACAAAAAAGTAAGATAAACAAAAGTACTATTATGGTAAAGAATGTAAGATTAACATCTGAGCGCTCGATAAATGCTTTCAAGGTGAGTTTGTCAGATCAGGACTGGAGTAATGTCCTTGGAGAACAAGATGTTAATATTGCATACACACATTTTGTTAACACAATCAAACAGCTATATGATCAACATTGTCCAGTAGTAACACGCAAATATACGCAAACCAATAAATGTGTCCCATGGGTGACAAGGGGGCTATTGAACGCATGTAAAAAGAAAAACTCCTTATATAAAACATTTATAAAAAAGAGAACATTGGAAACTGAAACTAAATACAAAAAATATATGGACAAACTAACAAGTATAATAAAAAAATGTAAAAGAAATTACTATAGAAATATGATTGAGGTCAATAAAAACAATATGAAAGGACTATGGAAAGTCTTAAATCATGCAATGTCTAAAGACTCGAAAGCTGCAAGTTACCCAGACTGCATGATTAATAATGATGAGAAAAATACAGAAGGGAAGACTATAGTTAATGCGTACAATGACTATTTTGTCAATATTGGGCCTCACCTGGCATCAAAAATAGCCAAAACAAACAGTGACGACTCTCAACATAAAAATATGAATGTTCACTCCTTCTTTCTCACGGCAACGAATGAAAATGAAATAATTAAAATAGTTCAAGCTTTCAAGAATAAAAAATCAACTGATTGGAACGATTGGAAAATTATACATAACATATCTATGCCTTTAACACATATATGCAACCTATCCTTTTCAACTGGTGAATTCCCTGACCTCATCAAGATTGCCACGGTCGTTCCAATTTATAAAAGTGGGGATAGTCATCAATTCACAAATTATAGACCGATCTCTATACTTCCTCAACTATCTAAGATTCTGGAAAAACTTTTTGCCGCCCGCCTGGACAGCTTTGTGAATAAACATAACTTACTCAGTGACTGTCAGTATGGGTTCAGAATCAACAGGTCAACTGCACATGCATTAATCAATCTAAGCAAAGAAGTCACCAACAATATCGACAATAAGCTGTGTTCATTGGGTATATTCATATACCTCCAGAAAGCCTTTGACACTATAGATCATGAAATACTTTAAAATAAACTAAATAACAATGGGATCAGAGGGATTGCTAACAATTGGTTGAAGTCATACTTGACTGAAAGAAAGCAGTACGTACAAATTGATGAACATGTATCAGGACGGAGGAACATTGTATGTGGAGTCCCCCAGGGGTCAATATTAGGACCTAAATTGTTTTTGTTGTTCATAAATGATCTGTGTGAAGTCTCAACAAAGTTAAAATGTATAATATTTGCGGACTACACAACAATTCTGGGTTCCGGCAAAGATCTACAACTGCTTGTCTCAGAGGTCACAACAGAATTATACAAATTCAAAGAATGGTTTAATAGAAATAAACTATCGTTTAACATATCGAAAACAAAAATGATTCTTTTGGGTAAACGGAATAGTGACGTTCAGATTCAAATCGATATTGACAATGCTCGAATTGAACAAGTAAAGGAATATAAATTTCTGGGTGTGATCCTCAGTCATAAGGTTAGCTGGAGACCACAAATAGATAACATTCGTGGAAAAATGGCGAAAAATGTGGCCATAATGGGCAAGTGTAGATTTTTTCTGGTCCACAAGGCTCTCTTCACCCTGTACTGTTCCTTTATCCTACTGTACATAAATTATTGCTCTGAGGTCTGGGGAAATACCTTCAATAGTCATTTACAAGTTGTATATAGACTACAAAAGAAGGCTATTAGAATTGTTCACAATGTCGGATATAGGGACCATACAAATATATTGTTCTTAAAATCTAACACCATGAAACTTGATGACCTTATAAAATATAATGCTTTGTTACAGATATATAAAGCTGTAAACAACCAGCTCCCTAGTTATATACAACAAATGTTTGGTAAAAGAGTAGGAAGTTACGATTTAAGGGGCACTCATAATCTGAAAGTACAATGTATTCATTCTACCCTAAAAAGTCACTGTATCACCCGGAGAGGTGTAAATCTAGAGGAACCCTTAAAAGGCGCTGATAGTCTCCAACAATTCAAAAAACAGTTTAAGAGAAGTGTGTTTGAGAAATATGCTAAAGACATGTGACCTTGTTCTTATTATTTACAAGTAATTTTGTATTACTGTGAACCTGTTTAACCACATCATTGCTGATAGAACCAATGTCACCAACCCCTAAGTTTAAGTCGTTATGAATTATAGGAACTGAGAGAAATGAATAAGCAAACGCTAATCACAATGCTGTAATAGCCTGTTTGCACTGGTCACTATTAAACATAATAGAACGAGGGCAGGCGAGAGATGGACCTGGTGGACGCAGCAGGGTGAGTGCTTGCTGATGGGGGGCTACTGCCCTCTACCAACTGGCCACATTACACCCTGGCTTTTTAAGGCACCTCACTAAATAAGGCAAAGAACAAATAATAAAACAATCATAACCATTATTTTTACAGTGGAAATGCTGGGAAAATGGTGATTTGCTTAATAATGTGGAACATCCTTCTTAAGTAGTTTTTCCCATGGGCTTACCTGACAACTAATCATCCCAGGCATCTGAGATTGATGTCAGTGATTCAAAGCACCCTGAGTCACAATACCATCCATGAGTTTCATTGATTTCTTTTTTTTTTTACATTTATGACATTGAATTACAATTTGCATAATCATGTGGAATACAGTGTAAATGCTGACTAAATTGAAGTAAAAAGAATTATTTGACTAAATTAGTAAAGCAAACATTTATTTAATGACTGAAACTAAACTTGCCAAACACTGATCCGAGGGCTGTAGTTTGGAAGTGCCAGTAAGCTGTTTTATGTTGTGCTGGTTGCATAATTACGATGCACTGCAGTCATACCAGCTGAACTGAGTGAGGTGAGGTGCATGAGTGCTTGTATATACACTCTGATGTCACTTTTGCTTTTTGTCATTTAAATATGCAGCTGCCAGCCCTCAGTGACTCCTGCTGCTCCATCCTGACGTAGAACATGGCTCAGCTCGACGTCCTGACTAAACCGAAGCCTGTGTGTGTGGCGCTGGCCCACATGACAGCCGCTGCGGGGAGCGGGCTAAGGTCACAGGCGCGTCTCTCCACCGGTGACGAGCGCTGTGGGCCGTAGGTGTGTGAAGCCATCGTTGTGCCTTGTGTGCACACGGACATGCAGCGCATGGAACCAATCCTCTTGTGGCATCTATGTGGCTGTAATTACATGACGGAGGAGCAGCTGGAGGGATGTTTATGTGGGCAACTGTCATGACTCCTGTTCAAAGAGCATCAGACAGATAACAATAACAGTATAATAGGCCTATACAATATGTCAATAAGGGGGGGACAGTGGCTCAGGTGGTGTGTGAGTTTGTCCTATAACCAGAAGGTTGGTAGATAGATGGATGGCTAGAGAGATACTTTATTAATACCCAAAGGCTATACCCAGTGCATTCTGTCGTAGTCTCTGGTCAAGATACTTAGTTATTCTTCAAGGGTTGTACCAGAGCTGACCCAAGTTGTTGAGGCTTCATAATCATTTCAATTGAAACATTTAGTCTTTCTTTTAAAGTTAAAGCTCTGTAAAACTTTTCTATGTTATGTGCAATATTAATAAGTTATGCGCCTATTACAAACTCACACACGCACACACACTCGGCACGCTGACAACTTGTGTGTGTGTTTTTGTAATTACGACATTGTGAGGACCCGTTTCAGTTTTTAATCAACAGAGTGAGAACATTTTTGGAAAGTGAGGACATTTTGGGTGGTCCTCACTTATTTGAAGGACTGTTTGAGGGTCAAGATGTGGTTTTAGGGTTAGGGTTAGAATTGGGTTTAGATTAGGGTTAGGGGCTTAGGGTTCAGGGTTACGGTCTGGGTAATACATTATGTCTATGAGTGTCCTCACTAAGATAGAATTACAAACGTGTGTGTGTGTGTGTGTGTGTGTGTGTGTGTGTGTGTGTGTGTGTGCGTGTGCGTGTGCGTGTGTGTTTTTAAACAAAGTCATTTGTGATAAGGAGACCATAAAATTAAGAGAGCTGCCCGGCACAAGGACAGAGTGATGATGGTTAAGGCGGCACCGGCAGTTTCATGTCACGTAGAAGGAGAAGAGCTATGGAGGACCCTCAAGACAAACTGGCTTAATTGGGACAATCACTCACTTCTCGCTGTGCAATATGGGTGATTTTGAACAATGTGCTCTGCGTGTCCTTTAGAACCTTGGCCCTCGTGGATCAGCTCTGCCCCTAGCCGCAATAATCCACCTGTGAAAGCCTTTAATCAACTCGTTACCTGGCACTCAGCAGCACGCGCTTTCATGCCTCTGCTGCTCGAGATGCTTTTGCCTCCCCCTCCTCTCTCCTCCCATGCCCTACCATCCACTTCTCTCTGTCCATCCATCCTCCTCCATCCCCTCTCGGTATCCGTAGTGATTGGAGGTAGCGGTTGCTAGGAGACGAGATGAGTGCCGTTTCTGGGGAGGGAGCATGGGAGCAAGGGTGAGTGATTTGGGGAGAGCGCACCCTGTTGGTGCATGCGTTTCACTACAAAAAAGGCGGACAGGTCAGTAGGCAGGGCTAGTGCAATAGATAGTTCAATATTAATATTAAGTCGAATTTTAGGGGGGTTTGAGGTAGAATATAGAAGCCTCACCCCAAGGCAGAATTTAACCAGGTGAGATCAACAATGCCTTCAACGACTATCAGCTTCAAAGCCCGAAAGGAGAGAGAAGAGAAAGTTGACAATTGCTTTTTTGTTTTCAGATGCTGATGCTTTGGGACAAAATCTGCTGAACATGTAGAACCCCACACTTCCATGTTTGTGGTAAGACAATGACTCCTAGTGGCCACGAAAGGAACTGCAAGTATTCGGTGCTGTGAAATAAAGGGAACGTGTTTGTGCTGCCTATTGTTTTTTGAGCATAGGCATAGGGCAATTGTGGATCTTGTTTTCTTTAGGGGTCACTTAAAATGTCCTTATATTTGAAAGAGGATAACAGTAAATGAATCAGAAATACAGTCTAGACATTGTTAATGTTGTGAATGCCTACTGTAGCTGGAAACGGGTGATTTTTAATGGAATACCTACATAGGTGTGCAGAGGCACTTTTCAGCAACCATCACCCCAGTGTTCTGATGGTACATTGTGTTAATCGTCTTAGAGGGTTAGAAAACCCTTGTGAATTATGCTAGTACTGCTGAAAACTGTTGGGCTGATTAGAAAAGCTGTAGAACTTTTGTATATAAATGGAGAAACAAAAAACATATATCTGAGGACGCACTTTACTAGAGATAGATTTTTCTATCATGCACTGATACATGGGGGGGGGGGGGGGGGTGCTAAATGGTAGTTGGCTGTCAGGGGAAAGAGTCATTGTGTCCACAGGTATAAATTACGCAGACTTATACCTATCCATAGAGAGACAGTGGAGCGGGGGTTTATTCTGGGTGAGCAGAGACAATGCTGGCACTTAGCCACTCTTTCTCTCCTCATGCTCTCACTTCATGAGCTCTGCTCCAGCTGAGTTCAAATTGCCTTTTCACTTGCTTGACTGACAGGCAGCGCATACATCTATGACCCATAAACACAGGACTTTTAGTGAAGAGGTACACTCTTCTCCTGGAATCACTGTGTGCCTTATCATTATCCTTGCTATTTTGCTGTTTTAAAAAAAGGTAGGCCTGTAAAAGATATGTGTTTTATATTCCTGCAATAATATACAGTATATCTTATATAATTTGTATGTGTAGTCTTGTAGACTTTTATCAATTGGCCTATGTAAATTCAAGCAGTAAGGGTATTCTGTATTTCCTCAAAGGACACTGTGATATCAGCAAAGGCTAATCTAGTTTTTTTTCTTCATTTTTTATATATATATTTAGAAAATGTTTCCATTCATTCTGTTTCCTTATAACCGGCAGCAGGAGGTTTTGATGACCTTGTGTACTGTGGTGAGGGCTGTGTGGTTCCCAGCAGGCGCTGTGTTGATTGGATAGACCTCAGTGTGTGAGTTCCAGGCACTGGGTTATCTTGTCTTTGGCCTTTTACTGCTTACAATGGTACCAGTGCCAAACACCTCTGCACAGACTAAAGACTGTCTGAGTGGAATCACATGTGAAAATCATGCAGAGACATCACCTAAAATCTATCCAGAGTTAAAGCTCTGTGATGCAGTTGCTATGGCAACTGTGATAGAAATAGACGTGTATCTGCAAGAAAATGAAATGTATTGAACTGTTGTTTAGAAACTAAGATTAAGCCACTAAGATTGACATGCATGAATTTATTGTGTTCACTGTGTCACTGCCGCTGCCTACGAATATTAGAGCACGTTTTAACTAGTAACATGTGCATGAAAGCTAGGCTTCGTGTCTTTGTGCGTCTCTGCAGTACATTAAACGTGTAGCAGTGCAGACAGAGGGCATAGGCCACATCATTATGATGGCGGCCTTGTGTGAGCACAGATAAGCTGTGCCAGAGACAACACAACAAATGTAAGGTGTGAAGCATTTAGGCAGTGCTTTGTTGTCATGGTGCTGTTCACTCATGTCAAATACTGGTCTTTGGGGGGTGGGGGAGACCAAAACCAAAAAACTGACATACCACCATACACTCAACAGCCTCTTGGCCTTAGTGTGTCTTTTTAGTGTTATTGACATATAGCCCACACTTTGGGGATTGCGCATTTGCTTTTGTACCATAGGCCCGCAGCCTACCTTCAAAGACTTAACTTAGACCGAACAGAACAAAGAGCCTCAAAGTGTTCAACAGACGTTTTTTTTTCTTGCAGTCTGTTTTTCTTTCTGTAGGAAATGATGTATGCCTGTAGCTATGTTTGAAAAAAAAAAAATAATAATAATCAAAGTACAAATATAAATATAAACAATAAAAAAGACAATAATAATAAAACATTTGAAAAGCTTTAGGAGGGAGGGGATCTGAAGGGATATGATGGAGGGAGGGGTAGCCTACAGGAATAGTGTGCATTTTCTAAACGGTCGTTCTGTTTCAATAAAACACACAGACGCTGGGGTGAAGAGAAATAAATGATCACAGATAAAGGAGACTGTGGGAAAGATCGACATGTTTGTATTTTGAGTTGGAGATAGGTGGAATCACCTCAGCGGTGAGTGAAAGAGGAGAGAGAGGCGAAGGAACAAGAGGGGAGGGGGCGGGGGTGTATGGACCTCGTTGCTTACGGGACCTACAGGCAGGCGCCCCGATTGTGCTCCGCTCGCATCATTTTTGGAGGAGAGGACAAAAGGAAAAAGGGGTATCGGCAGAAAGGCCCGGGCTCCGAGTGTCGTGACGGGCCCCTCGGGGTTGTCTGGACTCAAGGCTGGGGGAAAAGCGGTGGAGCAGTCGACTCGAGACTGGGGTTTCCTGCCACAGCGGCGGGATTGTGTCACAAAACAGCCTTTCACTCTTCGAGGGGCCTTGTATTGCTACATTTCAGGTATGCATTTAGACTATGTTAGCTTGGTCTGTCTCTTACTGTCTTACCTCCACCAATCTTAGCTCCTCGTTAGAAAACCAAGGACTGCGTAAAGACTTCTTTCTGATGCACTGCCATTACAATCAGATCGGCTGCCAATGTATGATATTATTGTTAGCAGCTCATTACCTATTCCTATGCATTTGTCACGGCGAACATCTGTACTCAATCACCTCTCTTTAGTAGCTAAACGCTCTTGCTTGTGAGCTAGCATGCTTCTACGAGCTGTCGTAGGTGAGCCCTATGCGAGCCCATATGCATTACATATGTAATAAATGTGTAATTGCACAAATTCTCGTCTACTAGACACACTCTTAAGACAGCTACCAACGTAGGCGGCTCGCTTACATGTTAACATTTACTCTTGTATGCTAAGGCTATGCTGCTAAGAGTAAAGCATACTCACTGGTGTAGGCTAATGTTGCTAAGTGCTACATTGAATTTTGTGAAATTACTGCATATAGCCTACAGCAGGTGAACAGATAACTTGTCATATCCTTTTCTGTCGTGTATCAGACAGAATACTATGCACACTCTTAGTCAGAGTGTCTTAATGCTGCTGTTGTAAGGGGATGAGGCTGTCGTCTTGTGCATATCAAGAGGCTATGATCAATTAGTAATCAAGAAAAGAAAGAGACAAATGGTGCTAATTCATGCTATTTTATTTCTAGTAGACGCAAATAAAACCCAGATTTGCAAAGTATATTGTCGCTATTAGGGGAGGTGTCACAATTAAGGATAAAGCACATTCATTATTAATGCTCTCATTGCAGACTTAAATAAAGAACATATAACTTTAAATTCACTTAGAATACAGTGACACTGTCTGACACCTGGTAGGTAAGTCTTCTAATCTAAGCCTTGTATCCTAATAAGGTTGACAGAAAGTGGACTTGCTGTTGTCTAATAACTCACCCCTTCATCACATGTTTACATGTGAACAATTGTTTATGACTTTGCCTTCCTCAATATGCTGGCTCCATTGTTGTTGTTTCTAGCCTGTTTCTAGTATTTCAACAAACCCACTTGTTTTCATTTATAAGACACGGCTTGTACACATCACAGCTATATTGTAGAAAGCGCTGAACACACAGTGCAGACCAGAATGAAGAATTTTATTACCCTATTTTCCTTAAACTACTGTTAAACATTCTTATAAATTGTGTCATATTTTTTACAAGAAGAGTAAATCTAAACAATGTGTGCAATCTATGCTAACATACTGTATAAATCATCTTGTGTTTGCAGAAATGTAAAGCCAGCACCTTCTGGAGGAGGACTATTACATGGAAACGCTGCAGAGAAAAAGAAAAACTGAGCTTGACTGAACTTGAAGTGGAATAAATGGATTACCCCCCTTTGGGAAATTGTTGCTATGGAACCAGGTGGAATTAAATGACATTCAATATCAAAAGAGCTTGAACAACTAAATGCTGAAGACACAGAGCAAGAATCTGGCTGCTCATTTGGAGAAAGTGAAACTGCTGCAGTCTAGATGAATGACGCAGAAGAAAGAACAATGAAAATAGAAACCATTTCTGAAACGTAATGACCTAGAGAAAGACTTTCTATTACTATTGCTTCAGTCAAAACTCAAGTCTAAATCTATGGAGTGTTTGCCCTTGGAATGTTTTTCAGAGGCCTGCACTATGACCTGTTGATTCAAGTTTCTGCATTGTGTATCTCACATTTGTGTGAGTCTGGTCATGGCAAAGCTGCACATGGAAAGAACTGACGGGTTGCTGTTATAATTGCTCAGTGCTGTTACTGGGCATATTTGTGCAAGATGGTGCTGGAATAAAACACAGTTCAGTCCTAACAGAGCTCTACGAGCTGGAGCTAACATTACAGTGGAGCCTGCCTGTACATCTAAAGACATTTGAATGCTGCACACAGTGCCAAATCTAGTTCAAGCTAAATACAGCATATTTGTTCTGGATTTTGATATTGAGCGAAAACACCATCAAATAATCGGATAAAATATCAATTTATCTTTCAAAATTCTTCGGTCATACTCAATCGTTTTATTTCAAGAACATATTTTTCTTTTACTGCAGGATTCTTTTTGTTTTTTCTTACTGCCACTCAAATTCCTCTTTTTTTATTCCAGCCATTCCTTGCTATAGACTTTTTAAAGATATTTCTGTGTTAATTCCAAACGTAGAGAAAGGAAAATGCAGAATTTTTCAAACAGTGCTGCTTCATCCTCTCTCCCCCCTGGTTTTAGTGGAAGGGGTGGAGCGGGACCTCCCTATCCCTCTCAGCCAGCAGAACCCCAGATTTCCCCAAGGATGACAGATGATTATGCGGGGATGCAACAGCAGAGCCTACATAGAGGCCATCCCCACCCTGGTCAAGCCAGCCACATGCTAGCGTACAGCTCCAGGAACAGAGGAGCAGTAGAGCTGCCTCCAGCACATGCAAACATGCACAGTGGTAGCAGTAATAACCCATATAGAAAGGATCCCATGGACTATTATTTTTCGATGGGGGTAAAGATAGGAACAGAAGAGTAGGGATGGGCTTTGGAGCGAGCTTTGGCTACCCTAATATGGATGGACAAATCCCTCAGCAGTACAGGCCGGCTGGATCTGGCTCCACACCGTCTGTAAGCCTCATGTCTCCTTATCCTGTAGACTATGGTGCCACTGCTGGAACAGGTGGGGGTGCTGGTGCTTTCTCTCCTTCACACCAGTACAACATGGCTCAGAACCCTGCAATGCAGCCAGTGCCAAGCTCTCAAATGCAGCACCGCCAGCATGGGCAAGCCTTCCCATCTGTCCATCAGCAACATCGAAATTACCCTCAGTCTGGGCACAGGGTGACCTCCCAGTATCCACAATACTCCCCACAGGGCGGGGGGTCCACAGGGTCATCTGGAATGTACAGCCCCCCTCCACAGAGGTATCTTGATGGAGCTGCTACCACCGGATTTGATCCCAAAGTCAACAGTTCTCCCAATGTCAATGCAGCTTCAAACTCAGTCCCTGGTCCAGTTGCTACTAACAATGTGGGGCCAATGGAGAATGTTCAACAGAGTTACCACGCATCTAATTATGCTGGATATTCCCCACAGACACATGCACTTCACAAGCAAGCTACACTACAGCAGCGCTCCTCTCAGCACAACTTAGGGGTAGGTTATGACAACTCACTGAAGATGCAGCACCAAGGCTCCACTTCAGGCACTGTATATGGTAAACATCAGCAGCCCCCCAATCCTAATATACCTCAAACCACGTCATTAGAATTGGCCAAATCCCCAATGCCTCCTAATGTGCAGCAAACCCAAATTAACCAAAACTTTAGCCCCATCTCAAACCCTTCACCAGCTGCTTCTGCTGTGCACTCTCCCAGTTGTAGCTCATCTCCCTCTCCTTTGATGGGGGTCTCGGAGGCACATGGAAACCCCCCAGGCCATGGACCGTCTCATCCTTCTATATCAAATCCGCGTAGCAACCATGGTCATGCCAGATTACTGCAGACCATACCCCAATTAAGCCCTACACCCAACTCCAACAGCAGTATCAGTAGTTGTGGTAGCAGCGGCAGTCACAAAGCTCATAGCATGACTGCAGTCGGAGGCAGCAGTGTCCCAACAGCAACACGCAATAAGGCTGGTTTAGGTGCAGGTATTGGGCGAGATGAAAGCTACTCGTCACCACATAACAAAATACAAGATACTAGTATAAATAGCCTAAATGCCTTGAGTTCCCAAGTAGCCAATTTGCCAAACACTGTTCAGCACATGATTCTTACTGACACAGTGCTTTCTCAGAAGAGGGGTAAAGATGAGCAGCTGGCATTATCGCAGCCAAGGAGCAGAAATGCAAGTGCCACCTCCAGCACTGGCACAGTTAAAGATGGTGGTGTGGGGGTAGAGATTGGGCCCGATGAAGAACAGTTTTCCGAGGAGGAGCATGGCAGGGTGAGGCAGATGAGTGGTGCAAGCAGTGGCTCGGAACCAAGCTGTAATCCTCCAACATCTCAAAGTCAACAGCGGGCACAGCAGGGTGACCCCCAGGCTAGAGAAGCAGCAGATTCAGAGTCAAAAGTCAGCAGTGCTGCTGGTCCAATTCCTACTAACTGTATCTCAGAACATGAGTCACCATATAATGAGAACGGGGTTTCTATCAAGAAAACCACAAATATCAAAAAAGAGATTATCAAACGCACAGCCGATGGTGCAGTTGAGAAAAGGGAGAAACTGAGTGGCCTAAATGTAGACGTCAAAACACCGAATGGTCGGGACAAAGAAAACAAGCTGCACTCTGCATCTAGATTACAGAATAATGAGAGAGAAGAAAAGCACACATCAGAGGAGCAGCAAAGTGCCAGCAGTGTTGGGGTTATTGTGTCGGCTAGGTCTGAGGCGAGTCTAAATGAAAAAAGCAAACTGCTGCAAGAAAGCGCTGAAGAGAAACAGTCACACTCGAGAGAATTAAGTCACAGTCATAATGGCGAAGAAGGTGTGGATCTGAGTCTTTACTCCTCCCATCAGAGGTCGCATTTTGGACAGCCGCAAAATCCCTCTCAGCCTGGACCACAAAAATATGGCTACTCCGAATCAACATATGGCTCAGATTTGTCAGTGAAGAACAGGGGAAGAACGGGCCCAGGGGGTGTAATAGAATCGAATTCCAAATACGCAGGGTACCAGCAATCACAAACTAGTTTTGCCTCGACGCAGCCAAAAGAATCTGTTCCGGAGTCGACAGCGAAGAGAGGACGAGGACCAACAGCAGTTCAGGGAGATAACTCACAACAATTTCCTAGCCTCTTACAGGAGGTTCTCCAAGGTTATAATTTGGACAGACGTTATGGCAGACCGGAACAAGTATATCCTGCTAATCCTCAACATCAGTTTCAAAATAGACAGCCATATAGTTTGAATGAAATGCCAAGTGAAGTAGCTAATGTGCAAATGAGTTCTGAAAAAGCCCCACATTCAAAACAGAGAGTTTCAAATGAGGCTGATTTTGCTGCAGAAACCCCAGTAAAGTTGGAAGTGCCGAGCACAAAGTTTTTACATAAAGCAGAAAAAATTGAAGTGGGTGTGTCTCAAAGAGCTTTACCACAAGCTGCAGAAGCTCAGCAGCCCCCACCAAAACATATAAACTTAGCCGACTTCTCACTACCGCAGAGAAAAGCCCTATCTCAGATCTCCACTCACTCCTCTGCTGTACAGGAGCTTCTTTTGCAAGAGCCTGAGCCCCTCACAGGCAGTGGTGGTCAAAGCGAGGCCCAGAAACCACCAGGCTCTGTATTAGCCCCATCAGAGCGGCGCTCTGTCATCTGTGATATGTCGCCGAACAGACGCGGCACACCAGAGAGGGACAGGGACAGTGACAGAGACCGGGAGAAAAGTCAGAGTGGAGCCTCAGTAATTCAACAGCCATTTTCCTCTCCAGCGGCAGCTAGTGATCTGAGTAAAAAGGATAGTGGGAGAAACAAGTAGCAAAAGTGGAAGCCGTGCCAAAAGAGGCCAGTGCAGGAAATTTCCCAACTCTTCACCACATTGACCTGTACAGACGAGGAAATGTGGACGCAACTCCTATGCCCCCACATGCTGTCGGGGCCAATCCTTTATCCTCACCATCACGACATCAGTCCTATTTGCGTGGAATAGATTTATCAACTGGCAATGCAAACACCTTTCATGGATATCCGTATGGGGACATGAGAGAGGGAATGCCACGCAACAATCTCCATTTTCCTTCTCACCATCCTTACCATAATTTACCTGGCCAGGCTCAATCGGCTAATAAGCCGCAGATGTACCCGCCTCACCCTCGGGCCCCACTTCATCTGCATCAAGACATGAATGAGTGGCTAAAAGCTATGAACAGGGCGCCTAAGGATCTAATGATGCAGCCTGGCTCGTCACCAGGAAGACAAAAGGTGGGCCAATCAGAGCATAGACAGAGGATGATGTCACATACTGATATGGCGAGCGACAGGTCTTCGATGCAGAGCTCTTATTACGACATGAAAATGTGGGAGGTGACGCACCAGGGCCGAGAAGGAGAGCCCTATTACAGAACTCAGCCTCCTCCTCTCGCTCCCCCTCCTCCACCTGTGGCGTCACAAAACCCTGTTCCTCCACAAATAACTCCCATTTCTATTGCTGCAGAAGCCAGTGCTTCAAGAGGACCCATTGAGGAGACCAAACACCCCTGTCCAAATCCAATGACCAGCACAGCTAAGCTATCCGGCGACATGCACTCCCCTCAGCCACAAACTCAACGGCAAACTAAAGCTACCGGTTCTGGAGACACAAATCCACTCATGTTGAGGCGGAGAGTTCGCTCTTTTATTTCTCCAATTCCCGCCAAAAGACAACTCCAGGATACGCCTCATCAGAGGGCCACCTCCTCAAACTCACACCACTCCCCTGGGACGCATTCAGAAACCAGCCATCACAATGAGGATGACTCATCCAGTTCAGAAATGTCCTGTCCCAGGCTGTCTTCTCCACTGTCTCGAGAGAACACCTATTCACAAGCACTGTCTCCGTCAAATAGTAACACTAAAGCCACGCCCCCCAGGAAGGGACGAGGGTTGAAATTAGAGGCAATAGTGCAGAAAATTACACCAAATGTTAAAAAGCCAGCTGCCCATACAGACGAGGACTCAAATCATTACACTAACTTCTCTCAGCCAAATGAAATGCAGCCATTTAATGATGCACAGGACCAGGATGTGGCCCGTTTCCCCAGAGTGTCCAGAGGAGAGGACGGCTACATGGATGAAAGTCACTCATTAAATGACATGAGTCCTTTTCGCAGAGTTGATGAAGCTGGGTCCACCTACAAACCTAATTCTCGACAGACATCCCAAACAGTTAAACAGAAAGACTTTGATTTTGGAATACCAGCCTCATCTTCTGGTGACAAAGAGGATTTCTCTTTGCTTGGCCCTCTCCCACCTCCACCTCCGCTGCCTCGGCCTGTCCAAGGTTCACCGCCTCCGTCTTCTTCTGCTCTATCGGACATCCAGCACTTCACCAACACTTACCAACAGCTCGAGACCAGGCGGGGAGAGCAGTCCGCCGCAAACCTGCTTCGGCAGAAACTTCAGGAGTCTGGCATGGGCTTTGACGATTATCCTGGCAGTGACTATTACGGAAGCACCCCTCCACAAGGACACATGCTGAGCAGACAACATCAGATGTCCACTGCAGGGTCCAGTCTGTCGCCACAGGATCTGAAACCACAAGATAGTTTGGTGCCAAAAGGCTACTTCCCATCTGGCAAAAAGAAAGGCAGGCCCGTGGGGAGCGTGAATAAACAGAAACGAGCTCAAAGCCAAGGCCAAGCTCCATCTCAGGGTCAAGCTCAGCCGGCCACTATGCCTGCTCCTCCAGCCCTGTCTACTGTGTCCACACCCCCGCCCATGGCGCAACAATCAGGCCAGAACATCTGCAGCCCAGAGTCTGCTGCACCACCACTGCTGGAAAACAAAAACACCACTCCCCCTCCACTGGCTCCTCCTATTCTAACACAAGTGACCAAGGTTGACATGGAGAGTGAGGACACACAGCCAGAGATTGAGGTTAAACCAGTGCGGAGGAGACGCCGAGGTGTGAAGTGTGGAGATGAGCCTTTTGAAGCAACAGGAAAACAGCGGAGGAGGAGGAGAGGAGTAGCTGCCCCCCCATCACTGCCCAAAGATGACCCTGACGTCCCTTTAAGTGCTGGAAGGGGCCTGACTAACAGAGCATGTGCAGACCAAAACAGGAAGGGGCTGTTTGTCCCGCACATACATGTTGAGAATAAGATACCTGAGATTGGAGCCGTGTGCTCTATAGTAAATGCAGAGGAGGACAAGATGAAAGGGGAGCGGAGTGCAGTTGGAGGAAGGCCGGCAGTAGTGGAATTGATTCTCCCCTGACCTCCGCTCTTTCTTCTCAGTTATCTCGGAGAGACAGAGAATCAGAGAAAAGGGAGACAGATGAGGTGGAAACGGCTCTTCAGTCGGGCAAAGCACTTCCTTCATCTGGGTATGTTGTCTCAGGCCCTGTGATTACAGAAACTAATCACTCGGGCCGCCTGCTCTGCTGCCTCTGTCAAAAATGGGCAAACTATAAAAATCTCGGAGATCTCTATGGGCCTTACTATCCGGCTGAATATGTGGCAAAGCTCCCTAAAAATCAGCCACAGGTCAGACAGTGTCAAACGCCCGCTGGTGCAAGTAAAACAGGACCAAACTCCGAAACAGACTCAGCGGTCAATGCTCAGAGCAGTATCCCAGACTTACAGACAAGAGAAGCTCCGTATGCCATACCCTCTAACTACAGTGACTACCCAATCAGTCTGGACTCGTATCTCAGCCGCACCGTCCAAACTACCTTTCCAGCGCCACAGGACGAAATGATGCACATAACTGAGAGATTCAGCGGTCCTACGCCCTTCCTCTCCTCCAGCACCACTAAAGCGTCCCGTCTAAGCTGGGACATGAATCTGGACATCATACCTATACCAGAACTGAAGAGGGAACCGGACATTGAAAGTGACCAACAAAAGCAGACAGATGAAGCTCAGCTGCGGCCTCAGCACAGAAAACTCACGTCACATCCTCGCTTTAAACGAAGACACAAGTCCAGTGAGAAGAACCCGCGGATGGTGCCGTCTAACAGCAAGGCCTCCCTGCCTTTCCAGCCGCCTCCTCCGGCACTGGACTCCCTGGGTCCCCTGGCGCAGCTTGCTCAGCTGCCTCAGATGCCCATGGACCCAGAGGAGCTGTGGGTGCATGAAGGATGTATAGTGTGGACCAGTGGGGTGTATCTTGTCAATGGAAGACTGTACGGCCTGCAGGAGGCGCTAGATGGAGCTCGAGAAACTGTGAGTTTACTTTGGGCGTGCCTTGTTCATCTTATTGTGAGATCTTTGAGTAACTTAGTGTTTGTCCTTGTTTAGTGCTGCTCGTACTGCGACATGGTTGGCTCAACCCTGGGCTGCTACACCAAAGGCTGTACACTCCGTTATCACTACCTATGTGCTATTGAAGCAGGTGAGGAAATACAATAATGGATAGAAATCAAACAAAACAACAACATAACATTATGAATTAACCAAGTTGTTTGTGTCTATTCAGACTGCTCTCTAAATGAAGATAATTTCTCACTGCGGTGTCCGAAGCACAAGGTAAAGAAAGAGAGGTTGGTCAAACTTTATTTAAGTGATTCAGTCAAAACGCTCTCAAACCTTTAACAAACTGATTATTGCTGATTTATGCTTCCCACAGTTTAACCCGAGCATCCGGCCATTCAAGTCTGTATTTCTGGAGCAGTCAGAAAGAGGCTGAGAGAAGCAGAGAGGAAAATGACCAATTCGAGTACGGGAACTGTAAGTTAAAACTAGAACTACATTGTATTCATAGGTGTCTATCTCGACTGTGCTGCACCCACCTAAACAAATTTACCCTAAATGTAAAATGATTCAATATATATAACCTGTAAATCACAAGAGCCGTCATGTTCTCAACATGCAAGCGTGGGCCAGTCCATTACATTCATGCAGGTGCAGCAGTAGTGTGTTGCTCCGCTCGTTTAGCTCTATGAGAAGAGCACTCATTATTATATTATGTAGTGTAGAGCAAATTACATGCATTATATACATTTTGGTATACTGAAGATTTGCTTTGAAACAGATTTATTTAAAACAAATCAACTTGTGCAGCTGATAGTCCAGTGGTTAAGGCTGCTGAATCGATCACTATTCTGTCCTCATTATGAGTTTGAGTCTCGGTTTCGACACTTTGCTGAATGACTCTCACCGCACTTCACCCCGAGCTGTCATGTCAAATCAGATCCTTAATATAGTCACCACACACTTCTCATCTCCAGACACTTGCCATATCTTTAGGTGGGTGTGTGTGTTTCATGACTGAATAGGTTGGATCAGCTCTGATAAACTTTCTGCTGTTTGATTGTTTGGTGGGAGGCTGCGTTCTCATTAGTGGTCCTTGGTTAAATGGACTCTAATTTCTGAGCCTGGGGCTGTTTATGCAGTGTCTCTTTAGACATTCCAATTTAATTTTGCGCAGCGATTGTGCTGCTCCTCAGCTCACCTCAGCAGCTGTACATGAGTGAGTTTGTGCCACTACTTTCAGCCCACATTCAATCCTCTCAGCCAATCCTCTGCTCTATGGCTGCACACAATCAAATATTCTTTTAATTCTTTAGAATTTACTTCCACTGAAATGATGAAAATGCCACATGGTTCATTGCCCAACCTGGTATAATAAGTTTTCAGGCTTAAAAGCACACTGTGTAACATTTTGGACTATACTGTTTCCAGCTGTACAAAAGATGCTCCTAATGACCAGCTCAACACAGAAAATGCTATTTCTGTGGTGGGTAATCAAAGAATGGATTTGGATGAGAACAAAACCTATTTAAATCTCAATATGTGCTGACTTTAATCACATCTCCATAGAGATGAGCTGGAGACGTACCCACTCCTGGTAAAGTTACAATCATGTCTTAGGAGAGGCGAGCCTCTCACAGCAAAAGCACATGTTTGTTTGTTCATTTATGAGGCATTTTTCAATGACGAATATCTGTCATAAAAGAAATGCTTGTATTTCTATTTTATTTATTGGGTAAAACGCAGTGTGGCTTTAACTTGCGTAAAAGATTATCTTGTCACTACATGTTATTGGGTATTATTTAAACACTTGAGCACATGGCTAAAAGAATTATATCTTTCTTAGAGCCTAGATCGCAATTTCACCACATTTGATTATCGTCTTGGAGGGTTTTATGCTGCTTTAGAATTCAACTTCAGCTTTTCTGAGAGTTTCCACTAGACAGTGATTGGTTGAATCCAGCTGTCACTCACTCAGGGCTTAACAGAATCTGACCAATAGGAGGAGTGTGAGGAAAAAAAACAGACATGGGTCTACGTTTGACCACTGAGCTGCATTAAATAGGAAAGCCCTGAATATGACAATCTCTTCATATTGGCAAATCGTCACAGAATCAGGTCAGGATTTGCTTTCATATCGTTTTATCACCTAGCCCTGCTCCTAACCCTCTGGTCTTGTCTTCTTTAGGTTGGTTTGGCCTGCAGATGTGCGACCAGTGAACTGTTTTTATTAAGCTGCCCCCAAACACGACTGGCTCACCGTAAGAGAAGAGAGGACTGTACTATTTCTCAACCCGAATCTGCATCATTCCCATCTAGGACAGTGAACCACACAACCACTTTTACAAGATATGCTCATCCGTGCAGAAAAACTGGGACTTGCTGCGTTGAGAAAAGGACACAGAACAAATGAGAAGGTCAAAGTGCAACAAAGAACATTTTTGTAAAGGACACCAACTTGCTCTCTAGGCTTTATTTTTCACAATGCCCTTAAAAGTGTTAAGCTCTTGTTTATAATTCCCATCTGTATTGTCATTTAAACTTTGCTTTCAGGTTAATTTGTTTATGCATCTGGAGTCTGTTACTCCTGAAAATACACAGAAGTATCCTTAAAGATGAGTATTATCTTATATTTGGACATTTATTTTAGTTTGTATTCTAAGTTTGTATTCTAAACAGTGTCTACGTATCAAGATGAAATGGATGTATCTATTAGGCTTATTTAAAGACAATTTGGATTCTTTTTTTACATTTTCATTCCTGGAGAGGGAGGAGTCTTTGCTGTCGATGGAACGTCAGGGTTTTTTTTGCCACAAAGACATTATTGCCTTGGAGAATGGACATCTGTTGCCTTTCTTGAGTCACGTGTGAGTGAGAGTTGTGGATTCCCTATTTGGTCCTTCTGAAAAGTGTTCTTATTTTTCACCATCGGGATTTCTACGGTACAGATAGTATTCCTGAAAAATACGGCGATGATATTTTTCAAGTACGATTGTTCATGTGCGCAGAAGAATGGACGGTGTGTAGATAAAATGCCGCGCTCACGGGACAAAGACGGACTATTGCCCCGTTATTGTGTGGAAGAGATGTTACAAATAGGAGGAATCTCGGACATCATTTGAAGAGGATGCAGCCCTAATGTATTTAGGAAAAAGTTTCATTGACATGGAGCTGATCAGAAGTTACAGAATCCATCCCAAAAAGAAAAAAAAACAGAATTGCCATAAAACTTCAAAGTGAGTTGTCCATGGTGTTGTCTTTATTATTTTTTATTGTTATTCTTGTAAAAAAAAAAAAAGAAGACAGTTACACTATCAGAACCATGCTGTATTAGAAACCTGTCAATATGTATATGAATTACGAATACACTAAAATGCTTCAACTATGTTTTGCCCCATTATTTCATTGTGTAAAAGATGATGTGTCGTATTTGTAACTTTTAGGCTTTTGTTCTATAGAGCCACGACAACAGGAAGTCAGGGAGAGAAGAAGAGTTAAAGGGAGATGTATGACCGGGAATGGAGCCCAGGTCGAGTCAGTATGTGCTCTACAAGGTGAGCCACTAAGGTTCTTATTGCACTTCCAGACGAAGAACAGAGACAGAGCTAGAAACATAAGCCAAAAGGTGACTATTTTACATTTACAACAACTCCGAAAAAAGAGACTATCTCGGCTTGTTATTCCATATTCTCTGCAGATTGTGTCTGCTGGGCTGTTGCCGTGGGTTTGTAGTTGAGTAATACTTTTAAAAATGGAGCAGCCAAATGGTGAGAATAAAAAGCTCAGAATAAAAATAACAGCTCTCAGATGAAGAGGTCTTTATGGAACGTAAAACCTAGAGCCTGTTCATCTGTGTACTGTGTATGATTGAAATCTCTTCGCATTCACTATTAAGTTGTGATTGGTACCGATGCGCTTTGCTCTCAGTGGTCCAGTAATTTTGATTATAGTAGATATCATTTAGACAAGATTGTATAAAATGAGTATGAGTTTTGTGCTCTTCATCTTAGTATGGTCTGCAAACTGGGTCAGCAACCCTGAGTTTCACCCCTGGTCCGGACAATAGGGATTGTAATGAGGTGACACTAGTAAAAATCAGCAGGCAGAACTCCCATCAGGAGTTGGTGCATAAATTCAGCTTGCAGACCAACGGGTCAACAAAGCTGAAGAAGCCTCTTGAATGAAAGGCAAAATGTCAAAAAATGTTAATAGTTGAAGAGATTTCAAAACAGCTATTTCTGGCTGAACTTGTTTTCTTTGGCTGGTACCTTTGTGGTTCTCCTCCTAAGTAGATACAGTATGTCTTTTCTTTTGAGAGGCACTTGACAAAGATCAATTCCTCTCATTCTTTAAAAAAAAATCAAAATAAATGCTTCTTATGTTTCCAAATATCTAATAGAAGTTCTGTCAAAGCATTTTTGTTTCAGGTGTAAAAGACAAATTAAGAAATGCTTACCCATTAATTGTGATCATTCTGTTTGCCTACAAATTAAGGGCCGGTGACATTCCCTAACTGAAACACTGCATGATTTGTGAAGATAGATTAGACACCCGTGGGAGTGAGGGGGGCAAAGATGAGTGGAGTAAAGTCAAATGAAAATGAAAGCAGATGGAAGTGACTTGTTTTGGATTTATAGCTGGATTAAAGTGTAAATGTGTGTGTGTGTGTGTGCGCGCTGCATCATAAAAACTGACGGCCAGTAACAGAGGTCACTGTGACAGCCTCAGTCCTGTCCTGATGTGGCGGAGCAGCAGCACCTCCGCTCTGACATGAGGAGAGCGTAAAGTGGGCCACGCGGAATGAGGTGAGTGCTTCTTATTGCTTGCTTTGATTGAACACACCTTTTGACGTCAAGTGCAGCGTCTGACTGCACTGAGCGCGCGTCTCCTGGAGAGCTTCCATGGCGACTTATTTTGTTCCTGATTTAGCAGCGCTGCCGTGTCTCTCTAATTACCCACAGAGTGATGATTTTCTGTCACTCCGCTCAGTCTCTGAAGCTGATTAGTCATGTAAAACCACTGGCTCCTGCACTTTATATTTTTTCTTTAAACACCTCGCTAATCAGTGGAGGCAGTCAGGCAGAAACACTTTGCCTTGGAAACGGGTTACCATTATTTTATTTTTAGGTGTGCAGAAAGGGTGCTATAACAGACTCTTCTCAAATAAACCTTTTTGGCCATTAATTGTAAATCTGGTAATCATATTTAGAGTTGCTGGTATTTCATATAAACTCTCAGGTTGTGTGTTTATCAGTTCAGAAAGATTGAAAGATTGTGTGTGTGTTTGACTTCTCAGGCATGGCGTTCCTACAGCAGATGCGTTCCCCTCGTCTGTCCTTCCTGCAGACCCTGGTCTCGTTGTTCCTGGGTACGATGGCCTTGCTCTCCTCTTACTGGTGCGTGGGCAAGCAGAAGGTACCCAAGCCCCTCTGCACCCCCACCAAGCACAGCAACTGCATCCCTGTGCCCGGCGTGTCCAACATCTCCAACATGCATTTCTCCTGGGAGACGGGAGATGATCGTTTTGTTTTCCCTGTGTTCCACACCGGCCTCTTCATCACCTGCGAGGAGAACATCTACTCGGATGAGTGGGGTTAGCTGCTTACGATATGAGATGTTCTTGGAGGGGTTGCAGATGATTCTTTTTTTTGTCCTTTATGGACATATTCAAAAGGATTACTTACAGATAGCATTACCGTATTAACTACATCAGATTATGTTGTGCCACAGTTACCTCCATCTATTTCAAAACTGGGTGAAAGTCTCATACAGTGAAATATAGCAGCAAGTGTTTGTCCACATTCATATTTTTGTTTCTTATTCACTTGTGTACATAGTTTGCATATTGTTTCGCTGAATGTTTTTTTTACTATGCAACATGACATGTCAACAGTCCACCTTGAATCATGCAAAGATCAGAACTTAAACACATTTTAAACATCTGTGTGTAAAACAAAGGCAAAGTCAGCATTGGTGTGTGTTTTGTACTATGCATAGTTACTCCTGAGTACATATGACGTTTTATCCTTGGGTGAGACTCTTGACCCTTACTTCAGTCTTGTTGCAACAGGATGAGCATCTGGCGTTTTTTTTTTTTTCATCTGGCAACCTAAAGTTGCCTAAAGTGGTACCTGAATATACCTAAAGTTGAAAGTAAGTTGTTATTATAAGCACATGATTTATACTTAAGCTATACTACGGCCTTAAGAAACGTTCTTCAGAAGCAGCATCTAGCAGTAATAAATAAAAAGGATAATGTGCAAATTTAACATTGTAAACAGGATGATTCTTACCAGAAGTACTCATGTTTGCACATTGCACACAGTCTCAGTGACAGGATTTCATTAACCACCTTGAAGTCATGTGACCAAGTTTCCCAAGGTGACATGAGGATCCACTGTTTGAGGAAGTGGACGGAGAAGTAGGTCACAGTGCCTTAAGCTCCAGGTGTTTTAATATGTGTGAATGGGACGGGTTTCTGTGTGCGCTGCAAAGAGGATTTTCCTCACTGTGTACGGCCACAGAGATTTAGATTTTAGACAGCATGACTCAATTATGGATTAGAAAGGCGGGGAGAGAAAGGTTAATAGGATTCACAAACACGCTCTCACGTCTCATTTTCAATGATTTGGGAATGATTGTATTATATAATTAGAATGATTTTAGGCGTTCTGATGTTTGGAATAAACGGCTGGTTGAACAAGCTTCATAATCTGTTATTTTAGTTTTTGACCTTTGAATTCTGGCCATTTTCTCAACTATAATTAAAGGCACGTTTGGAAAACAAAATACTTAATTGCTTTAGCAGTCCGCGAGAAACTATGAAATTTTAAAAATAGTAACAGTAGAATTACAATTCTCACAAGCTTAAAGGTCACATGATTAAACATAGCAACCTTTAAAGCACTTACAAATGTGAAGGCAGACGGAGCAGACCAATTCTTTATTTTCCAGTTTTCAGAAATGCATTCTTTTTTTATTCCAGAAGAGAAGTGCAGAGGATTGTATGCATTGACACCTGACTCTGAAAAAGGTAATTGTTTTAAGTTGTGGCACATCTGACTGCTCTATATAAACATGTGATGTGTTCCTCAGCCATGGTGTGGCTGTACTTGACCTTGGAGCTGATGTACATTGGCCTGCTGATGGTCAGCTGCATGCTGCTGTCTGCGCAACTGTGCATGGGCGCCTTTTTCCCTTCCACTCAGCGCTGGGGCCAGCTGCTCAACGCCTTCGCTGCTGTTTTCACTGTCCTCGGAGGTGCGACCTAAGTTCATTCTAAGGTGCTTTCCTTCTACTCTGTGTTGGAATTTTCCCAGACATGTTTCTGTGTGTTGGCTGATCTCAGGTCTGCTGGGCATGGTGGGCCACATGATGTTCATGCAGGTCTTTCAGACCACAGCTTCAATGGGACCAGAGGACTTCAAACCTCACAGCTACGGCTACTCTTGGGCGTTCTAGTAAGTTCTTTTATACACAGTGGGGGTAATTTACCAAAAGACGTGCAAAATGGATTGGCAGCAGAGTCATTTGAAATTTTTTTAATCACGCAGCATTCTTTCATTTGCATGTCAAATTTGGTGCCCGAAAACTGTAACAAATGGTAAATTAGGTGCAACATGCCCACAAATAGCTATATGCAATTTCCTAGCTTTAGCACCTGTCTTGATAAATTGAATATATAGAAATATATAATTAGATTGTAATACGGTGTCCCATGTTGGACCAGGTAGAGCGGTACGGTTATAGAAAAAATAATAATCACAATTATTGGAGCAACTATTTGTCTACTTACAAAAAAGGATATTTAATGTTTTATAAATTATATTATTCTTTGGACGGGTAAAGTTAAAGTAATATACTGTATGGTCACTTTTGTAAACAAATGCAGTGCCTTGTAATTGAACTGCTTAAGACATGAACTACTATAGAACCTGAGTGCCCGCTTTGAGAGGGGCGGAGCCTGTGTGGGCGCGCATTTAACACATTGAGATGTTAGTGTCGGTAACCGTTTTGTTCTCGATTATGTCGATATAATAGTAAATGTGACTGAATCTTGATTAATTGCACATTGCAGTTGATCTTGGCACTGAACGTTCTTTTGTAGTTTTCTTCATTATTCATGTATATTTGCTGACAGTTGCCTCGGCCTGTCCCTCCCACCCCTGTGCTGTGCGCCCCTCAGTGTGGCGTGGTTTGCCTTCACCGTGTGCATGTCAGCCGGCGTGTCCACGCTCAACAACTACACCAAGAAGGTCCTTATGGTGGGGCCCCGGCACGTGTCCAGCCTTAACGCCTGCAGCTTCAACTTTGTGGGCCTGCCACCTCCCGCCCCTTATTACACCCCCCCATCTGTGAGCCTGGCCTGTCCAACGTCTCCCCCGCGCTTGTCTCACCTATCCCCTTACTATGAGCCCCCCGCCCCTGCACCACCCTCCTCTCCCCCTGCTCGGCACGGGCCTTCGGCTCACCTGCACCACTCGTTATCCTTTCCCCCTCCGCCAGCCCAACACGCACCCGCATCCCCTTATCACCGCCTGTCTCTGCCCTCCCCGTGCCCCTCGCCCGCCCTCTCCGTTTCTTTGCACTTGCCCCATTTAGGGCATCGACGCATAAGTGAAGGTTCCAGATTTGAGGAAGAGGATGTCTATAGCCCACTTTAATCTGCAATAAGACTAGCAATTTTATTAAAAAAATGTGTCTGTTACTGGAAAAGTTTTAGGAAAAAGAGACTCTTACCAATGACCAGCAGCCCTATATGGCACAAGACAATTAATGCTCACCATCTTACTATCAAGTTAAAGTCTTAAAGTCTTTCATAATGTACACTTTGTATATGTATTTATGTATGTAAGTTTAGGTTCAAAAAGCATTGACTGGTTGTGAATCAATGTTTAATATCATTAAAAATTTATTGTCATCTAGAAAGAGAATTACAGAAGGACAAAACATTTTATATACATAATAATGATAAACAGTCTGAACATAATGAACAGTTTATTTGACATTGGTGAAACAAAGTAAAATATACAAAGATATGTACGCACTAAATGGCTTTAATTTCAATATTAGATAAAACGGCAGGTATGTCATTTAAAAAAAAAAAATCTGTTTTGCATTTCTGCAGAGCCACTTTCTAAGACTCTTTTCTGTCTACTTGAAAAACTGTGAATTTAATTTAATCTGTGATTTTTTTTATTTAAATTTAAAAAAAATATAGAGGAACATTATACAATCGTAAATCCAAAATACCACAGATGTGTTGTATGTATTTCTTAATGTATTCTAGGCAACAATAGTGACTTTTATTCAAAATACTCCTAGTTAAGTACTGAGGTCATTTCCAGTCATTTGCGGCCGGCGTCATAGTAGATCATGCTGTCTTTTTACGTAGCACAAAGTAAGTGATGGAGGAGATGAAAGTCAGACCAAAGGCGATCCAGGCCAGGATGAAGGAGTGCCCATACCCGCCTTCTTTTTCATCTATGTGGAAGCGGTCTGTGTAGATGGAAGCTGCGATCATGATGCATAGGCCTGCGACGAGAATCCAAAATCAAATATTTGTCAACAGAAAAAACAAATCAAGCTTTGGCCAAATAACGCTGTCACTTACATGCGAGGAACTGGAAGATGCCAGAGATGGTGAACCTGTTGCCCTTGGTCAAAGTGAACAGCTGAGCGATGAACACAAAGATGCCAATGATGGAGAATATACACGCGAGCACAGAACTGGCCTGCACTGCCTGGAGGTACTCTGCAGGGGAGCCAGAGAGAGACATGTCAAAGTTTATAAAAGGCATATCAAGTTTTCAAACACACGCCCAGGAAGCACTTAATGGAACCCTAGACGTCAGCTGTAAAGTGTTGAAATGTCAATTGTCAAAACTGCTCGCGTTGTTCATTTAAAAAGATTGCTCTGGAGACGCATTCCTCAGTTTTGTTATGAGTTGCAACCGCTTTATGTGTTTCTGCTGACGGCTTTAGGTGAACACTAATCTGAATCATTTGTGGAATTTACACACAACAAGGCAGTCTCTTTGCGGCAGGACTCAGATGAGGGATGTGTTCAGTTTTGAGATTTTGAGGGGGTGGAGTTGCGTGCATTATTATATACATCGAAAGAAATATAAAATGTACTACCACAAACAATCACAACTGTTGTGTCTGATAATCCTGCCATTCTCGCCTTAAGAAAACCGGTGAAAAAATGTTATTCATTTATTATTTTGTCTTGTTGAATGGTTTTTACTTGAAAAGTTAGCTTTTGGTGTTTATTGTAGGACTATAGCTTGTTTAAGGTTGTTCAAAGAGCATTAATGCAGCTATATGTACTAATTTTACTTATATTTGCAAGATCACCTTTGTTTTGGTGCATGCAACAAACAATAGTTTCTCTTTTATTGACTCTGAGTTATTTTTTCAATATTTCAGATAGGACAGATAAGCATGAAAAAGGGGGAACAGCGGGAGGAGACATTCAGCAAACTGTCAAGGCGAGGACTTGAACGCACAATGCTGAGGAAGGCTTTGTGCCTTAGCTCTATGGCCTAATCCAATGGCCACACCCAGACACGTTTAATCCAAAAAGTGAACCTCACACACTTACCTTTTGGATAGTGCGAGCCTTCGGGCAGGTCAGTTAAGTTCCATATCCCATTGGTTAATATCCAGCGTCCCCAGATATCCGTGGAGATGGTCTCAGTCATCCACCAGGCCTGGGGGGGAGGGAGAAATGGATGCAATTATGACACAACTTCCATTGCTCGATAGTTTCAGATACATGTCTGGTGACTAGTATGAATGGTATGTCAAGGTATAGATGAAAACATGTCCCCCAGGAATCTGAATTATTTTTCTTTAGGCTTAAACAGAATTTTTGACTGTAATTTCCACACTGCAGTGGTGACAACAAGCGTCCTGTCAACCAGAAATGTCAGCTATTCGGCCCTGGAGAGCAGAACAAGCACCAAATGGGATGGAATGAGGCATTGAGTGATGATGACAGAGAGGTGAGCCGTCTCTCCTTCACCACTGTGGGCACTCTGCTGTCCATCAAAAGGGGAATGACTCTCCTTTGTTGTCATTTTAACAGCGAAATAGAGGTGAAGCAGTGGATTAGCTGTGGCTAATTTGAGTGTGGTGTTTTTATAGAAATGGTTCAGTTTTCCTTACATTGTCAATGGTTGCCACCAGGAGCAGGATGATGGCGATGATGTGGAGGACGAAGATGGCAGCGAGAAGAATCAGCATGTTGGCTTAGCTGGTGGAGAGAGAAGAAAAGACACAAAACAAGTCAAACCACTTTGCACTTTGCTGTTGCAAATGTCTGCAAGGCCAACTGCTAATATTAGCAAGTACACATTGAGAGCGCATTGTGATGAGAAAAACAAGCATGCCCTCCAACAAAAAGCTCCACACCTCGCATCTGTGCAGAGCGTGTGTGACGCATTTAAAAAAACAACACTTTGAATGGGAGTTTAAAAAAAAAACACAAAACTGGCATCTATTCAGGGCGTGGCAGCCAAACTTCTAATTACTGACTTCTAACACACATTCTCACCCCTAAAGTCTGCAAATGGGATGCAGTCTGTTTGTCAAATCATGTCTTTATTACTGCGCTAAAGGCTAACGTTTTTCACTCTGTGCCAAAGACTGACCCAGCTGGAGCACGAGGAGTTACTCGGAGGGAAGTTCATACAATGCAGATGAGTTTGGACATGCCTTTTGAGCTTTCAAAATACACGCCACTCCTTGAAATAACTGTCGGGAATACCTGGCTCAGTGGCCCACACCCCGTCCCACCATTGTGAGGTAATTTCACACCCACCAATTCCTATGAAGATACTACTACTTTTAGTCCTGGTCGTTTATAGGTTTAAGTAACATAACTTTTTCCGGATGTCATCATCATTTACAGGACTTTTAACCATTAAAATAATAGAATGGTTTGTCTTTAAATGTTTTTGCATTTAAATGCAAGATCCAAGGATGCACATATGCTCATATATTTTTCTTTCAGATCAGAAAAGGTATGGGAAAAAGTTATTCTTATTTTGTTCATTTTTGTACATATGTTATCAGAAAAAAAGTTATTTTTGATGTGGTTATGCTGACTCCAAGAAATGTATGGCTTGCATGCTCATTCTAGTGGTGCCCCTGTGCGTGAGTGTGAGCCCTGGCACATCTGGAATGTACTGCCGCTCAGACGTACTAAAAAGGAGTGGTTAGGGCTGGGTCCATGCTTACTGTTTATGCCCATGCAACCAAAGACATACACAACTTGACATCTTCAAAGCACTGTAACAAACTGTAGCCTTCTAAGATCTCCCAACTTGCTGAGATTAGATTTAGACACATATTTCAAACATTTACAGTCAACACAGTACTGATTTTGTCCACAATCGTGTCCTTGTTGTGAAATTTTCCCTTTGTTCAGCACAGAAATGGCTCCAGTTTGGCCTGCTCTGCAGTATAAATGTTTGGTATACATGGTAGCAGTCCAAGGAGCGCACATGGAGGTAATCATGTGGCTTTTGCAAATGGAAAATAAACACAACTCCCAAGGCAGCCTAACTTTAGCCAACAAAAAGAGACCACCAATAAAAGTTATTTATGAGTGCTTTTCCTGGTTTCACTGCAGACACAGCTATAAAAGAAGTCTGAATTTTGACTGTATGGGGACGAAAGCTGAGGTACATCCAAACAAATCCTTAAAGCATGAAGTAGATTATGTTTCAGTAAGAGTAAAGAGACATACTTACTTGTTTGCTGGGTGGCTACGTCTGACTCCTCGCGTCTAAATCCCTCTGCTACTCACTGATACTAACTTTGGAGCCTAAATGCACTGAAGTAGAAGTTACCCATACGCCCACTTTTGCCCTGCCCTGTTTGAAGTACACACCCCTCAGTGACACTTGCTCCAACACATAACCCCCCTCCTCCCACTGCTATCTTCCCTCTCCCCAGACTCCTCCCCTTACGCTTTTCTCTGCGGGTCGCACGTGGTAAAGTTCCTTGGGAAATACACTCATGTCTTTGTAATTTTAGCTGCTGGGATGGCTGACTCACTTGTGTTTGGTGAAGGGGGGTGGGGACAAGAGGGCGAGGGGACTCCCAAACTCGGGACACTCACTGTGTATTGGCGTTGCCGTGGTGACAGACTGCAGCCGAGTGTAATCATACAATCATTGTGTGCATGTAAACAGTGGCAGCACAACACAGCAGCGTAATGCGGTTTTCCCTCCAGTCGACGACACCCTTGTAGATGTCTGTTCCTGTTGCTGAGGAAGGACTTTCAGGGTGAAGGAATGCTGTAGGTTGCCATGGTGATGGAGGCGGGGGGGTTACAGGCGCGCAAGTCAAAGCTTAAGAGGGAGGAGGAATTGAAGCAAAGGAGAGGAAGATGGAGAAAGAGAGATAAACGGAAAGAGTTCATCAAATGTTAGTAATTGTCCAGTGTCAAAGGGTGCTCGAAGGTCACCGTGGTGCTAATAAATTGGTGAGCTTTGCGGATCTGTTTTATGCTTTTACTATGTTGTTATTTTGGATCAAGCAGAGCACGCTGATTGAGATGTCTTGGCTAAATTATGGCAAGCTGTAACATTAAACCGACATACGACAACATTTTCTTCAGAGTGAATCTTATAATACAGTATATAATAAAATCAGTATATTATAAAATCTGTGAATTTGAAGCATGACTCAAATGCTTTATTGCAGACGTTTTGAAACAAAAACTAGCATACAACATAGATTCCTTGTAAAAAATGAATGAATTTAATTATTGTTATTTTGTTTTTGTTGGTATAAGATACGGATACCTTCTCCTTGAACTGCTTACCTGTGTTGTCTTGGGCATCACACCTCTGGTAGGGTTACCCATGGCAAACAGGTCAATACCAAGAACACTTTTCTGGCTTTGTCCACGGGGAGAGGCAGAGGTCTGGTGTGCGCTTGCTTATAGCCCCCAATCCCTACACGTTCAAGGACGGGCCTAACACCAGTGCAGAGTACCCGGCCTTTTTGGAGTCACTACGAGGGGTAATCCCCAAATTGAACCCGAACCGTGTTCAGTTATTGGGCTAATGCACCACAGTTTGTCCATAAGTAACATCCGATTTGAGCACAAGGTTGTCCTTAAGTGCACACCCTAGGCCGCAGGTCAATGATCGACTTTGTAGTTGTGTCATCTGACCACATGTCTCGGACACTCGGGTGAAGAGAGGGGCTGAGCTGGTGAGTTGGATCCGCCGGCAGAGGAGAAAGCCGGTCAGACCTGGCATATAATATGGCATACAATATTGGCATTTCATTCACTAATTTGTCCTGTAACACATTTTCTCCAAATCCTTAATTTTTTGTTTATATTTCCGAACATCTCAATATTCTTGAAGCCAAATTCACGTGAGGCTCTCTTATCGTATATACCAGTAGACATGGAAAAGTTCTGCAAAATTAATTGGTTACAAATTGTCCACTTGATGTGGTCATACAAAATCTATTGAGTCTTATCAGTCTCTTGTTCTTGAAATGGCTCATTTTTTCAACATGGTATGTGAAATTAGTTTGACAGCAAAAGAATGTGGAATTAAAAGAATGTGATGAAATTCCAATGGTCACAATCTGCAGTGAGTCCAAAAAATATAAGTGATGCCCCTTGTTGTGTGTCAGAACAAGACAGTTATTTTACGCATAGAACCACATAGATACATTATATAAAGAGTGGTGTGAATTGCAAATTATATCAGAATACAATTACATTTAAACTGTAAGTAGCCTACAGCATGCCTAATAAATACAGTTGCACGCAAGTCAGCTGATTTACTGCAGCCACCCGAAGGGAAAATTGTATATCACTGTGATCTTTGACTCTATTAATCATCTTACAAATTATAGTACCACTTGTTTCAGTGTATGGTTCTTAAATTAATGTTGGAAGAGATAGACAAGCACTTAAATTAATGTTCCAATGATAATAAAACAGCCTATGGGTTTAGACTGCATATCCTACATTGTCAATACTTGACAGTCTAATTTTCTACTTCAGTCTGATTTTCTTTGTACATGCTCCTAAGTTCTCCTCAAAGGGGCCAGGTGAGTGTACTGATGGACATTCTGTTTTGCTGTTTTCAAAACACACGACACGCAGTTCAGCTTAAATCCTCTTTGCGGTGTGGAATGAGACGCTGAGGTCAGTCCGTTTAGAAAAGGCTCTGATCTCTTCATGATCTTGACAAACAAGTGTTCATCAAAGGGTGCCGTGGCATATATTACCTGGTCAGTGACATATGGAGCTTTAATAGCCTTGGGTTTGAGCAGGCTGGATAATAACAGGCTACAGCACAGGTGAATCACGGTAACGGTCATTCTTTAGCCACTAACAGGGCGACCTGAGAAGCTATATTCTCCTGGGGTTGCACTTGCATAAGCACTTGTTCCTTTATACTGTTGTGTGTCTGAGTTTATACCTAGTTTTAGTGAATAGATCAGGAGTCTCTTAGTTTGATTCCTTCATACTTAATAAAAACTGCAGTGATCTACATTTACATTGAGAATACTTTACAAATTATTTGACTAAGTCAGAGAACACCCTGTACAATTACTCTGGTAAATCTGCCATGGTAACACAAATATCTATTTTGTTTGACAAAGCTTTCATGGTGAAAGGGGAAACGTCCACTTCTCTAAACAACCACTACAAACGATGAGTTGAATAACAGTTCTGAATGAACGACTGAAAGCCAACACACACATATTGTCTCCAAGTTAGAGAATGATGACCTACATTTGGTTACGATTTTGACAGTGCCTTTTCCACTACTGTGAATAACCAGCCCTAAACTGATTTCCATGACAACCAAAGAGTTAAACAGGGCCAGAGTCATTGTTTGTTTGTTTGTTTTCTGAAGATGATGAATAAGGAATAGTTTATCTGTACAGCTTTGAATCACAGACTCATCATTATCAGATTGTACTAAAGCAGTCCAATCGGCTAACACAGTCATTTTTTTGCTTTCATGCAGGTATATTGTGACCAAAGGCAAGAGACATAAAAGAATATAGTCATACACAGTTAAGTACAAGTGAGATAAAATCTGAAGTTGATATGAGGTGTTAAGCCGCAAGAACAGTGGTGACAGACTAGAATGCAGTCGGACCGGATTCACCTGGGCGTGCAGGCCCCACCTGGAGCTTGAGGTAAGCTCAATTTGTAATGTACCATTTGAGACTGATCCGGGCACTCCTTCAAAACTAATCCACGCTGTGTAACTGCAGCGAGCGTGAATAGTGTGGAATATAGGGGGGTCTAACAATAAACTTAGACTCAGTTTATTGTTCATTTGGTCACGTAGTAGTACTTGGGCAGTCAAATGTTTTATACTTGTTGCTTGGTGTTAAAGGTTTGAAAATGACTGGCTTAGACCATATCTACAAAACTACAAGACTCAGCAACACTACAACATAACTGTAATAGCTATGGAGGTTATTGTGCATGAAGGGAAGTTCATTAACATAAACACAATTCTTTGGCTACCAGCTGAATGTCAATGCCTTATAGGACCAATCAGTGCTATTTAGGCTTAAGTCAACGTTAAAAGAGCACCTTTGCTAATAGAGCTGACCATAACATCCATGTGCTATTATTATTTGAAAGTTATACAAGTATGGCCAACACTATATCCAAAACAATTTCTCACAATCTTAAATCTCCGTCATTTCTGCTAATGCTAGTTCCCTCATCAAAATAAATGGAAGGACCACAACTCTCCTCTATCTCCACCCATACTGGGGGTTAATAGCTAAAAACATGCATTCTTTCCTATCCATGACTAATGTAGATTAGTCATTTTGCGATTTTTACCACACTGTCTTCCTCAGATCTGGTAGGAGGCTGGGCTGGACACGTTTCCTTTTTTTCTAAATCCAAACATCAGCCATCAAATCACATGTCTGCAAAGTACGGGAGAAGACCAATGTCAACAAGCAGCCCTTTGTGGTGCTGCCTTTCTGACCTGAACTTGAAAAAACAGTCATTAAAGGAACAGGAACACTTGAGATATTGTCTGAGGCCTAATTTGGTGTACATGTAAATATCTTCAGTTAGTTTTGAGAGGTCCTTTTGCTATTAGTTGTCAATTTGGCATTATCAAAAGACAATGGACTGATTTTTGATTTGCAGTATTTTTAAATTGCAAGTGCTTTTCAAAATCACAGCTTATTATTAACGCATTTGTTGTACAGACACACAAAAATGAGCATCCGCCGTGTTGAAATCCCTTAATTGGGGTGTTTGCAAGGAACTGTTTCGACACAAAAACCAGCCGTGCAGTGCCTACATACCAGGCGAGTGAGCCCGACCGCAAGCTAAGTTGCTCTTGCTTCATACAATGCCACAGCTCTCCTGGTGCGGTCAACTGTCTAACTATTGTCAAGGCTTCCACGTCTTACACAACCTCGCACCCTGCCCTGGTGATTTGAGATTGCCACTCAAACATAAAAACAGGACTGGAGTGTGTGTTCCTTATTTGCAGGTAGTGTTGGAATGTTTGGTTGGAGGATAAACGTGGTATCTGTGTTGAAATGCCCTCAGCTAATTGTAGCATTTCAAAGTTAATCCTTCTGTTCCTTTTGTCACCAGGTTAGTTCTGACGACTCGTGAGGCTACTGTACAGACTTGCACAGAGTTATTATTTTCTGCCAATATACAAGCCATCATTTCCAAATGAGGGCAATAAACTGAATGATACTGCTGAGAGGTGACAAACACATGTGGCACTAGAATCATGTGCTCTAAATTTCTTTCTGCATACTTAATCATACATACAGTATGTTCCACTCGCTAACAGCCTTCCATCACAGTGAATCATTGAAACTGACTGCGTTTCAGACACCACATGCCAAGACAATGTGCGTAGAGCAGTTCCTGGCTTTAAGCAAACTACTGTGTGTACATGTGCATGTGCACGGCCCCAAACAGTGATGAGTATTCAACCTAACCTTCACTTTTTTTTTGTCATTTAAGGAATAACAAATAGTGCATTCTATCCATCTTTTTTATTTACTTCTCACTTTACAAATAGTTGCTATGTTCATGAATCAGCCTTTATGTATTGCGTCCTAGCATTTCATCATATAGGTGCCTCGATACAGCATTTGCGCAGGATTCCCAAAAATCTAGAAACACCCCTGGCTATTTGCAACAAAATATATCACCCAGTTCAGTTGATGCCTTGTCTATCACAACAATTTCCTTTATTTTTTTTTTAACCAGACTAAAATGGGAATAATGGCAGATGAGCTTTGATTGGCACAAACAACATTTCTCACATCTTTAATTCATTTTGCAGTTTAGATGTAAGGAAGGGGTGGATACAAAAACACAAAAGAGGCTGCTTGTTTGCTGGCAGCATCCTAATTGCCTTTTATTATTTTCTGTACAATGCCAGTTTGGTGGGCTCTTGATGTGCCGTGGAAGGATGTAAGCTTTGCTGTTGAATTTAATAACCGACTGATCTGAAGACAGCGCATTGTAAACTGCTTTGTGCATGGGCAGATTGGGGCGGCATTGGAAGGGTGTGGCGACAAATGAGGTAAGAGCTGTGGCGTTCAAGCTTTTCACATTAAGCACTACCTCGAAATAAATAAATAAATAAATAAATTGACTTTCCAATTACCACCAAGCCTAGATCAAGATCAAAAATGGTCTAGAAAGTCTAAACTGGGTGTAAACCATGTCTGAACCAGAAAAAACACCTAACTTTAATACATTACTGAAGCATTCATTCGCATTTCTCTAAATAAAATGAATAAAGTCTAACATTTCAAATGTGGAGTAAAAGGCTCAAATACATAGTTGCAGATGGACCAGGTGAGGAAACACCATTGAGCTGTCACCCACATCCACCAGGGCACCGACCCAGAGCGCCCAGGGCAGATCAGAATCCTACATGTTGAAATGTGTAGGATTGTTTTTGTTCTGGAGTAAGGCCCACAGATCTGCCTTATTATGCTTGTGGCTTCGACTGACAACAATCGCGAGAAGACATTGAACTTTACACCAGTTTTTGTTTCATGTGGATAGGCCCATCAGGCTCAATATTAAACCATATGCTCTTGCGGTGAGTCTGTGAGGTGCAACAGGGCTGCAAACGGGGATTGGATAAAAACGTGTAACAACTTAGAATTGCGGACCCATGTTAATCAAATTAGGACACAGAAGAATTTGCTGGCCGTGCATCAGATACTGATCAAATCTGGCATTTGTATAAGTATTTGCATGTGCCCTGCTTGTTGGTTGCCAGTGGTCCGTTCCAATGGAGATGATGGTTACAGTCGAGCACTGAGTGGCTATAGTAGCTGGAATAACTAACCTTCAAGAGTCTTAAAGTGCTCATTGGCCGCCCCTGTCGCCTTTATACATTGAATCAAAGAAAATTCCTCATATTTACAATAGCTGACCAGTTTCCATGGTTACCAGCCAAAGGTTTTCATTCTTGATTCACTTCCTTACCGCGGCTTGACTCATTCACATTACATTCACTTCACATTTCTCCTCACATGATCTTTTTTGTTTCTTTTTGTTTTTGTCAGTTACGTGCCCCTCCCGTTTCCTTTCCCTGACGGTGCCACCTCTGTGTTTAGTCCTCCCACCCCACCCCCACCGTGTGTAGCCTTGGACTTTCAATGAAATCCAGATTCCAGACTGTACTCTGCCGCTCACTGTCTACGGCAAACAACTCCTGGCTGTAGCTAGGCAACCCCAAATATGAGTCATCCCTCCCTGTGCCGCCGCGCCCGTTTCTAACTGATCATCGCTCCCCTCCACCTCACCCCGCTTCACAGGGCTCATCCACTGAAGCTGCTGCAATCATTCTCACACCGGTACTTTAAACAGGGCTGTGCTCTGATTCATCTTATTCCCACACCGGGCTCAGGGCTACCACTGGATAGAGGCTTTGCAGATGAGAGGCTGTGAGAAAATGACTGGCCTGGCCCCACTTGATAACATCTCGACCACAATGTGATGAAGGCGCTTGGCACAATCCCTGTCAGAAAGCAAATATTGGCAGCCATGTTTGCTCGGAGGCCTGTTGCAGGTCATTGTCATCATCAGCTATACTCAAAATAGTTTTTATAGGCCTATATGTGTCGTATAGGATTGAATTAAAATTTTTTTAGCCTTTAATTATTTCATTGGCCTGGTTCGCTAATTCTTCACCAAGAAGGTGATGTTGTCATCCAAGCACCACAACAAATTCATAATGATGTATTTCTCCAGTGGATTGTGGCCTAATTCTTTATTTAATGTTTGGGAACCACAAAAATTGTATAGTAATAAAACAATGCACATAATGTATTTTTTGCTATGAGGTTACTAACTTTGATAAAGTTTTTGTTTTACTAACTTTGATAAAGTTTTGTTTTTGCAATTTGAAAATAACTGATGATGTGATGATGTAGTTTGGGACAGTTGCATTGTGTGTGTGTGTGTGTGTGTGTGTGTGTGGTGTGTGTGTGTGTGTGTGTGTGTGTGTGTGTGTGTGTGTGTGTGTGTGTGTGTGTGTGTGTGTGTAGGAATAATAAAATAAAAAACAGGCCTATGATGCACAAAAAGCTCATGTAAGGACATTCTAATAGGCCACAAGATTGATTTTTATTATGATTGAGAGCCTCTTCATAAAATAGTCTACATGATGATGGTGATACAGTGTGGCCCTCTAGTGACAATGAATAAAATAACATTTCATTTGACATCAGACGTGTTTATGCTGCGCAGTGTCCATGTTGCAGTGGCTTCTTTCAAAGTCTCAAATCGTCCATTTGAGGCCTTGGATCTGCTGGTTTCTGTCTGTCTTCATTTGCATAAAGCACGTGCTTATCCCTGATGAGTTCGCAGGTGTGTGTGCTCTGAAAACAGAAAAGGCCTGCCTGTGCGTATTCACGCACAGCTGATATTTGCGATGAATTTGAAACCAAAATATTGCGTCGGTGTTGTTGTCATCTGCTCTATTGCAGTGGTGACTTTTCATTCAGGGGTCTGTGAGCCTGCTGGTTATTCGTCAAGAACATTTGAACAGAGGCTTAATAATGACACGCAGAGTGTTCAGACCGCTGCAATGCTAAAAGCGAGGCGAAGGCATTTAGTCTCGAGGATGAGGCCCAATATTCACCCCAAGTTCATTAAATCAGTAGAACATTTAGGACAAACTTCTACATCTGCAATGTCTGCACTGGGCCCGGCCCAGGACCAGTATCAAAATAATCCATATAACCATTTCAAAACTAACTGCAACAAAGGAGAAGTGAAGCGCATCCGTCAAGGAAGGTTTGACATTGCTGGCGCAGGTCAAGCTTCCACCACCCTCCTCTTCCCATCAGGGTCACTTCATTCTGGTAAGCACGCAAGCTCATTGCTCTCTTTTTCTTTTTTCTTTTCTCTTCTTTTTTTCCCCCTCAATAAAGCAGATGATGTGTAACAAACATCAACATTTAATAAACATTACCATCTCAACTCATATTTGCTTTCTACATTTAGGTGGGACTGTAAAAGCTAAAGCTTAGAAACACATCTATTATTCTTGTGGCTTCAATACGTTTTATGACTAAAATTAACCAGGCTGTAGAATTCAAAATATGTATACATTTTGTCCAAAACATTACTTCTTGAATGAGATGGCCTCTGCAGACTGACTGTTTACCTTTTCTAGACTCTCAGACTCAGACAGAGGTGAGGGGTGATCAGCAGCCTGTGGTGCAGTGTACAGAGGCCTCTATGACCCTCAGGGTCCCAAGGAAATGGGCTGCACAGCTCCGCGTCGGCACAGGTGATTATGCATATGTCAGTTCTGCCTGGACATTACTTAAGTATTTCTACACACACCATGCACTAAGTTATTTATATCTTTTTAGGAAATTACTTCTCATTCCCTCTGTCCAAGCTGCCTCCTCAGTGTGGATATTCCATTCATAAAAGCTGGAGGGACATCTATGTAGTTGTTCAGTACAATGGCTGCCATGTCACGCAGGAGGTAACTTTGTTTTTTGTTTTTTTATACTCTCATGTTGTAATTTGTAATTTTGCATTGTAGTTTATTTGACTAATTTATTGGGATGTGAATATTTGTGCATTGTTGTAATAAACATGTGGGGATTTAATTGTGGGTTTCAGGGAGCCCGTTATGTACTGCCTTTGCTGTGGCTGAGGACTCCAGTCAAAATCTCCTGTCCAGTGTCTCCACTGAAATCGCAGGCTGTGGTTGGACTGTCCCTGTGCTGCTCCTCATTTGGCATAACAATCAGGATACAAGGCCCATCTGCAGCTAAGGAGCTTCATGTCAATGGTAAATTGCCCTCAAGGGTTATTAAATTGTCCCCTCTTAAAGTGATCTCATATGAAAAAGGCATTTCCCCCTGCTGCTTTTATGCATGTTCTCCTTTCAGTCAGAGGTGAATGGACTCCCCTGCGGGAGTTGGTTCAGCATTGTGGTTATAGTATGGACAGGAGCAACGCAGAGACCATAATCACTGCACCATTTCTTGCTTGTGGCATCACATCGAGGGTAATGTTTAGGAAGGCTTACTGCTTTGTTCATCCCAAACGTTGATGGATAACTTTTGAAAGAAATTCAAAGAAATGTTTGAAGAAAAAAACATGTTTTTTTCCCTTCACAGGATGGAAATCGTGAACTTTCTCTTCAAATAGGGGCAGAAGTATTTGCGTTAACCTGCCGCCTATCCCCACTGAAGTACCCCAGCATCAAAGTCCTCAACCAACCACATCAGCTAGACCTATGGCGCAGACCCCAAATCCTCTTCAATGGGCTCCACCTTTTTACCTGGCCCCGCCTCACTTTCCCCACCCCACGCACCATCACAAAACTCGTGTCCACAGCAATGCTCCATTAACCCGCACCACCACTTCATTTGGAGCTCGGCAACTTGAAACTCCGCAGCAAGATCAGCAGCAGAACGACCACATACGTCCACCAGAAGAGAACTACCGTAAACGGGCGTCTCGGATGAATTGGGCTAAAGTAGCTCCTCATCTGAAGCACACATCTAGTAGGACTCGTTCTCCTACGCGGGCTACAGGCTACAGTCCGACTCTGCTTCCTCACAACTATGCGTTCAATCCGTACTACCACTTCTACCACCATCCTAAAATTCCACTGACAAATCCTGACTCTCTGGTGAAATCTCATCAACCGAGTGAAGTAACGGAAAAGATGCCTATGTTTTATTTCAACTTTGCTTCCATGCCCCATGATCCAATGCGCACTACCCAAGCTAGTCCACTCCCCACTTTTGCAGCTCAAATCCAAACAGGGCATACTACGAAGACCAATGTCAGAGACTTGGCACCGATTACCCCTTTCGTCAACCTCATGCGTTCTCCTACCAATCAGTATCCCCCATATGGTTCACCGATGAACCCTAATACTCCCGTTTACACACACCATCGTCTTCCTCATGATTTCTATCATTTATATCATAGACCACAAGCTGAGAATTTGCCTCCTCCGGTTTCAGTCCCGCGTTCGCAACAAACTCCCAACTCTGTTCCTCTGAGTGAAGATCCAAAAGATGGCTTTGGCTCATACTTTAAGCCTGAACTTCCTGTGCAGTTTAAGCCAGGCAATGATCCAGCAGAAGGCTTGAATGATGAAGGCAAATCAGCGGCGCATTCAGATCCTTCGTATGATGGCAGCAGCTGGGAGAAATGGCTTGAAATGGTAGCTAAAGTGAACAATGTTCCAGAGCCACTTTACATGTTCCCTCTGCCAGATGAGAAAATGAGGGAAGAGGCCAGTGTGCAAGGTAAGGTTGCAATGACCTAACGGATTATTCGTGATTAGTCGACTATTTGAATAATCAATAGGTGTTCATTGCCTATAAGCAGACTCTAGCACAGCTTTTATTACTCAGACAGGGCTGTGTGGTGCAAGAACACTGTACATGTTGTGATCTTTATGGAAAAATGCTTGAGCTATAACTATTATTTGTTATCAAGAAGTCTTTTGCATATTTGCCTTGATGATGATGATGATGATGATGATGATGATGATGATGATGATGATGATGATGATGATGATGATGATGATGATGATGATGATGATGATGATGATGATGATGATGATGATGATGATGATAATAATAATCAAAATAAACAATCACTGAGTAATTGACTAGAAAATGCATTAGTTACTGCTGTATTTGACAACTAAATATTCAAAATTTAAAAACACGACTGAAGCAGAATGTTGACACATTTCAGGCGGAAGTTCCCAAAATGTTCAGGCCTCAACCCCCTTATAATGCTATTTAATATAAATTGCTGTCTATTAAAAGGTAACTTTCTCAAATGTACTGTTGTTGTACCCTTGGACAATACATTTTAACTGCATGAATGATTGGTGTGAGCAGCTGGTCTATATGGTTAAAATTGATGAAATTAATGGAGCTACAACCACTGCCAGTCTTTATATTTTGATCAGAAGGTTTGAGCCCATACTTGGATGTCTGTCTCTTCATTTGCCAGAAGAGGGCAGAGTTGTCACTAAATGAGCTGTTGCTAAGCCTGTTTGTATTGCAGCTTCTGAATACAGGTAATTATGTGCTTCTTTTTCACACAGATCACTTCAGAGCCAGCAGCATGGCCCAACCCTTGGCCTCGCCCTGCTCCCCTGGCACTGGGTCACATTTCCACCACACTGTCTCTCCGGGCTGCTTTTCTTTCCCTGTGAAGGGTGAGGCTCTCTAATAACATAACCTGTTTAGACTTGTCCACAATGACAAAATGCAGTGGGAAGTTGTGTTTAAAAATGCGATTGCTTGAGACACTCCCACATATGTCCAATATGTGTATAAATATGTACTTTGTCAACAGAGTGCATCGTGGGAGAGCATTTTGTGTTTTCTTTGCCCGAATTTGCAGTTGAACCCAAAGTGGTCAGCCCCGGTGACTCTGGAGTGTCGTGTGCATTAAAGCGTTTGACCTCCAACCCACACGTGTACTATGTGCCCCTGCATGGCTGTGGGGTCACTAAACAAGCAAGTGGATTACATCATGGTTCTTGGTATAATATCCCTTTTATTATTCTCATTCAATTTTGTTTCCAGGTTATCGATGCGTTGATGATTTATCAACTTGAACTTGAAACTTGTAGCTACGACAACTCTTTGATAAGGTAACAAGGCTTTTGCACAAAGCCTGTGTACATAAACCATATTCCACTTTTTGAGCTCGGAGGGTTTTTTTAGTGTTCATGCTCACTTCCTCTCCACCGACTGATGTTACATTGTGGCTTTCCTCTGTGTTTTTAAAGGCCACAAACCTTTACAGGACTCACTTTGATCATTTAGCAATCAGTCTGTGCAACTATTCTTTTTTTTATTTTATTTTTTTATCATCTGATCATAGCTTTTATTTTGGACTTTATTTGGACAGAAATGAAATCTCGTACAATTCGCCATAAACCCTTGCAGAAAATGTATTTATATAATTGCAAGGTTTGGACCAGACAGTTGGGTCAAAACGTTGCAATTATATCTTTATTGATGTGCGAAGTCTCCTGCCTTTCTCTACAACTTTATCTGGACCACATTATGCATCAGCACATTCAGCAGAAATCAAACCCAGGTGCCTGAATAAAAGCTTCATAAAATATCTTTTAATTGTGATAACCTTGAAGACAACAAACTGAGCAAGGAGCATGTACAAACATTTTTGATGGTGATTTAGACCATTTGGTTGTGAATTTTACTTAGTGGTGATGTGCATTTTTGTCATTTGAATGCATTTTCCCAGAATGTTGGTGGAATGTAGTTTGTATCCCGGTTTCCCTCCAGCAGAGACGCTGCTCATTCTGGATCCGTTACCTCTGCAGTACCTCGTCCCTCTACAACTGAGAATAGCTACTGGTAATATTTAGTTACGGTGGTTTCAATATCGTTTGGTATTGTTGTATCGTCTGTGGGGGGAATCCCCCGTTACTGACGCTTTGCTCTAGATGAGTCGTACAGCTTCCACCCAGAGGCCCACAGACCCCTCAGCGGTTTACGAGGCCGGCTGGTGTTTATGGAGCTCAGTCTGCTGCAGCCTCCTGACCCCAGTGTGGTGTTGCGGGTCCACTACTGCCTGGCCTATACTCTCACCCCGTATACCAGTGCCATGCTCATTTATGATGGGTGGGTTCTTGCATACAGTGTAGATGGTCAAATGAATAATATTCTAGCCTATGTGTAATATGTATTTCATGTCATGCAGCTGCCTCCCTGGAAGTGAGTCCCAGCTTCTTCCTTCCCTCTCCTCTAACACCCGGTACATTGTAGTTACCAGTTTCCTGTCCCTAACTTCATCAAAGCCTTCCATTGTGTACGATGTGGACCCTGAGGTACAAAGTCTCTTAACCTCTTACCTCCCACCTTAAACAAGTGCATTTTCTCCAGTTCAGCTTTACCCAGATCTCCTCCAAAACTCATCTAAACTGATCACTTTCCTCGCATTGTCGTCACTTTTTGTTTTCATTGCTTTATTTAATGCGTTTGTCACTTTTCTGTTGTATTTTTTTCACTTTATTTAGGGGGTTTACATCACGTTTTTGTGGCTCCTTTGTTGCATTTTCATCTTTTTTTGTCTCTTTGGACACCTTTTTTCATGAAGATTTGGGTCAAGCCAAACTGGAGTAAATGTGCTTGGTTCAGGTGGGGATTAAGAGGTTAAAACATTGTGGGGAAATGGTGATTTCAGTCTTTTCTTCTCCTCCTCAGGTTTACTTCTTCTGTTTGACTGAGGTGTGCTCTTCATCTGACGGTGTCTGCTCTACTGGTTGTATTAACAGTACGTTTTTAGTTGTGAAAAGAAGGTTTTTGATTAGTAGGGGTTAATAACAAGTTGGTGGATATTATTCATTTGCAAATTGTGCATACTAAAATGTTAGGGTTATAACATCATGGTAATCTTTTTTTGTTCCCCTCTTTTCAGGCTCTGAATGAAACTGAAGGATTAAAGTTACACATTTTGAAACAACACATTTCTTATGTTTTGGGACCATACATTCCTTTGAACTATATACAAGCAGCTTCCACCATTGCTGTCAGTACCACCACATTAAAAATGAAATGGCTACAAAATCACCCCACTAAATAATTAAATTAGTTACACGTAAACTATATATGCATAGCTGTTTGTTAAATGCCAAACATTGTGTCCTTCTAGTTTGAGGTCTGTTGCAGATTATGCAGTGATTGTTGTTGCCACAAAGCTCAATGTTGTGGTTTTTGCAGAACAGTTCTGAGACTTGCCGTCATCCTGTCTGCACCGTGGATTCAATATCTCAGAGACAAACGGCTTCACTGAACCTACAGCCAGCATCCATTTCACTCCAACAAACGACATGACATCATGACTATTATGACCGCTGGCACATCAAGCTTACTTTCAATAGATGTAACATATTTCATGCGCATTAAGACCCGCCTTTTCATATTTGCACCTTTACATTACAAGTACTAATGACCGACAGCAGGTCTCGCTCCAGCAGTTGCATAGGTTTTAAGTTTCTTCTTCCAGGAAATAAGAGGTTTCGCACTTCAGAGTTTTGAGTAGGCATTACTTTCACAATTCATAACTTAATATTTTCTTTATTCTTATGACATAAGTCTTGTGTTTAATGTACTGTACAAAGGACTCGGGAACCAATAAATTTACTTCAAAAATTGGTGATTCTTTTTTATTGACCTTTTTGCATGGAGGTTCAAATTGCAACAAAAAAACATTAAAATCATCTCCAGTGTGGATAACAGTGGTTCTCAACCAAAAGTCTTACATTTCTTAAATCTACTTGTATACATTAGTAATAAGCTTCTTTAATAAAAACAGCCTTGGCCTTCGGTTTCCAGTGATCGTACACCCTGGTCTCTTTTATCTGGACATTTGAATACAATCTCTTTATGAACATCAGTATGAAATGTTTTACATACACACACACTGGCCCCATTCAAGTAAAACAAATAGTAAAAACACACTCCAGAACTTTCTAACAATCTTTCTCAAATGGATCACATGAGGACAGTCAGCTCTGACTTTGACCCTTTCGGATAGGCAAGGCAAGTTTATTTGTCAAAACATCGACAAAAAATTAATCAATTACAGTAAAAGGCAAGAGTGCAGATAAAATACTTTCAGTTTTCATATGCACGGGTAAAAAGAGCTGTTTTCAGCCTGGATTTGAACATTGTCAGAGTTGAGGCCTGTCTCACATCCTCATGAAGACTGTTCCAGATTTTAGCTGCATGAAACTGAAACGCAGCCTCACCGTGTTTATTATTGACTCTGGGAACCACCAGGAGACCCCTGGTTCATACGGCTCTAACATGTCAGAGATGTACCTTGGAGCTAAACTATGAAAAGACTTGTACACAAGCAGAGCTGTTTTAAATTCTATTCTCTGAGTGACAGGAAGCCAGTGCAGAGACCGGAGCAGTGGACTAATATGGTCGTATTTCCTGGTTCTTGTCAGGATACTGGTATTAATCTTTGTAACTTAACTTTCTTTTATTTACATTGATGATGAATGACTTGTAAACAAAATCTGATGAACCGTAAACTGTTTTGATAACGGAGTCTTTAACTATAGTCTTCTTAGTACACTTTGGAGTAGTAGGTGTTGATGTCATTCTGGCTTCTCATCAGGTGCTTCAGGAGGATGATGGAGCAGACCAGGGCAGTGACCTGTCATACAAATACAGTGGGACGGGGTGAAGGGGTGAAAAGCAGGGGCTGGGCAGTGAACAGCCAACTCCTATCCCAGCATTAAACCAGCCTCAGTGTAAAGAAAAGTGCAGTCCCATGTCCCACTACGCTAGCAGCATATATATTAAAAGTGTATGCAAAGCAAGGGAAAAATGCAAAAGGAAGATCAGGAACTACTAAACTTAGGGAGGGCTGGGGAACAGGACCTACTTTTTACCTTAGCATTTGTGGATTTGTGTTCTCATTCTGTACCCACTTGTACACCTGATCGTGAAGGAAGCACAATGTTATCTTTAACACTGCAGGAAGTGAGCAAAGCCCGTCACGTCAAGAAGGTGTGAAAATAGCCGTTACAAGAAACTTTACTGGGAGGCCTCTAATTTCTTTTGTTTTAAAAGATATTTGTGGACATTTATTTACAGAATGAGTGATAATGGGCAAGCGAGTGAGGAGACAAAAAATGTTTGCAATGTCTGGCAACTAATTTATGCACAGAGAGGATATGCACATGTATAATGGAAATGGAACCTCAAATTGAGTGACGAATGAAAGAATAACATTGCAGAAATAACCACACAATTTTCTGTTGCTATTTTATGTCATCACGAGCATAATCTCTATAGACAAAGCAATGGACATGTTAATTATGCCTTAGTTACTGTTACGCCAAATTTCTATAAAGGGTTTTCATTTTGGATTTCAATAAAATACTGGCGCTGCCTTGTATTCAAATCAGGTCCCATTGCCCAGCCCTATAGATGTAAAAACATGCCAGTCTTAAGCTTGTGCCATAGGGATGTTGGCTGCAGTGAGTGGGGTGAAGACCACAGGCTCCTGGTCGGGAGAGGGTAGGGGATGGAGAAGGGGGGGCAGGCTGAGGTGGCTGAGGATAAGAGGAGGGAGTGGAGGTATTAAGGAGGATGTATTGAGGAGACGAGTTGGTCACACGGATCGCTTTAGTAAGAGTGAGGCTGCAGCTGAGGACTATGATCTATAAGACCGAGATTAGCAGAAAAGACAAGCAAAGAAGCAAAGCCATGATGTAAATGACAAGAAACAAAAAAGGGGCATAAAATAATAGCTTAGGTTATTTACCTCACAACAGACAGTGTAGGCATGCTACACCTCCCTTTTTAAGCCCCCATCTTGTTCCACCAACACTTGTTTGTTTTACAGTATATATATATATATATATATATATATATATTATAGTAAATCATCTGATAAAATTTTAATATACAAATATGTAAATGAAGTATGGAAAGTATTTTCCTACCAAAAGTGCTCCAGTTCCGAGAAAGGTGCCCAACACGATAGAAGCTCTAGTATCAAAGACTGAAGCAATTTCCGAAGGGCAGTTCTGTAAAACAAGTGTTTGATATAGCATCAATTGAGACACACTGTTATAAAATCTGTGTATTTATTTTTAGGCAAATTTTTGAACAACTTACAGCCATTTTGATATGCTCCCACAATCCGTCGGGATCAGGGCATGTCTGCTTAACAAGTTCCACAAGGGGGATCCCGGACAGTCCGCAACAATGAAACTACAACAAAGGATACAGACAGGACTTAGTGTAAAAAAGAATGTCTCTTTTCTGGAATATATGAAACTAATAGACGCGTATCACCCTTGTTAGTGACGCTGATTATTTATCAAGCCACAAATGACAAACTGTAAGATTCCCCTCCCCCTTCTTAAAGGGTGTGTGAGTGTGTGTATGTGAGGGAGTGACGTCCTTGTATATGGTTGGTGTGTGTTTGTGTTTGTGCAAATGCACTTTACATGAACGGAGGAGGGGCCTAACCAGGGACAGTGGGAGAGACTTACCATTTTGTGCAAAAATGTGAGCACGACTGCCAGAGCTGGGTCTCCGCCGGAGGTCACATATAAGGTGTAAAGGCTTGTGTAGAATTCTACGACCCTTGCCTGAACCTTAACAATTCAAACACATGTTAGCAACTTTTAGAGAAAACAAAGAAACACTTTCCTTTTCTGTTTCTTACCTCGTCACGATAAGTGTAGGCCAATACTCCGATTAATATCTCAGCTGCAGCGAGGATGGTAACAAGGGTAGAGAACTAGAAATATTAAATAATAAACATTAGCAAATTCAAGATCTTAAATCAAGACAAATAAGTGTAAACAATTGACATTGAACAGCTTGGTTTCTAGCACATAATATAATATAAATGTTTCTTTTTCTTACGTTATAATCACAGCATTTTGGCAAAACTTAATCTTGGAAATTACAAAAGAAAGCAGTTGTCTGTGAATGACCCTGAAATATATCTTGCTTCTGGTATGAGTGTGGTCAAAATCTGGATTAGGAAATGCGTGTACTGTATGTGATTCCAGTGATGTCTCACCACTTGGAGGGAGCAGCGGTTCTCACTGCACGCACCGAAGTCTCCAAATGACACAACAATCAGCATCACTGCTCCCAGCGCTATCAACACCGTCACGCCTAAAAAACAAGATATAATGTTCATATGGCCAAAAACCTAACATACCACAAAAGTCAATTTGACTGTTTAATACTCACCAATAACAAATGTGCTGGAGTTGAGTTCCTGTATGTCAAAGATGGTTCGTGTGCTGTCGCTGAACCTCAGCCACAGGCCGGAAATCAAGAACGCGAGACCCAGCACCTGGCAGAAGAGAAGTGAAAAAGACAAGAATACTATCATTCAAGAGAACTGTGTAGTTTCACATGTTTATTCTTCTCCGTCAGTCAAGTTCAACGCCAAAACTAGTGCAGAGGATGGAGCATGTTATGCATTTTCTTGGCTGAGTTATTACTACATTATTGTTATCGATATGTAATACTCATAATTGTGCTTTTATTCAATTTAAAATTAAGACAAAATATTGCTTGTAAGAACACTTTACAAGAAAAAAATATTATCCTACAGACTTAAATATTAGTTTTGGTGAATTATTATTCCGAGACTTTTCACCAGTTTGGGAAGTAGGATTTTGCCATGAGAAGTATTTCGTGGCCGAGGGCCAGATACGGCCCCCCAAGCAATTTTGTCCGGCCCTCTACTCTCTTTCCAGGATTTGCTTATTTCTTGCTGAATTGCGTTCATCAGAACCATTACCATCCCCTGCCAAAGTGAGCTCAAATGGCTTTGTAATTTGTATTTAATTGTTTCACTTATTTATGTATTTCATTCAAAGGTGACATGAAAATATAATCTATACATCAAAACTGCTATGTCAATTCCGTTTGAATCAATGTTAATATGATACCTTTGTTAATAGTACATCATTTCTATTATTATGAGTGTTTTTTATATAGCCTACAATATTTACAGTTACCATCAAGCAAGTTCCAGATAGGCTGTAACTTGCTTGATGGTAACTCCAATTGCTCAACTTTGCAATGGGAGAAAGTTGAGCAGAATTAAGTTCAAAGGACGGTGCGGTTCTCTTACAATTCAGGTTACTCATGTGGGCCCTTGTGTGCCCACAGCTGGTCTACTAAAAGTCCACCCAGCCATGCCTCTTTCCTATTGAGGTGAGGTCATCATAACACTGGACCTAACGTGTGAAAATGTGCCGACAGAAAGGTGCCTACTGCTGGCTCCACATTTAAACCACTTGCATCAGTACCTTAAATACGTTAAATACGTACCGCGAAAATGCAGTCGAACAGAATGATGATATACTTGCAGACGAGGCCACATCCGTCCACAGCCATGATGACGAGCAGCGAAGTGGCTACGGCGTGACCACTTGGGAAGTCTGGAAGGTGGAAAAACAATTCAACCTGGTTTTGTTGATGATCTTAAATAACGCAGCAACAATGACCGCCGAGTGCTTTATCGACGACGGCGAAAAATTTAATGCATACCTTAGCTGTGGGTGTGAAAGGCTGTTCGCTGTTTCTTAGATCAACTTATGAGACAGAAAACACCGCTGCGCATTCTTTTACCTCTCTTACGCCCCGCCCCCGGGTGTCGCTCACAAATACTATTGGTCCATTTGGCAGACTGACACCGAGTCGCACCAATCGTATCAGCAGCTGTTGGCACAAGCTACTGGGAAAAAAGGGAAAGGGATGTTATCCGAGAAAACGAAAGTTAGAAGCAACATGACGTGCTTGTTTTGTGCAACATTGAGCACAATATATTTGGGTAAAAGCAGCTGCACTCCATGTTTGTTTTGTTTTGTTTTAGCTTGTCGTGTGGCAATTGGCAAAATGTTTTCTGATCATGGTTAAAACATATTTGGAATGGAAACATAAATGAACCTTTTACGCGCACCCCCTTTTTCTTCCATTTTTAAAGAATCGAAACCAAAATGAGAAAGTCACCTAAACTGAAATGACCAAATATTCTATTACTAGTTGTAGTAGCACTTAGTAACATAGGCATATGGGCCTAGTAGCAGCAGCCAAGTAGTTGTAGTTGTCGTTTGTCTTTAAGTGTAAAATGCCAAAAAAGACAACATAGATCAGATAAGACAAGAATACCTTTTTAAAACTTAGGGGAAATTACATGGTAACAACAAAAGAGCTGCGCCGAGGGGGAAAAAAATATAGCAAAAATACTTTATCAAAATAGAAATAGGATAAAATCTAAATGATTCAACTTTGTCTATTTAAATAAATTACAAAATAAGCAGTGCGGTGCCCCCAAATATGTATCACCGCATATTGATTTTGTTAATAATAAACTTGTATATTAGCAATTAAGCTGTGTGATGCTCGCAAATGTTTTTATGATAGATAATATTGTTCGAAGGTAGGGCTGGGCGATATATCAATATTTAAGATATATCGATATATTTTTAAATGATATGGAATTAGACCATCTCGCATATATCGATATAATTAAAATTTGCACTGTAATACTGTGTAGTTTTTTTTAAATTTAAGATATTTTTTTATTTAAATGTGCACCTTACAGAGCTTTGTTATACAGTGTTTATGTCTATATTTGATAGTTTTCAATAAAACAACGTGTATTTGGCTTTGACTTTCACTTAACATTTCATTTCACAGATCTCACTTTGCAGAAAAAATATTGGGATATATATCGTATATCGATATTCAACCTAAATATATCGGGATATGACTTTTGGTCCATATCGCCCAGCATTTAAAAGTATTTAAATGTATTTTTTTTAATGTATTTGTAGCTTCTCTGTATAAAAACGTGTCAGGTGGCCCAACCGAGTTTTTTCTAAAATTTAAATAGTTTCCAAAAATTGTACAAAGTCAAATCTTTGCCAAGTATATCTTTGACAGTCTTTCTCCTCTGAACATTTCATCTGTAATTTGTAACTGACTGATGCTGTAATCAGCAATAAAAGAAGAGGACCACGGACGGAGTGCTCAGTGTCAGCCCAAAACAGTTATCGGTTCAGTATAGGATATTTTAAACTGATATCTGATCTTTTTTGTAGTATTGACTCTGATAACTTATACCAGTATTGGATCAGTGCATCCCTATAATTTTTAGATGGTAATTTGACATTTTTTGCAGTTGCACCACCTGACATTAGCAACTAATTTCAAATTAAATTGTCTTTTATGTGGACTCTTACATTAGCTTTAGCATTTGTAAGCATTGGTAAACATTTACTTTAAAACAAATTGAGACTTTTATAATAAATAATATTTTCCAATATTTACATTGGTTGTACCACCTGACACCAAAAGTGTGACAGTTTACCTGTGAGCCGGAAAAAAGCTGTTTTTTCTCAATTCTTGAAAGAGATTTTCAAACCTTTTCACTCAGCTACGATGGAGCATTGTAGTCAGTAAAAAAAATAAAATAATTTGTTTTGCGAATTATTTTTTTCCTTAGTGGATTATCTCGTAATTACGAGATATATTTTCCATTTTCCGAATAATAATTTAAAAATATAAATCTGTTTTTGAATTAATTAAAAAAAAATCTGTTTTCCGAATTCCCCCCTCGGAAAACTGATTTTTTTTTTTTTTTTTTACTGACTACAATGCTCCATCTTACGCAGCCATAAAGACAACTTGTTCCTCTGGCTGATGTTATATCCTGTTTGCTGTTACTATTCTTTATTTCAAAATACCAGCCCTGTTCTCACGGTTGTGCCACCCTGATAACCCAAAGTTTTTAGTGAACTCAAAGCTTTAAAACGATTAATATTCACAAATGACGGCTTATTTGAAAGATATTTAACATACAATTGTGTCATGATGTTTTATTTTTAAATTGTTACCCTGAAAATACAATTTTCAGAAGCGTTATTAGTCTAATCATTTGCTCGGACGGTTGCACCACCTGACATTTTAGGGGTTTGAGGTGTGAAAACATAAACAAATATTTATTATTGAAATGTGATGAATATGTATTTAAACTAAATAGGTTTTGTAGAATAGATACATGTAATGAAAAGATCAAATTATGTTTAAAAGAAATATAACACTCGGACACAAAAATATGCACGTCATGTCAATCACCCATTTACTGTCACCACTAGAGGGCAGCAATGATCGTCAGCCGGCTTTGGGACGCTCCGGCTTCGTTTTCACACATGTTGGAGCAATTTGTAGGTCGGCCCGAGACGGCCCTCCAATTCTGTATTTGCTCCAAAGTTAGTTCAGTCCGTGTTCACACAAGCCCGCTCCAAACGTCGCACCTTCAGCCACATAACAACGATCAGCTGTTCAATGAACTTATTCCAATGATGGGCATCAACCTGTCAAAGCACCTTCACGCTCATACGTGCGCACTTTCCCGATGTTATGCAGCGGTCACTCCTCTCCCTCGTGGTTAAATACAATGAGGATGAGCCGCAAACCAAGGAGAAATGCATTTTAATCAGCTAATGAAGAGGAAAGTTTCAAGAGAGGCGTACCTTGATGATTTAAAGTTGATCAATCAGAGCAGTAGCCTAATCTAAACGTCCTCATTCAGCACATACAGTGCCTTGCGAAAGTACTAATACACCTTGAACCTTTGCACATTTTGTCATGTTTACAACCCTAAACGTAAAGATTTTATTTTGAATTTTTTTACTGAAAGTTCACACACAAGTAACAGACAACTGTGAAGTGAAAGTAAAATGATACATGATTCTGTTATTTTTCAAAAAATAGAAAAGTGAAAAGTGGCGCGTGCATAAGTATTCATACAGCATTTTCGGAGTGCATTAAATTGCCTTCCCTAACATTCCTAATAACTGCAGAATGTTCACACCTTGCCCTAACCATTAACTAGAGGCCACCTGTACATTATCTACTCTCAGTATAATTACAGCTGTTCTGTGAGGGCCTCAGAGCTATGGTCAGAGTGTATTGGTCACTAAACAACATCATGAAGGCCAAGGAGCACACCAGAGAGGTCAGGGATAAAGCTGTGGAGAAGTTTAAAGCAGCGTTAAGTTATACAAAGATTTCCCAAGATTTGAACATCTCACGGAGCACTGTTCAATCCATCATTCGGAAATGGAAAGAGTATAGCACCACTGCGAACTTACCAAGACACGGCCATTCACGTAAACCAACAGACCGAACAAAGAGAGCACTGGTCAGAAATGCAACCAAGTGCCCCAAGATAACTCTGGAGGAGCCGCGACGTACTGCCGCTGAGCTGGGGGAATCTGTACATGGGACAACTATAAGTCGTACTCTACACAAATCTGGCCTTCATGGACGAGTGGCAAGAAGAAAGCCATTATTGAAAGGAGGCCATAAGAAATCCCGTTTGAAGTTTGTTAGAAGTCATATGGAGGACACAGCTACCATGTGGAAGAAGGTGCTTTGGTCAGATGAGACAAAAATTGAACTTTTTGGCCCAAATGCAAAACGTTATGTATGGCACAAACCTAACACTGCTCATCGTCCTGAGTGCACCATCCCCAGTGTCAAATATGGTGGGGGAGCATCATGCTATGGGGCTGCTTTTCCTCTGCGGGGACTGGGAAGATTGTAAGAATAGTTGGGAAGATGGATGGAGCCAAATACAGAGACATTTTGGAGGAAAACCTGCTGGAGTCAGCATGACCCTAAACACAAAGCTAAATCTACAATGGAATGGTTTAAAACAAACATATTAATGTGTTAGAATGGCCCAGTCAAAGTCCTGACCTAAATCCTATTGAAAATCTGTGGAAAGACCTGGAAACTGCTGTTCACAAACGCTCTCCTTCTAATTTGACAGAGCTTGAGTTTTGTAAAGAGGAATGGGCTAAAATGTCAGTCTCTGGATGTGCAAACCTTGTAGTCATACCCCAGAAGACTTGCTGCTGTTATTGCAGCAAAAGGGTTCCACAAAGTATTAAGTGATGCTGTATGAATACTTATGCACGCCCTACTTTTCACTTTTCTATTTTTTGAAAAATAACAGAATCATGTATCATTTTGTTTTCACTTCACAGCTGTCTGTTACTTGTGTGTGAACTTTCAGTAAATAATAAAATCAATCAAAATAAAATCTTTACGTTAGGGTTGTAAACATGACAAAATGTGCAAAAGTTCAAGGTGTATTAGTACTTTCGCAAGGCACTGTATTCATTCTTTCTTCGCGCCGAACCACAGAGCAGCTCAGGCCGCTCCGAGACCACTTGTTTCAGCTGCACTGGGAGCTACTGTACAAAGGACTCGGCAATTCACAAATTGGTGCTTTTTATATTGAGCTTGTTTTTTGTGTGTTTTCCATGTTTACATGGAACATAAAATACAATAAAAAATTATTTAAATTATTAAATACACTTGCATACATTAGTAATAAGCTTCTATAATAATAATAAAAAAAAAAACAGCTTTCGGTTTCCAGTGATCGTACACAGTGCGCTCTGGTCTCTTTTATCTGGACATATGAACACAATCTCTTTATGAACATTAGTATAAATATTTTACATACACACACTGGGCCCATTCGAGTTAAAAAAAAAAGAAAGAAAAGAAGATCTGTTAACACACTCAAGAACTTTGTAACAACCTTTTTTTTTATGGATTTGTCCCGCATAGATCACAAGAGGACAATCAGCTCTGACCCTTTCAGATACTGGCATTTACTTTTTTAACTGTTTCTTTCATTTAGATTGATGATGAATGACTTGTAAACAAATTCTGATGAACCATAAACTGTTTTGATATCGGAGTCTTGAACTGTACTCTTCTTAGTACACTTGGAGTAGTAGGCGTTGATGGCGTTCTGGCTTTTCTTCAGGGGCTTCAGGAGGATGATGGAGCCAACCAGGGCAGTGACCTGTCATAGCAGCAAGTATAATAAAAGTGGCGTATGCAAAGCGGAATGGAAAATCCAAAAAGGAAGATCAGCTATCAGCCGGAACCACTAAATTCGGATGGATGATTGGATTTGTGTTCTCATTCTTTACCCCAAACTTTCTCTAAGTGAGTAGCACAAAGGTTGATCATAAAGGAAGCACAATGACGTTATCTTTAACACTGCAGGAAGTGAGCAAAGCCTGTCACGTCAAGGTGTGAAAATAGCCGTTACAAGAAACTTTACTGGGAGACCTCTGATTTCTTTTGTTTCAAACTCTTACCACTTGCCTTAACTGAGCGGATTTTCTCCAGTTGCCGTGTTGTCATTTTTTTTCTTTTTTCCCATCTCAATCATTTTTACCACTTTTTTGTTTCTCTCTTCTGAAAATAGAAAAGTCAGAAATGCAACCAAGTGCCCCAAGATAACTCTGGAGGAGCTGTGACATACTGCCGCTGAGCTGGGGGAATCTGTACATGGGACAACTATAAGTCGTACTCTACACAAATCTGGCCTTCATGCACGAGTGGCAAGAAGAAAGCCATTATTGAAAGGAGGCCATAAGAAATCCTGTTTGAAGTTTGCTAGAAGTCATATGGAGGACACAGCTACCATGTGGAAGAAGGTGCTTTGGTCAGATGAGACAAAAATGGAACTTTTTGGCCCAAATGCAAAACGTTATGTATGGCACAAACCTAACACTGCTCATCGTCCTGAGTGCACCATCCTCGCCTCCTGACCGCCTGCATGTCACCCGTGTCCCGGGCGCTGCTCTCATGTTTTCTCTGCTCGGACTCGGGACTGCATCGCCACACACTCATTTAAACTCTTCTTGTTGTCTCTAGCGGAGTATCAGGACAGTAGCCGTACACGTGGCCTTTTTGTCTTAAAGCGGAGTTGAATCCACACAGTTCTCATGAGCACAGTTACTACAGTAACTCTGGTTCTCTGAATGTGCACAGTCTTTGGGCCACTCATAGGCTAATTCTCAGTGGTCAGACAGGAATAACCGTCAGGTGCAGGTTTCAGTTAGTTTTAAATCAGCGGTTCCCAAACTGTGGGTCAGGAACCAAAGGTGAGAGAATGGGACCATTTGCCATTTACTATTTTAAAAAGTGGGGGAAATAGACTAGTAGTAGTCCTAAGCCCCAGTCTGACAGTGGCTAAGTGGTTAGTGGTTCTCAAACAGAGGGGCAGGGCCTGAATTGAGGTCATTATGTTCCACTTCTGCCCTGCACTACTGCACAGTGGAACTGTTTTTGACCGTAAACAGGTTCGCTCTTCGTCGAATAGCCATGGGATGGGTAGGTACTGTAGGGCCCCCGTGTGGATTTTTGCTTAGGGCCCCAGAAGGGCCAGCACCAACTCTGCTTGAGGCAAACAGCTGACACAAAATAAAAATTAAAACAAGTGCAAAGTTTTGAACGAGCCTGCGCAAAAAAATAAAAAAAAATCACCCTGTTAGTAGTTTAAATTTTATTGAGTTTACATTTTATATTATCATTATTTAACACTACTAGCCTTTAGCTCACAAGATATGTGATACTTTCCTATGGCGCTGGATTCACAGAGAACATGTTTTTAACCCGTAGCAGTGACTGTCCATTAGTAACTCGTTGTCCTTTACTCAATCCTGAGCTATCTCTTCATTTGTTTGGGACCCTGCTAGTTTTTTTAAATGTAAAAGATACGGGACAGGAAGTACAGCACCGATCTTATTGACCAGGATAAATCACGTGGGGACATCGTCCATGTAGCCCATTGTGGCTTGTTGTCAGTTTTTTGTTGCACTTTCATCCTCTTTCTTCTCGTTTGTGTCGCTGTTTTGACGCTTTTTTCAAGAAGCTTTTAGATTCAGGTAAAGTCAAACTTGAGAAAATGTGCTCGGTTCAGGTGGGGGTTAAGAGGTCAAAGATATTTGTGCATGTTTATTTACAGAATGAGTGAAAATGGGTGAGCGAAAAAATGTTTGCAATGTTTGGCAACTAATAACGTAAGTCAGTAAGTGGTGTAGAGGATATGCACACAGAAATGAATGATTAGAAATGGAATCTCAAATTGAGTGACAAATGAAAGAATAACATGAGAATAACATTGCAGACATAACCACATCATTTTCTGTTTCTATTTTATAACATCACATGCATAAAGCAATGGACATGTTAATTATGCTTTAGATACTGTTATGCCTAATTTCTATAAAGGGTTTCCATTTTGGATTTCAATCAAATACAGGCGCTGCCTTGTGTTCAAATCAGGTCCCATTGCCCAGCCCTATAGACGTAAAAACATGCCAGTCTTAAGCTTGTGCCATAGGGATGTTGGCTGCAGTGAGAGGGGTGAAGACCACAGGCTCCTCGTCGGGGAGAGGGGAGGGGATGGAGAAGGGGAGGGCAGGCTGAGGTGGCTGAGGGTAAGAGGAAAAGACAAGCAAAGAAGCAAACCCATGATGAGAAGAAACAAAAACAAAAAAGAGCATATATATATATACACAGGGCCTCTTGAATGTACTAATACACCTTGAACTTTTGCACATTTGGTCATGTTTACAACCATAAACATAACGATTTTATTTTGAATTTAAGAGACAGCTGTGAAGTGAAAGCAAAATGATACATGATTCTGTTATTTAAAAAAAAAAAAAATAGAAAACCACTTAATTATAGCAATGAAAAAAAAAATGCTTCTGTTCTGACGAAATTGCTCAGATAAAAACCAACAGACTTTTAAAATCTAAGGGAAACAACCCCACTAAAGACAAGGACGCTATCTTTCAAGAGAACTGTGTATTTTCACGTGGAGGACAACATTAAGCATGTTATGCATTTTCTTGGCCGAGTTGTTACTACGTTATTGTTATTGATATTTAATAACAATAACTATGCTTTATTCAATTTAAAATTAAGAAAAAACATAACTACAAAAATATGGGCAAACTGTGGGCTCTACTCTCTTCCATAATTTATATATATATATTTTTTTCTGCTTTTTTCTTGTGTGTGTTGCTATAATACACAATGGCTCCTCCACCTCAAAAAATCAACTTTGATTCCTGAAGACAAAACAACACCACTATAAGCCAATACCACTTCATTAAAGCAATGAAGAAAAAAAATTCTTCTGTTCTTTTTCATTTCTTTCTTGATTATAGTTGTTTTGTGTAGGGAGTAGTCGAAAGCTCATTTAACAAGCCATGAATTAAATGTTAAACTTTTATATATGTAATAAAATGAAGAGCCATTTGGGAGCCAAAAGAGCCGGCTCTTTTGGGTGAGCCGATCCAAATGATCCGGTTCACCAAAAAGAGCCGAAAATCCCATCACTAGCGTTTTCGCACGCAAAAGGAAAAGAACAACACACAAGTCAAATACACGCACCTGTTACTTTCGTATTTAATGGGGCTTTGAATTGAAGTCAAACATTAAAAAAGGGTTTATAGTGTTATAAAGTGGGTGCGAGGAGATTTCAGACCACTTTGATTATTTCTCAGATTATTGAGCTGTAGTCTGGAACAAAATAACATACTTCCACTGGTAAAAATAAAAAATAAAAATCACATCCTCATAAAGCATGTGTTTATCAAACTAGGGTTGGCCTTTTTCAGGTGCTATATCTGGTTACTATATCGTGACGCTCATTGAGAAAATGTAAAAATATGCACAGCAGTAATCAAAGCAGAATTTTGGTCAATTTATTTGTATAAACATAATTCCATATGTGTTCATTCATAAATAAATGCCTTCAGTAAGAATCTACAATGTAAATAGTCTTGAAATAAAGGAAAAAATCAATACCTACATAAAAAAAAGTTTCCAAACTTTTGACGGGTAACTGTATGGACATAATAAGAGTAGCTGTACTTTCAATGACTGTTGGTATTCTACAACACTGCACATGTTAGCTAAGGTATATTTTCGTAGCATAATTGCCTAAATCATATTTCAATGTTTTGTAAAACAAGAAAACACAATTTTTAGAAACCCATTGATATTCTTGATGGATATTGTAACAATACAAAATGATGGCAAATATGCTATATGTTTTATTGGTCCCTCAATGGAGAAACTTGTACATGGTGCTGCTTCAAACACATCCACAAAACAATAATAAAACAAAGACACTGGGAATTACAATACAACAATAAAATAGTGAAATGCTCCTCTAATAAAACATTTTCTTATTTCATCTTATCTCTTTCTTAGCTTAAGGCCTCACTGTGGCCCACAACTGTTAGAATAATCTTGGATTACTGAGACATTTTAGACAGATTTAGATGTGAAACCAACAGACTTACATTGTGTGTATGGCACAGGGGTCACCAACCTTTTTTCAGCCGAGGGCTACTTCAAGAGCATTAAGTTGTTCGAAAGCAGCCATTTTAAAACAAATCCTAAAGACTTAAACATACACTGTTTACTCATAGCATATTGACCTTACAGGTGAAACTCGGAAAATTAGAATATTGTGAAAAAGTTCATTTATTTCTGTAATACAACTTAAAATGTGAAACTAATATATGATATAGACTCATGGCATGCAAAGTGACATATGTCAAGCCTTTATTTGTTTTAATTTGGAAAATTATGGCTTACAGCTTGTAAAAACCCCAAAATCAAAATTTCTGAAAATCAAAATTTACATGAAATCAATTAAAAAATGATTTTAAACAGAGAAATGTCGGGCCTCTGAAAACTATAATCATGCATATGTACTTAGTACTTGGTTTTAGCCCCTTTTGCTTATGACTGCCTTAATGCGGTTGCGTGGCATGGATGCTATCAGCCTGTGGCACTGCTGAGGTGGAAGACCAGGATGCGTCAATAGCGGCCTTAAGCTCCTCTGTATTGTTCGGTCTCATGTCTCTTTCTTTTGGAAATGTTCAGGGCAGGTGAGTTTGCTGGCCAATCAAGCACCGTAATCTGATGGTCATTAAACCAGGTTTTGGTACTTTTTGCAGTGTGTGCAGGTGCCAAGTCCTGCTGGAAAATGAAGTCAGCATTTCCATAAAGCTTGTCTGCTGAAGGAAGCATGAAGTGCTCTAAAATCTCCTGGTAGACGGTTGCGTTGACTCTGGACTTAATAAAGCACAGTGGACCAACACGAGCAGAAGACATGGCTCCCTGGATCATCACAGACTGTGGAAACGTCACACTGGACTTCAGGCATCTTGGATTGTGTGCTTCTCCTTTCGTCCTCCAGACTCTGGCACCTTGGTTTCAAAATGAGATGCAAAATTTGCTCTGATCAAAAAAGAGAACTTTGGACCACTGAGCAACAGACCAGGTCTTTCGTTCTTTAGCCCACACAAGACGCTTCTGATGTTGTTTGTAGTTCAGGAGCGGCTTAACAAGAGGAATACGACATCTGAAGCCCATGTCCAGGATCCGTCTGTGTGTGGTGGCTCTTGATGCACTGACTCCAGCCTCAGTCCACTCCTTGTGAAGGTCCTCCGCACTTTTGAATGGCCTTTTCCTGACAATCCTCTCCAGACTGCGCTCATCCCTGCGGCTTGTGCACCTTTTTCTTTCACACTTTTTCCTTCCACTTATTTTCTATTAATGTGGTTTGATCCAGCACTTTGAGAACGTCCAACTTCTTTTGCTATTACCTTTTGAGCCTTTCCCTCCTTATGGAGGGTGTCAATAATGGTTTCTGCACAACTGTCAGGTCGGCAGTCTTCCTCATGATGGTGAATTCTACTGAAGAACATTTAAAGACCATTTAAAGTCTCAGGGATCCTTTGCAGGTGTTTTGGATTCATTAGCTGATGAAAGGGAGACACTTTGAACCAACAATATAGTCCCTTTTCACAATATTCTAATTTTCTGAAATTTTTATTTTGGGTTTTTTACAAGCTGTGAGCCAAAATCATCAACATTAAAACAAACAAAGGCTTGACATATGTCACTTTGTATGCCTTAAGTCTATATCATATATTAGTTTAACATTATAAGTTGAATTACAGAAATAAATGAACTTTTTCACGATATTCTAATTTTCCAAGTTTCACCTGTATATCAAAATAGCTTTATTTTTTAACTCATACTGAGTCACAAGAACAGAAACTGTATTTCTAAGAATCAGATTCAAGAAAATTGAGTGTGTTACATCTTAGAAGTCTCTTTTTTTCTTTTTGGTGAAAATACAGAACTGTTCTTCTCCAAAATGTAATTTCAAGTTGCATTGGGCCTGTCCTGGACAGAGGGTCTCACCAGCTGTTCCAACCTTGGAATGACAGATAGGCTTATTTCTATGGGAGAGGTGGGCATACTTTTACTTTGTGGCTCACAGTGAGGCCTTAAGCTGAGGGAAAAAAATGACATGTTATACATTTCCTGAATCCTCAAAGAGTTACCCAGTGTCAGACATTTGTGTCTCTGAGGTTCCTGGAGGTCTCAGCGTTAAACGTAGTAAAACTGTTTTGGCGAACATTGTGATAAAAATGTCCTCATGTTTGAGTTTGAGGAGCTATGGTTACTACTGCTATTTTCCTAGCGTAGTAAATTTGGGCTTAAATGAAACATAAACATTTCTTTAAAATCATACCAAATATAATGGTGTAAATCATTATCTAATGGGCTGGAAATTGCCTAAATCAAATATGGACCAGTGTCAAAAGTGATTTTTTTGACAAGGGAGTTTTCACCTCAAGAGCTGAAACTATGATAAAGCTGTAACTCTGAAAAGGCTATCATACCAAAATATAAAGCTCAGATATAGACCTATCTTAAAAATCATTGATAGCCTTTGCCACCGTGGGTGGTACGATATGCCATATTTGGGGGTTTGGCCCACTATAATGACTTGTGTGACGCTGTCAGTGAGCCAGGGGGTGCTGTCCATCACTGCAGGGTCACTGAGGCCCCCCTCAGTGGGCCGGAGAGGTTGATGGAGTGAGTCACACAGGTACACATCGTCCTGCTCACTGGCTGGCTGGTCGGCGGGCTGACAGTCGTCAACGGCAATGAGAATTAATATTCCTGGATGGGCCTATAATAGAAGTAGAACCTTACAGTCAATGCACCATTTGGACTGACGTTGTTGTTGTTTTGTGTGTGTGTGTGTGTGTGTGTGTGTGTGTGTGTGTGTGTGTGTGTGTGTGTGTGTGTGTGTGTGTGTGTGTGTGTGTGTGTGTGTGTGTGTGTAAATTCCGAGACAGAGTTTCATCAGTGCATTTATTTGACGAACAACCTCTTCAGGCTGTTGTGTTATTGCCACCACAACCCTTATCCACACAGTCACTTTTGATTTATAGCATTGGTCAATCAATCTCTCAAATGAGCCATTCCGCCGATTGCATGTCTTGTCTTTAAAAAGATGCAAAGAAAAAAGACAAAAGGCTACAGTGCTTTACAACGTACTTCCATTAAATTCCAGCAGATGGCACTAAAGTACTAGCGATTAACGGCACCATCGGTTGTTGCAGTGTCTGAACTCAACCATTGTTTGCCATCTTTATATCTATTTTTTTTACACAATATTTATCGTCATTTGCGTTTTTTTTAACCTTTAAATTAGTCTCACATTGTACTGCAGACAACTGGACGGGGACTAAATAACTATTGGTTATTTAGGACAACTACCAATATTCCTTTCAAGACATAATATTTGGATTAAAAAAAAAAATCGTGTGTGTGTGTGTGTGTTTTTGGCCTGGTTTTGTGGAAAACAAGAAAAAGAAAATGATCTGTAAGCTATACTTGTACGCCTCCATGTTTAATTAAACAAAAGCACGTCTTTGTAAATAGTGCCCTTGGTTGGCTGTTGATTGCAGTGCACAGCTCTGCTCTGGATAATGGAGTATTGATGTGTTTACTGCAGACTGCACTTTGAAAGTATAGTATTTTTGTTTATAATGTGGGGGAAGAAATGTGCATGGCGTAATGGCTACATCTGCTGCCAAAAACTAAAGTGAGTAGAGAAAGGGTGGGGGTGCATGGAGGTGTGGTGAGGGGATTTGGGAAAATAAGGAGAGACTGAGGAAACACAGACCCTGGGCCAGCCCACCACACCTCCTGTCCTCTCGCTCGTACCCGGTGTCAGTGGGCAGATCTGACCGGGGATCAGCCGTGCGCAGCTCCCGGCTCCACCAACTGGGACCTAGACCAGAGGAAACCGTGTAGAACCAGGTCCACACGCCAAGACACATCCACAGCGCGGAGAGGACGGTGTGATAGAGGGACTGAAACAAGGAGAGGCTGCTGGAACAACACGGGCTTATACAAAAGCCCATTCTCAGCCGCGGGGAGGAGAGACACCCGCCGAGCCGTGGACGGACAAGTATTTGGCTACGCGTTGCTAATTTCCAACATTTTCCTTTATTGGCAGCTCAGAGTGTTCCCTGAGTCACATTTATAAAGAGAGCTAGCGGAATGTAATGCTAGCGGGCTAGCTAATGTTAGCTGGCTAATTAGCTTGTCAGGCATCCAAGAGTCAGACGTGTGATCTTTATTGAAATAGGTCACAGTTTGGCGTCATATTAGTTTTTCAGATTGGGTGTTTGTACTGTTGATAGCATTTGAATTGGCAGGATGTTTTGTAATAAACATATAGAAAGTTAGGATAAATGCTGCCAGTATTAATATATTTCTAGAACAGTTTTATTTGCCTGCGTGTTTTGGAAAACGGCGTTTTAAATTGGGAGTTTGGACTAACAAAAAGAAAAGGATCACAAAGAGCTTTGAGCTGGAGACTGTCTGCCGTCCAATGTTAATGTCGACCGACGTTGCATCTTTAATGCTTCCCGTTAGTCGGGGAATAATGGACCGTGATAGAGACATTGATACTGCGGCTGGAGCCCCAGCAGCGGTGCGGGGCATGAAGAGGGGAGACCCGGAGCCTGACGCACAGACAGCGGCTGCTCTCACCGACCTGCCCGGGGCAGAGTGCAAAAGACCCAGGATAGATCCTGGCACCGGGAATGTTGTTGGAGACATTGGACAGGTAAGAGTGCGGAGAGGACATACACTGTTATTCATCTTTGTCATGTAGTTACGAAGTACTATCTGCCCGCTCTTTCTTCTCAGCTTTGTTCCTTAATATCTCTGTAGATTTGCAATGTTTGGATAGGCACCTTTTTCCTATGCTCATGCATCTGTGCTGCAAACAGTGAAGGACTTTCTGTAGTGGCCAGGTGAGATTTCAGAATGAGTGTATTTATGGTGGAATAGCTGTAAAGTGAGGGAGCTTGACTAGAGGGATCCAGACAAAGGTAATATGATACAGGCTCCATTGCTATGACAGGCAGCAGCACAGCAAAGATCAGAGCCATTCATCATGCCAGTCCGTATGGAGGGTAAACCAATACACTGTCACATGTGGCAAAGGTTGCGTCTTTAGACACGCTCATGGAATCATTCTGGTGCCATGTGATCATTTGCTGTATAACCTTTCACATCCTGATACACACCGCATGTGCTATTAATCACTCAATGCCCCCCTGATTATCGCTAGGTGTTAAAAGAGAGGCAGACGGGGATTGGGGGAGGGGTCACCACTGTGAAAGACAAAGAACAGAGTCTTTTTGGGCCGAGGCTGGAGGAGAGAGGGGCTCATGGGGTCTTCTCCTTACATGGGTCTTCCCCAGGTCCACCACGCCACTGCTGAGGCAGCGTTAGTCTGCCGAAACGGTCTGTACATATTACTGTAAATCATGCATCAGCTGGAGCGCAGAGTGCACCTCTCATGTTTGCACTGTGCTATTCGCCTCTTGTTTATGTCTACGTCTCATTCTCTCAGTCATAAACACATGCATCATTCTGACTCCCTCTCCCATATGCTTTCAAGTGTCCATAAGCCTGCAGTGCAAGGGCAAATCTAGCTGTTTAGTTAAAGAAAACGCACCAAGCTGTAGTGGAAGGGCAGGGGCAGACGTAGAGGTTACCTGGCTGTAATTGAATTCTGGGGAGCTGCAGAAAGGCTTTAATTGGCTGTGTGTGTGAGCTGCTGCAGTGCCTCACATGTGTAACGCTGCTGCGCTGATAACTTCAGCGGATGGACACAATGATGGGGAAAGGTTATAGCCCGCCGGCAACGATGATGTGACGATGAGCAGAGCGACGTGGGGACTGTTCTCGCTGGCCATCAGTCGTATCGATCGCTTCACTCAGTGCTGGTGGAGGGGAGGGAGGGAGGGGGGGGCTCTGGAAACAGGATGGAGTTGAGCTGGGAGGCTTGATGGATGGCTGGGCAGTGAGGCGCGGTTTGATGAAGCAAAACAAACAGATGTTGGGCGGAATCGAAATCGGCTAAATACGTGAATTCATATCTGATAAATAAAAAGCTTTAGAAATGCACAATTGTACAGCATCGCTCCTTTTGTCAAGCCGGTCAAGAGTTGGAAAGAAATTGCAGCTTCATTTAAGTTTTTAGGTAGATATTGGTGCCATAATAGGATACATAAAAGTTTAATTCTGCCCTTTATGTGCAGGACGGTAATTAAATGTAATGCAGTAAATGAAAGGGTAAATTTGCATGATCAGCATGTGCCACCTACATGCTGCTCTGTGTAAAAACTGTACTTTTATCCATCTTTAGTCATCACAAGGAAGAGTACAGTTTCTTGCTCCTTTGCAGTGCTGTCCCTAAAGAAGGTGTGGTTTTGAGTTTGTGATGACCCTTGTTCGGACATGGCCCATAGATAAGTGGGTCAAATACAGCATAGGGATAGGTGGTTAGGGAGAGCGAGGTCCATTAGGTCTGTCCCATTGGGGATCATAGACCATGATGATAGAGTGAAGAGGTGGCTGGTGGATCGTGGGGATGTCTTGGAGAGTCGACGGAGGAAATGTTTGAAAGAAGATTAGAGAGATGAGGAACCCTCCTGGCTTCACGCTAAGGGAAATCGTAAAGAAATTGACATGCTGTGGGGAAACGTTGGTGTATCCGTCATGGTGTGCCTTGTGTATGGTTTACAACAGCCAAGCGCGTGCCTGGTATGACCAAAGCAAAATCAGGGAATGTGTCATATCTAAATGAGCCCAGCCATTACCATAGCATTCCCATTCAGCGCCTAGTGGAGCTGCTCGCTGCTGACCTTCCTCCTGACTGTAAATCAGGCTTTTTATAATAAATGAGAGTGCTGCGCTGGGCCTGCTGCCTTTTGTCCGACACTAGTCTCCTCCCCCACAGTGCTCATACATGCATTCATACAGCGGCCCGTGTGGACCCCGTTTGCTACCCCTGCTCCCCTCTAGCTGTCCTCTGATTACCCCCACCCACCCCGGCTCGCCCCAGGCGCCTTTCCAGATTGCTAATTGACTCCTGGTTCGCAGACTTTCCGTGTGCCGTCCCCCTCATTGACAACCCAGTTTTAGTGCTTTTTGTTTAGAAGTGTTCACAGACTTTCTTTTGAAATTTAGAACCAGGTAAACTAGTTTCAAACTTTATCAAACCGATATTTTCTTTCTCATTCAATAATGCTGAACCTGTGCTGCTTTACTTCTCATACAGTAACTCGTGTTTAGTGCTATTTATTCAGTTATTTAAAAACTTTGAAACGGTTCAATCATTGGATCTATCATGATCTTAGCTCTGTTTTTACGTCACGCATTTACAACAAAACAATGCATTTGTTCTGAACCAGGAGCTCTAACACAGAGGTTCTCAACTGGTGGGTCACACGTCGACACTTTTTTGCTAAAACACAGTTAACTATTTAAGATTTTGCTAAAAAATGTACCCAGCTTTCTTCAGTTTGACTGTTTTGTGATGTTTATTTCACTTCCTTATTGGACACGGACAGGATGTGACATAGATGGAGGTAAACAATTTTAAACTGTTGCCGTGCCGACCAGGTGAAGTCAATGGGAAATGAGTCAAACTGCTATGGAACTTTACCTCTATCTATATCGATACAAATAAAAATAACCTTTCTTCCCAACATTTCTTCATTAATTTGCTGCTTCACTGAAATAAAATGATAATTATTGCTTACAACAGATGTTATTCATCTAAATAAGTCATACTTACAAAAGCATGAAAATCATATGCACTTTAAATGACCATAACTCTGTGAAATGATTGATATTAGGCCTATAGTATACAGCCTGGGCATATCTGAATATTTCTATAAGTTTACAGCAGTATTTTATTTCACCAAGTAAGTACAACATTGATCTTATTTGCTTGTCAGCTCTTGTAAAGCGTCACTCAGAGTAAAAATCACAGAAGCCTTTGTTTCGTAGTTTACGTTTAATAAACCCCTCATAGTAGATGGTTTTCTTGCAGCATTCTTGGAGGTCATAACATGAGGAAGCTCTGCGGTAAGACTCGCTCAGAAGACTGCCAGGTTCATGTTCCCGCTCTGTCTGAAGCACCGTTTAATCCATATTCCATCTTCTCCGGAGTTGTCGAGCAGTTTACAGTGTGTCGCCATGGTTACTGACCTTCATGGGACGTCGATGAAAATGAATCTATCTCCAGAAGCCTTGATGTTTGTTTTGTGTAACACAAAAAAATCAGATCGGGACAAAGACTCTGCTCTTCTTTCTTTCTTTCCCAGAGACAGAGCTGTAGACTTGTAAGAGGAACGACAGGCCCCCCTCCTTCTTGCCTCCAACTTGGTACCTCTTACCCAAGAAGCAGCATCTAGCTCTCGCATCAGTCCCCCCATCTCTCCCCGCACTTTGTCCTTCATGCCCCGCGCTTCACTCTCTCTTTGTATCGATGCGTCCCCTCGAGGCGGTGCTGTGGTCACTTAGTCCACTTTTTCCGACTCTTCCCCCGTCCATCTCCCGCTCCCCCCTGCGCAAGAGCCGATTTGTCCTATCGTTGGCAGTAAAGAGGCTTTGTGTGGCGCTAACGAGATCAAAGCTCATTTAGCGGAGGGCATTAAGCGGCCTGATCGCTTTAACAGGGCGAGAGTGGAGAGGGCGGGGCTGGGCGGACGGGGGGGGGTGTGTGGCATGTGTACGCACAGATGATGTGGATACTGGAGGTTAATACTTAAGTGTGAGAACGAGCAGCTTTCTCAGGATTACTGCCCAAAAGCATGTGTCGCTCTTTTGTTCGAGTTTTTCATTTGTGAACTCTGTGATATTGGGAGCTATTGAAAAGTTATTGCTGCCATTAGACTTAAATAATAACTCTGGATAAATATAAACCAATATAAGAAGCACTTGTTTGGGATATCGGGCTTCATACGCAGGTGTTTGTAGATATTTGTTGCCTAAATTTTGTCTCCAGTGGTAAACGACTGAAACGGCCCGCAGCATTATTGTCTCTCATCCGGCCCACACTGTCCCACTGTGCAAATGCAGGCTGCCAAGAATTAAGAGCAATCGGGCTGGCCCCGGTGACGCTGTGCACCTCTGCGTTAATGATTGCTGTTACTCTTTGAGCCGTAGCTCGCTCCAGTCTTGACTTTTGACCCAGTGGCGATAAGCTAAATATTCCCCAGACGCTGTTGCCTCATATTCTTGCTGCTATTCTCTTGCCTTGTGTCCACTTCACTACACTGTGCTTTTATTGACATACAAGCTCGCCGCTATTGCCAAAGCATAAGAAGTAATCGGATCAAATGGGAAAGGCACCATTCACGAATCACGATCCTGTGAAATGGGTTGTGTGTATCTGCTGCGTCCTCCTCCTCCTCACTGCTGTAAATGTGCCGTCTATTTCTCTGACAAGTATCGCCAATAACAATGTGATTTACAATTCATGTTTTCAAATGAATGGCTCATGGTGCAGATTGGCAGTTTACCCCAGGGCAGCTGTGGCAACAATAGTTGCTTATATCCGGTGTGGAGTGACTAATACAATGTAAAAGGTCTTTAAGTGTCCAGAAAAGTCAGTTGCACATTTTAAAAACGGTAAGGGTTAGGAGCATTTGAAAGACGAGTGATATAAACGGCTTCAAAAGGAATTCAAAAATGACATGCACTTCACAGCAGAGGTGTAAAGAGGGTTGTATAAATAAGAGAAGTTCAAATAGAATCACAGTTTGGTGTGTCACAATATAGGCAATTTGGAAACACTGCATTTATTTTGGTTGTACCTTTTTTATCCTTTAAAAACACCAAAATATGTATCTTGTCTTTTTCTTAAACCTGGTAACTCTGCAGTCTGTTCTGAAATGTTTGTTAATTTACTTCAACAGTTCACATTTCGAAATGTAATGCTCCTAAACATCTTTAAAACTGATGTGAAGCAGAAATGTTCTGTGATATTGTGTAGAGGAAAATACATTGCCAAATAATTGTAGCCGATATGATTTGCTATAGAGGTTAAGCCCATCATGTCGGCCAAAACGTTCACTGTGTGATAACGGCACCTATTGCTCAGTTGAATATTGTAAAATTCATGGATAGGTGATGCATGCATCTACTTTAACATAAATGTGGTCTATGACGGAGGGAAAAGCCTGTTAACAGCCAAAAACGATTCACCGTGGGCACTATTTTGATCGTTACCCATAGGCCAAGAGTCGGGACGTCTGACAATAATATTTTTGTTTCCTTTTTTTAAATCATATTTTTAGTTAATTCAGTCTGACCCTAAAATTAGCGATTTCATTTTGATTGTGATTTATTGTCCGACTGTCTGCCCTCTCAGCCCGACACTTGAGTGCTTTATGGTCATCTTGCCCCTCCACCCCCAACCCCCCAAGGCTGCCCCCAAACTGTCACACGCACTCCCGTCTCGCCCCTGTAAACGGTCGCTCCCTTACAGGGGAGGGTCACGCGGGACGCCCTGAAATCTTTCCTCATCATGGGCCAAGTACAGCCCGTGTTTACTAATGTCCGACAGAGCAGTGCCGCGCCTGCCGGGCTCCGCTGCGACCGATCACAGTAATCGATTGTGACAGTGAATGATGCGGCCCAGAGCGCACAGCAGGGAGAGTAAAGTCAAGTGATTTTCACTTCTTTTTCTTACCATAGGTATGAAGATAGCCAGTTAATTAGATTCAAAATCATAAAAACGGTAAGCTCCCTGTAGTGTGTTGTAGCCTCTGTCATATTTAGAGAGAACTTTTTTTTTTATTGAGGTGGAAATGAGGCATAATTTGATATTAGAACATACTGGGCTAAATACATATGACTATAATTGCAATTCATCTTTCAGCGTCACCATACTGTGTTGCATTTGAGGACAGCTCAGTATGTAACGCATATATCTGCATAACTCTGTGAAACTTAACTCTGTCAGCTCCCAGCCTCGCAGCGGAGTTCGTAAAAATACCAAATGCTAATACGCCCGCCAATGCTTCAACCTTTTAACATTTTGAGTTGCAGAAGTGTCTGTTTCTGCCCACTTCGCAACAGCTCAGCCTCAGCACAGGCAGGCCGTACATTAAACAAACAACACACACTCGCACAGTCCATATATAGGAATCCCACTTGGTATGCACAGTGTAAAACATACTCGCTGAAGACATACTCGGCCTGTGCAGTGTAGAAAACAGCGCTTCATCTCGTCTCCTTCCTGCCCTGCCTTCTGCTGGGCTCCGTCTGGTTCGCCCGTCACCGCCCGCCGCAACTGCATTTGTCATTTTTTGGCCTCATCATGCGGCTTTGATATTCTTTCTCAGCACATCACATCCATCACTCTGTCTGCCGTCCTTCTGCTTTATAATTTCCTTCCCGACTGTTTTGCCTGTTTAGGATGCTGCGCGTTCCCTTTTGTTCACTTGGCAGATAACAAAACGTTTACGTGCAGAGCTTCGCCGGGCCGTGCTCAAGGCTCAGGTTGCTTTTTTTTTTCTTTTTTTTTACTCTTGTGCTCATAAACACATTTAATATATCGAGTTCTTGGCTCAAGGAGAGATGTGGCCTTGGTGTTATAAACCTTGGTAGAAAAGCGCTGTAGAGATTTAAATCGACTGGACGTTTCTTCAGGAGCTGCTGGTTAAACACAGGAGCTAGCGAGGCCTCATTAAACTCCGCCCACTCCTGAGAGGAGGGGTGAGGACGACCCTAACCCCAACTATTGGGTGTTTACACTATAGTTTCACCAGTCAAAATATTCCACGTTCTGGGCTGATTGAGAGACAACTTGCTACCATTTACGGTTAAGGCTTGTACTTTTTGACAAAACTTTCCTCCTCCTTGGTTTAAAAAGCGACACGTGAGATTATTTTTGATGAAAATGCTACACATATAGCAGCTGCTTATTCTAAACGTCTGTCGACCTCTGATTCGCCAGAGGACAGTCAAAAGACAGCCCTATATCTGCTTATAATGCGGTTGTAAATAGACTGCCAGCATTAGCCACATTAGTTTCCCTTCATAGTTTGTCTTCAGCTTCTTCTCTGGTCTCTGGTTTGACTCCGCGCTTCAAAATTCAGCGTGCTACTGGATCAAAGGAGTCGAGACGCTCTTCTTCAGACTCTGAGGGCACGGAATCTCGTAAACCATTCTGTATTTGCATTCTGAGATTGTTTTATTGACGACGCGTTTCGACTCGAACTTAATAAACTCCTTCCTCATCGTAAGGGGATACAATTCTAGAATAAGGGTTAAAACGGCCTCCATTAGTTGCCGTTTTGAGGGACGAGGACCTCTACTATGGGGCGACGGTTGCGCAGTTGGTCGTCTCGTGATCGGAAGGTCGTGGGTTCGAATCCCAGCTCCCGCAAATGCACACTGTCGTTGTGTGTCCTTGCGCAAGACACTTCACCCCACTTGCCTCCAGTGTCTGCGTACATTGGCGTGTGAATGGGTGACTGGTTCCTTACTGTAAAGCGCTTTGGGCCTGATAAAGGTAGAAAAGCGCTATACAAGTTGAGTTCATTTACCATGTACTCCCGAAGATGGCAGAAAGTAAACAGCCAAGCAGTTGCCAGTATTTCAACAAATGAGAATCCAGCTGCTTTACTTGGACTTTTCACATCCAACTTTTGTAATTACGTCAAAGTAATAACCTTTCCGTTTCCTTTCTGGTTGTATATTGCACCTTTTGGCTGACAATGTGCTGCGTGGGCGGCAGGTGGGACATTTCTTACTTCAGGTGTTTTGGGTAACATAACCTCTCTTGTGTTTTGTGTCGGACGCCTGCAGCAGCCTCTGTAATTACCCTCTACGCCCCTCCCCCCCGCACCATCTGTTGACCTCATGTCATTTTGCCTTCCTTCACCACCGCACCGCTGCTCTCTCTTCCTTACTCCCGACTCGCAAAAACGTTCTTCCCATCTCCCAAAATAGCGAGACCATGAGAGAAAACAAAATGAGCAACTCGAGGACACCCTTTTTTTAGTTTTTCGAAATGTGTACGTCCTCGTCTGTCAAACCCCCTTTGGCACTTTTGGCTTTTTCTCCAAACTCCTCCGAAAAGTACTCGCCAAAGTGGCCCCGCCAGACAGCGCCGCGGTTTCCATTTTTTTTTATTTCCCGAACTGCGGTGAAGACACAAAAGTGACTGGGAGGCGTATGGGGCGTGTATAACGGACTTAAATGCAATGCCATATGGTAAATGCAGACTCTGGGTGAATTAGGTATCACGTTCATGCCCCCCCCTTCTTCCCCACAAAACCTTTTAAAGAAAATATAAATCAAACGGCGTTCTTTGCGGATGACTCATTGTCTCCATTTCGCAAATGTTTGGCCGCTTGATTTCTCCCCCCCCCCTTTTTTGCTCCTGCTCTGTTCTTAGCTTAAGCCATGTCCAAATTCCTCCTTGTATGTGCCGGCCTGGGTTTCATCTCCCTCTCTCTCGCTCTCTTCCCTCCTCCCCTTCCAGTCCATTCTCAGTGCTCCTTGGACGGATTGATTCCAGATGTTGCCTTAGCTCCGCCTTTTGTTTTTTTCCCCCCTGCCCTCTCCTCGTCCATTTGCAAACTCGCTCTGTAATTTGGCCGCATTTGGTTTGGATTTTTACAGGAATTCCATCTTTCCTGACTTTTTTTCCTATTCTCCCGCACAGAGCCGTTCTCTTCCAAACCCCCTACTTCTTCTGCTTATTGTAATTTAGTTTCATCGCTGCTGTACGCCTAAATGAAAGCAGCGCATCAGCCGATTCCCCCCCCTCGCTCCGTGTCCACAGTCACCGCCGTGGCCAAACTCCCTACACGTTTCTGTTTATGTCCCAAAGTCGACATCGCCCGCGGCCCTGCGGACATGAGGCTCGGATATGGGCCAAGCAGGGCTATCTTAACACACTCGCTATTATATTATACTGTCCGTGTACTTCTTGTCCGTGATGCAGTGCTCGCCTAGGAGAGTGCTCCCCCAGGGGACGGGGCACGAGGGGGAAATTAGTTCCAGATGAAACAGGAAGTGGTCCGCGGAAACAAAGGCAGCGTTGTTCCAGAAGGAGGTGGTTTGTGGATACGTATATCCACAGGGTCGAGGTTGAGCGGGCTAGCATCACAAAAACCTCCATCATCACGCTTCCCATTTCAGATTTTTGCCTGTAACCTCATTCTTGTTTTGCAATGTCTAGACTCCCCTTCCCTTTAGGCGCTCATCCATACGTCCCAACCACATCTGTTTTTGCTTTTAGCTCATACGTTTACGGTCGCTTGAAGGGTGCTGCGCTCTGAAGTTGCATAGTATATTATAACATACAAAGCGTCGTACATCAGGGTGCCAGAAACTTACTCACTGTCTGCGGTTGTACGCAGGGCGCGATCACAGGGCTTAGAAGAATAGTTTCACTGAACTATCGGGCCTATCATGTATTTTCATCGACAGAAAGCTCAAATCTTTACAGTACGCTAGCCAAGGAAAGCAGTCAGTGGTGTGTTGAGTGTGTGAAGTTGGTATTTCTTTTTTTTTTTTTTCGTTTGAAAGAGAATTAGGCCGTTATTTTGACCTGACGAGCCCACTTTATAAAATCCAGTTATTTCACAAAACAAAGATGCCAAATCCAATCTCATCGAGAAAGAAAGAACACAATGTCTGTACAGAAAAGGTGAAAAGGCCTCTTCTTTTTAGCAATAAAGTGCGCAATACAGAAATTAATAACTAAAGCAACACTTGCCGCTGCGTCCCCAGCAGTGCCTCAGCCTCTGGAGGCTCATTCCTGCTGTGAAAACTCCATACCTCCTGCCTTCCCCGCTCCTGTTTAGATATCCAACTCCATTTACTCACCGTGAAATCACTACACGTGTAAAAATGTCTAGGTTGAATACAAGACTCGAAACACGATCCAATTTCACAATGTTGGAACAGTCACCAAAGACCATACATTTGTTCTGCGCCCTCTTATTGTGCTGGGTTTGGACAGGCTGTGTGTGTCAATATGCTTTCCACCGCGATCCCGCCGCCAGCCTTGGACACTCGCGCCTGATTGGCTCAGCGAGCAAAAACCAGGAAGTGGGACAGGCAGCTGCAGGTCAGGAGGGCCGCGGGGTTAACACTGTTGACACTCTTCGCGAGCCAAGAAGCGGCACCATGAAGCGGCCCACTCTCAAGCTGCCGGCCGGGAGCGTAGGAGCTGTGGCCGTGAATAGAAACATTTAGTCGGTATCGCGGGTCCCAGAGATTAAATGTAATGAAAATAGCATCAGCACTTCAAAGGCTGGCCCAATAACACCCTTCCCCCCATACATACATACATACATACATACATACATACAGTGCCTCTCAAAAGTACTAATACACCTTGAACTTTTGCACATTTTGTCATGTTTACAAACATGAAGATTTTACTTTGAATTTTTTACTGAAAGTTCACACACAAGTAACAGACAACTGTAAAGTGAAAGCAAAATGATACATGATTCTGTTATTAACAGAATCATTAACACATTAAATAGTGGCCACCTGTGCGTAATCTACACACCAGAGAGGTCAGGGATAAAGTTCTGGAAAGGTTTAAAGCAGCATTAAGTTATACAAAGATTTCCCAAGATTTGAACATCTCACGGAGCACTGTTCAATGATCCATCATTCGGAAATGGAAAGAGTATAGCACCACTGCGAACTTACCAAGACACGGCCGTCCACCTAAACTAACAGACCGAACAAGGAGAGCACTGGTCAGAAATGCAACCAAGTGCCCCAAGTAGGGGTGGGCGATGTCCCCTTAATTGGCAGTTGACGATGTTTACAGTGAACCATTGTGATGGACGAATTTTTTAAAGACATTTACATAGCCTATATATAGGCTGCATTTTATTTATGTTGAATGAGTGAAAATATCAGCGTTTATCATGCAGCCACCGCGAAGGACTACTGCTTTCTTCTCCGTTAGCATTGCGTTAGCCGCAGCGCTCATCACGGCAATCCCTCGCTGCTACTACACGCTCTGATGATCACAGAAACTCCCTCACCTCCGGATTCACACTTCTCTGCCTCCACAGAGATATAGGTGAGCCTGTGCTGCTTGTAAAGAGTCGTTGTGGCTCAGTTTAGGAGGATTATGTTTGGGAATGTTGTGGATAAAGAACTTATCTCAAAAGCATAATGACGGTTCATGACCATAAAGTATCCGCGGAGGCGATGTGCCATGTGCCTTTATTTACCTTTGCATCTACCACATATGCGCTCCGTAAGTAGTACAGATGCTAGATATAAACACTAAACTGCTGTATGAAAAGTGTTGGAAACTACGATCCGAGGCAGGACTCCGTGCCATGTCTTATTTTGCTGAGGAACTGTGCTGTTTAGCGCTGAAATGTCACGAAATGGCTGCGAGTCAAAGAGAAAGTAAAACCTGTCTGTATTTGGCACCTCATGTCGCCGTCTCCTTGCGTCAATGTTCTTCTCTTTCTTCATATTGTCCAAAGTCGCATCCCAAAACCAAAATGCTGCTCCTAATTCCTCTGTGTTTTGGTGTGTTCTCCATCTGGCCTCTCCGTGTCCATCAATAACACGCATCTGAAGCAACTACGAGTCACAGCTCAGACCGGTATTTGATTGGCCGAAATAATAAATAATCAATAGTTTATTTTGTTTATTTTTGGGAGTTTGATTTCCTAAAACTTTTCCAACTAGTTAAAGCAGACGTTTGTTCTTACTTTCCTGTACTTTATATGGGTGATGTTACTGACTGGATCAGTGAGTTTTATCATTTTTTTAATAGCTATATAATTTATTTTTTTCCTTTTATTTATAGACTGTACTGTTAAGTTCAGACAGTTTTTAAGAAGTGCAGTCCACATGTTCACAAATTTTGAATAGGTCAGGCAACAATTTTGTTTGCTTTATTGTTGCAATTTTCATTTCAAATTAATCTAATATTGTTTATTATGAAACAGACTGATTTATTGCTTGTGTTAGGTGAAAAATACATGAGAAGAGGACATTGCAACAATAATCGCATAATAATCTCAATCGTAATATTGAAGGGAAAAAATCGCAATTAGATTATTTTCCAAAATCGTTCAGCCCTATTTTTGGCCCAAATGCAAAACGTTATGTATGGCGTAATCCTAACACCGTTCATCGTCCTGAGTGCACCATCCCCAGTGTCAAATATGGTGGGGGAGCATCATGCTATGGGGCTGCTTTTCCTCAGCGGGACTGTGAAGATTGTAAGAATAGTTGGGAAGATGGATGGAGCCAAATACAGAGACATTTTGGAGGAAAACCTGCTGGAGTCAGCAAGAGAATTGAGGCTGGGGCGGAGATTCACCTTCCAGCAGGACAATAACCCTAAACACAAAGCTACATCTACAATGGAATGACTTAAAAACAAACATATTAATGTGTTAGAATGGCCCAGTCAAAGTCCTGACCTAAATCCTATTGAACATCTGTGGAAAGACCTGGAAACTGCTGTTCACAAACGCTCTCCTTCTAATTTGACAGAGCTTGAGTTGTTTTGTAAAGAGGAATGGGCTAAAATGTCAGTCTCTAGATGTGCAAATCTTGTAGAGTCATACCCCAGAAGACTTGCTGCTGTTATTGCAGCAAAAGGGGGTTCCACCAAGTATTAATTCATGCTGTATGAATACTTATGCCCCACTTTTCACTTTTCTATTTTTTGAAAAATAACAGAATCATTTATCATTTTGCTTTCACTTCAGAGTTGTCTGTTACTTGTGTGTGAACTTTCAGTATAAAATTCAAAATAAAATCTTTGTTTATGGTTGTAAACATGACAAAATGTGCAAAAGTTCAAGGTGTATTAGTACTTTCGAGAGGCTACATACATAAAGGACAGGGGGCGAGGTGTTGCCATTGAATTGAGAGAAGTTTACATTACATATTCTCACTTAAACAACAAAACCTTTTCAGTAATTACAGACAGACAATATATCACCAAATCATAGTCATCAATAGGTGCCACAAAAAGCTATAACATAACCACATGATGACGTAAAAATGTCTGTTAACTTCCATTTTCGTCTTGTTTTGATCCTGATCAAGTCTTGTTTTAACGCAATATGAAGAAAAAAACGTATTGTATTGAAATGGTTTAGTAAAAATATTGCAGTAATATTATCGTAAATATTAAAAACTGTTGTCAGATATGTGGAGAACAGGTTAAAGCAATTCGGCCCTTATTTTAGAGTGTAAAAAGTGTGGAGCCGTGTTCTGCTGGCACCGAAGGGAGTGCAGCTGTTTACAAAATGCTAAAAATTAAGCTGCCTAAAAGATTAACTACAAAAACACACGATTCCAAGGATTATTATCAACATTTTTAGGTGAGAACAATATTATAATCAGCCAGTTTAGCTGACTATAGACCCGTTAAATCGCTAATCCGCTTGAGTCCTATTTATCCTAATTTTATAAAATGCCCTCCGGGGCCAGGGGAGTCCCGGTAAAAGAGATTCAGCATCTCAGTGGGACTTTCCTGGTTAAATAAAGGTCAAATAAAATTAACATACTGATTTCAATCCTCACATCAAAGTCAGTGGTAAATGTGCATTAATAGTTGGCTTGTTTTGATAAGCTACCTTTTATATTAGCCGGGATTAATTGCCAGTGCTGCCTACCTATTAGTATCATCTGTAAAAAGGGTCAGAAAAGGCGTCTTTCACGTTGAGGACTTGATTATGTTGTTGCAATACTGTGGATGTGTTCACTTAATGACCGAGCCATTAGTGCTCAAACCATCACATCTACAATCATTACTTCCAGATCTTGTGTTCCGCATTAGAGTTTTTCTGAGGTCTTCTGTCAGCTCTTTTTAAATGGCACATTAGTAAAAACACACGGGGTGAAGTCTTGACAATCTGCAAACCTAAAGTGTCGCCCTTGCAGTATCAATCTAACAGTGGGAGAACTCCGCCTAGGCATGAGTCTCCCCAGGCGGTCGTGTTGTCTCTGCAAGGCACGCCATCAGGCTCGGGAGTGCGGCAGTATCATCCCCCCCCCCCCGCTGTCCAAAATATGGCCATTTGGTTAACTTTTCCACACTGTTCCATGCGCCTCCCCGACTCCTCGCTCTTCCTTGTCCTCAACTACAGCTCGGCACAAGTCGGTGCTCTTCGAAACAACACGAGAATTAGCAACAACGGTGGAGAAATAATTGAATTAGGCATAATTACCAAGCTATTAGGCACAACAAAGGTTTCTGGGGCAGGGGTGACTCGGGAGGGAGGGTTGGCATGGAGGGGCTGCACAGACCCAAAGTGTCTGTGCAGGAGGGGACTTGTCCTTGTTTAAACTTGTTTAACTTGGCTCTCTAAAGTTTTGTTATTGTCAGCTCCATATGGCTTTTTAATGATTAGTCAACAATAGTTTGTGGGACAATACAGTATTTTACTTTATGAAGTAGTCACAGCGGCGCTACCATTTAGAGTAATATAGTATCAGCTTAGAGATACTTTTAAGTGTCTTTCTCTGCTTGAAAAAGGGAATGGTCCTCTTATTATGGTAATCAAGTCTTGTTATGATGTTACTGATCAATTATATTTATTAAGAAACTAATGGAAAACATTTAACCAGGATCACTTGATTTTTGATACTATCCTTTGGACAGGCTATTTTATATAAACAGCTCACTCTCCTGTGCATTAAAGATATCTTATATTATTCTTTAACAGCACTTTCAAACACTTGGCGACTCAAGCAGTGGCCGATTTTATTTTATTAGGTTACTTTCATTCATTGTTTCCGACCCAGCCTTGATTAGTTGCCGTTAACCTTAGCATTCTCCCGCTAGCTTTAGCATGCAGTCGCTAACTGCGGTATTTTGCGTGGAGATAAAAATACATTAAAACTAACTCAGAGATTGAATTGTCCAGGTTCTGCCCTTAAAAATGACAATACAGTACAGTATGTCCATATTCACTGACATTTAGTTGATGATAGTTATGTTTTTATAGCGGTGAGAGCCAAAACTGATATTGGTATAGTATCGGATATTAGTAGCCAATACCTGATATTGCATATTTTCCAGTATCGTATTGGTGCATCCCTAGTAAACCGACACTTGATGATGGGCAGCTGCTTTTACAAACAGACATCGTTCTGTCTGGGAAAGGTGTCTTGCTTATTGACATCTAACAGTCAGTATGCAATAGCAAATTGGGGATGGTCCGATATGAACATTTTCTGCCGATATCGGATATTTGCCTTGCTGCTGTGGCCGATATCCGATATTTGCTGATATTTATTTCGACATTAAAATCAAGAGAAAGGCTCACTCAAATGTTGGAAAGTTTGCAAATTGTCGTTCCATTATTGGAATGTCTTATGCTTATGCCTGGGACTCACTGTCTCACACACTATGATGAAACAAACAATCCTTTTTATTAGAAAAATATTTTAAAAAGACCAAATGCAATGTTGGAGTAAAATGTCATTTTGTTTTTGGCTAAATATTTACTCAGACCTACTTATTATTATACTTTCACCCATGTCCTCTATTAATAGGAAACAGTGACACTGGGAATAAGATAGGCTACTATTTATTCTGTTTTTTATTTAAACATGTAGCCTACCATGTTGTTTAAGTTACATGTTTTAACTTTAAACAAATCTGATAAACTTCTCTGAGGACTCACAGCTCTGTATGAAACTTTGGAATTACGACAAATAGCAATTTAACCACATCTTATACTGAACTTACGAGGCCAGAATGCGAAGATTTAGAGTTGGTTTAGAGCAGGCAAAAGGCAAACAGTAGGTTTACAAGATTAGCATGAGCTTTGAACTGCATTGTTTTCAATGGAAAATGCGCCAACGATCGCAAATGCGTCTAATTAAATATGCACGAAAATGCGGCCATAACGCCTCGTTTTTACGGGTCATTAACATGACAAAAGTGGACACAGTAAACGTGAATACAGCCATTATCATCACTGTAGTAAACCTACATGATGACAGAAAGTCAATGTTTACGTGTTGTAGCCTTTAGCCTGCGAGAAGCTATGCTACGCTAACAAACAAAGTTATAAATCTGGCGTCAGGACGGAGAAACTTTTGCAACACTCACCACTCAGATGTAGCAACAATCCATCAGAAAAAGATTCCTGTTCATCCTGACTCAAAATAATGTCCATGGAGGCAGTTTTAGTCCAGTTTGTAACAGCAGCAACTTGTGGCTCTGTATCTCTGTGGTGTCCAAGTGTCCGCTCCACTTTGCTTAAACTGAGTAAAAACATTCTTTGTTTTGGAGACGTATGAAAATTATGCTGGAGTTTCTTTATTTTTAGGAGCCACTGTTTATTTCAGATAATTTGAATAAACTGTTGCCCCAGTCAGGTCAGTGCAGCCCGTCTACACTGCTGCATACATTCACGTGCGCTACGACATTATGGCGCAGTAAATAATTCAAAGGAAAAAATATATATCGGCCGATATTTTCCCATATCGGACCGATACCAATATGTAAAAAAAAAAAGACAAAGATCGGCGGCGCCGATATATCGGCCATCCCTATAGCAAATCATTTCTGAATAGCTGATATCTCTCATTTTGAATTTATTCAATCAATCAATCAAAATCTTTTATGGAGCGCTTTTCATACTAGGTTGTAGTGCAAAGTGCTTTACCATTGACCCTTAAACGCTTTACAATATGACCCTGTCAATGTTTCTGTTGTCTGTTGTGTGGCTTGGATTTTGCAGAAAGCTCAAAATCCGTGCAGTCACTGTCAAAAACCAGCTAAGTGCATCTGTGTTTTTTTGCTTTCTCTCTATCCCACTCGAGAGCTCTCAACCCGAAATGCAAAAGTTTGGGACTGTCATGTGGCATCGGTGTGGTTTTCAAAAGCGCTGCCACTCACCGCTCTCTTCCCTCCTGTTGTCTCTTGCAGAACAATGAGCCTTTAAATCCCGGTTTCCATGGATACCCACCTCACAGTCAGGTAAGAGATTAGTGACTGCTTGCACACAAAAAAACCTGTGTTAAAATTCTGACTGATTTGAATGGAGCTCCTTGAGTATCACGGGGTTAGTTTACCGGATGCTGTAAGGTGTCCGGTGTTACATAAAGCTTGTTACAAATACTCTCTGAAGTTCACGCAGTTCATGTTTTACTGCCATATTTTGTCCTTAGTAATGATCCATTTTGCCCGACGCAGCCCCTGGTCACCTAGTCCTCTCTGCACCCGACCCCTACGGATCCCTCTGCGGGTGGTGAGTCCACAGGAGGGCGGGCCCACGTCATCCCTTCGGGCTGTGCCCGGCCGGGCCCCGTGGGCAAAGGCCCGACCACCAGGCGCTCGCATTCGAGCCCCAACCCCAGGCCTGGCTCCAGGGTGGGGCCCCGGCTGCGCCATACCGGGCGACGTCACGGTCCTTGAATGTTGTACGTCCATATGAGTCTTCTTCTCTGCTGAGACTGCTGCCTCCGCGACCCGGCCCGGATAAAGCGGAAGAAAATGGATGGATGGATGGATGGCAGCCCCTGGTGTCTCATGAATGATGGCTGTTAGAGGGATTGATGAAAGAGAAACTAGCGATTGAACCTCTTTTTCACAGCTCTGACCCTTTGAAAATAGACATTAAGCTATTGGCCGCTTTAAACCGAGCTTGGGGCACGCCGCGCTGCCTCTCAATACCATCCCCTCTCTCTCTCTCCCTGTCGGACTATCTCTCCATGCATATTGCTCGCAGTAATGAGCGGCGTATGTGCAGCGCTGCGGCCGGCAAGCTGTCTTATCTCCCCCGGAGCAGCGCAGAGAGTGGCTTAGCCCGTGTATCTGAAAGCCTCCATGCGTGTTCCCTTTGTCTGCCCCCGGCCCGTGTGTGGAGGGGATGTGCAGCTCTCTGGCAGTGCCACAGGAGGGGAGTGTTGGTCTGTTGAGCCTGATGGCCCCCCAGCCGCCTCCTCCTCCTCCTCCTCCTCTTCTTCACATCACAACACACCGGCCCCTCTCCACGCACCCACTGTCCACCCGCCGCACTCCTCCTCTACGCTCCTTTCTTGGAAATATACTTCTGCAGGATGACGGGGAGAGACGCAGGCGGACCACTTTGGGTTTGGAAAGAGTTCACGTTCTGCGTCAGGACCGGCATGTCGCAACTGATAAACAAAAATATTCATCATTCTGTCTTCCAGATTTAAAAACGGTGCAACTGGACGTACTCTTTCGGGACAGAAACGGCAGTCTATTGTTTTTAAACCTTGAACGGGGTCCCCAACTAAATCAGTTCAAGGTCCGCAAACTTTTCTTTCGTCACTTTCGACATATGGTCCGGACATATGCAGTCATTGCTCTTGAAAATGATAAAACATAAGCACATGTTGTGTATTTACAAAGCAGCACTGATTAATGAATTCAACATGTTTCCATCTTATTTCAGTGTTATTCAAACTGTTTAGATCATTTTTAATTCAGCCTTAGAAATTAAGTATATTGAGAGGATGAAAAGGCTTTAGGGTCCGGACTAAAGCCTCTGGAGGTCTGGATCTTGACCCAGGTCCGCCAGTTGGGAACCCTGACCTAAAAGATCAAATTAACCACATGGATGACTGAGAATCTGCACTGAAATACTGATAATGTTTCGTTGTATTGAAAGAAGCCCGTTCCTCGTATAATCCGACTTTTGTGGAATGCAAGTTCTAATGCTGACCATTAAAGTGTGGCCGTGCAGTTATGGGCATATTTCTGTATCAACATAAAAGAGAGGGTCTTGGCAGTTGTCTGGATGAAAATACCTTGTGTCTAGTGGATGGTAGTCAAGTAAAAAGGCTTTTTGCTGAAGTCCTTTTTATGATTCACTGTAATAAAAAGAGTTTTGACTGTTTTTAATAGAAAGGAATTACAGTGTGATGGACAGAGTAGATATGCTGTTATCACATGATTTTCTCTTTTTAATCATTACACCCAACTTGACCATTTTCTATTGCCTAAGGTACGTCCTGGAGACCAAACGCAGCTCGCTGACCTCGTTCTCTTCCACCAAAAATAATCGAATACATGTTTAATTATCACAACTGCAATAATAAAACAACATTTTGTTTCAAGCCTGAATGAAAGTGTTTCATCAACTAAGGGTGCGTATTTTGCAAAATTGCACCATTTAATTCCTTGTATAAATCATCTATGACAAAGGCAGCTGTCTGGCTTTTCTGTTCTGAGCTGAAATGCCCTCTGCAGTAGTAGTAGAAACACAAACAATGTTATAAAAAATGTTAAAAATCATATTAAGTTCAGTCTCCGTTTGCTCATCTGTAGCAAACAAGGCCAACTCCTGAACCTCTTCTCATCTCCAGTCAGTCAGCCAACATAAACCACTTTGCGACGTTTTTTACTTTGAACACGTAACTCTGTTTAAGCAAAGATTAAAAGTCTTCGTGGCTGATATATTCCGCCCTTGAGCACACATATTAGGACTCCCGCGTGCGCAGGCTGGTTATCATGCAAATGGCTGTGTAGCGGCTTGTCCATGGCTGCCGTACATTTGTCTGGGTAATGCCCCCGGCCAGTGTGGAGTATGCATGTTCAAAGCACCTCTAGGTCTCGCCTCGTGTCAATATGAATGTGTTAAATGGTGACAGGCTCCTGGGGGCCCCTGCTGCTGGTAGAATACGGGGCCAGAATCAAGTTGACGAGAGACGTGCTGACCTTTGGGGGCCGACCGCGTCACTCTCCCGCTGTTTATGTCATGTAAAAGATCAGGGACGACAACACGAGCAAATGGCAACATGGAGGTTACAGGCGTCATGGAAAAGTTGGGAAATAATAGGTCCCAGTGTTGACCCATAAACACTTTCTCAGCAGTTTTGTCCACAATCGGTGCATGGGTTTTGATGACGATATCTGGCGTCATTGAAAAGCATTAGAAGTCATTCAACGAATTATGCCGAAATTAAGGCCGTAAAAGTTATTGAAAAACATTAGATTGTATTCAAACTGGCATTAAATCTATATTTCTTTGAATGTACATTTTCTTGGAGACAGAATCCACTACAATGATAAATGGTAATGATAATGTTAGACTGTTTTATACGGTATACATTTGTATACGTCTTTAACAAATTCCGCTGCAGTTTTGACAATCTTTTGCAGTTTAGGCATTAGGGGTGGGCCATATCGTATCGCATATCGTTATCGTGATATAATTTTTGATATCGTTGTAATTTTTTATATCGTCGTGGATACGATATAATTCATGTTACGCTCAGCTCCATCAGCAGCATAAACACTGACTCTAGAACATGGGGACAGGTGCTTATGAAGTTAAATGAAATGAAGGATGTAAACCGCTTGAGTAGATCATATTCGCGAGGAAAGTAGTATGCCATTAAAAAAAAAAAAAAGAATGAAATATCACTGAATTAATCTTCCCAATAGGTGTAAGGCTGGGATTTTGAAGTAATTTGTCCATTGTCAATAATATCGGCAAATACATCGTTATCGTGATATTTCTTTTTTATATCGTGATATAGATTTTAGGCCATATCGCCCTGCCCTATTAGGCATTATAGGAGATAAATATATCAATTACTGATGGAAAATCCCAGCATTCATGAATGAAAAATAATAATTCCCACACACTGCCAACCATGCAAGAATAGTTTTAATAAAATCAGATTCTAAATTACTCTATTAGAATGGCATTAAAAAGCATATTTGACTTGCCGCTATCTGTACAAACCCTGTTATTGCAGTTTGGTTTTAATTCCGAACTCTTTGTATTTCATTTTGAGCTATTGTCATTCTTGTAAAAACCTATATCTTTAAACTAAGCATTCTTTATGATCCTCCGCGGTAACACAGTGGAGAAAGTGGCTTTGAAAACAGCGGCACTTTGAAATGTAAAGCTGTGTCCAACAGCAGCCAGTCGTGCTGTTGAATGCGACTGTGGCAGCAGCTGCAGCGGGCCTGTGTTTGAATTGTGTGACGAGCCGCGGACAGATCTGGGCTTTTGTTTTAGCCCAGTGTTTGTTTGTGTCAGCGCAGGTACAGGTTCCCGTCACGGCACATCTGTGTGTACTAACTGCACACAGACCGAGTTTATCGCCACGCTCAGTCTGGCAGCTTAATCCAACCATCATCCCCTATTCATCCACTCGTCCTCCTCACTTACACCCTAATCCTGTCATCCCGCGCTCTGCTCTCCCTTTTATCCATTTATCTACGCATCCAGTGATGCGCCGTTTGCATCCGCTTGACCCTCTGTTCTCCCTGAGTTAGCCCTTTTTCGCCCCTGCAAGCACCTCCAATCACTTCTCTGGCCCTCCCTCCCCATCCCTCCGGACACAGTTCTAGCCAGACTCAGCAGATGTCTGAAAGCTTGGCATCAGGGCTTTTTTTCCGCAGGGTTCAGTCCCTCCCGTATGAAAATGCGGCGCAAGGAGCTGCACTCTGCGAATTAAGCACCCTCCAACAATAAAGTGCTGGGATGTGGAGCCGGAGGGAACAGGCGCAATGCAGCCTTAGTCCTCTTCCCGCTTAGGTTCAGCTGCGCTCGCCTGGGTTTTTCTACGGACGAGGGTTGGAGAAGAAAACAAGAGAAATGATGATGTAGGAGCCTACCCACGCAGCGTGCTACCTAGCTGTCTACTGACTGGCCTACCTACCACTGCTTTTTGGAGCTGACAGGCTGCCAAGCAATAAATAAATCATCAAAAAACGCTGCAATGCAGTGGGGGTCGCGTTCTGTACTCTCAGGCAGCCAATGCGTGGCTAGAAGACGGCATCCTCTTGCTTCCTGTTCCTTTTTCCCTCTACAGGGGCTTTGAGGAGTACTGTCTTTAACCAGGCACGGGGCTCGCTGGCTACTACTGAAGGATGGATGCTTTGACGGATAGGAGGGATTGAGCTTGGAAGAGGGAGGGAAAGTTTTTTAAAAAGAGGGGCGGGAACTGGAGGAAAGCAAAGAGGGTGGGAGCAGCAAACGTGTGTAACGCAAGCGTGTGAATGACAGACGCGGTGCAACGAGAAGCCAGAGAGGTGGAGTGAAGAGATTCGGGCTGTCAGGAGCAGAAAGACAGCAAGGCCAGAAGAGGATCACGGCCTGAGAGAAAAACAGGCGGCTGGGGAGTGACAGACAGACAGACAGGCAGACAGGGGCTGCGTGCTGGAGGAGAGCAAGAAGAAGAAGGGACACCCCTGCAAAAGAGGGGAGAAGGAGGAGGAGGGAGTGGACGAGGGAGAATTTGAATGTGTGAGACAAACGTGGACTGAAGCCATCATCAGCTCATGGTCCTGGAGCACAGACACAGGAGGAGAGGAGGAGGAGAGCTGGACACACACAGGGAACCGGAGAGGAGCGCGCACTGGGCACTGCTTCCCCCAGAGCAGACCATGATGGGGCTGTACTATCCTGCGCTGCTGCCGGTAAGTAAGCTAACGGCTAAATGTAAACAACCGGAGGACGTGTCAGGAGGAGTTAAACAGAAGCCAGATGAACTAGCTCTTTCTTAGTGATTTAGTACTGAAGCCTGCTGAATGATGCTGCTGGTATGGCCTCTCTTTAGTCGGCTGCGTGTTGGCCCAGGTGAGGCCTTCGTCAGACAGTTGGCTGGGCATCGGGCCTGTCCCTGCAGTTTACTACTTTTCAACTTTGTCACCCAATTATTGCTTCAGGAAAAGTCTGGCTCTGCCTTTAAGCAGTTTAGTCTTCTACTTTGTCTCATTGCTCCAGGAACAGCTAGCCATGAATGTTGTGTGCTTGCATGCGAACATTAGCAGGAAATGCTGACGTACCGCAGTGCAGTCTGAATTTTAGTTGATATTGCTGTTTGTGCGAGGCTGTGCTTAGCATATGGTGGGTGTGTCTGTGCTACTTTAGCTGGGAGACAGCCTGAGGAGGAGAGCAGTGCTGGGGCCCTGTTTCAGCACGTCCTGCTCCGGTCTAGGGTTCCTCCGGGCGCCGCGGGAGGTTGGGGTGCATACAGCAGGTAGTATTGACTGCTCTGTGCCTGTGTTGACATGAATGTATAGCAGGAGTTGCTTGCCTGTAGCATGCTGACTCCTCAGTGTCACGATAGATTCATGTGTGTGGATGTGTGCTGTGTGCAGAGTGTGCAGCGTTGGCAGGCCATCTAACATTATCATCCGAGCTGTCCACGTAGCTCAAACCTCATCTGTCCCTGGACGGGGAGAGACAGGTGCCAAGGACCAGTTGTTTCAGAGCAGCCACACACCAGTTGTTGCTTGAAATACTTGAGCGTCTCGTTCACGCTGCGCACAGTTGCTATTAATGAAAACACAGTCACACTACTGTCCACTCGTAACATGAGCTCACAGACAGCAATGTCCGTCAGTCACAAATCTACAGAAATCCTCCAGATGCTGCCTCATTCCACATCCTTTTCTTTCTGATACTTTTACAAACTTATTATAACTATAGAAGTAACATTATTTCCCTCTATTGTTGCAGAGTTGCTAGTAGCTACAGCATGTTGAACTTCAGTTGTTATGGCTGTTTTCTTTCAGTAGTGATTCAGTGATGCCCAGCCTAAGTGTATGTGTGTATCCTCTGCGTATACTCTATATAATATGGGGCAATGGGCGACTGTTTACTCTGAGTGATGCCGCTGTGCTCATCGGTCGCTTCCGCGTGACTGGGCCCACAACAAGACCACTTAAATCTCAATCAAATGTTGCCCTTTTCACCATGAACTTTCCCTCCGTGCCCCCTCCTCCGCTGTTTGTCTCGCCCTCCAGGCTGTAGCTGCTGTAAGCTAAACACATTATTCCTCTTCAAAGAGTGAGGCACCAAATGGAGGATGGCGGCAGTAACGAGAAGGGTGTAAGCCGGCTGGGTGGGTGCACTTTAAAGGTGCCTGCAGACACAACATTACTCTGGAAAAACCTATGTCTGCAGTGCACCCTGTTTTTGGGGGCTTTGGGCACAAATTAAAGCTATGTATAAATCATTTAAACTCGTACAGTGTAGAGCTGACAGCAGGTTGATCTGACTTTGCATAACCTTATGATAAAATAATCTTAATGTCCAATACATTAATATTGCAATTAATTCTTTGTCAAAACCAAAACAATCCAAGGTAAAAGACCTTGGTGATACCCCCAATATTAGTTGTTTTCTTGCAGTAATAATATATTGTGGAGCCTTCGCTTGGACCAGTCCTTGATTTATTCCTGTGCGGAGCATGTGCATACCTGCTACGTTTATAGGGAGTCCAGATGTCGGCTGACGGCTGCATGAGACAGCTCAGACAGTGGGACACAGTAATAAAAGTTTGTTGATGTGGTGTCATTGTGGCATTTGAGATAAGTAAAGCTCTGCAAGTTTATTTATGTTAGAAGGCTTGAAGTGGACGCACATGGGTTTAATATATTCACCTGTACTTAAACTCAAACTCTGACTGCTCAAACCTCTCTGTTGCTACTCTACCTGTGTACATTTCCCTCTTGTTCCGAGGTGTCCTTCCCCTGACCTTTGTGCTAAGCTGACAAAGTTGTTAGTCCAGTCCGATAGTATAGTGTGAGCAGTGTACGAGTGTTAGAGGAGCCTGATGGGCTCATCCTCTGCATTATCTTCACAAAAGTGCACGGTGAGCAACTTTAGGGACGACGGGCCTTCAAGGAATTCAGCAGGGGTCCACGCCCAGGTGCTGCTGTTCGGGAGTGGAACTGCAAACAACATGGAAATAAACAGTGGCTGAACTCTATCCACCAACAGGGACACACACGGTACGGTCTGCTGCAGGGGCAGTTTACGCTAAAACATGGACATCTATTGCTGTACGCAGCGATACTTGACTTTGAGCTGCATGAAAAAATCTTCAGGGGTTTGTTCAAACTAGTTTAATTTGAACAACTCCTCACATCGTCTTTTACTAATAACAGTTTTAAAGTTTAGTTGAGCTAGGGGGTAGAAGAGGTACAAAAAAGGCTCTGAACCAAATATGAAACACAATATGCTCAATGTGGCGAAACACTCCTTTTAATTTAGTCACAGAAATACCAAAGTGTGGATAAAGAAAATAAACGTTCTTTTAGAACAAGCAGCTGGAAACGAGGTTGGCAATACAGGACACATTTCAGACTCAATAATTCTGCATGAAGTGTCCTCTCCGCATTATTGACTCTAAACTGTTTTCACAATGCTCCTAAAGCTATGATATTGTCAGTGTAATGCCGCTGTCACTGCCGCCTCAGGGCATGTGGACAGAGTCGAGGTGAGAAAACATGGACCACAGTGAGCACAGAAGCACCACCTCAGTGCGGGCAGCTTAGCAGTACAGCTTTAAGGTTACAGGCACATTACTGACATGTTTATGTGCTGCTTTATTGGAAAAGAACAATAACATGCATCTTATGATTAAAAGTGGACAAGGCACCTGGAAGACAAAAGTCACCAGTGTCCATTATTCAATTTGAGTTTGTTTGAAAACTCTAGCAGACACTTAAATGACGCAAAAGCAAGACTTCGATGTAGGTTTAGTTCACAGCCGATTGTTTTATTTCGATACGTTTTGGGGCTATCCAAGGTGAAGCCATGTGGAGCTGCCACTGAGATTATGGTAATGTGTCCCATGTTGACGATGATGTGAAGTGTCAAGAACAGGCATGTGGCATGTCACACAGCTCAGAGGGACGAGGTGACACTGACAGACAGCCATGTGTCCAGCGCCTGCTCCCCACTGTGGTCAACACCTACTACTCCACAACTGTGCACAACCTGAGGAGGCAACACTAGTATGTGCATCTTTATTCAGCTAAACGCTCAGAACTGCATTCAAGAAGAGAAATCAATCGTCAAAGAAAAGGCAGAGGTCCGTGTCACTTCCTGTGCCCTGCTACTTTGTGTTCTTAAAGAATTTTTGTATCTTTTTTAATTTTTTATTGTCCTTATAAGGATGTTGCCTGTATTTGATGGACATGAGAGAGCTGTAAACCCCTTGAGTGACTGGAGAGGTGGGCACTGGTTTTTAAAGGAGTAAAAAAAAAAATCTCTCCCTCTGCCTTTCATCAAGTGTGGCGAGTACGAGCGAAGAGGAGGAGGGGGGCATACCCTCCCAGCAACAGAACAGGCTGCAGTGGTTGAAGACGCTCCCTCTGTCCTCAGGCATCCTCTCCCACTCTGTAGTTATACAAGGCAAACTGTATGATTGATGAGCACAGTCAGAGCCAGTAGCATAACCACTTAGCCATTAATCAGTGGCTGCTGGGCACCGTTGTTACTTGGGTGGTTAGGTGAAAGTCGGCAAAAGCAGAATCACGCTCGGTCGGCTCCGCAGTGAAGGAGTCTCTCCCCTCCCCCACAACCCCCCGATCCGGAAAAAAACATATGGTGCTTCAGGTAGCACCAGGCTGCAGCTGTGAGAGAGCAGCAACTCCAGATGGACCTCTTTGAGTCTTCTGTCAGTATTTAAAGATGAGGAGCTCAAAAACACCCATGTCCACTCGAACTCCAACGAAAACACAGCAAATCTCAAGCTCATCTTATTTTAGTCCATATATATATATTTTTTTCAATTTAATCCTGGGCTGCACAGTTTTGTTTATTTCAATTGCTATTTGATCAGTCCTAGTCCAACCGCTTATTTTTTTTCTTCAGGCCATTTTATTTCAGGAAGGTGGAAATGTGCTGTATGTATATTTTCTTTACTAGCTTAACTTAACATTGCAATTATTCAGGGGGGGATGGGTTCATAATCACGGGGCTTTGTAATGTTTACAATATTAGGCTAATTGTTTTTTGTATGAGTGCTACTTCCAGCTTTATTACCGCTCAAAACATGCTGCAGAAGCCACACAATAGTCTCTTTTTTAATGGCTGCAAACCCAATTTACAGCAAAGGGGCAAAACTAATTTCACAAACGAAAGGTATATAACCCCTTTTTAAACAAAAATTACTCTGAAAACACTGAATTATTCCATTCTGTGGAGTCTGGTGCTGCTTGTCTTGTTGCCCCGAGCTTAGCCTAATCGCAAGAACTGTAAATGCAGTCTAATCCCAAAGCACCGCGGCCGGATCTCCTTTCTGTTCTTGGACACGCTCACTTGTTAAGCAGAAGATTGTGCTTGGTGTGACAAATGCCTTGTGTTTGTATCTGCCACAGACTTGGTACTAGCCACATGCCAAACGAGCATGACCAACCCTCATTGAAAAGCAAGCTGTTTTAAGACCCTTTGGTCTGGAATATGTCTCGTTCACATTGGGGTGGTGGATATGTGGATGTAGAGTTAACTCGTGGTCTGACCCTGTGATGATCTGCCAGTTTGGAAAGATCGATCTGTGCAATGCAGCTCTATGTTCGAACAATGACACATGCCGTTAGACTTTAAAGAAAATTCCCCCACTGGCTTTCGCTCTGCACCGAATGAGTGGCGGATTTAACCAAACACATTAAAGTGAGATCCATAAAGAGAAGCAGCCACGTAGTCTCTTACAGGCAGCAGGAAGCTACTATGCAATGATTTTCTGCTTGGGTATTTCTTTCAGTGAATCACCGTACTGAGTTGTATTGAGTCCTTCCTTTGCAGAGCATGCCATCACATTTGCCCATTTTAAGTGCGTTAGTCTGCAGTAGCTGTCAAATCTTCGTCTAAACTAGCTTGTCGGGACATGTAAAAGCAATAAACATGATGGAGCCTGCGCCTCATAGGGTGTGTCCTGTACCTGTAGCCCAGGGATTCTTCTGACACGCTCGCAGCCAGGAGCCAAATAAACAGTGATGGAATATATGGCTGTTTTAATGGAAGATGATTCTTTCACCGAAGCCTAATACCTTTCCATTTTTTTCCCGGTCCTAGTACATTTCTTTATCTAAAACAATAAAACTAAAAGTAACAAGAGCCCCTTCGCCAGCCCTGATAATAATAAATCTTATTAGCATTATATTTTTTTCGAACCAGTCATTTTTATCATTTGCTGAACTCTGACAACCAGATAACTTTTATTAGAGCTGTCACAGGCGTCCAACCACAAGCGAATCTTATATCTGATTATAAACACTGTTAGGCCTGTCACGATAACAGAATCTCAAGTTTATTATGTTGAGGCAGAAAACTGTCGTGATAAACAATATTATTAAAGACCTTATAATGCCACAGAAACTAAAGCTTAAAGTGACAGGGCAAGTGACTATTTTGGTGATTTCCTCACACTTTACATACTGTAAGGCCTCCCTGCTGCACATCAGTAAGGTAAAGAAGCCTGTAATCCTCACTCCGCCGATCAGAAGAGATCACTCTATATCACAGATCCCATTACTGTGGCATTTGATCAATCAGCAGAGACCGGTCGCGCTCTCAACTTCCTGTTTTCTCTGAAGTCTGAAAAAGACCCAAGTCTGGCCAAATTCATGGTACATTTCTTTACATAACCTGAAAACTAACCATGGTACGTTGATGAATCTCCCACATTTTATTGGTGAATAATTGTGCTAAGTGATGATATGTGTTGGTTTTGGAGGACGTAGTGAAATGAGAGAAATTACAGCATGAAAAAGGCTGGCACCATATTTGATCAAACGCCCTATTCACTTAAACCTAAAGTTAAATTACATTACAAAAACTCTTGCCTTTGACAGGTGTGATCATTAAAACATCAGTATCAAAAAAACACGTCGTCTCCTGAATACCAGCACCCCTCGAGACATGAAAGTACTTTTTGTACATTTTATATATAAACCTTTTCTATTTTTTTTTACCATTTAAAGGGACTATACAGAGTTTAAAAATGTTAAAATTAAGTATTTTCCTCCCTCTACATGTTCCAGCCATGTCCTAACGTGTAGAATGAGCCCAGACCTGTTCATCACAACTGCCTCTAAAATCCTGCACCATCACTCAAAAAAGTGTTAATTCGGGTCCAAATTGCCGTCCTGCACGAGCTTAACATAGAGACTGCAATTACGCGTAAGACCTGAGGTGGCAGTAGTGAGTATAAAAATGACCAACTTGCATCGGGTCCCTTTTAAAGGGCAATGAACCAAATATGGTAACTTTGTTTACATTGATTTTCTGCATGAATGTTAAAATGTTAAAACAGAACTAAATGTTAAAACGGAACTAAACTTGTGTTATGTCACCCAATGACACACTTAATTGGAGCTTATTTATTTCAAAGTATTTCACTGAGTGCCCTTTAAAGGGTCTGTCCAGAAAGTACTTTAATCTCGGAATATCCCGCATTGAGAAAAATGGAAAATAATGCAAATAAATGTACTGACGATTAATATTGAGCCCAAAAATGTATTGTTTATTTGTCATTTATTGAACAGTAAGTCGATACAGTAGTTATCGTGACGGGCCTAAAGTAATGTATTTGTATCGCGCTACAATACATCACAATACACATCTCCAAATCTATAACACCCCAACTACTTCTTTTAATGGTACCCAGCCCCAGCAATATTGTCTGAGAGCTAGTTGCTAAAATAATTTGCTGAACTATTAAATGAACAAAAACAGGTTATGGCTAACAGGTAAAAGTATCATTTTTAGCGCAGTCTTTTTTGTTCATTCAGTGTACATCTTCAAAAAACAGACGGAAAAACGTCTGACTCTATCGAGATCCGTTCCAACTGTTCGCATAAATAATCAGTTCTCAAAATCGTCCGTAAACGTCACCTCACTGCTTATGAAAAGGACCCCAAAAAGCCCAGTGACATTGGGGCACAAGGGCCGATGCTCAGGATTAATGTGAGGAGTGATTAGGCTGAGTAAGTGGCCATTTACATTCTGCTGACTTTTGCACTTTCATTCAATTATGTGCTCCATTTAAAAAAAAAAAAACCTCACACATTTTAATTGGAGAATTGTCATAAATTCTTTGATAATAATTGGAAAGGGAAAAAAAAGGCTGTCTTCTCAATGCTGTGGCAGGTTTGCGCTATTGACCTTGTGTCCGCGGTGAGCTCCGCGTAGTATTAGATTTATCCAGGACTAGCTCAAATTCATTTCTGGATGAAGTGGCGAGTTGATAAATGGAGAACGCGATGGCGGCGGACGTGGATCATAAATGAGAAACAGACTCCACCGGCGGCATTCCTGACCCGCACTCCCCTACATGGCAACATCATATACCGAAGCACGGGGCCAGCCAGGAAAAGTGCAATCATGGAAAAAGAAAGTGGGGGGAAAGGGACTATGGGAAATAGTGACACGCTGATTTAGTGTGGTCGAAACTTTCCAGGCTCTGCTTTGTGATTGCCACATAGAAAGCACATTAGTAGAGAAAGTTAGACCTTCAAAATAATAACTTGCAGTATAATATGCCATATATTATACATTTAGGTTATTGTGACTGATTAGCCAATTTATCAGACACTCTGGGCTTTTTGACTGAACTGTTGGGCAGTTTTTGCCTTGACACACATGGGTAAAGTTTAGAAAGTGTCTGAAAACAATAACCTAAAGTACTGTATGTGTAGTCATGTTATCTGGTTATACTGTAAAAGACAACATTACATACAAGTTTTCCACAAAAACGAGAATTACAATCTCACACCCTTTGGCGAACAACAAAGACAAAATGGAGATGGTTCTCCGTGCTGCCCTGGGATTAGACGACATTTCCAGTTGCGCGCTCTATCGGTTGTGCCCAGAGCTGCCTGTCTCTCAGATGAGCTTTAGCCCTAACTAGCTGAATACAGTTGTCACAGTAGAGGAGCTGTGTGCAGTCAGTCGGCCCGTAGGCGCAGGGAAGTGGAGGGAGCGAGCAGGCGAGAGCGGCGCTCATTTGCTTTGAGGCATTGCATCTTAGTTACTCTGTCTAATTAAAAAGGCTGTCTGGAGACTGAGTGTCTCCAGGCGTCACCCTGCCCACATCCAGCCCGCGGCAGACGCTTCATGGTGTTGCCGTGTGTCATATCGTGGCCAGTATTTTCAACTTCTCTTGACAAAAATATCCCATTAACAAAAGTGGCGTAGTTAATGATTTTTTTTTTTTATCATTGATTGACATTGCAGGGTTGTTTTGATCGCTTAATGATTCAAGACATTTGACATGGTTATTTGAACACATCACAATTGTATTTATTTACAAAACCAATATATCGGCCGGCTGATATTATCAGCAGATACACACTATCGGCTATGGGTTGAAATTATACCAATATAGACAATCTTAACTTGCGAAAGACTTTTGTGAATATCTCATGAACAAAAAATGACTAGCCTTTTGTGGAGGTTCAGAGCTTTAAAATGAGCCCCGAATCTCCTTGGCCTCCTGAAAGCTTTGTGAAATCACACTAAAGATTTGTGTGGAAAAAGTGCTCCCTTCTTTTACAGATTTGCTCTGCACACGTTACACAATCGCCCAGGCATTCCAAATGACGCGAGATAGATTGTGTGATTGTGTTTTTGCATAAAACTAGACTTTCATCTTTAAAACGTCTCCACTGGTCAGCTGCCATCTTGGTCTGTGTTTTATATAGAGCATGGTTAGTGTCAAACATTTAGCAACTGTATGGAGCACAATTAGTGCCAAAATAGTGAGAATAAATGCAGGTGTCACACAGAAGGTCAGGTTTATGACCATTTAATGACTCCCATATTAGTGGTAATAATGGCAAAAAGGCAGTATTATAAAAATGTTTAGCTCCACAATTTGCACATAAACAACTTATTCTCTATTCTCTCAATACTGGCATTAATTGTGTTTACTGACCCCACTTTGTTGTATGAATTAGGTGTGAAAACAAGGCAGGAATTGGCACATTTTTGTGCATATACAGTGCCTCTCGAAAGTACTAATACACCTTGAACCTTTGCACATTTTGTCAAGATTTTATTTTTAATTTTTTTTACTGAAAGTTCACACACAAGTAACAGACAACTGTGAAGTGAAAGCAAAATGATTCATGATTCTGTTATTTTACAAAAAATAGAAAAGTGAAGAGTGGGACGTGCATAAGTATTCATACAGCATGAATTAATACTTTGTGGAACCCCCTTTTTCTGCAATAACCGAGTCTTCTGGGGTATGACTCTACAAGGTTTGCACATCTAGAGACTGACATTTTAGCCCATTCCTCTTTACAAAACAACTCAAGCTCTGTCAAATTAGAAGGAGAGCGTTTGTGAACAGCAGTTTTCAGGTCTTTCCACAGATTTTCAATAGGATATAGGTCAGGACTTTGACTGGGCCATTCTAACACATTAATATGTTTGTTTTTAAACCATTCCATTGTAGATTTAGCTTTGTGTTTAGGGTCATTGTCCTGCTGGAAGGTGAATCTCCGCCCCAGCCTCAGTTATCTTGCTGACTCCAGCAGGTTTTCCTCCAAAATGTCGGGCAATTGGTTGTATTTCTGACCAGTGCTCTCCTTGTTCGGTCTGTTAGTTTAGGTGGTATTTAATGGTTAGGGCAAGGTGTGAACTTTTCGATTTTTTGAAAAATGACAGAATCATGTATCATTTTGCTTTCACTTCACAGTTGTCGGTTACTTGTGTGTGAACTTTCAGTAAAAAAAATTTTTTTAAATCTTTATGTTTAGGGTTGTAAACATGACAATGTGCAAAAGTTCAAGGTGTATTAGTACTTTCGCAAGGCACTGTAGTTTCCGCTAAATAAGACAATTGAAAACAGTGTTTGCCATTGATCCCTTGGCCCTTCTTGAATTCTGCCACAAACGCAAAGTGACAATGAAAGGCCCAAAAAATGCCTAGATGCGTTGAGCCAAAAGCAACTTGGTTTAAAGCTAAGGCTACACAGCTATTTCATTATAAGACATTACAGTATTGTACAAAAGTGACGAGGTTTATTTTTATGATTGAACCTTTAATATAATAATTAAAAAATACACATATATTGGCCTTTCCGACCCACTTCATATCAATATCAGACCCCAAAACTCCATATCGGTTCTGCCCTACACAAAACCATTCAGATTGTTCACATTTCATAAAGAGTCTTTGTTTCGTAAAAGGGGGGGACTCCTCAGAGGCTATACACGGCCTTTAACTAGGAGCCCACCTTTCCCCGAGTTTGTGCAACCCTATTTAACAATACTATACGCTAATTCCGAATGCCCGAGGCTGAAAATAATTGACATAACTCCGATCAATGTGTGAAATTTGTGCGGCTATCGTCGTCCCACTTGCACGTCTTTACATCACCCGCAGTTTCCCCTTCTTCTTAGTCTGTGTGAGAAAACTTGAGCCTGCCCTTGAGGGTGTGAAGACCGAAGGCGGCTGCAGTGCGGAGTCACTCTCGGAGATAAGACGCGGTAGATATATTGGAACAGGGGCTATAAAGATTCTGTAGATGCTCCTGCTGCTCCTGATGGGGCGCACAGGTCTTTGTTCTTTTACAACTCTATCAGATACACAGTAAATCTGAATTATAGATGCAAAAGGGGAATCCACCGGCTGCGCAGCTTAAAAAGAAAGGGAGGGGGGTGAAAAAAAACAACAACGCTGTAAACGTGTCGAGGTGTAGTTATTCACGTTTGTCTGTGTCCACGCATTCTATGAGCATCTTGGTTATCTCAAACTGTGTATCGAATTTTCTGACTCTTAATAATAGATGTGTTTGCTGTAAATATTTCATGGTCGGCTGACTGAAAACACATGCCTGTCAGAGATATGGAGGTGCAGGGAAGAGGAGGAGGAGGGGGGGTTGGCGAGCGAGGGGAGAGAGAGAGAGAGAGGGAGAGAGAAAGAGAGAGAGTGAAACGTAATAGGCAGGTTTTAACCCTCGTCTCCCGCCCTCCTCAGCCAATGGAAGCGGCGTGCTGACTGTATATATGCTAATCGCCTCTCTCCCTCCGCTTCTCCTCTTTCTTCCTCGTGTGCGCTCCTCCAGGGCTCCCAGGATTCGACGGGAGGACAGGAAGGGTTGGTGGCTCCGCCTTTTGCAGCGTTCCCCCCTCCGCCCCCACCTCAAAACGGCCTGCCCGGGACGGAGTTCGGCCCCGGGGCCATGTTTGGTGCTGCGGGCCAGGGCACAGCAGAAGTAGGGGCCGGCGCGAACGGGGCCAACGGTGCCGCCACAACCACAAACATTAATGTAAGTGTCGCTTCCTCCTAAGAAGGGCTTTGCGTTCAAGTTGTTTTCCCGTTGTTTTGTAATCATTTTCAACCTTGTCCCATCACAGGTCAAGCCAGACGAGGAATCCCAAGGCAATGCGGGGGTACAGTGCGGGACGGGAGGTGCGGCGGGCGCGGGAGGAGGGTCCACGGGTGACCCATCCGAGGCCAAAGGCACCCCGAAACGGCTGCACGTCTCCAACATCCCCTTCAGATTCCGCGACCCGGACCTCAGGCAGATGTTCGGGGTAAGGATCAGTAAATCAAGTCCGGACACGTCTGTGGGGGCGGGGCGGGGGGTTAGGGGGCTAGGTCACATGACGGCGGGGTGGGCACAGAGGCAGAAAATGAATGAGTATGACTGGCCTGGGATAATTGGCTGTGTGTGTCAGTGCGTTAGCAAGAGGCCAGGGTTCAAAGGAAAAGAAGAGAAGCAGCGAGGCTTTTGTCTTTGGTGCTATAGTGACCCCTGGTGTCAAGGATACGGAATGGCTCTTTTTTAGTCATTTTAAGCTTTAGGGCTTTTTCCTTTTTGTCCTTTGATGAAATGATGAAAGAAACATATCAGTGTTTACTGAGGGAGTGGTCTGTACATTCTCCCATGTGTTATTGATCTCAAAAGGGATGTAAATACAGAACATCTCATTTTGTTTAATGCAATGTTGAGATTACATTAAAAAAAAAAAATCACAAACTCACTGTTGTTGCAGTATCCGTATCGCCACAAATGTATTGCAACATCTTCCATCTGACTGGGATTTGCAGATTTTTCGAACTGTTGAGTCTTTTTGCATCATGAGATATTTTCTACAGTTCGCTCCTAATGTCTTTTTTAAAAATTCTTTTTCAGCAATTTGGGAAAATACTTGATGTAGAGATTATTTTCAACGAGAGGGGATCCAAGGTAAGTAACCAGTGCTGTGTGATGTTGAATATATCACGCTAGCGTTTGTATTCCAGGTATAACTTTAGCGAATCTAACCACTTGTCATTCCCTCCTCATCGTCTGTAATCTGTGCCGTGTACTGCAGGGTTTTGGCTTCGTGACATTTGAGACCAGCGCGGATGCTGAAAAAGCCAGAGAAAAGCTTCACGGCACGCTGGTGGAGGGCCGTAAGATTGAGGTAATTTTCTTCACGCTGTCTCCACCACTACTGCCTCCCTTCCTCTGCCTCTCTCTGTACTCTTGTGCTTGAACACTGACTGCTGTAGCTTAGCTCTCATCTTCCCTCTGTAGTCACATGCTCTGATGCAGCCCACTGGTATCCCACTCCCTGGACCCCCCTGCTACAAAGCTGTTCATTAGTAAAAAAAAAAAGAACCAATAAATCTGTTTTCTTCCTTGTGTTTTTGTGGTGCCAGTGATTGGGGGTGCAAGAACAGTACATAAGGCATGCTGGTTACTTTTTCGTCTGCTGCGTTTATTTTTACACATTTGCCTCTTCACCTTTTTCCCCTCACTGAACTCATAGCCACGCGATGTTTCAACTTTTCTTTGTGCTAAACTGGGAATGTTTGTGTGGTGGTGCCGGCGGAAAACTCAGAGGAACTCAGGGAAAGGATGATGCATGGCAGATTGCTGTCATTTAGTTCTTTAGCGTTAGAAGTCCTTCCGTGTTCCTCTCTCCCGGCGCTGTGGCTTAGTGGTCGTGACAAGCTTCTGGCTTCTGGTGCTACGGCAGCATGCTGGGATCACAGCGACACTGACGCATGTTCACTTTCTGGAGATGTGGCCAGAGGGGTATGGTGTGCACTGTGCCGTTTCTGTGAGTGGAGGTTGTGTTTTCATTTATAATTGAAGCATGTGCTGACTGTGTACAGTTGCTCTTTTCTTTTTACTTGGGGGTTTCAAACAGCCACTCAGTCAATTTTGCAGACCAAAGCCACTGTAAGCCAGGATCTGTGCATGGGCTTATGGTGGGAAGTCCTTCCTGTGAGTGTGTGGATGTTGAAGTCATTCCTTGCATGACAGATGAGACTGGCTGGATCCCCCCATCCCCCCTTTTTGATTATTTTCTGCAGAATGGTTGCGAATGAAAGACCAACCACCTGCTCCACACCCTTTCACCTCCATCTCCAGTCAATCAGCAAGCTGAATGGATACAGATGGAGCCCATACAACTGTCTTGCATTTGTGTTGTCGAGTCCCTGTCAAAATTCCTGCATGCTCCCAGCCACTCAGTCATAACGAGAAAACAGTTTGTCTTTATTTTGAGTAGTCACGCTGCATGTCGTGCTGGCGTGGTGGTGTCGGGCCGTGTTGAATTGGCTGCATGGTGGGTTGAGCAGCGGGAGCCTGTGGAGTGTTGTCGGTGCATGGGTCCAGAGACAAAGTCTGACACAGGACAAACACGGATTTGTGTCGCCTAAAGAAGTGTTTCTCTCTCACAGAGGTTAACTCACTTTAACTGGGTCATTTCAGAGTTTATTAGCAACATTGGCACATCAACAAAATAAAGTAATAAAAAGACTAAAAGAATAACTCTGAAATACAGGCCATTTGTTATGACGTTTGTAACTTTTTTACCACAGTGTATGCAGTTCAGTAGCATGAGTTTAGCATGGCAACTCGTACTATAGTAGAAATCTCTATATCCACTCAGAATTAGTCCAGGCAGTGGGTTTTGTTTTGCATGTTAAGCTGTTCTTTTGAATTCCTTCGATGGAACATCCTTATTTGTTCATTTAGCATGAAATCAGCTGCACTCTGCAGCCTTCAAGTCGTTCCACTCATTGGAATAGGGCTGAGGAGCTGAATTTTAAAGTTGTTTAAATGACTGCAGTCTGGCATTTCTTATTCTCAGTGCATGTCTGTGGGAGTTATTGAGCAGTTAATAATAGTGCATGCACTTTGCCAACATAAACCAGTCGGCGCTCAAAGTGTTGTGCTCAAAGTTCCATGTACTTCTCTTTGTCTGGGATAAAACTCTGCGTTTTGAAGAAGTCACTTTCCCGCGTGCTTCCAATGTACCCATGTAAGTCGCCCCAACTATAACGGTCTCTACCTGCTTTCTGTGACCTCATCACATTCTCATCTATATATAGGCGTGCAAGTATGCGTGGGTGTGCGTGTGTGTTTGTGCGTGTATGTGTGTGTGAATCTGCACGAATATGCACTCACAAACACCTCCATGCGTCTCCACTGATCCATCTCTAACCATGTTTCAGCCTATGCGTTCAGCTGACCGTCATTACATCGGTTGGCCTTGTGCACATGCACATCACTGCCATTAACTTTGAATGCTAATGAGGGAACAGTCCTTGGATTCATTCCTTCACATGCGTCGCTATTCATTCATGTGCAATGCATCTGCTGACAGAGAAGCATTAAGCAGTAGAAAAAATGCACATCTATCATTTAGGATGACCAGTAGTGCTTATAAAATCCACGTACTCTACTCATCCTGTCAACATTTATAGCATATTGTACCACCTGCTCTTTAAAAGCTCTGTAAAAGATATGCAATTTAGCTTCTCTTTATTTCAATGCACTTGATGGTTCCATCTGCTGCAATGTCAGACTGTCAAGATGTACTACAGATTGGAGTAAAAGCATTGGATTAAGTTGTTTACACACTCCGCTTGAAACAATTAACACAGTGAAAAAGGGCCCTCTTTATCTGTTCAAATTTGATCTTTGTTGAGCTCCCATGTACTAGAACTCCACCAAGGACATTATAGGAACCTTTAACCTCCCGTTAACTAACACGCTTCAGGCAGCAGCCCTATGTGGCTGCTTATAGTGACAGCTCTTCTCAGCGCAGAGTTTCAGGGTGAATTGTATAAAGCAGCTGAGGTGTGTGTGTTGCATCTGCATGTGATCTGAGACGATAGTGCATCATTTCCGTATGCGTCAGGGCTGCACAATATTCTGAAAATTTACGTGGTTGATGTTAGTCTTGTTTAGATCAATACAATTCCTCACTTCTGAAATAAGTGCTAGGTCAATGTTGAAGCGAGCTGCGCATGCACAAACATGAGGGAGAGTGCGGAAGCTGGGACTGACGTCCGTCAAAAATATATTTTAGAACTAAATATACCATACCATCTCAGTAGTACAGTCATAACCTAATTAATAAATAGGCTAATCACAATGCACTCGCTAATGATAACACGGCTAGTGCTTGCGTCCACAGCTTACAAATACACTTACTGATGAGGCTCTGCTAATACACAATTATTGCAAAGAAAGACTTACCTTTGCTGTATTTTCATGATGCCTTTAGATTATAGTCAGAACTCTAGTACAATCAGTCCAACACCTGCAATCAGCAGGAGCACTAAACAAGTATGTCCTTTTGCTCATACATATTAAGTAGCCATGTGGTCCGGGTGTGACTCAGGCCTTCAAAGTAATACAATAGACATGGGAGGGCGTTTAGACGCCAATAGGACTTAAATAGCATGTGTTTGTCACTGCGAGGGTTATAATACTGCATATGCTGCCGCTGCTGTGGTGTTTAAAGGGGCTTAAAATCCTGGGAGATACATGTTTATGTCCCAACTAGCAGCATTTCTTCCATGTTTGTGCATGCGCAGCTCAACTCAACATTGACCAAGCATGTATTTCGGAAGCGAGAAATGAATTGATCAGTATTGTCAGCATTTAAATTCACATAAATAACTTCTACTGTTCATTTGCATCATTTTCACTCGCATACCACTTTCATACATTGGCAGCAGCATACTGCACTCTGTCTAAACTACTAAAACATGCAAACCTTTAGAGCTTCATGAAATCAGAGTGTGTAAATAGGGAAGACGATTTATTAGTTGTCCACGTTAATGTGCAGCCCTAATGTGTATGTGTAAATGGTGTCATCGTTGCACTTGCGGTGGTGCATGTCCGTCCATCCTGGAAAATACTCGTCAATGGGACACAGCTGGCTTCCCTCCGCCTCACCTGAGCCTCATATCATTTTCATGAACTGAGCAGGCATTTGTGAGGCTCTTATTCCGCACTAAAAGGCCAGAAAAGACGAGACGCGTGCCCAAACCACGAAAGCCAGCTCCTCGTGTCCCAGTTTCAGATGAGCGGCTCCCTCGCTTCCCCTCTCTGGAATTTGACTTGTCCAGTTTTGTCATATTGAGTTTGTGTTCCTGCATGACTTGTTTTTAGAAGAGACTATTGGACGTGAGCGTATCCATGCGTGAATGCTTTGTACATGAGTGAAGATTGTCCAAAAGGGGAAAGAGAGTTTGCACTTTCCCCATTCTACTCATCTGTGTTTGACTGTGCGTCCCATCCATCCTTCCTTCTCTTTATCTCTTCTTATTGCCAGTCTTTTTTCTAACTCATATTTTGTTTCCTTTGAAAACATTTCTATCTTTTTTAACCGCCCTTTTATCGTTTGAATGTTTTTTATGGTGACTGGTAGAGAGTGGTGGAAATGTTAGTCATTTTCCCACAAACAGTTTAAAAATAGACTCTTCCTTTGTGGTTCGACTTTACCACATGAGCTTTTTTTTGTTTTTTTTTGTCTTGCAGCATCAAACCACAGTAGCTCCTTTTTGTCCTTCTGAATGTAACTTCCCCAGACAGTGTCTAATCAACCCATTGCTATTCTCAAAATGGCGGCTGGTGTGCGATATTTTTGACAAGTCGACACCGATCTAGCTTTTTGTATGGCAAGGTTGCCCCATATCTCCATTACTCTTTTCAGCGTCTCTAGTTTCTTAGACTGGCTCGTGATGCAAAAGGGCTAGAAATAAACGGTAATCAAAAGAGCTGATCGACTCCCCACTGAGCTTTTATGGGGACATTTTAGGCTTCTTTTGTTTTGTAGCTTCATTTGTTCTTTTTATTTATTATATTTTTTCTGTTTTCCTGACGACTTCTGTGTGTTGTTGTCAGTCTCCACGGTAACCACTCGCTGTTCCTACGGCAACGGTAAGTTGTGTACAAACATTTATCACTGAAACTGATCCCACTCCCCCACCCCATCTTTGAAAATTAGCTATTAATAATTTTGATATTAATTAGATGTATATTAATATTGGCACTAGTTTGTTTGGCTGTTGCATCGACAGACGTAGCATTAGCTGTATTAGCCCTAACACCCCCCCACCATCTCATTAACACCTCTGGGAATGAGCGACTGTAATCACTGGATGCAAAGATCCTTGTTCTGTTTGAAAAATTCTTCCCCAGGACCTCAAATGCATAAACTGTATCTGTTTGTTTCCCCCAGTGATTCAAAATCAACACAAATGATGCTAAGCCTTTCTCTGTTTCATTGACCTGCCTGCTCTAGAATCGCAAGATCCATGTACACACTTGTCTTGCTGTATGTTAACTCTACTCACACAGCGTATTGGTGAACAGTTATGTTTGTTGGCCACATTTTCACCAGTGGATTAATATGGGGAATGAACACTGCTGGTTTTTAAATGTGGTGCATTGTAACACCAAAGCCATATTTAAAGGCATGCTGCGTAACATTTCACCTTATAAGTAGAGTAAAGAATAAGCCGTTTGTTTAATTACGGGTGTCTTTATTGGTGACAAATATCTAAAAACAAAATCACCACTTGTCCGAGGAGATGTTGCCCCTTTGCTTTTATTACAGGTAGCCAAACATTACTTTTAAATGCATATTTCTAAATGCTTCATTTTGATAACCCACTTAAAAATATATAATCGTACGGTAGACGTGTTGTTTAGCATTAGAAGTGCATTTGGGTATAACATACAGTATAACCTGGAATGTTACGTTGTGTGGCTTTAATGGAAAACTAGTTGTAAGACTCTACATTTCACCCATCGAAGCTGGGGCTCTTTCCCCCTGCAGCCATTCAAATACCATTTTCACAAGTTGGTTCACACATCTACTCAATTCTGGAAACACACCGATAACTATTTATAATAATGAATGTGTTAACGATGCATATCTGCAGTGATTGAATTCCCATGTGCACAGTACTATACCTTTCATTAAAAAAAAGCTTGTGCAGGTATGGTGACTCCCAAAACCAGCCAGTATTAACCATATGCATCTCTAAACCGATATGGGGTTTACCTTGCTGGGTCTATATGCTGCCATGTTGTTTTCCTTTTACATTTCGTTTCAGTTTTGGTTCTTTGTAGTGGACTGTCTTGTGTTCTCAGTAGTGGTAGAAGACGTAGTTGTAGTGTACTGGTCTCGGTTTGTGACACAGTTCTTAATGCCTGGCCAAGTGTCTCATGTTTATTTAATTTCTCTTTTTTGGGAATGAGGATCTCTCTCTTTCTTCTCTCTCTTGCTCTCCACATACAATGAGATTTGCAGGAGAATGGTCACCAAATCTAATTGCTTTATATGAATGATGCACCTTGGTATTTTTGTTCATTCATTTTGTGTTACTCTCTCTCTCTCTTCACTCTATCTCTGTCCTGTTTTTTGACTGGCTCTGTCTCTTAAACCTCACCTGCATCCCCTCCATGTTACCCGTCCCGTCTATGTCTTGTATGTGTTCGATGTGGGAGTGCTGCAGTTTGTAATTTGATTGGTCTCTATACGCTGCATCCGACGCTTGCTGATTGGCTGATTTTTTTTCTTCTTTTTTTCTTTTTTATTATTGTTTTTCTTTCTCCCCTCCACTTTTAGTCATGTGATGCACCCATATATGGCTGCGTGTAATTTTTGTGGTATATGATTCTTAATTTTGTCAAAGAAATGTTTTTGCACCCCCCTCTTTCTATCCCCTCCTTTTTTTGGTATTTCAGTAATTATTTTTTATAGGTATGTAAACCCCACAAGTTTGGTTTCATATGGAAATGTTTGTCTAATTTGAATTATTTATTGTCGAGGGAAAACAAGGGGCTAAGAAAGGTTTCATTTGTCAACTCGGATTTGCCTTTCGCGCTGGTCTTGTTAGATTTGCATGTGCGCCTGTCAGTCCACCTAACGCCATTAATTGTGCATGACTCGACACCGTGCAGACAGGTGACAAATAAGAGGGGAAAAGCTCTCGGGACTGCCCCCCGTCTGGATGGCTATACCTCCCCTCCCTCCCCAAAGGCACGCTGTGAACGCGACGTGACTCATTTGCGGTGGGCTTCATGTCTTACAGTGGGTTCAGAAAGTTATTGACCTCTTTTAGGTATTATTTTATTAATAATAATATAAGTGTAAATGTAATAAAAGTCTCAAATTCATTCCAATTTAGTCCTACGGTAAAGTTTATTCATTACTACTTATGAAAGGTACAGTCTGTGTAGCCTACATGAATCTAAGCATCAATTTAAAAAATAAATAAATAAAAAAAATATTTGGTAATAATCTCAAACACCTCTTTATCACTATCTTACACTTTTGTTAGTTAGAAAATGTGAAACAAAATAATATCCAGTAGTTTCACTTCCTGTTTATTCAAGCAAGCTCCTCCCACTCCCCCTCCTCCTGCTCCACTTCGCTGCGCAGTTGTTTCAATAAAGAGATTTTTATTTTTTTAAATAGACTGTGCTGTAGTGAAGCTATGACGAGTGTTTTCACACCGCAATATAAGGATTAAGTTTTACAAGAGATCGAGAGGTGAGCAAAAGCCTTTCCTGGATACTTTTTGTGAATAGCCAATGGAGAGGATCAAAGACTACTCAAAGGGCCGCCTCAAAACACAGCTCCAGGTATGTTTTAGAGGAGAGAACAACATTGTAACATGGTAAAAAGCTCTATAACGTCGATTTTGCATAATATCCCCCTTTTAAAGAATTTCTCAAATCTGGTAATGAGTGCAGTGAATACTTACTGAACCCACTATATATGTGAGTCAGGGTCCAATCAATGGCTCTAGATACAAACAGTTAGGTTCTAGCAAACCCAATGAAACCTCCGAAGCAAACGCATCTACACATCCACCTACATTTTCTCTCTATCAAAATATAGCGGAGATAGAACCGAGCCTCTCAAGTAGGCGCATTTGCTGTCCAACTGCTACAGAAGTCGGACAGCCCAGGGTCCGTGGTAAACCTCTTCCAGCACAAATGTACAGTACGACTGCAGTCAAACGATTCTGCAGGCATGGGTGAACTGTGTCATTAGAGAGCTACACCGCGCTCGGCTAAATGAATCAATCACCGCTGACCTTGTTGTTTGAAATAAGGGGGGGGGGGCTAAATGAAGTAAACCCCATTTCCAATTTGAATTAATGAAGGTTGGCTGATGGAAAAACATGACGCGGGGAAGCTATGTGAACAGCAGTCGGGGCCATAACGGTTTCCTAAATGGGAGAGCGGTGTTTACATAAACGCGTGCTCGTTCCCAGTCCCGTGTCCTTCCCTGCCACACGCAAGCACGCACTCATCATCACCGCCGGCGAAAAGGTCATTAATCTTTAGCTTGTTTCACATTCAGGCAGTGGAGCTCGGAACGGCGCACTCGAACGGCCCAGTTATTAGAGGGAGCTACAATCTCCTTCTTTTAAAGCCCATCAAAGGAAGATGAGGACAGATCAAGGGACCCGCGTATGAGCCTTTGAAGCCCCCAAGAAGATTATCGGCCATCTTGGAGAGAGAGGCATAAGCATTAGCCCGAAAATGTCACTGCACGTACACACAACACGTATTAAAATCCTCAATGGATCGTACAATGTGCCCGTCTTTAACACACAAAACGACAAAATTGCTGCTCGCTGTTTCGTTTTCCCTGTCCCGAACATAAGCAGCACTGTCCCCACGGCAGCCCTAATGCCTACCCGCAATGACTCACCAAATCTCCGCTGGGCAACTGGCTTTTAATTGCATGATGACTAAAAATCTCCATAACGGTTCCTACCCACTTTTTTTTTTTTTTTTTTTTTTGCTCCTAGTTGTAATTGACATGCAACACGCAGATAGAACTGAAAGTGTTAGGCAGCCATGACGGGGTAGAGCACTGCTGAAATTTTTTATGCGTACTACCACAAGGGAAGGCATCAAGGGAATAATGCGCTGTTTTATACCTTACGCAACGGAACAAAATGGTGAACGGCAGTAAACAGCCCGATAAGACAAAAAAATAAATATGTTAGCTGTACTGTGAGCATGCCAGCAGAAAAGTGTGAAATGTGTTGAAAGTGCAGCCCCGCGGGTGACTTTGCCTCTGACCGTCTCCTCCTCCGTCCCCAGGTGAACAATGCTACAGCCAGGGTGATGACTAACAAGAAAATGGTCAGCCCCTATCCGAACGGAGAGGCCCTGAGCGCGCTGCCTTATGGTAACAAGCACACTCACTCACAATGAAAGCACTAACGTTATGCAGTGCACACCCAGTTGTTTGACAAAGGAGTTAACGAAAACCACTGAGGAGCTTTTAACAAAATGGGTTAAAGTTGGGGTTGACATAACAGCACTTCGAGTTCATTTTCGCTTATCTTTCTTAAAAGTAAAAAAATAAGAAAGCTGTGAAGTTATGAACCCACCAATTATTCATTTCACCTTAGAAAAAAAAACATTTTGCGGCTTGACCCTGTTTTTGTAGTTTCCAAAATGTCACTGTGTCTGTTGATTCAGGCACTGTCCATGAAGCTGACTATCAGACACTGTCAAAGCAATTTATCAACGGTCACTATGGGAAAAGCTCATGACCCACCCACTGTAAATGCTCCTGCAACAGTTGAGAACCACTGATATAGTTTTGTGCTGTTGACTGGCAGTATCCATGTCGATAGGAATCCACAGAGGATGTTACTGCAGTACAGTCCATCTGGGCAACATCGAACCTACTTTTATTATTAATACCATCTGATGCCGACCGGCCTGTAATGGCACACCTTATACGCATTCTGACAGCCAGGAGAGAATGCAGCAGCAGACATGTTAAAAATGTAATCCTCTCCATCACGTGGGCAAAGCGCATATTCCAACTAAAATGTGTCTTTTATGTGAGTTCTTAGCTCTTTTCATACGCTGCCCCCAGGATATATTCAATACTTTTATGCTTTTCACTTTTACCAATCTGCATTCAGCCCATTTGAAATGACTTGGGTGGTCTTTCATCCATCGGGAAAATACTCCCAGGGACACAGGTTATTACCGACTTCCTTCTTTCTCTAACTACTTATCGTATTTTAATCAATTCAGCTGCTCTTTACGCAGCCACTGGACCGAGCAGCTCTCTATAAAGAGTGTGGTAACATGGAACTGAGGTGTAATATGGTTTCATTTGACTGTCTTCTCTCTGTGACTGTCCTCAGCAGGTTGGAAATTGAGTCCCATGGTGGGAGCTGTGTATGGCCCTGAGCTCTATGCAGGTGAGACCCCAGGGGCCAATCTTTCTCTATCACCGTTTCTGCACAAACTCGTAATGATAAATGTGTATAAAACAGCCTTTCTGGACGATCACCACCTCATTACTACAATTTAATGATTAGTTTGAGGATATTTGAAGTAACTTGAGCGTCTCAAGGTTATGTTAGTCTTTGCATTCTGAGTGCTTCAAGCAGAGACCGACGAAGATGAATTTAATCTGTGAAAGAAGATGATTAAATATGAAAGGCAGTAGTTTGTGGTTCTTTAATGTTTCTTGAAGGTTCCCTTTATGTACTTGAGCCACTGAGTGAATATACATTTACATATTAGTTTATTGGAGAAAACTGATCGTAACAGTGAGATGGTCTAATCATTATGAGTTCATAGTCTTTCTACAATACTGTGCAGAATAATTGTTGCAGACATATAGACTTCATTAGTAAACGGACTATACTGCTTTAAATGTAGGTCACATTTCCGTAGAATTTATATTGACTTATTTATTTTGCGCCCGAAGGACTGACTTGACTTATTCTCTTTGTTCTTTTCCTTTCATTTCCTGAGCTTATTTTCTCTTTTAATTCGTAAACTCCTATCTCTGTTTCAGTGCCAGGGTTTCCGTATCCCTCAGCGGCTGCGGCGGCCACCACAGCGGCAGCGGCGGCGTTCCGCGGGGCTCACCTCCGAGGGAGGGGCCGGCCCGTCTACAGCGCAGTGCGGGCTGCTGTGCCTCAGGCTGCTATCCCCGCCTACCCCGGGTAAGTCACTGTCTTTGCTCCTGCGTTCATTGCGCTCAACGCGGCAGGGCTCACACTGTAAAGTCTGTGTACAAGTGTGTACTTGTACACTGAGGAAGTGGCATTAAACGCGTAAAACAGATGCACCTGGTTATATTTCACAGTCGTACACGCTGGAGATCAAACACTAAACCATTTGTTTTGCTACAAGTCCCGTCCGGCTATTTGCAACACCAGGCTGCAATTTTTCTCAATAGTGTTCCCCAATCCTATTCGAGCAGGTCCACTTCACTACACGCGCGCTCAAGCCTCTTCACTGCGCGCAGCGGGCCAACTGGCACATTGTCAGCGAGCGCGGCGGCCTTTGAGGACGAGTGCGACGGGCCCATTTGAATAAACAACACAGATACCGACATGGGAGCATTTGCATAAACACATCTAGCAGCCGATTGGGCGCTCGCACTCCCCTCCGCGCGCACATTACTCACCGTGTGCGTGTGTGTGTGTGTCTCTTATTGTGCATGTGCTGCTGTGCCGTGCTGATTGGCTAATGGGGTCATGATTACAATGGTACTCCAATCGAAGCCGAATAGATTGGGAAATAGCCGTTGCGGGCGCTTACTGTCACGATTCAAATTAAGCAAGATGGAAAAATTTGGGTTGCAGGAAATACCCCCCTCCATGTCGGCTCCACTGTTTGAAACGCAGGCGGCCTCGCTAACATCATTTCCCGTACAAAGAGGCCTGTCCCTCTGCGACTTTCAGCAGCCGGGGAAGCAATGCCACTTTATTGTTTCGTTTGGCCCGGAGTACATTTCTATTAGTCCCACGGGTCTGTTGTGCATAATGTTTTAGTCGTGGAGCTTCAGTGGAGGTTTTATTTCCCCTGCATGCTGCATGGGTGTGAAATAACTGTTGTTTCTTCTCTTCTCCTCTCTACCCCCCCTCCTCTCTCTATTTCGTTGTGCATCTCCTCCACTTTGTTTTTTTGGGACTTGTGCACCACCATCTGTTCCTCCATCTCTCTCTCTCTCTCGCTCTCTGTCCATCTCTCTCCCCCTTCTCCTTCTCAGTGTGGTCTATCAGGATGGGTTTTACGGCGCCGCGGACTTGTATGTAAGTAAACTCACGTCCCTCCCACACCTCACTCTACTCCCCTCCTCCCTTCACTGCTTGTTGGTTTTGTTTTTTTTTCTCTTTTGTTTTTCTTCTGCGGGTGATTCTGCATGTGCGTCCACTCGTCCGCTCCACAGACTGGCCGGCTACAAGTGACTGAGCCCCTGATAGGAATGAAATAAACCCAGATGTACTGGGCTTTTGCTGCAGTTTTAGGTTCAAACAAGTGCAAGCACATAAACGCCCACACTGCTCTTTAAGCCGTAATCAAGATAAAGTCAAGTGTGAAGAGAGTGAATTGTTGAATGAAAATAAAGGCTATTTTTTACATTAAAGTTGAGCAAAAAGGTCAATGGGGCTGCATTCACGCAACATCGTGACCTTCTCGAAAGCCTACAATACTGAACTGGAGGTCAGAATTCTGCGTTTAGACATGGTTTACGGTCAATATTCCTGTAATTACTGATCCTATCCACATGAAACAAAAACTGGCACAAAGGTCAAAGTCTTTTCTATCAACAAAAATGAACAGAGGCGGAAAATCTTTCTCACTAAATTGTTAAAAAGTGGCTGATACGATTCAATTACACACGGACTGCAACGCCTCGAGATGAACATGGATAGTTTGTAGGCCTAATGCTAATACCGTCTTTCTCCATGCGAGAAATGGGCATTTGCAGTGGCGCAGGGCCTCAGTCACCGTGCGGGGCAGTGCTGTGGGCGTGTGCCGCGCCTCTGGAGAAGTGTGAGTGTGTAACCAGGTTGACCACGGTTGTTTCTGTTCTCTCTATAGACTAGTGTTTCAGGACTCAGTGCTTAGTCCCAGGTTGCCTCAGGTAGGGTCAACTCCAAACCCCTCAAGTGTGCATTGTTTGACTTCTACTACTACTACTACTTTTTCTGCCTTACGCTGATCTTACGAATCACCTTCTGATCCAGTGTGGATATCGTGTTGTCTTATAGTTGTTCTTACAGTGATGACTACTGCTATGAAGTTTGCTTCCTACTAACAAAGAAGGGTCTTTTGTACTAAACAACTAAATCATACTGAGTTTCTTCAAAAGAGTACCAGGTCTCTTTGTCTTTTTTTTCTTCTTTTTTTTTTTAAGTCTGAAGCTACAACTATGCTAATTTTCTCCTTTGTTTGTCTAAATTGATACACCCACATGGCATTGTGACAACTACAGGAGTCATGAATCCTTCTCTTTTCTCGTTAAAACGAAGAACATGGTCTCTTCCTGAATTAACCGCCCTCGTATCCGTCTCCTCCCGGGACGATTACTGAAGCATGCGCCCATCCGCTGCTGCATGGAGACCGTCTCACTCCTCTACGTCCTTCTTTTGCCTCCACTTACCCAGAAAGCCTTGCTGTCTCCTCCCCTAACAGCCTGCCTTATCTGCCTCCCGTCCCAACCCCCCTTCACCCCCCCTGTCCCGGGGCGTTTCAGAGAATGTTCTATCTGCTGTGCTCTGTCCCGGTCAGGTGCAGTGGTCTTGTGTTGGTTTGAAGGTTTGGTCATTTGGGTTTCATGCATGCGCTGTCGATGCCTAAAGGTGATTTTAGTGGTTAGTCCAGGCTTGTGTGTGGTGTGTGCTCGTACGTACGCGTGTGTCTCTCCATCTGTTTTCCATTCACTTCTATATCCACGTGTATATTCTTATTAATGACATGTCAGCTCCACCTGTAGTGTCCCTTTAGGCAGCTTTCATTTCTTTAATCCCACAGGCCTGACAAGACAAAGTGATTTTCTCTAAGACCCCTCCTCCTGTTTTTACTTCTCTCCCTTCTAGTGTTAGTAATCCAGTCTAACTCAGCCTTGACAGTCCAATTTCCTTCCTCCGTCTCGGTGATAAAAAGCTATTGTTCCTCATACTGCTCTTTCCCCCTTGCATCGAAATGCAATACTCTGGCACATAATTTGTCAATAACATGTCTTATATGAGGCTATATCCACTAGCGGGGCTGCACATTATATGCTACATTAACATTATGTCCTTTGTACATTCACTATTGTAATGGTAAAGCTGTATCGATCCTGAACCACAAATGTTCTAGTTCAGCGGTAACTGCTTCATCTACTGGGCCATTAAGACGTCAATTGTTAAGTTAGTGCCTCCTTGTGGCTGGAGTTAGTATATTTTATGAAAAGAGTATTGTGTTTTCACCTTATTCCGGAGGTTTCTGTGGGCGCCGCCATGAATTGTGCCCACGCTTTCGCTCATATTAGTTTACATAGGACTGCAGACGTCTAGAGAAAATCAGTTGCTACACGACACGGAGCTGTTTTCAGGCCGCCCACAGAAACAGTGCAGTGTTGACTTGTCGGTGCAAATGAACTTTGGACATTTTACACAAGTCAATCTACTGTACACCAGATTTTAGCGGCAAACTTTTTCCCTGGTTCTCCACTTATTGAACAGACTCGCGCTCCGAAGTGTCATTACTACAGGACTGTAGATCCGCAGTGTGTGCGTGGCGAATAAGGTGAATAGAATGATTTAATTTTATGAACATTACAAAACAAAATAGTGCCGTCAAGAATGCAACCTATTTTAATAGCACTTATGTTAGAACTTTAGCACAGTCTTTTTTCAGTTTGTAGTAATTGCAATGATTTATTAGACACAAGTCCTGGATGTTGGCATTCACACAAAATGCTAATACTTTGATACTATAGTGTGCAGCAATTTTTCACCAATAGTGACGAGTACCACCTAACTTCCCTCCTGGCCAACCTTGTGCAGCCCTCGCTGATGGACAGCCCTCCTTTTGTGATAAACAAACCCAAAGGGTGCCATTTTGGTCGTGAGCCTTCCACCCCGTGTCATTCTGTGGCATTTAGTCTCTCCTCCACACTTGTAAGGTGTGTTCTCACTGTCCCAGCGTGAGTCAGCTCTCTCATGTGTGTCTTCAGGGGGTTATCCTGCTGCTGCTGCTGCTGCGGCCGCCGCCTATCGCTACGCACAACCGGCCGCTGTAACCGGGGCAACAGCCGCAGCCGCCGCCTACAGTGACAGGTGAGGTCACACCGGGACAAGGCATGTAAACACAGCCGTTACCAAATAGGCAGAATGTTCTCTGATAGTTCATTTGTATATTACAAAAAATATATTTAGAAATGGCAGTTTCATTACAAATTGATACTTTAAACGTCATCAATCCATGCCCTATAACCAGCTTTTGTTTGTTCTGTTGATAAATTGAAGTAGACATGTTTTATATTGAAGCAGATGTGTCTGTCTAATATATTCTGCACCCAATCTTTTGCTAATATAATCCATCCACCTGGCATTTTGCAAGTGCCCATTTTAGAGTGGCCCCATCTTGTGACCGGTCCGTGGCACAGCTGGGTAATAATCATCGGTAATCATCAGCTTTATGTCTCACCTCCACGAGAACCACGCGTTTCAGCAAAGAACCGGGCTACGAATATAACTAGAACTAGCTTTTCACAAATGTCCTGTTTTTCATAACTTGCAATTGAAAGAAGGCGTGTGGATTTGTGTAATTACTGGGTACATGCTAATGTTTATTTTATGACGTTGACTGTTAAGGGGTATTTTGCTTTGTTCCATTCCCAGTTATGGCCGAGTGTACACTACAGACCCCTACCACGCTCTCACCCCGGCAGCCGCAGCGTACGGTGTGGGCGCCATGGTGAGAAAACGAGCTGCAGAATCTCTGACACGAGACATACATTTGTTATATTTTTAACAAGGCCAGGACCGAGCCAGACGGCATCAGATAACACTTTTGGTAATTTGGGAGCTACTGAGGAACATTGCAGTTATTTGGCTCCTTCTATTTTTCTATGGTCTTGGAAATTTATGGTTTTAGTCACAATATCACCATTAATTCTGTGTATATCGCACAACTTGATAGCATGTTTGTATATGCTTTTTGGTCTGTTAAATGTTGAATGTGTGAAAACTTTATTTAAACATTGCATGTCACATTCATATCAGATGTTTTTTATTGATTTATTATGCAACCTCACAGATGGTCTTTGTCTCTCCTCCAGGCCAGTTTATACCGGGCAGGCTACAGTAGATTCGCTCCTTACTAAAACCACAAATGTCTCGCGAGGATCTTCACACGGCTCCAAACTACAAATCCCTTTTTCGAGCTCTTTCTTTGGCAAGAGCTCCCTTCCATTACCCCGCCGACGGACTGTAGTGGCAACTTGTGTCGTGTTTTTCCCTCCATTTTTTCCCGTTATGGCTTGTTTTTTTTTTCATATGTGGCAAGAGGTCACTGCCACATCGTCAACTGGCCTGTCCCTGTGCTTTTTCTGTCTGACGTCGTCACGGAAACAAAAACTGCCACGTGAAAATAGCCAGAGCTTGATGTCGTCGGACTTGGAGCACAATTATCATGAGTACCTTTCTTTTTTTCCGTTTTTTAAGCAACACTACAGGACCGTGAGGGACTTCAATCTGCACACTACAGCCTTTTGCAGACACTATATCCACTGCCCTGTTGTACTACTCCCAGTATACAGTTTCCACTACATTTCAAAGTGCTGCCTAGTGTGAAAATGAACTGCTGCAGCCCACTTTAAGAAGGTACTTGATGTTTTTAATCGCACTACAATCCTCTCCAATCGCGCAAAGTTGATTTATGGTGGGAAAAGTTCCAGACAGAAGATATGCTGGACTTGTTCTGAACTCAACTTGAAGGAAACCACTGTTGTCCTAGCAACAAGAAAACGCATGAGAACCCCCCCCCCCCCCCTCGTTTCCCTAAAATAAGTGTACAAAGTTCATTTCAAACTGACAAGGAAAAAGTGACTTGTTTTTCTGCATTACCTCATTATTTTTGCCATGAAAGAAGGTGCATAGAAGTGTTTGTTGTCCTCGCTCGTTGTGTAGAATGATCCCAGTTGCAGCATACTGCAAGCTTGAACCCTTCTGAGCTGATGTAACCTTTTCCCATCCAGAGGCAACCTAAGGCTTGCCCGTAAAATTTGTATCTCTACAGATCACAGTCAGCCATCGCCTTAAAAGGATTCGGCTCCCCGGCTAGGACACCACGAGACATTCCAGTTAGCAGCCGCGTAGTAATGAATAGGTCACATGGTCGACCCCAGCAGAAGCGGTAGGATGGAGATTTGAAACACCCACAAGGGAAGCTAATCATCTGCCAGTCAGCCAAATGGAAATATGTCCCGGCCAATTGAGAGATATTGAGATCTTTCTGCCTGCGGGCTTTGGGCATAGCCGTGTTCATTTGACGTGCACACCACAGAACAGAAAATCCCAAAAGAGCAGCCCAGATGAGAAATAGCCAATCAAAACGATCAAGTCTAATAATGCTTGCCGAATCTGAAGGGCAAAAATTAAGTGGTTTCAACAATTAATCTTGAAATAATGGCGTGACAGGACAGCACATTCGGGCCGCAATTTTATGTTCCACATCATGTTTTCCAAAACTGAATGGTTAATTACTCCATCCGCAGGAAAAAGAGCCTGACATGCCTTTCTAGCTAATGTATCCCACTTCTGTATACTCTCCTTTGTGATGTTTTTCATTCTGCCTTTTTTATTTCCTTTTGGTTCCAAAGATTTTCTAAAATAACAAGCACATTTTGCTAATTATGTACTTCCTATTACTTTTGCCTTCGCCTTTTTATTATGTAATTTCTTTTGCCTTCGCGGTTGAAGCAGTCGAGGAAATGTCAAAGAAAAGGAAAAAGGACACATTCAAAAGGTTAGCCATTTCCGACCCGCTAGCAAATCGGTCCACTCATTTTAATAACCGGCTCTTTGTCTGAAAGCCAGCGAGGTCCAGAGAAAGGGAAAAAATCCGAGCCGTGAGGAATCTCAAAACAATTACATAGATTTATTCATTCGCGTAAATAGGGAGCAAAATGTCCAGCCAATGTCAGATAAAGGGGGCTCTCGCAGTGGTCACCGTGTGTGTGCGTGTGTGTGTGCGTGTGTGTTTTCTTAAACAATGTCCCAAAGTTTGTGCGAGAGGGGTGGTTTAACACAGGGAACAACAACCACAGTGAAGGTGACAAGCTGAGCCATTTATCATTCTCTGACAGGATAACCACGTTCCCCACTGTCTTTTCGTGTCGGGGCGCGGACAGAGTCAGGAGGAGTAATGTTATTGTGTGCGATGGTGGGGGGGGGAAACAGTGTGCAGTAGGTCCAATGAGTATTTTTCGACGCGTATACCTCTCCTTTTTTTTTTTGTCTTTTGTTATTCCTTAAAAGTATTATCAGAAGTGTTGCTATGCATGCTTTTGTGAGAGGAAAGGGGTGTTCACTTGTGCATGAATTTCATAATGCTGGAGGAAATTTGGGAGGGAGTTTATACGGCAGCAGGGGAGGACCACTCAGCGTACGAGGCGATGGGAGAAAGTACAGCAGCTGCAAATTCACTCCAATAATCCCAGTTATGGTCGCTCTGTGCCTCTGTAGTAATCACCAGTCATGAGATATTTAATTTGGTTGTGCTGACCCACTCTTTTGTAATGAAAGGAAAATGAATTTCTGTGCCAGCACCGGCCCACTCAAAAGACATTACGGAGCATAGGAAGTTTAGGAGAAAAACAAGACAAGCAGCTATCTGGCAGTAGCAGCAGTATTATGAAACTACCCACGGAAATAAATAGTCATCATGACAAAAGATCCGAGTGGGCACTATTTGTAAAGCTAGCCGCGGGCACAAGAGTGGTGTGTGTGTGGACGTCCTCCCCGACTGTCGGCCCGTCCTGACTCTTAGCCGCTGACCCTCGGCCCCCTGCACTGTGCTCAAGTCGACCCAATGGGAGTTTTTGTACAGGGGTTTATTATAAATGGTTTTAAATTGCATGTGCACATTTTTTCTTCACGTCACATGCTCCAAAAACCAAACCTTACCCAAGTGATGTTTGTTTTTTTGTTTTTTTTTTTCAATAAGTGACATGTATTTTCACAATGTTTTACTTTGCCATCCTTGTGTCTGCCTTCAGTTTATTCCCTTTCATTATTATTGAATGTATATACTAAATAAACTGTTTGGTTTTTACAGCGGTTGCCCTCTGGTTGTCCTTATTGCCTCCAATGGCTGGTATACTAGGCTCACGCATACGCTGCTTATCAGGAGCAGCTAGACCACATTTCCAGATAGACAAGGATTTTCAGGCTAGAAACCATTCTGTTATTTCCTTCCCATGATTGTCTCAGCCTTATCGGTTTTTTTTTTTCCAGTGTTAGGCTGAGCTGAGATTGTCCAATCAGGAGAGAGAATGCCTGAAATAGTACGACTCTCCACCGTAAAATAAAGGACAGGGGATTGAAACAGAAAGATTATGTAGCTTGGCTGATCCACAAAAAGGCCCACCACCTAGATCAGTGGTTCTCACCTGGTGTGCCCAGAGTTCATTTGCAATAAAAGATAAGTGAAAAAGCTCAACGTATGCTTGCAAGTTTCTCTTTACATAGCACTGTTTTTCATTACCAGATCTGTTTGGGTCTTGACTTCGACTGTACAAACTTCTATTACTGTGGTTGAAGGTGGATCCTGAAACTACACCAGTTGACAACTGCTGGTCTTCTAGATATAGATAAATGTGTAAGGAGGAATTTTAGGATTATGAACTTTAAAGGGGAACTCTTGAGTTGATATTGCGCTTTTGACTTTATAGTGACCAACAGCTGTATGGGTGCTTTTTGTGGCCTCTAGGACGCGCTAGAGGCCACCTAGGATACCTTATAGAGCAGGGGCCCACCAGGCCCACCTTAATGTACCCATAGGCCCTGGGGCTTAAACAGGATTGTAGGCCCCCCTCAGCGCAACCTAACCCTAAATCCCACAAAAACCCTAACCCTGCTACTCCTACATGTATCAAAATAAATGTTAAATGACATCTTGCAATGTGTATCAGAATCTTCATGTTCACTTATTCCTACTTGTGCATGCTTCCAGTCAGAGAATCCTACACTGGAAAAGGCTGACGTATCTCTGTTTTGCCCCCCAAAAAGTTTGCAGGCAAAGCAAAATGCATTTCCACTTTGTGGGGAGTAGCAGAGCTACTCTCTATGCACATTCTCCCTATTTATGAGTTTGCGCATGAAGTATTCTGGCTTTTGAACTGGCGTTCTGAAGCAGACACATCAGCGTCCTTATTTTGGCAGCGCTCTGGTCCCATTTTGGCCCAATATGCACATACGTTTCTTAATTCTGATAGGCCCTTGACTATGGTAGGCCCCTGGGCTGGTAGCCCGTTGGATAAGGTGGCTCAGCGGTCCACTGTCACTACAATAGAAAGTAAAGGCACCATGTTAACAACTCGTATAGCTCTTGTGTCACTAAACGGTCAAATACTCATCAACCTTTTTTTGTTTTCGGATAAAAAGCTGCATTATGCACCTTTAATGGTTAACTGAGTTTTGCCTCGCGATATTTGTAGCTCATGCGCTTAACACTTTATCAGAACCACCCTCCACCAAACGAATATGAAATACTTTGCGGCAGCTTATTTACAGCACATTGTTAGCTCTCCACTGCAGCATTGCCTTGAACGCTTCTACAGCTTCACCGCCGCCGTCCAGGAGAAACTCTTCGACCTAATCTCTCAACTTTTCCTCACTGCTGCTGCCCGCCGCCGCCGAGGGGCCCATTTCTGGAACAATCTTTAATTGCATCTGGAGCTAATGGCCGTAAATGGGTTGGATGTGACGGGAAGTTTCATATCCCTGCTAATTGCTCCAATGCACGAGAGGCCAATTGGCAATTTGACGGCACGCGCTGTCTGCGTAATTGAAGGGAAGCGTAATTGGGAGAATAGATGGAGGCCTCTGTGATTAGAGCTGTACACGTGTGAAGTCTGCAGAGAGGCCTGACCTGGAGACAGAGGGGTCACTAAGTCACCGCAGGATAAGAGACTGATGAAGCAGCCGTGAACTCTGTTGGATTTGTTGACCACCGAAGCCCCGCCTCGTCTCACATGTAACTAAAATATGCCGCATTTATGCCAGAAATGGAAAAGTTGTCTCTTTACTGTCCACGTGCTGGTTTACAGACGCGCTGATGCACCTAAATAGTGACCCCTGGTGGCCTCCTGCCGCTGCGCACATTTTTCAGATTGATATTTGCAGTAGTAAAGGATTGGAGAAGAAAAGGGTAAGCATTGGTATATCTGACTATTATTCAATCACCGCGTTTAACCCCTTAACGTGCCGTTAAGCGGGGTTATCAACTTTTACCCAAACTAAAAGCTTCTCGACTGGAGCTTAAACGCTTCATTTGAAAGCTTTTCTTTCACGCAACCAAAAAGGACGAAAACGTGACAATCATAACGAGGAAGACGCTTAGATGAGTTTTGTAGGTCTTAGCTTTCAAATGAGGCATTACACATTCTTTGCTGGATTAAGGCGGCGGTTAATAGGTTAAAACACGGTAAGGAAGATATATTGGTATAAGGGTTAAAATAATTAAATAAATATAAAATAGCCAAAAAACAACAAAAATGGAAGCAATGGAAGTAGCAAAGTACCTAAAAGTGCACCTAAAGGGAATATGACTAATCTGAAAGCTTGCCCTGATTTAGTACAGACTGTATTAAGTATAGGTACATATTTTTTTATCCTGTAGTTTATGATAAACTCATTCATGAACCTTTTTTATTTAACATTCATATTTATTACATCAAGTAACCAGTGATGATAAACAGTCCATTACATTTATATTAAACATGTAAACATGTACAGCACACTTACATTCTACATTCTTAAACAGGTTATTTATTGAATGACTTAGGACCTGCCACTGTACCGCACTTTTAAATCGCGAGTTTAAACACGCAGAGATGTTAAACCCGTGGAGATAGTAGCCTCCCACTGGGCTGCCATGTCTCCCGTCTCCTTCCCCTGCCATCTCATCTCTCTCATGCTCTGCTCAGATGCCTCTCGTGAGCGCGGCAGTTTGGCACCTCCGGAGTGACAGTTTCACGCCCTCCTCATCACCTCGGGCCCATTATGTACCATCTCACAAGGCACTCTCCGCGTCCCTTTGAGCACCGCTGATGTGGATTTGCCGCCCGAGGTATGATCCAAGCGCATCCAGTGATGAAACTCCAGCGCGTGACTCACTCTGGCTGTTCATTCTTCTTTTGGGCCGACATCTTGCACCGGCAGATTACAAATAACATCACACATAAAACCGCACAAATATTTACACTGCGGGGAAAATGAAACAGAGAAACATATTTCGGTGCCTAAGCTTTAAGCGTGTGAGTCAGCGGCTTCTTTGTGAGTGTCTATCATTGTTCAAGCATAAGATTAGTTTGGCCTGATTTTTTCTCAATATGGACTCTTATTTAAACAGATAAGAAAGTTGGCGTGGTACAGAGCTGCATCTGTGTCCTCATGTCTGTTTTTACCACTTTTGTATCAATAACAGTGGGGGAAAAAACATTAGTCTAGACCAGGGGTAGGCAACGTCAGGCCCGGGGGCAAAACCGGCCCTCCATCGTAGAACCTCTGGCCATCAGGATGATTTTGAGGAATATCATTACGAGATCTGGGTACTGTTAAACCATACCAGTCTAGTATCAGGGGGAAAAATGTGGGTTCTACCGGAATCGAAAAAATAAAAGTATCAAAAGCAGGTACCGAAAAATGTGTATATCTTTAGATCCAGGTATCGAAGGGACAGGATTAAAGGAAGGGACTTTGTTTCAGCTCAAATAAAGGTTTTTTTTTCAAATTAATCTATTAATTTCCCCCTCATTTTCCCCCCATTTTTTTTTACCACAATTTCCCCCAAATTATTCCCCATTTATCTCACATTTCTTGACATTAGAGATGAACCCGATATTGTAAATTTACAAATCTTCCAAGGGTCAATGACGTATAAGGGGTCAAAAAACATATTTTCAAAAAGTTTTTAGAAAACTGATGGCATGCATATTTTGAGTCGATAATTTTGTGTTTAAACAAGTTATGTTTGTTAAATAACATTTAAAAGTATTTAAATGTATTTTTTTAATGTATTTGTAGCGTCTCTGTATAAAAACGTGTCAGGTGGCGCAACCGAGTTTTTTCTAAAATTTAAATAGTTTCCAAAAAATTGTACAAAGTCAAATCTTTGCCAAGTTTATCTTAGACAGTCTTTCTCCTCTGAACATTTCATCTGTAATTTGTAACAGACTGATGCTGTAATCAGTAATAAAACAGGAGGACCATGGACTGAGTGCTCGGTGTCAGCCCAAAATGGTTATCGGTTCAGTATCGGATATTTAAACCAATAACTGATTTTTTTTTCTAGTATGACTGATAACTATACCAGTATTGGATCAGTGCATCCCTATATTTGTAGATGGTAATTTGAAATTTTTTGCAGTTGCACCACTTGACTGTCTGGTTGCACCACCTGACATTAGCAACTAATTTCAAATTAAATTGGCTTTTATGTGGACTCTTATTTAGCTTTAGCATTTGTAAGCATGGGTAAACATTTACTTTTAAAACAAATTAAGACTTTTATAATAAAATAATATTTTCCAATATTTACATCGGTTGTACCACCTGACACCAAAAGTGTGACAGTTTCCTATTAGTCGGAAAAAAGCTATTTTTTCTCAATTCTTGAAAGAGATTTTCAAACCTTTTCACTCAGCATAAAGACAATTCGTTCCTCTGGCTGATGTCATATCCTGTTTGCTGATACTATTCTTTATTTCAAAATACAGCCCTGTTCTTACGGTTGTGCCACCCTGATATTTTAAGATTACAAATTGCCGGACAAAGTTTTTTAGTGATCTCAAAAGCTTTAAAACTATTAATATTCACAAATATGGCTTATTTGAAAGATATTTAACATACAATTATGCCATGAGGTTTTATTTTTAATTGTTGCCCTGAAAATACAATTTTCAGAAGCTTTATTAGTCTAATCATTTGCTCGGACGGTTGCACCACCTGACATTTTAGGGGTTTGAGGTGTGAAAACATAAAAAATGTTTATTATTGAAATGTGATGAGAATGTGTTTAAACTAAATAGGTTTTGTAGAATAAAGTGATACATGTAATGAAAAATCAAATTATTTAAAAAATAAATATATCACTCGGACACAAAAATATGCACGTCATGTCAATCACCCCCAAACATTATTGTTCTATTTTCTGGTTTTCTGGCAACCAAAGCCATCAGCTGCTTCTGAAAGTTCCCACTTCACTTTGATTGGTTCTGTGTGTCACTCACTGAGAGTGTGGCCAGATTGACCAACTGGAGGAAAAGTGTCTGTATTTGAGTTGGAAACCACAGAATCACAAAATGTCTATCACCAGAAAAGCAGATCAGGAGAAGGTTTTTATTGTTGTATTGATCAGGCCATAATATGGGACCAAGATGTTTCTAATTCCATTGAGAATATTATAAAACATGTCCTTTATCATTCTCTTACCCTTAAACGATGGCAAAAGGTGTTGTGTCTCACCTGTTGTTTTCCTGCTCAGGTGTCTTTGTTTACTTTTGCATTTTCATAGATGGGCGTTTCCTCAGCACGGTTTTCAATGTGGCTCGACTGAATCATTGCCCAACATCAACGGCCATCCGCAGCTTGGTATAATTATGGCATAGTAAGGAACTGACTTAGAGGTTGCACAATAATCATTTTGTAAAGAAATGAAATGATAAATGTTTCTGAGACGCCCTAAATGTCTGACAGTTTGAAACAATGCTATGTTAATAAATAAGTTTATTGTTTAACGGTTTAATGTTAGGATTAGGAACTGGATACAAGTTATTACATAATATGTAATAAACATATTAAAAAAAAAAAAAAAAAAAAATAATAATGCTAATCATTTATGGCAGTCTTGGGGTCTGGGTTTGTTTTAAAAAATATAAAAAAAAAAAAAAAAAAAAAAAAAAAAAAAAAAAAAAAAAAAAAAAAAAAATAGTAAAATAATTAAAACAAATTATTTTTGTCATGTTACTACGTTGTTCATTAATTAAATATATATCTGAAGTTGTGTTTCGAGCTGCTAGCACATCTTTGAGTTATCTTTGGATCTTCACCGGTGGCTTAATCCTCTCATCAGGGAGTAAAACATTTGCCGTAGCGTCACTACAGCCACATGGGGCACATGGTCTTTTTTTCTCTCTATTGAAACGGCAGCAAAGGGGACCAAAAAAGCATAATACCTGCTCTTTACCAAAAAGAGATAAAGAAAATAATTAAATGCTTTTCCTTTGACTCAAAACACGACAAAGATGCAAACATAACAATTACAGATTGTTTTTATGATGTTGGTGCACAGTTTCTATGGTGTCAGTTGTATTTGACTTAATCCTGCTCTGGACAAAATGCCAAGTAAGAGATAAGGCCTTAAAATGTCTTAAACTCTGGTGGTCTCACTCACATACTATACATTCACATACTATATCTTCTAAATCTAAAGTGGAAACAAAGTCTAGTTTTGCCCCTAGTATTCATTGTAGGGTTCCTCATAGTTCGTTGTTTTGGGGCGAGGGATGGTGTAATCTTTGTCCGGGTCAATTTCCTGCAACACAGAGACATGTGACATCACACACTAGTCCTGTCGGCGCAGTTAATATCTGTAATAAACGAGCCTCGCAATCTATTTTACAATACGACTTAGGCCTAATCGTCTCCGCTGCTAAAAGGTCAGTTCTTAATTACTTTGAGACAGAGTATTAATGATGATACTTTCTTACTCACTGTCATGGAGAATCCCGACTCGTAGGGGGAGCGCAGAGACGGCTCTGTCCTCCTGCCTGAAGGGACAGGCGTTAGTTCATTATCGCTTTTATAAGCTGTTCATCATAAAGGCCACACTCAGAGCTGAGACCGATTGCACTGGCCCTTCATCATGTAAATCTACCAATGATTTTCAATTCACTCGGGCGAGTAGATACAGCTTGATCAATGCGCTCAAACAAAACAGGAATTTCAAGCTTCGCCTGCCCCTTAGGCGTCTCCCATGGATCATCGTTTGTCCCGCATAACATTTAGCCTGCCTACACATGAAGGGATTTTGAGGTAACCACATTCGTCACTCAGCAGGGTTCCTTATTTGTGATTATTTTTAACCAAATGCACCTGTAGCCCCAGGTCAAAACGGAATTAAATTATTACACACTTTTCTTAGATTTAGTCTTTAACTCCTTTTTTATGCGCATTTAACGCTGACATTTGGCAAACTGAAAGACATCAGCTTTTAGGTATTTATGATAAACGCTTCTATTATTGTAGTTGCCCTTAAGCTTGGTTCACATGCTTTCTAATGAGGACCTCAGTTCACCTATAGACGAGCAGAAAAACATGTGGTCTCCTGAACGTGTCATGGTTAGAAGAGGTTAAACCAGTACAAAGTCAGTCTTCATTTGTGCATTACTGAGTACTGACTTTTACTGTATTTTTTTGGCTTGTTTGTCGGCGCCGTGTGAAAAGCTCTGCTCTCCTTAACAGTCATGGGAAGCCCTGCGGAGGCAAACTACTGTGCGCAAACAATTCCAGTCTTGCTCAATCTAAAAGTGATTTCGCCAAATGAACAAGTTTGAAACATGCTGCTTCAATGGGTTCATCTAAGTTTTCCTTCCAAAAGCAGGAAACTTGGCGGACAAAAACTCCGGCTGACTGTAAGTGGACACATTTTTAGATATGTCGATCTGCGTTTTGTCAGCAGTTTGCCATTTCACTGTAAAGATACAGGCTGAGAATCAGGGTTTTGATTGAACTGATAGTTTTAGGCAGGGGTTTCAAAACATTATAGCTTAAAAGTGGACGCGTCATGCAATTTCTACATTTGTCAGATCTTGGATCACAATTATACCAATTTTCACAATGGCCTGAGTCATCATTGGCGCAAAACAAATGCTTTTTTCTGCTGGTATTTTAGTTGCAGACATTTTACTGTTCTTTAGTCCTGAAACTTTCTCTGGATAAGTTTGGACTTTGAAGAATAAAAGGGATACTGTTTTGAGTTAATGGAGCGGGAGGTGAGCTGAGGTTTGTTTTTGAAACGTCTATCGCTTGAACAATACACCGAAAAAGCCATTTTCTGTTATATCGCCCTGCCTTAATGCACTATCCCTATTTACATTTTTCAAACTAGAAATCCCTCACCCCTTCTTTCGCCTTCATTCTCAAAGCTTCCGTTCTCCTTGCCTTCCTTGGGGCTGTTGAGTCCCGGCGTGTCGGCGTGGGGGCTGGTCCAGCCCGCGAAGCTCAGGGGCGCGTCCTTGGCCATGTCCACCCCTTGCACAGGAAGGCCACCTGGGACAGCCCGTGGCCCATCAGGAACACCCACCCGTTGGACACCAGGGCTATGCTCAGCACCGGGTCGTCCCAAACAGGTCTCTTCCCAATCTCGAGGTTCCCTCTGGTCAGCATGACGATCCACACCAGCCAAATGGAGGCGGACAGTATCAGCGTAACGGCCAGCAGCATGGCCTGAAAGTTTGCGTGTTGGTTGGAAGGTCCCGAGTAGCTGTAGCTGTACGTGATGCAAGACCGGCACATGAGATTGAGGGACATCACCAGACTCATGGCCAGTAAGCACAGGACGTAGATCAGCAGCATCACAAACTCCTCTTGGCTGTACTCGCACGGCTTCCTATCCCGCACCAAAACGATGATCAACCACTGCGTCGCAATGATGACCTGCACCACGAAGAGGCCCAGAGCTACGCCGAACTCACCCCAGCCTCTAGTAGCCGCGAATCCCAACAGTGCCAAGCAACGGGCCAGCAGGCAGGAAAACGCCAGCGAGAACAGCACCCCGAACAGGAAGAGGCGCGTGGGGCAGGTCTGAGGGGTTAGCTGGATGATAAATGCAAAGGTGATGGCGAAGATTCCAGCCGTGGCCAACAGGAACATAGACATACAGGCCACAGTGCTACCGATGCTGCTGCTTTTGATCTTCGCGCACAGGCACATGGACCAAATGATCAAGCCGGTCAGCAGGCCTAGAGAGAGCAGGAAGCCGGAGGTCGCCAGCATTTCCAAAACGATGCCCCACGCAGCTCGCCGGTCGCATAAGTACTGATACACGGGGTCCAGCCCGGGGTCGCAACCTCGGATTTTTTCCGTCTGGTTTTTGGACAGATTTGTTGTTGAGCTGTTTGACTGGGCCAGACATATTAAAGGCATCTGAACCACAAGGAGGAGGAGAGGGAATATGACTCGAGGCGCCATCTTTAGTTTTTCTCTTGAAGACCTTTGGATGTATGTCCGCCTAAACAAAGAGAAACATATGAGTAAATCTGTTCTTATTTACACAAGTCATATAATCAATGCAATGCAGAACAACAAATTGACTTCGATTTATTCATTTTGAAAAGAGGGCTACATACAATCCATACTTGAGATGTGACGTACATCGCTATTTTCATATCCCCATGTGATACTATTGATATCCCACTAGCACATGGAGAGTTGCAAAGGAAATGAGTCCAATAAAACTAATAATCTGTTCCACTGTTGTAGTATTTCACAAATGTATGGATCTCGTCCAAAAATACAGTAAATACAGTGCCTTGTGAAAGTACTAATACACCTTGAACTTTTGCAAATTTTGTCATGTTTACAACCATAAACGTAAAGATTTTAATTTGAATTTTTTACTGAAAGTTCACACACAAGTAACAGACAACTGTGAAGTGAAAGCAAAATGATACATGATTCTGTTATTTTACAAAAATAGAAACGTGAAAAGTGGGGCGTGCATAAGTATTCATACAGCATGACTTAATACTTTGTGGAACCCCTTTTGCTGCAATAACAGCAGCAAGTCTTCTGGGGTATGACTACAAGGTTTGCACATCTAGAGACTGACATTTTAGCCCATTCCTCTTTACAAAACAACTCAAGCTCTGTCACATTAGAAGGAGAGCGTTTGTGAACAGCAGTTTTCAGGTCTTTCCACAGATTTTCAATAGGGTTTTAGGTCAGGACTTTGACTGGGCCATTCTAACACATTCATATGTTTTTGTTTTTTTAAACATTCCATTGTAGATTTAGCTTTGTGTTTAGGGTCATTGTCCTGCTGGAAGGTGAATCTCCGCCCCAGCCTCAATTCTCTTGCTGACTCCAGCAGATTTTCCTCCAAAATGTCCCTGTATTTGGCTCCATCCATCTTCCCAACTATTCTTACAATCTTCCCCACTGAGGAAAAGCAGCCCCATAGCATGATGCTCCCCCCACCATACTTGACACTGGGGATGGTGCACTCAGGACAATGAGCAGTGTTAGGTTTGTGCCATACATGACGTTTTGAATTTGGGTCAAAAAGTTAAATTTTTGTCTCATCTGACCAAAGCCCCTTCTTCCACATGGTAGCTGTGTCCTCCATATGACTTCTAGCAAACTTCAAACGGGAATTCTTATGGCCTCCTTTCAATAATGGCTTTCTTCTTGCCACTCGTCCATGAAGGCCAGATTTGTGTAGAGTACGACTTATAGTTGTCCCATGTACAGATTCCCCCAGCTCAGCGGCAGTACGTCGCAGCTCCTCCAGAGTTATCTTGGGGAACTTGGTTGCATTTCTGACCAGTGCTCTCCTCGTTCGGTCTGTTAGTTTAGGTGGACGGCCGTGTCTTGGTAAGTTCACTGTGGTGCTATACTCTTTCCATTTCTGAATGATGGATTGAACAGTGCTCTGTGAGATGTTCAAATCTTGGGAAATCTTTGTATAACTTAACGCTGCTTTAAACTTGTCCACAACTTTATCCCTGACCTCTCTGGTGTGCTCCTTGGCCTTCATGATGTTGTTTAGTGACCAATACACTCTGACCATAGCTCTGAGGCCCTCACAGAACAGCTGTAATTATACTGGGAGTAGATTACACACAAGTGGCCTCTATTTAATGGTTAGGGCAAGGTGTGAACATTCTGCAGTCATTAGGAATTTAGGAATGTTATAAAGGCAATTTAACGCACTCAGAAAATGCTGTATGAATACTTATGCACACCCCACTTTTCATGTTCTATTTTTTGTAAAATAACAGAATCATGTATCATTTTGTTTTCACTTCACAGTTGTCTGTTACTTGTGTGTGAACAGACAACTGTGAAGTAAAAAGTAAAAAATTCTAAATAAAATTGTTATGTTTATGGTTGTAAACATGACAAAATGTGCAAAAGTTCAAGGTGTATTAGTACTTTCGGAAGGCACTGTACATGACTGGTCAATTGCTAACCTTTGCTGAAAGCATTTAAATGTGACCACTGCATTATGAATAATCAAACTAGACTCTTCCATGGAGGGAATAATAGCTCCATTAGCCAAATGTGACTCAATAAACATGGCATTGTGGTCTTTGATGGATAAGTCGTAAGTGCCCATCATGGTTAGCCATAGATGTGTAACTGCTTGTACACAGCTTTGACTACTTTGCAAGCCTTTTGCTGTATTTAGAGCCTGTTCAGAAAGTATTCATACCCCACTATTTATTCCTTTGTTATTATGTTTAAGTCGAAACTGAGTTTCGACTTAAACAAGTGTTCATTTACAAGTACGAAAAATGGCCTGGTGCTTCATAAACACAGGACCAGGGGAGGAATAACAAGCTGCGAGATATTAGAGGTGAAAGCGGGTCACTGCCTGCAGACGAAACTAAAAGATCCCTGACAGCTGAAGAAGACGGTGGATAAACATGTCAGAACAGAGAACAGCACAGAGGAGCGAGAGAGAGGGGGCAACATTTGGATTGAAGGGATCATCGGCAATGTACTGCCTCCTGCCACTGCCTACTATCACCCTACATCATAAAACTGCACAGGCTCGTCGCCAATAATCCCGGTCACATGAGCCTCAATGAGTAATGATCTCATCCGGTTCTGATCTGGCTCTTAAATAATCTTTACTCAACGGCAAATGTGTCATCTTTGGGTTGGGATTGGCCGACAACTCCCCATGTAAACAAAGGTGGAATCTAAGAGACTACATTCATTTTGACATAGCTTTGCAGTGTGTTGAAACCCACAGATTTCTAGTATCAGAGAAAATATTCTTTATGAACAACATTAAGCAGGAATATGTTCACTTTTATGTAGTTATGGTACATAAAGTAGACATACTATGCTTTTTTGTGGCTTATAAACCTTTACTTGGGCATCTCGGAATTGTTTCCCAAGCTTCATCTTCTACATCGAGGTTAAGAAATAAGTCAAATATGTTTGGAAAAGACATTTGATGAGGGAGGACTGCATCTTGTTTCTTGCTTGGCGCCCCTCCCGCTGATGGCAGGGAAATTAACTATCGTAAAATCAAAGTATGAGCTGACATTTTTTAGCCAGTGGCATACTAACAAATTGATGGTACTGTGATAAACACAGTCTGTAAGCTGAACTCAGAATGAGTCCAGTGATGGTTTAGGGGCTTTTAAAGTACTTCTACAGAATAAGACACGACCAAACAGGAAAACAGGATCACTTAAAGCTGCGTGAATGAAGTGAAACACAGCTGCAGGTATGTTGTTGACGAGGGATTAATGCTATAACACGGTTAAAAGCTCAGAAAAGTCCATCTGGATATTTGCAGTTTATTGTCGCATGTAATTTTCCACAGACACTTTCACAGAGGTTTCAGATGAGTCGCTGAACTATATCCTGAGGGGACTATGAGGTTACTATTTCACTTACAGACCATTTCAGTACAACTTAGGATAGTCTAGCGAAGGGAAACAAAAGCGACTCAACTATTGCAGATATGTAAACAAGTTGAATGTCAAATGGCAAAACGTTGACTACACATAGATCTATTTTCTGTACAATGTTGGTGGCTGGGTAATGCTTATGCTCAGTCAGTGCTACACAAAATAAAGTCAACAATTTACAACGAACCAAGGAGCTGCAAAATCACTGAAGGCCTCTTGATGTATATGTGTGACTTCATGTAGAAAACACAAATAATAATTGGAAATCAACTTGGCTAAACATACCAAGTAAGTGTCAATAACAGTTGAACACAGTCCGGCAGAGTTGATCACATAAATGATGGGTAAATCCTATTCATCTCTGCTTCTTTAAGCGTAGCTCCACTCTGTTATTTGCATTGTTATGAAGACGATGGTTATGGCAGGAGAGATAGTAAAGTGCCACTTGCTTCAGCTCACAGCCGCAGCGCTTTGTCTCAGACAGTGATTTGCAGATGACCTTTATTGGCCTTTCACTCGAGGTGATGCACTCAATTCACTGTTGCTCTTTGTGTGAAATGAAGTGGCAAATCTGGTTAATTTCATGAGGGTATTCTTTGAGGATACTCTTTATTCAGCCATTTATGACAATCACTGAGCGCCTCCAGCTGAATTTTAAGCAGAACTAGTTACCGCCTTGTAACATTTATGTATAATTCTACGTGGCACCTGCAAACGCATCAGAATACATAATGTGAACACTAAATTGAGTTTTTTTTACATTATGATACCTTCACCGGTTTCATTGCTAATTTAATCTGATTATCACAACACTATCCCGATCAATATTAGTGATTTGCCAAGTTGAGTACCAAGTCCATTTCTTATATTACAACTCTCACTCACCTTTAATCCCTCGGTAGTTTAAACTCAATCCAGATTTTCCTGGATAATCCCAAAGTGTAACTCTCAAAGTGGATCTCTGCTTCTCCTCTTTATCCCGACCATGTGTCCATTTCTGTGTCGTGGCAGGAACCAGGAAGACGTTCTGACGAGGCCCGAAGAAACGAGATATCTATCTAAGCTGCCTCCACCTCACCCACATTTCCATAGACAGGTTTGGTAAGAGCGCAGACACCAGCGCTTGGTGTTTACTCCTCCCTCCCTGCCTGCCTGCCTGCCTGCCTCGTTTGAACAAAGGTGGGGCCCTTACACCTGGAGAAAATTATACTCTCTCAAACATGCACACCTCCCTTTTACCCAATCCACAAGTCCCGTCCAAATTCCTGGAGATAAGACATGAGGTATTCCGGACCACTTCCTTGAGACGGTCGATGATCCAGGTTGACTCATCAAAATGTTGGTGCCGTTTCCATAGTTACCAGTAAGCCGGTGTTGCAGCCTTTAGGGGAAGAGTTACGTCAAAACCGCTTTCCTCTATTGTCTGGTGCAAGCCTCTACACAGCCGCCTCATCTCATGCCTGCACTTGCACTGGAGGCTTTATTGGGCGTGTTGCTTTGCTGAACCCTTCGTTGAACTTTAACTTGCACCTTGACGCAAGGATTTATTGTATCTTATGTTTGAACCACGAACATGTCAGCCTGTGAGCTGCTTTGGGAGGCCCAGTTTCTCCCAGACGTGTCAGATAATACTGTGGAATTCGGGACACTTGACGTCATGTGCTGGCGGTATCCCCCCGGGGCGCTTCCACATTGTTTTGCTATAGAAAAGAAGCGTCTATGAGCGTATATAGGGTGATGGCGGCCCCTGTTTTGCAAGTACCGTGAGTGGTAAATGGAAATAGTTGCCGGATGTCAGCGCTGAAGGATGCTGTCAGACGCTGCCCAATAGCTTACCTGGACTTAAACTCTCTGGTTTCCATTGCAAAAGAGCCACACCAGAGCACCTCGAAAGGAATGAGCAATCCATCAAACAGTTTCAATCAGATAACTGCAGCAGGGTTGCTCGGGGCTCTTTGTGCTTAACCAGGAATATAGTGCGGAGAAAATCTATTACTCTGAAACTTTGGTCTCTCATAAAATGACTTCATCGTCCTTTCTACTTTCTATTACATGTAACTGCGCAAGGGCTGAAAGATGAATTGTGCTCTTAACGTTTCGCAAAGGAAAACAACATAGCCATCTTGATAAAATGTTTTATAAAGTAGCATTGCTGTGAATGTAGCTTGGGTTAGAACCAGCTCTGAGGAGAGGAGCCGCGTAATAAACAAATGCAAGTACATTTATTAATGACCAGATAAGAGCATAGTTCCCTCATGTTTTGTGTAATAGATTATATGCCATCCATATTATTGTGCATGCAGAAAAAAGACTGGAGCCTAAGTTCTTAAAATAAACACATTTTACTGCAGCTATCAGGACACACCATTTGACAGTGCACTCAGCCGGATCGTGCTCTCAACATAAGCCTGTTTATTTGGTCTACAGGGATGTAAGTAAAGCAGAGCCAGGAGAGACTTGGGGCTTCCTCCTCCGAGTGGCGCAGCGGTGTATTGTTGCTTTCACTGTAACAGCTGTTACACACTCTCCAGCATCCCCTGGTGTTCACACCACAAGCAAACTACACAGTGCAGTAAAAAGAGCGAGGAAGTACAAAAGGTAAGAAGGTAAAAAGGTCTGACTGATATTTACATTTGAATAGATCGCTAGAAGCCAATACAGGCTAGTGTTGACCAGTGTTTTGCTTGAATCTATTGCCGTGGGTTTGGGTGGGTGTAGGGTACGAGGAGGAGGGACGATGGAGAGAGGAGTAGACTAGCGGAATGGAAGGAAAAGGGAACATGGACTTTATTCTCGTCATCATTCAGTCATTCATCAAGTGTGTACTGTCAGCAGTATTATATACATTATGATAATAATATAAAAATATAAACATCATTACGTGTCCTCTCCACTTAGTGTAGGGCACAGAGGTAGATGAACGAGAGGGTATTAGGGGGAAGCTCACAGCCTTATGTGGCTATGGCTTTGGGGTGAAGGCTGGGCAGGGTCACATGAAGGACAGATTCGAGGCGAGGAAGGCAGGAGGCAGCAGCTTTAGATGATGCCGTATTTGGCCAGGTCGCTCAGCTCCATGTCGCCGAAGGCCTCCCATGGGCACACCACTGTGATGTCTGTGCCCAGGCCCTCCATGCCGGGGATGTCGTCACCAAACCTGCAACCACACAACAAAGAGGTCACATATAATGTCTGGGGCAGCTCTGCATGAGTGAAAAGGCTTGTGCTGTGCCCTTACCCCTTCTGGCCTGGCTTGGGGGCCTTGCTCTTGAAGGTACGGGTCTGCCTCTGCTTGAACTTGGGTGGGCCCTTCTTGGGTGTAGTGGGACCTGGTGATGTTGCCAGGGCACTCCCTGCTGGTGGTGCGGCATTCATTTTGTTTGAGACTCTAAAAGAAAGGCAAAAACAGGCCCATGTTAATCTGTGATTCTGAACAGATTCTCCTCTACGGGCCTTTCAGCCGTTCACTCCCCTGCCCTTTGCTAATCCTGTTTCCCCGCTCTCAATCTAATCAGCAGAGACTCTACAGATTAACGTGAGGATACTTAATCCCACTCAGATCCACAGCAGACTAATTATGCTTCTTGACAACAGGCCTGACGCACAGAACAACAATTTCTGTTTTTATTGCTGCTTTTATGAACAACTTCTTAGTCTCTGACCTTTCCGTTTGTCAAACATCACTTCCCACATGCACATGATCTTCCAAACCCTGACCCTACATGACTGGGTGCTCCTCTAATCCGGTCTCCGGCCTCTATACAACATTACGCAAGTCTCATGTATGCACATCAGGAATCTCCCGCAGCGTTGCTCCAGGACATAGCGGTGCTGCAGAGGCGTTGTGATCTCTGTGCTCATTAAAAGATCTATGAAGTCAGCCTAGCGTGTTATTAGCCATCTGCCGTCACCATGGCTGCTCTTCAAGGCAAAGGCAAATCCTCTTTGCAGCAGGCATTAGAACACACACCTGTTTGCCCCGCTCACCACTTGACTTTGTTCCAGCTCAGTCCTGATCTGTCATATTGAGGAGATTGTACCATTTGACAAAATAAACAGTTCAAATCTGGCTCAAAACATAAACTTGGTGCTTGCTGTTTGCCCTTGTTGAAGTTTAATAACAAAACCATTTTCAAATTTAAATGCATAACATCAACCTGTGCTAAACAAATATTGAACTCAGTCATTGACTAATCCAGCATTAGACAGAAAATACAATAGTTGGATATCTGAATAAATAAATAAATAACATACTGAACTTAGTCTACAATATTTATAAAGATAAAGATAAGTCGTAGCTATACTGTTATTGAGTTATTGCAATAACTTCCAGATTTTGCATTGTATTTCTATTTTTCAATGCTCTTAGTGTTTCCCCTAAAAGTTGTAAATGTCTAGGTACTGAATCCCGCCAGTGCTCACCTGTTGTCACAGATATCTCAAGAGGCGCCCGCTTGTCACTGCTGTGTGAATAACGCTCCTCTCTTCGTCTGCTCTTTGTATCTGTGATGTCGTCTGCCCTCCGCCTCTTATACTCTCGGCTCTAATCCTTTTACCTCTTGTTTTCCGTCACGCGGTCATCATCAGAAAACACTGGTCAACACGAGCACCTCTGCCCCGCCCCGCTTTGTCCTGTCTAGGTGGCTGATGTCCTGTGCCTCACGTCTTGCCCCATCCCACTGGCAGACAGTGTCAAAGATCAATCTGTAAGGATTTGATGGGGCTTATTCGGGTAAAGCCTGAGCATGCCTGCATTTAGCTCACTTTCAAGGGAATGATCTGCCACATTGGACGCCATGTGAGGGGCCGATGCTTAAATGGCCCAATAAGATGATATTATATTCTGTTCAGTATGAATTTTAAGTGAAGACTATTGTCTTTCGTACCCCACATGGTGTTTTAGGCCAGTGATTGCCAACCGTTTTTGTTTCTCGTACCCCTGGAGTCGTTCATTTTTATCCTGAGAACCCCCTCCCTACTCATTAGGGATATTATGATAGACCTAAAATACATTTTACAGCAATAAATAAAAAATAAAACTTTAAATAGCCTTTTTTAATTTTCAAATAGTACTGTACAGGTGAAACTCTGAAAATTAGAATATTGTGAAAAGTTCATTTGTTTCTTTAATACAACTTAAATGTGAAACTACTGTAATATGAAAGGAGGGGTAGGGCCTCATAAGTTATAACTAACTTCTTCCTGCCCCCTTTGAGCAGCACAAATACTCCTTATGTTGTTAATAATTTCTGTAAATAACATGTATACTATACCTGTATGCATCTGTTGCTCAAATAAAATAAAATACAATAATATATGATATAGACTCATGACATGCAAAGTGACAAATGTCAAGCCTTTATTTGTTATCATTTTGATGATCGTGGCTTACAGTACATTTTCAAAATATTCTAATTTTCTGAGAAGTTTTATTTGGGTTTTTACAAGCTGAGCCATAGTAATCAAAATTATAACAAATAAAGGCTTGACACAGTCTATCATATATTAGTTTCACATTTTAAATTGCATTACAGAAGTAAATGAACTTTTCACATATTCTAATTTCTAGTGTACCATTATGTATGTCCGAAATAATTAAAAGTATCCATTGTCAAGTGCCCGCGTGCCCCCAGGGGTCCCCAAACCCATGGATGGGAAATGTTTTTACCTTTAATCAACTGGATGTTGTGCACATGATTGTGTCACCTCCCCTATGCTGCTCTGGCAGTTAACCTTTAAGGAGGATTGGTGAACCTTGTTTATTTATACGCTTGCACATGCTGACTGATGAAATGGCTCTAATTACCTTTGGAAGTAAAGAAAGTGTTTTGTTAACTGTATTCTCTGCTACAACCTAATACACGCTGCCATTTGCAGTTTATCTACGGTGAACTCTTTGGTGGCGGATACTATAGTTATGTCCTGAGCAGGAAGGAAAATTGCGACCAGTGTTTTCCATAACTTGAATTTACCCGAAGTGTTGCTTTGGTAAACTTTTCACACCAAGTACCACCTTATAAACTATTGTGATTTTCAAGTGCCACTAACAGTATAGAGCCAGACCAAATCCACATGGTCAGAGAACTCTTATGATTGCATGGTTCTATCTGACATTTTTGACATTATTGTTCCGGGACCCATTCTGTACACGATATCAAAGTTTGGTAGATTTTGGTGCATTTTTGAAGTTTGTATGAGCGTTAGGAAAAACTGTCAAACTTTGTCGGAGAGGAGTTAATATCCCAGCGCACATGAATAAAAGTGATAATTCCCGCCGCACACTGCCAGCCTTGTTTATTTGGATAAATCAATGTTTCGGTCTTTGAGACAGTCTTCATCAGACTGAAACTGGAATAATTTATGAGCAAAAATCTTATTTCCCTTGTCCATTTCTCTCTATGAGCGGTCAAAACTTTAAACCTAATTATCTCAGATCTGCTCAGAACCCAGATTGAATCTTATAATTCTAAGGGGATGTGTCATTGTTTCACGTGGGGTAAACGACTGCACCCTGAGGAAACTAGGGGCATTACTGAAAGAAAATACAAACTACACAAAACACTTTCCTCCTAGATCACACAGCCGACAATCTATGTGTAATTAACATCTAAACAATACATAGAATCCATTACCTCGAAGATCTACCTGCTGCTTTCCAAATTGGTGTTAATCAAGTGCCTATTTTGGTCTGAGCTTTCATCACTACCTGGAATAGAGCAGAGTGCCCGACCTGTCCTCGATGGCCAAAAGCGGCTCAACGCAACGATGAACCATGGAGTAAGAGTTCAGTGATTCATTTCCATTTGACAGTCTCTCCCAACTGGATACAGCATAGCCACCTATTTACAGCACATACATTTCCATATTCTACTGTAAATGATAAAACACTTGTTTGCCCCTCGAGCCCCTTTTGGCAACTTTAGCAAAATACTGCACGTCAACCCATTTTAGATTAAACGTACACTTTCTTTAACTAAATGTTGATTGACTACAAAGCTTCAAAAGTTCTCTCGAATAATCTTTTTAAAAACGGTCCCATGTGAAAGCAACATAATATGTTTAAGAATACAGGTAATAGTTGCTGCAGTCTTACGTAGAATCTTTTTGGTTATGCAGTGTGCTGTTTGTTTGACCTGTGCCCAGGATCTGGGATTAGCCTGTTTTGACTCAAGTGCAGAGAAACGGCCACATCACTGACTGGAAGTTACATTTTCCCTAAATTCCTGAGATAATCCAAATAGTCAGGAATGCTCGCTTTGGGTTTGTTGCTATACAGTATGACGGTTTACATCTGCTGTGTGACTTTTACTCTCCGTTTCTTGTTTGCTTGTTTATTTAGCCTATGGATGTATTCTATGATCTTCTAGTTGCACTCATTGCTGTTGCACGACCCTCTTGTGGGTCTAGTTTCAGGGCAGTTCATTCTAAGCCGCCATGGGTTCATTTAAAGGAGGACAGGAGACAGACGTGAAGTAATATAGAACTGGCCTCTTTAACTGTGGAAACACAAATGATGAGCTCATGTACAGGACACAGCATTTTTACATCTAAATGCAGCAAATACACTTTTACATTTTGTTGGTTTCTAAAAACAAAACATGCCACATATTGCCTAACTTTTGAACTGATGGTGTTTTAATTTAAAGGGAAATGACTCGATCCAAGAAGGAAAGAAAGTGTGTACTTATATTTTGAACTTTTATGAGAAAGTACTTTTTAATCTATAACTCTAAATAGATCTCTGAAATTACTGTGAATTTTCTAGTATTTGGAAGATAATAGAGCTCATCTTAAAGCTTTGATATACTGTGTGCAGGGGCAGAGCTAGAGGGGGTCCTGGGGTGGCACTTGCACCCCTTTAAAACTTAAAACTCTGAAACTTTGAATGATGTGCATATGAGGCACTTGTAACCTGTCTTGTACGGATGTAGTATTAGCCTTTGAAATGACACTGTATGTTAATTTGGCTCCTTCCTGTACCTACTTTTGTTTCATTTGTGCAAACATGACTAAGACAAGACCTGGCTAATTTGCATACCGCTGGAATGGAGGAGGAATAGCTCTGAGGCAGCGGCTTGTTCCGACACAAAGGCGGCGTTTCACAGCTTGTCAAATGAGTGTAGACATTGGCTAAGTATGACTTCAAGCGCACAGATCCGCCCATTCACCAGCTTTATGGATATTTGTGTGTTTAAAGGAAGGCGGCAGAGGCTGGAATGTATGGAGATTTATTCCTGGTTCAAGTAAGATGCATGGGGGCCCTCTGAGTGTATGTGCTCTTTTTTTTTACTTCAAAAGGCGTCTAGACGGCCCGGGCCACAGTGAACTCTAAAGCACACTCCACGCCGAGACTGTTTGCATGGGACGCCTGCTTTAAAACTCCTGTTACCTTTGTAAAAATACAGAAACCATAAGGATTCAGAGTTTTAATCAGTCAAGAGGCGCCAGGCTGTTAAACATACGTGTATTTTGGGAGAGAGTAGAACACATTCATTAGCTTTAACTCTGCTCTGGACTGCAATACCACTGAAAAACCACTAACTATGGATTTTGGCGTCTTCTTTCTTCTTCTTCTGGGGATGCTATTGCAAGTATAGTTTGCACACCATATGCGTTTGTGCAGCAGTCGCCCTGGAAAAAAACAAACTACAAACTGCAGCTTATATTCGAAACTACTGTATAGGTGATAAAAAGGCTTATATAAATAAACCCGGAATAGATTGCGTTTGACCATAGTTCATATGTGCTGAGCGAGGAGACGTCGGACTTTGTGACTTTTTTGTTTCATGTGGATAGGTCCCGCCATAAAAGATATTAACCATAAACCAATTACAATGTAGGATTCTGCTGTGATGTATAAAAATGTATAAAAATGTGAGATGGCTTATACTATACAGACGATGAATCATGCTTTTGCACGTACAGTAACATCACATTTTAACACAATGAAGGGTCATACGTAGGTTCTTCACCCTTGGCTCCACTTTGACCTCGATTAATAATAATAAATCAGCTGGACAGACCCTGCATTATCCGCTAAAGCTACAGACGGCACAGACGCCACATGTCCGGGGCGTAGTGAGGGAGGGGCTCAGGCTGTCCCTCAGGTCAAGCCGTCGTCGCATATATAGGCCACTGTACAACCATCTTAATCCCTCCCTTGAACCTGCAGAGAAGTGAGGCATTCATAACGCCCTCTGACCTCCTCCACTGACACACTTGCCTCCGTCCATTTGCAGCCGATTCACAAACAGCGGCGCATCTCACGGTATACGCTATACAATATTCATGAGCGTAACTCAGCCCTGTTGTTTCATTAAAATGATAAAATGCTGCTACATCCCGGTGTTCTTTGATTTCATGCCCCTCTCTCTCTTGGACTGCAGAGAAATTTATGGCGAGGCTTATGGAAATTCATTTCAGACGCTGCTAATGATTTTCTCCCCCTCATTCGCACAAATACATAATGCATTTCTGTTTTATGACTGCCATGGTGCTTTAAGCCCTGTGGTTTTGGTTTAAACCTGGATTGTTAAGCTGCAACGTTTTCTTTCATTAAAGGGTTTAGTGTACGTCGCACAATAGTGATGACGACCAAGTTTTTCTTTCACAAAAACTTTAGGAAATGGACTGAATCAACTTGTGCAGGCTCACTGTCTGAAGGAAAAGATAGATGAGAACAATTTTGGATTTTCCTGCATTATTAGTGATAACAAATTATAAAGTAGTGGGGGAAATGAAATTGATGTTGACGGTACTGCAGTTGTATACTGTAGATCTCCCCCAATCTCTGAATCTTAATAGAGTCCAGTTTACAAGTCATTTAAGGTTAAGGTTAAGGTTAAGGTGTACTTTATTGTCCCTATAGGGATATTTGTCTTTTGATCCCGCTGAGGGGAACCCCTAAGAAGCAGTGGGGAACTAGTGGGGGACTTGGACACAAAAACTCGACTATAACTCAGCCAAATGAACTGCTGTTTGCTGCTCCAATGATCCATCCATTCATTTTTGTCCACTTGCCAGGTCGTGGGGACAGCCGTCCCAATCACTTTGCACCAACCCCTGTGGCTCCTCCTGCAGGTGGTGGGTCCACGGAAGGACAGCCTCACGTTTGTAACCGGGCCTGTTGGTCTCTCATAAGGGGCTTCTGAACTGCTCTTTGTCTAACCCGTCAACTAGGACCTGTTTGCTCTGGGAGACCTTACCGGGGCACGAAGCCCCGACAACAGAGCTCCCAGGATCAATCGGGTGCTCAAACCCCTCCACCACGTTAAAGGGATATTTCAGGATTTCTGACATTGGGCCTCATTTCTTAGTTATCCAGAGTGTTGTTGATTTCTGGAGATATTTTTTTCTTAAATTCATGCAGTTCTTATATTTGAAGAGTCTAGTGGCGCTAGGCTAGGGCAAGGCTAAAGCATTTCAATGGTAACAGCTAGCCTGCATTAAAAGCAGTCTGACCCACTCCACAGTGCACCTGAGGTAAATCACTTATAACATGAGACTAACGATATAAATGTCTGTGTTGATAGAATAATTTTAACCATTTTGCATTGAAAATAACTTATATTTGAGCAGCATCCGCATCGTGGCTGTAAGCTAACGCTGCGGCGGAGTGATCTGCGAGAAAATAGTCCCTCAAAATGCGGTAATTCATGTGATACAAGGTCAGTTATATTTCAAAAATTCTATTAACACAGACATTTATATGGGTAGTCTGGCGTTATAAGTGATTTACCTCAGGTGCACTGTGGAGTGTGTCAGACTGCTTTTAATGCAGGCTAGCTGTTACCATAGAAATGCTTTAGCCTTGCCCTAGCCTAGCGCCACTAGACTCTTCAAATATAAGAACTGCATTAATTTAAGAAAAAATATCTCCAGACATCAACAACACTCTGGATAACTAGGAAATGAGGCCCTATGTCTAAAATCCTGAAATATCCCTTTAAGGTTCGAGGATGCGCCAATGATTATTATTACATTATTGACTGAAGCATAATTTCGACTGCAGTGCAACCTTTTTAAATCACGCCAGCCTAATTCATTATTCAATATTATAAAACATATTGCGTTTTTTTATGGTTTGTGGGCCGGTTCTGCATGGTGCTGTGTTGCCGCTGTATCCCACAGAGTGTCGTTACCGTTTTAATGCTGCCACCTGTTGCTCTCCGGAGCCGCCTCGACTCTGTGCTACATATTTTTATTTTAGTGGTTTCCTTCACTGCGCTCCCGAGACCGCAATGCTCTGCCTTTTTATTTTGGTTTCAAAGTAAGACTCGAGCCTGTGTTGCGGCGGCGGGCCTCCAAGTGACTCGTCCTTACTGTGTCATTGTTATGTAAGGCGTTAAGTAGCCAGGGCTAAACTAATTGGACAGTTTCGCGAAGGGATTGACCTGGATCTTATTCACAAGATTACATCGTTTGTCGTCATCCAGTTTTTTTCTGGGTTTTTAGGAACTGTTAAGTTGTGTTTTTTTTCCACACTGTCTCCATTTCCCCTCTCTGTGTTTACCGCATTACCATGTTGCTATTGTGCCTATTCTCTGCTATTATAATTTGTGCCTGTACAAGTTATTAGGGAAGATATTTTTCCAAAAAAATATGCAATTTTCCTGATTGTGATTAGATATTCTATTGTTTAAAATCAAGATGCAGATTACGGTGTGCACTATATTAGAGATGAGACACAAATATGAGCTGCTGAACTTATACAAGACATGCAGCATTTCTGAACATGTTTGTAGAGGTCTAAACTACAGGGTTTGTAGATTTTACATTGCATTATGTAACTTTTTATGTGGAAAAAAAGCTGATATTTGTGCGTGCGTGTAACTCTTGTAGTGACCCAGCAGTTGTATGAGTGGTCAGCATGGCGCCTTTACTTTCGATCACAGTGGTCTCTAAGACGCTCCAGGATCAATGGTTTGGAAGGTTTTCACTGCAGACGGACCTCTCACCAGGAAGCCTACAAAATGTTATGGAGCTTTATTTGTGATTATACAACAATTGTACAACAAAATTTGTCCTCTGCATGTGACCCATCCCTCGACGCTGCTAGCGGTCAGAATCACTTGTTTTTAGTGGTAGGGGAAACCGGAGTACACAAGCCCATGGGGAGAACATGCACCCTCTACAGAAAGGCTCCGTCCAGGTGGAAATCGAACCCGTGACCTTCTAGTTGTGAAGCACGAGCACTAACCGCTGTGCTACTGTGCCTCCCAAATCAATTGATCCTGGAGCAGTGCCGCCGCTCCCAATACTCTCATAACTCGCATAAGTCTCTGAGGGGCACCACATTGACTGAACGGCATTGTACAGTGTTTGCGCCGCTGTTTTTTAATTTTTTTTTTTAACACGGCTGACAAAAAATGGCCTGCATTCAGTGAGAAAGAAGAGTTGTGTGAGTTGTGTGCCAATGCAAGTCTGATGATACAACGCACGTAGGAATCGCTGAGCCGCGCGAGGAGACTTCACGCACGGCCCGTTGATGCCAGCGTAGTAGATTAGCTGCAAACTTCGACTCGTCTGAGCTAAAGTTCGCTGCGGCTGCAGGGGCGGAGCAGAGAAACAGAGGTTCTGGGGGGCACCAACTATTAAACTGTTACATCTAAACTCAATTATTTTAATTCTACAAATATTATTGGTGTAATTTTGAGTGTGTGTTAAATTTTAATGAGCTACCACTTTTTCCTTTCATTTCAGCTTGGACAGCGGCCCTGTCCTGGATTTTATTGTTGCCAGCAATACAAAACATGCTCCTCTGAACACAGAAAATACTATTTTAAAAGGGTTTTTTAATTCCTCAAAAAGTTTTCTCCATTCCTTTTGTTCATTAAGGTTACTCTTTAACCATGACTGCTTTCCCACAGCTTATCAGTCTTAAAATGCTGTTGTCATGACGTTACTAACACTTGAACTACAGCGGCACATAAGTTGTAACAAGATGGTACAAAAAACAGCGGTGACACCTCGAGAATATCAAGTAGATGTTTATGTGGACTAAAAGCTTGTTTCTCCAACCAGTCTCGGATACACCTGTTAAAATCTCATATTTGGCTGCCTTTAGTCAACATCTCCATGGAGACGAGCTGGAGACGTTCCCGCTCCCACTAAAGTAACAGTCAGGTCTGAGCAGAGGTGAGCTGATCACAGCAAACACACATGCAGTGTGGCTTTAAGGAGATCCCACAGTGACAGGATATTTTTTTGATTGCAAAGACTATAGACATTAACTCTGATGAGATTATTGATGGCAGAGAGAAACTCACTTGTTACATCTCCTCTTACAAAGATGGCAGGGTGCAGACAGTCACAAGTGCAAAGGTTAATAATAATTACAGTTTTTTTGCAAATTGTTTTCTTACATTAATGAGCCTTGACAACATTAAAACCTATTCTTTCTTCAGAGTCTTCACTCCACACACATTGTCATAATCTGCAAAAATCCAGCCAATTTTTTTGAAACTTGTCATTCTTTCCCGTTAATTAACTGCAGCCATGTTTGATATTCCCTTTGCAGCTGTGCCTTCAGGGTCTTTCAAAGTCCGAGCACAGCACTGCAAAAGCATTTCACCGCAGAGTTGTCGAATCCACCGTGTTTGGCTGCAGCCCGCTGACAGTGGAGCTTTCATTAACATGCCAGCAGAGTGGATATGAGGAAGTGGACACCTGAGCTATCCCGCAGCCATGATAGCAGGTCAGAATCTCAAGCGACACAATAAATGTGCACCCACTATAGCCAACATATTTCGGTATGAATACTGATTCCCATGCTCTAAGGATATAAAGAAACTAAATGAAAGACACCGCCGTCTTTTGTATGCACAGGCTATACCTGTGCAGAGTGTAGCTGCCTTCAATCTCCGCGAAGGACAACTATGTTATCAACGGGAATTGGAAACACAGAATCACCATAAAATTTCAAAAATGTTATACACCAGGGGAGATGGGCGGCCGGGACCTGTGCTTTGAAGTCAGATGAATCAGAAGTGATAGCTCACGCAGCATTCAAATGGAGAGAAGTAGTGCGCGTTTGGAAAGTGTGGCATCGCATGTGAAAATGCTCTCTTTTATGCAAAGACATGAAAGCTGCGTAATGGCTGCGCCAGTTTTAGGAATGGAAATGATCTGGGAGTTCACCTCGCTCTGCATCGCGCCTTTCCCTGGTTGTCGAAAATTATTTAGAAAAGCTCTGTGAATAGATTTGTGATGTAGTTTACTTTCATTCAATAGTAAGACATGTGCGGCAAAGAGGTTTCATACAATGGCCATACAATCTTTGTTGCTGCGTGAGTTCATTCATTTGTTAAGATCACAACAACGAGCCAAGGACGATGTAAAGGCTGGAGGTTTATAATATGAGAGACCGTTTTATTAAGAGCATGCTATATCACTTATCAGCCAATAAATAGAATAATACGGGGAAAATGTCTTCAAAAGCCATGTATCTTTGAAATAATCTATTTCCGCATTAACGTGACTCAAAGAGAGCTAAATCTGTATGTAGAAGCCGCTCCCAGCTGGCCTCCCTGTCATAAGCGTCCCTCATAGCATCTCTAAATACTGTTAACTCTTCCATTCAAACTCTCGAGTTATCTTCAGAAAAGTGCTTTGAAAATGACTTTGCGAAAAGCCCCATCAACACTTTTATCATTCAGATCAGCTTCTGCCGAGATTTACACCCTCCACCGTGGCCTTTTCTTCTTAATAACTCTCACCCACAGAATCATATTTCATCTGCTTCTCTCATTACACCCATTTACTCCCTGAGGGCCCCACAAAGATCTCAGTCAGATCCCTAAAAACCCATTTAGGCGTAATGACAAAGCCCATCACACATAAGCACCAGCAAAATGGCACACCGGGTGAGACAGCATGTGTCTCGCCCTCCGCTATTACTGCCACCCTTGATCAAATCTGCGAGGGTGTGTAGGCAGATTTGTCTTGTAGTTTTAGAGATGTCTTTGTTTTTTTCAATTATGTTTTGATTTGTTATGTTATGACACTAAATAAAAAACAAAAATGTGAAGAAAGAATGAATACGTACCCACGTCCCACCCCCAGTCAAGTCAAAAAAAGGACATATCCATCGAAAGTCTCGTCTGTTTTAGTGTGTTCTTCCAGGTGTGGAGGAAAATAGTAGTTCATTGTATTTGGTTGGGGTCGGGATGGCTCAGTCCTCTTTCATATTTGTCGTTTCAGAGATTTCCTAACCTTAAGCATCCCCAAAAAACATCTTCTTTTGGGGCTAAGAGTGAGAAATATGATGAAACTAACTAACAAAATATGATGAAACTAACTAACAAAAAGGTGTTAATTTGGGTCCGAATTGCCGTCATGCACGAGCTTAATATAGAAACTGCAGTTACGCGTAAGACCTGAGGGGTAGTAGTGAGTATAAAAATTACAACTTTCTAGTCCCTTTAACGATACTTGGTTTTTGATACCGATACCTGAACGATACTTTTTTCGATATCTATACTAAAATATTTGTCGTCTAGAACCAGAAAACCAGATCTGCAAATTTACAATATCAAGTTCATCTCTAATATGGCGAAAATAAAGGAAAATGTTTTTTTTAAAGTAAATAAAAAATGGGGTAAAAATAGGAAAACATGGGGAATAAATTGGGTAAAAATGGGGGAAATAGAGGAAAATATCAGTAATTTTTTTAAATAGCAAAATCAGGGGGAAATGAGAAAAAATTTAGCAAAAATAAGAAACAAAATGGGATAAATGGAGCAAACATTGGGCAAAACATTTTGAAAAAATAGGGAATTTGGGCAAAACAAAAATCATTTATTTGAGCTGAAACAAAACTTCCTTTAATGCTGTCCCTGGATCAACAGCATAAAACTTGAACTAAAGATAAACAATGTTTTTTCCGTACTGCTTTCGATTTTTTAATACAGTATAACAAAGCTTTGTTCCGATTCCATAATGTATCGTTAACCATGGTTCTCAATAGTGGTTCGCTCTTCTAAGCGCCGCAAAAATAATGAGAAGCACTGGTTAACCATACCCACCCTAATCATGATTCCGTGTTTTCCTAATTACTGTAATGCAGCTCCTGCTCAAGTACAGACACATGTTTTTCACCTTTCCCACCTTTCCCCTCTGTCATGCTCCGAGTGACAGGTGGATGTAACCAGTCAAGCTGAGGCGCAAACTCTTAGAAGAAGATATCATTGGTTGCCATTATAAAGCCTCTAAGCGTACATACATAAGCAGTGATAAAACTGAAGATGTGACCTCGACAGATTGACAAATCTCTTCACCAGAATTTGTAGAGCGAGTGAAAGTGAGCATTCTCAAAACAATCTCAAACGAGCTGCTAATCTGATCTCTGCGACTTGGTATTAAGGGCGGAGGTGGGGCGTAATTGGATAGAGCAGCGAATCAGAGAGGCTGATGTTCGCCTGCCACGCCAAAGTGGGGGTGGATGACGCTCTCAGAAAGCAAATGGGAACAGCATTAGGCGCAATTAGAAGACATGATGACGCTGCATAAAAGAGCGGCACAGCTCTTTTGTCCCGGGACCGGATGCAGGATGCTAAGCTCTCACTCGCTGATGTGTCGGCATGTGTCAGGGAAATGAGTGCTTCAATTAGATCTCGACGCCATCACAGCTTCACCAGAGAAAGTACTGTTACGCCCACAGCACCAGGCGACAGTAAATCACAAAGAAGAGTGGGGATTTCAATAGCGCTGCAAGATTTCAGGGGGGGGGAAAGAGTGTAGTTTTACAATTGTATGCAATTCATGTTCTAGAAGCAGTACTTTTGTTCATAGAGCACATTTAAACACACCCAGGAGGAACATTAAGGTTTGATAGAGAGACAGAAATATGAATCCCATGCATTTTAACCCTGTATAAACATGCCCCGAAATGACTGTGATTCTTGTGTTAGTTTAGCAGTTTATTCTTGAACCTGTGTAAAATGTGGTCTGTGAACCGAATCTTGCCACCGTAAAATTTGTCAGAGAAATCACATTTGGATAGACTTCGTATTTTAGGATAAGATTTGTGGGCCAACGCTCCAATTAGAGTCACTCCTGCTGCTTATCACAGTTAGTTTTTTTCCCCCCCACCGCCTACTTCACCAAACCACAATAAATCAAAAGGAATAGATTTGATTTAGCGCGGAAATCCCAAAAAAGATTAAAGACAAAGGCAGAGGAGGAAAACAAAGGGCGATTGTGCGCTTTGTGCCTGCCTGATAAAACAATAGGAATAGATATGATGTAGTGCCAGCGTGTTATATAAACAAACTCCCACAGTTCGCTCCTTCATATTAGCGGCACACACATGTTCTCCCGCTGCTGCGTGCACTTGTGCAGGAATCAAAGGAGCGAATGATGGATTAACATGGAGGCTCGTATCTGACTGCGTATCCAAAAAGTAGGCGAACGGATCTAAGAAACATGCGGAGTAAATCTGTTAGCTGTGAAATATCATATAAATACAAAAGTGTGTGCATTAAAAATGGGAGAATCAGACCCATAAATGTTTGGGAAACGGTTTCAGCCTCAGCTCCAAACATTGCACACTGTTGTTGTGTCGTTGGGCAAGACTCCTGGCCCACCTTGCCTTTGTATGAGTGTTGTGTGTGAGTGATCTCTGGTTTAGGAAGTAAAAATCACATTCAAAATCTCCGCTGACCTCTGAACAATTCAAACATAAAGATTTTGTAGAACTATAGAACAAATATTTTACAAGAAAATACAGAGATGTACATTGAAGTCACAGTTAAAGGCACTACACCGTTGGTTTTTTTTAAGTAGTAGAACAAATAGAAATGTTGTCCTCCTTGAGCATATTGTAAACCTGTACATTTGTGAGATTTCTAATTATCTAATATAAAGCATTTGTATCAATTTAATGAACTTGCTGGCTAGTTTGTAGCATTCCTGCGAAATGATTATGTTTGGAAAGTTAGGACCACAGTTAACCTTGAAATTTCATGGTTTCCTCTTTCATTGTTTGTAATAAAAAAATAAATAAAAAAACAGGCTTTGGGCCTTTTTGTAGCGGACCCCAAAGCGGAGACAAGACTGTCCAAAACTAACAACCGAATACTTAATGCTGCTGCTATTATTCCTAACTTTGTTATGAGTCACCACATTGCTGAGTAGCTGCCATCTTTCTGTCTTTGTTTTTTCCAGAACCCATACATGGGCAGGACTTTGGCAATGTCTGACAGAAGGAAAGCATCTTAATGTAGGCAAAAACAAATGTAGTGTGTATTTGTTTACATAATGCATATCATTGCCATTAATACTTAATACATTATTGTCTGGCACTTTTTGAACTCATTATTTGGTATGATGACATACCATAGTTACAACAGAGTCTGTTTTTTGAACCTTTGACTGTACATTTGCCGGCCCATAACTCGTTCCCCTAGAGGCCATAAGCGTCACTGCAGGTGTCGTAGCATGTTGCGTTTTTACTCATTAATTGTCCGTGAGAGTAAATACTACGCTGACAGAAAAGACAAAGGGAGAGAGGGATATTGTACATCCAATTACACAATGGAGATAATTTTTTTCCCTCAAACTGGGCTGTAAATACTGTTCAAGTGGCGCTAACCCACAGTTTTGTCCGTTAGCCTGTTAGCTTCTCTTCATGATTCCATTAGTGTGTATTGGTGACTCGACCCGGTGCAGGCAAAGTTGCAATTGTGGTTTTCTGGCAAGAGACACCAGGGGCAGATGAAAGACCCCCCAAACATCCTATTAACTTTTATTACCCCCAGAGTGACTACGAAAAGGATTCAAACAAGTTTCTTAGTACTGCTTTAAAGTCAGTAGATTTTTCTCAATGGTGTCTCATAGTGTTGTCTACTGGTCCCAGACATTATTCTGACATTATAGCGCAAACATGTGTCAAACGAATGGGTTGCGCCCCCTTCAGGGTAACCCTGCTACTAAATTAGAATTTCCTGATTGACTGGTGACGTGTCCACGGCCTCCACAGAACGTCATAAGCCGCACCAGCTCCACACATGTCACAGGTGCTGCCCATTGTCCTGCCATCCTGCCCTGTACCTGTGGTATACAGTATAACCAAGTCCCTCCCACGTAATCTGTCTGCTGTGATTGTGCCAATGCAAATGTCGAGGTCAATCAAGGCCCAAACACCGCCTACACACTCATCCCCCGCATGTCACCCCCAAACTTCAGAGACCGCCTCTTTCGCTGCAATTTTGACTTTTGTTTGTGGGTGGGGAAAGGCTTTGGCACGCCCGTTTAGGTACTCTTTAAGGTCAGATGCAGAGGATGTCACAGTACAGCAGCCTGATGAGCGCCAATCTTGACTTATGAAATGTGTCTTCTTTGTTTTGACACTGAATAAAATAATAACCACCAACCAATTGTCATTTCCCTTCATCTGAAATTATAATATGAAATTGAATCTATACGTGCCATGGGACCAACTCTCTCTCTCCACCCTTCTCCGTGTGTTGTCCTGACATATGCCTGTTTATTTATCCATATTTGTATTGAGATGCTCTGGTTGCCTTCTTCCGCAGCGTTCGCTCAGTGCTTGACTAATGATGTTTATGTCTTGGATTGCGGCTCATAAATCCACCAATCTGTTCCCCGTCATTATTCATTGCAGCGTGTGTACAATGTAGGATTCGCCCTTGGCTAGCTCCACATCCACCATTTCCAGGGCCGACTGCAGCAATGTACTCATAAATACTTAACTAGTCTGTAACAATGCGACTGCGCGATTGTGCTTTTAGGCGGTCATTAAAAGTCAGGAAGCATGGAGCTATAAGACACATTACACATCCTATATGCTGTGAGCGGATAGTGATTAGGAGCCAGCGCGAAGGTAGAGGAAGGACTGCGTGACCCCAGAGAGGAGATAAAAAGCATGTGTTTCTAAATGATAATGCAGGTCATTCAAGGTTTTGTTTTATGACCTACAGGTAAAGAAAGGTAGGGACAATACTGTGAACAGCCAGAATACCGCTGAAACATGGCATTTTTTATAAACACTAAATAATAGTGCACTGGCATCCCTGGCATCGTAAAATACAGAATAAATAGCTTGCAAGTTGTTTTCAGTTTTTGGTGGTCTTAAACAGGTCTTAAAAAGTCTTGTCCAGTCCGCTGTATTAAGATTAGTCAAATAAACATTACATTTGTACTTTACTATGAGTGTGATTTTCTGAAACAGAGCTGTGTGAAAAAAGGGAGACTGTTTTGTTTACTTCAAACCCCAGCCACTTTTACATTCGTTTGTGCCTCTTTGATCATTTCTCCCACCAGTATCCCTCTCTCCCAAACCCCTCGCTTTTATGTTGTTTTCTTTTGCCTCATAAACAAGACAGTGTTTCTTCTAGCGTGACATATCGGGTGCTCACCACACAATGTCCTACTCGATGATGATGAAAGCGCAAAGTGTTAGCCTGTAACTGAAACCAAACATTTTGAACTGCACACAATCAGCTACCCGTAATGCAAATTTCCTTCTTTCCACCTCTTTCTTCTATGGCAGGATGGTCTCATTTCATTTGTGCGAATCTATACATTTATATCTCTTTGACTCTCATCAAATTAGCAAAACACAGAATAAAAATAATCTTAGAAGGAGTTGCATGTTTCCATCAATAGTGCTTAACTTTGACACCTTCCTTTGCACCCAAATCCCTTCTGGGAGCACAGAGAGCCTGTTAGAAGCTATAGTCTTTCTTCCCACTTGCTGTTGCAACACGCTGAAATGCAACAAGAATGACAAGTGAACTGTGGAGACACAATACAAGCCTCCCTGAACAATCGATGGTGGATCTGCTAAATCTTCAGACAGTTGGAGAGAAGAGCAGTGAGTTCTCTGTCAGACCTAATGGTATCTCTTTAATAGTGAGGGCTGGCGGCTCACGGGGCAGTCAGCGAGGGGTCAGGTAAGCTCCTGGGATGGGCCTCTCATCTGGACTTACAGAGCTCAGGCAGAGGGAGATGCTTTCATTATTCTACAGCTTTGTGGGAATTTCAGAATGTCTGGACTGAATCTTCCTTTAAAAAAGCTGAACAACCATAGAAACAAAAAGGAGAAGCAGAGCTCGATCCCAACATATGCTGACCGTTGGCAAGACGGCTACTCCAGGAATATGTTAGCCGTTTCAATGTATTTTCCCTATAGCCATTAGCCTTTAACTGTCAAACATTGCAAATGATTAAAGTTCCAGATGTTTTCTGTTGTCAACACATCCAGCATAAAAGTGGCCTCTAAGCTAAATGCTTAATCATATACCGTTAAGTTTCTGCTTTTTGTGTGGTCGGATACACATCCAATGCCCACTAAACACCATCTTGTAATATGTTAATGAAAGAGAAATCTCAGAAACTATACAAATGTGGAGTGTGATTGGTGCTTTTTCTGTCATGTACTTTGATAGAAAATGTACAGTAGTTTTAATTAGTTAGAAATGTCTCTTTTTGTGGAAAAAAAAGAAAAGAAAAGTGACTCACTAAATATTATACAGCGTTACCACCTCTCTGTGCTCCCTGGATCAGGTTTTATAACATGACTAGCCTACGGCCGGGTTACCCTAGTGTCCACATTTGATGTTTTGAGATTATGAGTTATGACAAAAAGATTTCCACGTAAGTCTGTAACCTGTCATTCAGTATATAGATCCGCGCTATTAGTAGACATAGACTGTACAAATAATAGACAACTCCTCCTGACTCCTCCCCGTTTACCATAATGACCAGCCCCTGCTCTGACGAAGCATGTTCCTAAAAAGGGCATAAGTGCAGGATCTTCACTGTAGACTCGGCCCTTGCGTGACGTGTAGCTCGCGCAGCTCCAATGCTAACAGTCCGACCCTCATTAAGTACGAGATTTCTAAAATGTATCCTACCATAACCAGCCCGGTGCCTCTGATTGTGTCTAACCCAGCGTAATCACAGGAGGAATATCTAGCTGTAGACAGTTCCAAAAAATTAACCACCGGGCATTAAAGTTGTTTTTAAAGTGTCTAAAGTGCAATGTTTTCCAATGGGGACTAGCGGCCTCCAGTGTCGCCGTCGCAAAGCAGAGCAGCCAGCGGCCATTGGTTGTGACGCGGGGTTTTCCCTGACGGTACAGTGAGTCGCAATGCATTGTGGCGATTGTGGTCTTTATTAACCCGTGGCTGGTAGGACGGTCACGTGGGGCCGCGCGAAGTGCTCTGGGAAATAAAAAACATGGCAGCGTCCTATGGAGCTTCTTTTTCATTGATATATCTTTTAAATGATATAGGCGGTGACATGACACCAGATAGACCCTATCCAACATAATCACTGGCAGAGAACGTAAGTGTGTTTGTCATGCTTCCGTAGTGTGTCTGGAAAACGTTATATTCCACGGCCCCGCCCACCCCGGAAGTGTTTGCCATTGTGGTTTATTATATAGATGGTTGTCTGAGAGGATTACGCCCGCTCACTAGCCCAAACTAGGTGCTCATCATATAATTAGAATATCATGAAAAAGTTTTATTCATTTATTTCTGTAATTCAACTTAAAAGGTGAAACTAATATATGATATAGACTCATGACATGCAAATTGACATAATTATGTCAAGCCTTTATTTGTTATAATTTGGATGATTATGGCTTACTGTCCATTTTCAAAATATTCTAATTTTATGAGATTCTTAATTTGGGGTTTTTACAAGCTGAGCCATAATAATCAAAATTATAACAAATAAAGGCTTGACATATCTCACTTTGCATGTAATGAGTCTATATCATATATTAGTTTCACAGTTTAAGTGGAATAACAGAAGTGAATGCACTTTTTCATGATATTCTAATTATATGACGAGCACCTGTATATTGTAAACTCAGACATTTGTGGGAAAAACACTGTTCATAATTACAAAGCATTTGTATCAATTTCAGGATAGTTTTTCGAGCATTTCTGTAAAAGTGACCCTGCAAGTTATGAAATGTGCCTATAAACTCATCCCTGTGAAGAATCGGGATATTAGAATTTAGTGGCTTCCTCTTTCATTGTTTGTAATTTAAAAAGTATAAAGGATCCGGGAAAAAAGGATCCGGGAACTATTTTGGAAGAAATACAGCAAAGATTTGAGATGATATAATGGTGTTTAATGAGAGTAACTGTTTTTGCCCGGTCCTTAAATCCATCACATCAATCCAAAATTGTTCCTGAAACTACTAATTTACAAATTTTCCACTAAATGTGTGCAAAAAAAAAAAAGTAATCTGTTAGTGCCATGTGGTAATGACTTGCTTTGACCAGTGGGGGGCAGCGGTCAGTCACGTTTTCAGAGTTGTGTTGTCACTATCACAGGGATGTCAAACTGGACAGTGTGGGGTTGACTCTGCTTGTGTCTGGCCGCTCTCTGCATACCGGGGACAGCTATGTATAGCATGTGGTTTTGTGGCTGCTCTTGCGTCTCTGCGTCAAAAGAGGAGAGCCAAAGTCTGATTAGGAAAGTTAAGTTTTGCCTCGGTCTGATGCCAATGCATTAGAGTGAAAAGTCTACCCCTGGACAGCTGAAATAAATAGATAAATGAACAAATATAATAAGATATCTGGCCTACTACACTGCTATTAAGACCAGAACAAATAAGGGCCTTTTAAGTTTGGTTTTATGTTTCTCCACAGACTGAGCTGAGTGGACTAGAGTAAGCACTGGGAAGAGTCTGGAGCCTCAGTCAATATTATTTGCTTGTTTAACGAATATTGAGCCATGTTATGTAACCCCACACCTGTTATACCAGCTTCCTTCCAAGAAGCTAAAGTAAAAGTGTGTCTATATAATAAATACTGTATCATCTGACCTCCTAGGTGATGTGGAGTGGGGTTAGGGTTCAGGAGTAGGGGTTTCTGGGTGCATCTCTCCTCTCCTGCCCCTCTGTTGCGCCTGTGTGCAAGGCTCTGTCCGCGCGTCACACTCCGTCAGCCAGCAAACGTGATTATCCCGACCAACTTGTAACCACAGACACAGTAAAGGTTGGTAATGATTAGAGTTTATCCACAAATGCCTTTACCCCAACTCCTCACCCGCCACAAACTGCATAGCGTACAGTACTAAAATACTATTTGCATGTTTGTGCTGCCAAGTATTTTATTTTGGATTCATTTCTTCTGGTTCAGTCAAAAGATTGACCTCAAGCAATGTCAGTTATCTCAAAGATGCATTTGAAAGTGTTGCCATGCTGACATACAGGAGGGGTAATAGATCCTCTTACAGATGTTTCATTTTGATAATCCTGTGCAAAATGAGCGTCTGGCTCATCATTAGGAGCTGTTTGTTTCAAGATTCAAGATTTTTTATTTGTCAAACCATGTGAATGATTTGAAATTATATTTCTCTCCTCCTTGATTGTGGAGCGGGGGGTGGGGGAAGAGGGGTGGAAGGGATGGCCAGACTGCTCACCTCACTCCTGTAGTTTGACTCGTCTCTGTTGTTGATGAGACCCATCACTGTTGTGTCATCTGCAAACTTGATGAAGAGGTTTGAGTCGTACTTTGGAGCGCAGTCATGGGTCAGCAGAGTGAACAGGAGGGGGCTCAGCACACAGCCTTGGGGAGCTCCCGTGTTCAGTGTGATGGTTCTGGAGGACTTTCCGCCGACACGTACAGCCTGTGGTCTCCCCGTCAGAAAGTCCAGCAGCCAGTTACACAGTGATGTGTTGATCCCCGGGTGGAGCAGTTTGTGTATTAGCTGCTGTGGGATTATAGTGTTGAATGCTGAGCTAAAGTCTAAAAACAGCATTCTAACGTAAGAGTCCTTTGTTTCAAGGTGAGTGAGGGCTGAATGAAGCGCAGTGGAGATGGCATCTTCAGTTGAGCGCTTGGACCAATAAGCAAACTGGTATAGGTCCAGGGTGGGACGGAGAACAGACTTGATGTGTTCCATGACGAGCCGCTCGAAGCACTTCATAAGAATTGGAGTGAGTGCTACTGGGTGGTAGTCATTAAAGCAGGATGGTGGTGACTTCTTTGACACCGGAATGATGGTGGTTGTTTATGTATCAGAGGATCATATTTGCTCCTTAGCAACATGTACTGTAGACAGGAATGTTCCTTAGGCTTTAATCAGTTATAACATGCTCTATAATCATTGAAAAACAAATAAAGAATTCGGTCACCTTTTCTCCTGTAGGGAAGTTTGTGACTACTTTTAAAACTGTATTTGTTCAATTTAAGGCTGGCAAAGTTAAAGGTGCACTATGCAACTTTTTAAGTAAAAAAAAAAAGTTGATATTGGTGCGTATTTGACCTTTCAGTGACTCAGCGGCTGTATGGTTGGTTAGCTTGGTGCCTTTGCGTTCCATCCCAGTGGCTCGACCGATGTGTCATGATCAATTTTATTTACGTTTTTTAAGATTTCTGGTAGATTTTCAGAATAGAATGTATATTTAACCATGGATACGGTTCAATTAGCAGTGAAAACCTAAAAAAAAACAATTGATCCTGGAGCCCTGGGGCGTCCTACAGGCCATCGGGATGGTAAGTAAACCCGACGTATTAATATCAACTTATTTTTGTACATAAAAATTTGCACCTTTTAAAGAGGTGTGCTTTTTCGTCATTTTTTTGTGGCGTTTTGATCCTTGTTTGTTTTTTTATTTTGACTCTGTCTTGAAACTTTTAAATTTGGGTAATGCCAAACTGGAGAAAATGAGCGCGGTTAAGGTGGGGGTGAAGAGGTTAAAGCTTTAACTCATGATTAATCAAAAACTTTATTGATGCATTAACTATGGACTAATTGCTAAAAAATAATTGCGTATGTTTTGACTAAACATGCTCCTGTATCTCAAGTCTGAATCTCAAAAGTGTGAGTAATCTGATTTTAAAGATTTATCGATTGACAGTGCTATTCAGTTTATAACTATTTCTATACAAAACTGCCATCCTTTCCCAACGCCACGTCCTTCTTGTATAGCACGTACTGTATAATGCTGTATACTCAATGTTTTGTCTGGCAGTGCGGCGTCCTAGTTTAGAACCCCATGCATGGTTGAGTTGGCGTTGTTTGACTTTAATGACGGGGAGTACTCAGCCAAGAGCGGAGAAAATAGCAGGAGAAAATATCTTCTGCTTGTTTTCTGAAACGGCGAGAACGTCAAACATGATAAGACTGGAAGACTGTGCTCAAGAATAAACATGCAGTTACTTTATTTGTGGTTCTGCATAAGAATGAGTTGGAAGGAAATTCCCCTCTCATCTGGGGAAGATAAAAGCGCTGTCTGTCTGGGGTGGCTTGTTTGTGCCGCCTAATTGCGAAATAGTGCCGCGCGGATGGTGCTGTGTGAGATTCCTGACTGAGTATCCACAGTAGTGATCCACGCCGGTAACAACGATCTCAAACTTCAGCAGTCAGAAAAACTCAACCAAGGCTTAATTTCACTCATCAACACCATTAAAAACAACAATAAAATTTGCATAGTTTCTGGACCATTCTCTGCGCCCTGTTTTAGGGATGGAAAATTTAGCAGAGCGAGGCTGCTCTATCTGTTTTTAAAGAACTACTGCACGAAAAATAACATCCCATACGTGGACAATTTCATTTTTAACAGGCCTGGACTTTTCAAAAAGGACAGACTACACCCCAACTTCACCGGATCCCACCTGTTTTCACAGAACATTCAACTTAGGCAAGGCAAGGCAAGGCAAGTTTATTTGTAGAGCACAATTCATACACGAGGCAATTCAAAGTGCTTCACAGTTGCAGAAAAAATTACAAGAAAACAGTTAAAATCAATCAATGAAACAACAACACAAAGTTAATCAATGACAGTAAAAGGCAAGAGTGCAGATAAAATACTTTCAGTTTTCATATGCACGGGTAAAAAGAGCCGTTTTCAGCCTGGATTTGAACATTGTCAGAGTTGAGGCCTGTCTCACATCCTCATGAAGACTGTTCCAGGTTTTAGCTGCATGAAACTGAAACGCAGCCTCACCGTGTTTATTATTGACTCTGGGAACCACCAGGAGACCCCTCCCTGAAGTTCTCAGGGCCCGAGATGGTTCATACGGCTCTAACATGTCAGAGATGTACTTTGGTGCTAAACCATGAAAAGACTTGTACACAAGCAGAGCTGTTTTAAATTCTATTCTCTGAGTGACAGGAAGCCAGTGCAGAGACCGGAGCACTGGACTAATGTGGTCGTATTTCCTGGTTTTTGTCAGGACTCGAGCAGCAGCGTTCTGGATGTACTGCAGCTGTCTAACAGCTCGTTTAGAAAGGCCAGTGAGCAGGCCGTTACAGTAGTCTAACCTGCTAGAGACAAATGCATGGATGAGTCTCTCTAAGTCTGGTTTTGACACTATTCCTCTGATCTTAGCAATGTTCTTCAGATGGTAAAAAGCTGATGATGTTATTGCTTTGATGTGGCTGTTTAAGTTCAGGTCTGAGTCCATGATTACTCCTAGATTTCTAACCTGATTTTTGGTTTTAGAGCGAGAGACTCAAGGTGACTGATAACACTTTGTCTTTGTGTCTGTGGGCCAAAGACAATGATCTCAGTTTTGTCTGAGTTTAGTTGGAGAAAGTTGTTTTGCATCCACAAACTGATCTGTTCGATGCAGTGACAGAGAGTATCTACAGGCCCATGTTCACCTGCCGTCAGTGACAACTTACAATAGAATCAGCAGCATGAAGGTCTCCCTCCACACCCACCATAACGGATATTCCTGTTTTTATCAGCAGACAGCGCACCAAAGGTAAGACTACTCGCACTGTTAATACTAATAACCTCAGACCTATCACCAAAGCACAGTCATCACATAGTTCCTTAGATACTCAGTCCCCTACCACAGTGAACATGGCTCTTTTAAATGTCCGCTCTCTGCTGAATAAGTCTTTTATTGTAAATGATTTGATTTTAGATAATAATCTTGATTGTTTGTTTCTAACTGAAACCTGGCTGGGTGCGGATGCGAATGCCGTTCTTGCTGAGGCCTCTCCACCTAATTTTAGCAGCGCCTTTTCAACCAGAAATGGAAAAAGGGGAGGTGGCACTGCCTCTATAAGCATAAACACTCTTGCCACCAAACTTATTTTATTTGATCAATACACGAGTTTCGAGCACCACGCAATGTTGTTTAGTAACCCCCCGATTTTATGTGTCACTATCTATAGACCTCCCAAAAGATGTCCCCTTTTTATTAATGAATTCTCAGACTTTCTAGCAATTTTACATAGCTCCTTTAATATGATAATTTTAACCGGTGATTTTAATCTACACATAGACAACATTTTAGACCCCATTTCTGCCGAGTTTTTAAATGTTCTTAATTACATGGATTTCACCCAACATGTCACGCAGCCAACTCACGAGAAAGAACACAGTCTGGACCTGGTCATCACGTATGGCCTGTCCACTACTGTGTCCTCTGTTATCGACTTGGCTGTCTCTGACCATTACTGTGTGTTTTTAATGTCACATTTTTTCCAGCGAGAATCCTCAGCAAAAACTGTGAGGAAACGTTATTTTACCCCTGAAGTGGCTACAAAATTTAGTAGTAGTTAGTAGTAGTTTATTTTTCTTTGGTCATTATGAACATTTAGATCTTAGGTCACATGATTTTCAAAGATCTTATACATTATACAATAAGAAAAAAAGTTTACATTCAGAATTTAAGTGCTAGATGATGCCTGACCGAAAGGGGTTTAGGCTGAAGTGAAGACTTATTTTGCCTAAACCCTTTTACAACTGAGAGACTATATCCAAAGATGACACATTATACAGTTTCTCTTATACCAACAATGGTAACATGTAAGCACAAAACTTAAACTTCAACAATCAAAATGATATTATGCATCCTCGATTAACTTCTTTTCTAATGATCTTCATTCAAATGTTCTATACTTCTCCATAATGTTTAACTTATACATTTTCTTAAATGCATTAATCACAGAGGATACCTGCTCCTCTAAGGTCCATAAAATTACATGTGGTATGCCCCACTGGGTTCGATTTTAGGGCCAGTGCTATTTAACCTGTATATGCTCCCTCTTGGTGATGTCATCAGGAGACATGGAGTCAACTTTCATAGTTACGCTGATGATACACAGTTGTACATCTCCATGTCTCCTGATGACACCAGGCCAATGGGTGCACTTTTTAACTGCATTTGAAGTATCCTGGATGGCAGAAAACATTCTCCAGCTTAACCAGAACAAAACTGAAGTTTTAGTCATCTGTCCTGAGGCCCAGAGAGAGAAACTTTTACCCAAACTACAGTCATTGTCTTTTAATCCTTCCTCACAGGTGAAGAACCTGGGCGTGATTTTTGACTCTGAGCTGACTTTTATTCCACACATTAAGAATATCACAAAAATAGGTTTTTACCATCTAAAGAACATGGACAGAGTCCGCCCCATTCTCTCCCGGGCCAACACGGAGACGCTAATGCATGCTTTTATCACCAGTCGTATCGACTAGTGTAATGCCCTGCTTTCTGGTCTTCCCAAAAAGAGTATCTCAGGTTTACAACTTTTACAAAATTCAGCAGCTCGTGTCCTGACGAAGACCAGGAGGCGGGACCACATTACACCGGTTTTAGAGTCGCTGCATTGGCTCCCCGTGTGTTTCAGGATCGATTTTAAAGTTCTTGTCTTGGTCCTTATTTTTCATAACTGCTTTTACCTTATGAACCTTCACGGCCCCTTCGCTCCTCCGGCAGGGGTCTCCTAGTTATTCCTCCTAGTTATTCGGGGTTAGTGTCTACTAACCCCGAATATAAGAATTATTTCACAACGCCACCCTGAACTTTATGGGGTCAGGGAACCCCGATCTACATTCACCCCTCTATAGAAAAAGGACACGCAGGTCCGTAGAACTGAAAGGACAATGAGACATTTTTATATATAAAATACATTTCTTTTATTAGGTCCTAAGAATTAAATAGTTTAAATCCATCCATCCATTTTCTTCCACTTTATCTGGGGCCGGGTCCGATCCACGCACACCTCCTCCAGCTGTTCTGGGGGACCCCGAGGCGACACCAGGCCAGCTCAGAGACATAGTCCCACCAGCGTGTCCTGGGCCTTCCACGAGGCCTCCTCCCAATAGGACATGCCTGGAACATCTCCCGAGGGAGGCGGCCAGGAGGCATCCGGAACAGATGCCCTAGCCACCTCAGCTGGCTCCCTTCGACGTGAAGGAGCAGCGACTCTACTCCGAGCTCCTCCCGGGTAACTGAGCTCCTCACCCGATCTCGAAAGGTGCGCCCAGCCACCCTGCGAAGGAAACTCATTTCGGCCGCTTGTATCCACGATCTTGTCCTTTCGGTTAGTTTAAATCATTCAACAACAAAAAAAAAAACATTTAATTCGCTGAACTGCATCTCTAAAAAACCAACATGTGATAAGGTCCAGAGTCAGTTAAACAGAACCCAGAGTCGTACAGATAACTCCCTAGGGCTCAGCGCAGCATAAACGTGGCGGCCTGTGCACCGACCGCTTTGGTCCGCCGCTATGGTGACCCATGAGTGAAGTCAATTGTTCTACAAGTCCAGACGATGCATCCAAGAAGAAGGGGAGGCTCTGTGATATCCAACCCTACGAATTATAAATTTGGTTTTAGGCATTTATATTTATTATATTATTTAAGTTAGGCACGCAGAGATAGCCTAGCAAATACGCACCACTATATATCAACATGCAGCATCCCACACACAACCAGGTCTTATCCGGCGTCATGTTCGGCCCCACAGATGCTGAGCAAGACCGAATAATAAAGTGGCCTGACCATGCAACAAGATATTCAACACGTTACATATTGGTGCCGCTTACCATGAAGTCAGACAGTGATCGAAACGCGAGGAATGGAGAGTGTCCCCTCAAAACAAGACGCCAACAATCTAGGACGAATTAGCCCGTTAGCATCCAATACTAAACAGAAAGGGAAATGCGCCGCTACTACTCACCAACACAAATAATGTGCGCCGCCATCGGGCTTTACGCCAACAGAGATGACGACTCAGGGCATCTGTAGCAGACAGGCCAAAACTCCCCATAGCCCGGCAGCTCTACTGCGCGCGGCCATGTTCGGCGTCAGAGGTGAGGGGTCGGGCCAGGTAAGGGCCTTCATTTTATAGAGCGCCCCCTCTTACCCCATCGGCCACTAAAATAAAGACCGCTACAGCCACACTACTACATTCATGATGCGGTGTGTATTGTTTTAAATGTTGTAATCTGTCTGTAAAGCACTTTGTGATACCTTTCGGTAAGAAAAGCGCTTTATAAATAAAATTTGATTGATTGAGTAGGTGCTGCTCGGTAGCTTGTTAGAGTTGGCGCAGCAGAGGGGCAACAGTGTAAACAGCGCATAAGAGAAAGAAACTTGGATTGAACAACGATGTGAAATAGATGGAGGTTGCAGTGCGGTGGCACTATCGCCTTATGTGACCCTTCCGCTCCCACACTCAACAACCTCTTCTGCTTATCAGCTGACCCAAAGCATTGTGGTGCAAATAAACCTTTTTTTATCCTTCTTTCAGTAGATTTAGAACAAGGGTCTGCAACCTTTTGGATCCAAAGAGTCCATTCTACCCCAAAATACTAAATTATCTCCAAAGAGCTAAAGTGGACAGTTAGTGGAAGGGATAATGAGCACCCAGAGTAGAACATGCCACCTGGCCCCACCTGAACCTGGGATCGAACCGGGAACCTTCTTCCTGTGAGGCAAGAACCCTAACAGTAGCCCCCAAACAGTCCAATAAATTCACTAAATATTGAACTAGTTGCTAGTGCTCTACCCAGGCCCTGACATTATACTTGTGGCGTGTAGCCATCTCCATCTGTTTTAGTCACATTCGGCATGGTGATGAATAAGAATTCTGTCATGCAATGGCTTTATAGCTTATTTTTCCTGAGGAAAAGCCAAGACACTCTTATTTGTGACATGCAGGGTTTATTATTATCGGTTTATTTATTTAATCGTCTTAGTAATTTTTTGTTGTACTGCACATCATGAAACAAGAAAACAAACGGTCAGTGCTGGGACTCAAACCCACAGCACTGATGAGGGTACCTGCATAACCACAGGGTAACTAAACCCTTACTTGAGTAAAACTTTGCCTAATCTTTCCACTTTTTGTGAATCCACGTGTAAGAAAAGCTTTAAGCCACCAATATGATTTAGGTTTATTGGTTTATTTGGTAGGGACAGTGCAAGTTAATGAACAAGCCACACCGGATTGTAGCCTTGGGCTAATTTCCATCCGTCGTCCCCCATGCGCACTCTCAAACACACTCTCAGTCATCCTGGCCTATTGTACATGTTTTTAGTGGTAGGGGAAACCAGAGTACCCGGAGGAAACCTACGCAGACACGGGGAGAACATGCAAACTCCACACAGAAAGGCCCCGGCCTTGGTGGGAATCGAACCCGGACCTTCTAGCTGTGAAGCACGAGCGCTAACCACTGTACTACCGTCCTTATTTGGAAAACATAAGTCAGATGTTAAGCACTTAATTTTTAAGGACTACTTTTCTCTTCTATTTGGGCTATATCAAATGAAACTTAAATTCATCATTACTTGTGGTTAAATCCATGATATCCAGTATCCACCTCTGTTCGTGAATGAAAAGGTTTACACAATAATCCAAATTCTACCTCCTGAACATGTGGTTTACAAAAATGTCCGCTAGTCATATATAATTACACATCCTGACCCACTCTCACCGAGTGTAGTCTAATTGGAGTTGTGTGGGCCAGTGTATTGTGTGTGTGATTGCAGGTTGCAGTGGAGATTAGAGGATCAGAGCTCTGTTTGTGTCTGTCAAACTCTGGACCTGTCGCTGAGAAGGTGAAGATGAGGTGCTAAGTCAATAGCATCGCAGCTGGACAGACGAGTGGAACAGTTTCTTCGAAGTTTACAGCGACGGCACGGTGAGACTACTCAAATATTATGACTCTTTCTAGGCCAGTGGTACTCAGAGCTTTCAGTCCAAATATGTGTGGTGTATGATTTGGATGGACTAAAATGTGCCAAACCAGGCCAAAAACCAAGAAACAAATATTAAACAGGGATTCTGGTAGACTAGACAGGCTGTAGGCTTAAGATGACCCTGAACTATGGACACTTTTTTTTTTGCAGCCATTTTTTAAATTCCTAAATGTTCAACAGTTGCATTGAGTTGACTCAAGTGATTATGCCTTTTACCATTGACCAAATCAGAACTAAACCATGATTTAACCAGGTCCAAACCAGGACTTTAACACTAAACTGAGCCGAACTAATGCCCTTTGAACAATAACTTAAACCCATATAAAAAATAGAATAAAACACAGGCATCTATTTTGCTATGAGTATTCTTATCGGTGAAAAATAACCCACGATCCCTGAAAGCAGCCTCGTGGGGACAGTAACTTTGCTGGGTGTGGGACATCCCGGTTGGTCTCCATGGAGATTACTACATATAGCCAATTTTATTTTATTTATTGGTTTATTTGGTCAGGACAGTGCATGTTAATGGGCATACATGGGTCTCATGCATGTAAACAAGCCACGCCGGATTGTAACCTTGGGCTATTTTGCATCTGTTGTCCCCCATGCACACTCTCATTCATCATGGCCTATTGTACATGTTTTAGTGGTAGGGGAAACCTACGCAGACACGGGAGAACATGCAAACTCCACACAGAAAGGACCTGTCCAGGTGGGAATCGAACTCCGGACCTTCTAGCTGTGAAGCACGAGCTCTAACCGCTGTACGACCGTGCCACTTCTTCTATGCTTTGGGTCATTGTCTTGTTGCAGCACGCATCCTATTTTGAGCTTCAGCTGTTGGATAGATAGCCTCAAGCTTTTCTGCAAAAATATCTTGATAAACTTGTGAATTAATTTTTCCATTGGCTCGACTAAACCAAGGCGAAATCTTGATCCTACCTGCGGTCCCCTCATCATGGCTTTACATTTACTTTCAATCATCATTTTAGGTCATTGCATACAGTTTGCTCTTTGTTAGAATCAGGACCGACTCGTTCATATATAAACCATATAATGATAGCTTCCATTTAAATTGATCTATTTGTGGCAGCAACGTAGATCATGCATCATTATGGCTGTATGAGCATATAATCATGCATCAATGGGCACAGTGTGTTTTTTCTGTTACCTGGCAATTAGGTCTTTATATTTACAGATGGAGTTGCGTAGGCTCAATAGAATGGGAGATTTTGCGATGGTGGCCCACAAAAGACATATTTGGATCCATAGTGCACACATCCATAGGTGTGGTGGTTAGGCGGGTTAACTAACACTGGCATTGCCTATAGTAATGCCACTCCTGTTTATGCTAAAGTTGTCAATGCTGTAAACATTTGTGGGCTGATTTTTTTTTTTTTATCCTGCCTGTAGAATGGCAATGCTCTGCAACCTCCATAAATCCACATGCAGGTCCTTTGACATTCATGTGACAGAATTCACAGGAGCGGGACCCACAGCCATCACAGGCCCGGGAGGAAGGTGGCCAAGAGAAGGGGGAGCGAGGGGGGCGAGGGTTGCTTTGGAGTGGACAGTCCTGAGTAATGTCTGTCCCACGGCCCCCGCACCAGCGCACACACTCTAACTGACTCACTCACTCCTTCAGCCTTTTTAAGTGAATCACCGCGAAGAAAACAGACCAGTAAAAACAGCAGGGGAAATATGTTGGGTGATGGCACGGAGCAATATTGGAAAAAATATCAAGTTTTTTAAATTTTTTGGGGGGAAATGTTGCAATTGCAGACTGTTGTGTTGTTTACATAGGACTTTTTATTACTTAAATATTCACAGCCATTGCGGTTTGCTAATTGTGACCATTAAAATTGTGATTTTGATTTGATAGTGTCTCATATTGCATAATTGCATCCCTAGGGGACGAGTTGGGTTAGTTTTCTTGGAAGAAGCTTAGTGAATTCTTGTTTGTTTCCCGAGAACCACTGGACGTCCTGTGGTGCACCTGCTTAGCCGCTCTACCCACACTGAGGATGCCCAGACACGTTACAATGTAATGTCCTGTTTGTCCAGACATGATGCGCGTATTTGTGGACACAGCCTCAGTAATGAGCTTCATGGCCCTTCCCTCACCTTTGCGTTTTTCATTACTGTGTTTCTGTCATTTGCGCTATTTTTAGTACCGTACCTCTGCCACGTCTGACTCCTTTAGTGTTTGTAAACAACAGCTGTGCGGCGCCGTGTCGCTGTTGTAGTGCAGTAAATTGTTTGGTTTTCACTGCATAAAGCATTAAGCTCAAAGTTATATCCTTGAGATGACTTATGTCGAAGTTGAAAACTCAAACCAAGAGAAGCAGCAGTAACCAGTCTAAAGCCAGATTTATTGACGACAATAACCAGAAGTTCAAAAACGCAGCGAGTAGAGGCATTCTAACGTACACTCATCATCTCCCATGTCCTCTTTTTGATGTTTTTATATGCTATATGACGTGTACAATGAACATACAATACATGATGTCTTATTGTTTGGTGCCACTAATGAGATAGTCTGTCCATGGCACGTATTCTAATCATATAAGAAAGTGTTATACATCTATGTCATCTTATCCCAGTATCAATTCACGACATATGGCCTATTTTCCTTTAGCTTACAAGAAAACAAAGTTATAATAAAGCAAGAGTAAAACATATTGTCTCAACAACAAACAAAGGTTTCTCCAATTTCCATAATCCCCCTTTGATCGCATATCCACATGAGATCACGTATTGTGTTTCAAACAACTGATTTAATGTCAGTTAGACTTAGTTCTAAAACAAAACAAAAACCTTGGATACCCAATAGTTTAGTTTCCTTTAAACTGCTGATTAAACCATAAGAGCATATGACACATTAGACAAAACGTTCACCAGAACATAGTTAACACTATTATTATTATTATTGAGATTTTTGCCTCGTTTTTCCTGGTGTAATTTATTTTTTTGTGGCGTTGAGTTCAGGGCACAGAAAAAGGTACAGAAAGTCGCTACCAATGAGAAAATACTGGAACTTTCCCCCTTTCTATATCTAAAACTTTAAAAAAAACTGTTTTGAACTTTTCTTGATAAAATTACCTCTGCGTTGGTGAAAAACTGTGATTAATGCTTACCACTGTCATTATCCCATTAAACTAATGACTAGAAACAGCCTACATAAAACCCTGTCACCTGCACTTTAAAGGTGCACTATGCGACTTTTTATGTAAAAAAAAAAAAAAGATCAGATTGATACGTATTTGACCTTTCAGTGACCCAGCAGATGCTTGGGAGGTAAGCAAAGCTCCTTTACTTACCATCTCGATGGCTCCTGGATAAATATTTTTTTTTAGGTTTTCACTGCTGATTGAACCATATCCATGGTTACGTATACATCACATTCCGAAAGCCTACCAGAAATCCTAAAAAACCTGAAATAAAATGTATCCTAAAGCATCATAGGATCCACCGAGATGGAAAGTGAAGACACCAAGCTAACCAACCATACAGCCACTGTGTCACTGAAAGGTCAAATACGCACTAATATCCTTTTATTTTTTTACATTAAAGTTGCATAGTGCACCTTTAATATGGCGACTTGTATCCACTTACCAAAAAAAGATAAGGTGGATTATCTTTGAAATCAGTGAAATGCTTGTATCAAATTGTAGAATGAACTCTAATATTGTGCATCAATATTAGCTAGCTAACAGGCAGCAAAGTACTAATATACCTTGAACTTTTGCACATTTTGTCATGTTTACAACCCTAAACGTAAAGATTTTTATTTTGAATTTTTTACTGAAAGTTCACACACAAGTAACAGACAACTGTGAAGTGAAAGCAAAATGATGCATGATTCTGTTATTTTACAAAAAATAGAAACGTGAAAAGTGGGGAGTGCATAAGTATGCATATAGCATTTTCGGAGTGCATTAAATTGCCTTTATAACATTCCTAATGACTGCAGAATGTTCACACCTTGCCCTAACCATTAAATAGAGGCCACCTGCAGTATGTGTAATCTACTCTCAGTATAATTCCAGCTGTTCTGTGAGGGCCTCAGAGCTATGGTCAGAGTGTATTGGTCACTAAACAACATCATGAAGGCCAAGGAGCACACCAGAGAGGTCAGGGATAAAGCTGTGGAGAAGTTTAAAGCAGTGTTAAGTTATACAAAGATTTCGCAAGATTTTAACATCTCACGGAGCACTGTTCAATCCATCATTCGGAAATGGAAAGTGTATAGCACCACTGCGAACTTACCAAGACACGGGCGTCCACGTAAACCAACAGACCGAACAAGGAGAGCACTGGTAAGAAATGCAACCAAGTGCCCCAAGATAACTCTGGAGGAGCTGCGACGTACTGCCGCTGAGCTGGGGGAGTCTGTACATGGGACAACTATAAGTCGTACTCTACACAAATCTGGCCTTCATGGACGAGTGGCAAGAAGAAAGCCATTATTGAAAGGAGGCCATAAGAAATCCCGTTGGAAGTTTGCTAGAAGTCATATGGAGGACACAGCTACCATGTGGAAGAAGGTGCTTTGGTCAGATGAGACAAAAATTGAACTTTTTGGCCCAAATGCAAAACGTTATGTATGGCGCAAACCTAACACTGCTCATCGTCCTGAGTGCACCATCCCCAGTGTCAAATATGCTATGGGGCTGCTGACTGGGAAGAATGTAAGAATAGTTGGGAAGATGGATGGAGCCAAATACAGAGACATTTTGTAGGAAATTCTCAATTCTCCAGCAGGAGAATTGAGGCTGGGGCGGAGATTCACCTTCCAGCAGGACAATGACCCTAAACACAAAGCTAAATCTACAATGGAATGACTTAAAAACAAATATATTAATGTGTTAGAATGGCCCAGTCAAAGTCCTGACCTAAATCCTATTGAAAATCTGTGGAAAGACCTGAAACTGCTGTTCACAAACGCTCTCCTTCTAATTTGACAGAGCTTGAGTTTTTTTGTAAAGAGGAATGGGCTAAAATGTCAGTCTCTAGATGTGCAAACCTTGTAGTCATACCCCAGAAGACTTGCTGCTGTTATTGCAGCAAAAGGGGGTTCCACAAAGTATTAATTCATGCTGTATGAATACTTATGCACGCCCCACTTTTTGCACTTTTCTATTTTTGAAAAATAACAGAATCATGTATCATTTTGCTTTCACTTCACAGTTGTCTGTTACTTGTGTGTGAACTTTCAGTAAAAAATTAAAAATAAAATCTTGCAAAAGTTCAAGGTGTATTAGTACTTTCACAAGGCACTGTAATTTGATTGATAAAGGAATAGGTGAAATATAATTGCAGCTGTTGTACTGTACGTGTGCTTTGGTAGATTGTTTTTGTTTTTTGTTTTTGCAAATGAGTAGGGATGAATAGCAAAAAAACAGTCCTTAATGCAGTCTCTCTGATATACATGAATGTGGGTAAACAGCTTTTCTTGTATTTATAGTATTGCTTTGCTTCTATCAGACAGGTGAGCTCTGTGCCCTGCTGTAGTCACTGCAGCCCACTCACATCCTGTATCACACTCACCGCATTTATCGAGTAAAGCTCTGGCAAAGTGCACCGTTACAAAAACAACCTGCCTGGCCTCGCATTCGAATTCAAAACATTAATTATCAGAGAGGCAAAATTGGCTAAATTAAGAACTGGTCATGTAAGGACATTTCAGGTTTGAGTGCAAGAAAAAGCTAGTGTAGAGAGTGCATATGTTGTTTAAGCTTTGTTTTCTTCAGATATGGTTGGCGTACACAAGAGGTACAGAAGTTGGCTGGTGCAGGTTGATGCCAAACTGATTACCATATTTGGAAAGGCATGACGGCTGCCGGGTTAGTCCGAACTGTGTCAGCTTTTATGTACGAGTCCTTGGAGGTTGTTTTTGTTGTGCTTTCAACATGGAAAGTTAGAATATTAATGTTTACAGACTTTTCCGCCACTTATCCAGTTTTGGTCAGTACGTGGCCTGAGCCTAACCTTTTGACTGTGAATAAATAGTTGTGAAATTGACAGAATCACTAGTGTTGGTCTTTGTGATGTGTGTCCATGGGGAAAATCGAAATGTGTTAGCTCGCTAAAGAAGTAAACAGAGTTTAGTTTAGTTTATTTGTTTATTTGAGCAGCAAACACTCTGCTCAAAAGGAGTTGGCTGAAGCAAGAGCTTATAAGCGCCCACCCCCAAAATCAATACAGTTAAAATCATAATTTCACAAGAACATAGTGGAACAACAAAGGAACAAAATAGCAACAAGGAGACAACAGCAAAACGAAATAAAACAAAATAGACCCTACACACCCGCAGCATCCGACCATACCCCAAAACGTAGCAGTACTGATTACCTAACAACTAATTACAAAACAACTATGATAATGCCACATACTTACAAACTAATTACAAAGAACTATAACTTACAAAACACTGTTTGAAGTGTTCGAGGATTTTAATGCGAGCGCCAGGGATATTTTTGTAATCACTCCGGCGACAAAGGTTAGATACAAGCAATACAGTCCTGGGTTCAATTCCCAGCCTAGGTGGACCTTCTCTGTGTCCCCATCCCACCAAACGGTAACCAGATAACCCAGAGGTGACATTCTCCATTGCAGTCTTCATCTCCTTTTATCACCTGCAGTAGCGCTAAATAGACCAAAGTGAGTATCTACAGATGGGTGTTTATTGTTGTCAGTGAGACTGAGGTGTGCTATTGAGAAACCGATTTATTAAAGTACTATTTTTACTCTAAAATCGAGTAGACAAACCTTTAAATAGCGCGTTAAACACAGGCAAACTATTTGAAGACCAAACGCTGTAAGTCTATGCCTCCTTTATTCATCTGGCTGGCATCTTGTCAGTAAATGTGTTGATCTCTCCGTCTGTCTATTACGGTCTTGTTTGCTTCTCGACTAGACTCTTTGCAGGTCTTTAGCACAATGGAAAGTGCTCTGGCATTACATCATCTACAAATGTGACAGCAAAACATTCATGAAAACAGTAACTGCTTTATTAACCCGGACGAGATGTCAAGTGCCAGGGCCAAAACCTGGAGTTGCGTCTGAGGCCCGTGCCATGCTTGCAAACAGCAGTGAATACTATCATAGAGCTGTTAGAGATAAACCCACGCAAGACGTCTTCGGCGGGAGTTTCGGAGACACTGATCTAATACTCTGGGCCCATTGACTGGTGGAAAGTGAAATGAGAGAGGAGGGGTGGAGTGAGAGGGAGGGAGGGAGGAGGGGGTGTAATGAAGGGTTGGGGGGTGAGGGGTAGGCGGAGGTGTGTATAAAAAGGATCGCTGTGGGGAATTAGCAAATATTCCTGAGAAAAACGCACTCCCAGCTTTTCAAGACCGCTATAACTTGAGGGTAAGTGCACGACATCCAATTTATCTGAATGTAAGGGTAAACAGAAAAGTTCATTTTTTTACTTTGCCTACTTACTTCCTTTCTTTACTACGAAGTTACTGTAGTATTGGTGGTCCTGCTACAGTCTTAGTTATAGTCATCTATGTTGGCAATTTTATGTTTTTTTTTTTTTTTTTACCCCTACAGATTATTATACCATTAAGCATTGATAATAACAAATACATTTTACAGAAGTTTGTCAGGTTAGAGACGAATGATACTCCTCCTCAGGTAGAAGCTGAGGTAAAGTTGTTTGTTGTAGTGAGAAGTATTTTTAGTGGTAACCATAGCCTTGATGGGACTGGCATCGTTTGCGGTTTGCCACTGTAATCAAAGATGAATTTGCTCTCTCTACCCTGGCCGTTTTATTCCTCTAGGTTGATATTAGTGTTCTAAGATTTGCAGTAAATCTTGAGTGTTGAATATTTGCCCTTCGAGTTACCTGCGGGGCCTGACGCTGATGCCTGTTTTCCAGTGAGGTAGGCACTTTTTTTTTGCACCTTCTGCGCCCTCCTGCTAAGATTTAAACATTGTATAAAACTTTGCAGACACTTCCGTCAGCACATCACATTCCTCTTGCTGCAGATTTGGTGGTGGGGGGGGGGGGGGGGATGTTTCTTGCCCGCTATGTCTGGGAGTGCTGCTTTGACTGATGCCAGAATTTCCCTTGGGCTCATGTTCGCAGCCTGGGTTTATGAAAGGTCCCATTGACAGTGAAGGAAAAGCCTGCGTGAAACAGAGCCTAGTCCAAGTCCTACAAACAGAAGATGTGGATGGAGCGTTCAGGCGCAGGCTCGGCATCACTGTGTGGGACATGTTTAAACAGGTGGAGCCCACATTATCACCGATCAGGTTCAATCAGTGCTGCTGTTTGTGTCTGCGCGTACAACACGTGGAGGATCATGGTATGTTTATAGTTTGGGTAAAACGTGAGCAGAGACCAGCTGCTGGACGGGTCTTCAGGGAACACCATACCTGGGGCGAAGTCTGTGTCATGTGATTTGTCCCGCCACATTAACTGACACCTGGCCAAGCTTAGAGCGTTTTTTTTAAGGTCTGAGCTCTAGAGATTTGAGCCTTTCATGAGTGTTTTGAGTTAGATAAATGTAACAAGCATTTTGGCCATACTGTATCTTGATCAGCCAATCCAGAGGCAATATTCCCCATAAAGGTTTGTTGCAGGCACAATAGCCTAATGATGGAGGTTGTTCCAGCCTGTTTGCTCCTGTATTTAGGGACAAACAACAGCAAAATCAGCAGTTTTTGCACAAAGCTATGAAACTATGAAAGAAATGTTTGTGTTTTTATAGAATCATAGATTTACTTTTAGCTTTGGATGGAGTAGTGTTACAAAATCTCTGAAATGGAGTTGAACTTTAGCCTAGTTGTTTGCACTACAGTAGTTGTATGAGTTGCAACCTACATTTATACAGTAAACAGCTTTCTTGTATATCATACCATTCACACAGGCCTATTTTTGTTACAGTTGATGCGGGTGATAAGTGCCCCATGTTTGATTCCTGACCAACTAGCTACTTTTTGACATAAAGGATGATAGCACTAACTCCCAGTATAAGTGCAGCCTGTATCCTAGCAAACCTTCACCGTATCTTATATCCCCTGTTATTTGGATTTACCTGACACGTCCAAACCACGCGCACATAGAAGCTGCTGGAGCCGTGCGTCCTGTCTGCGGTCCTGTCCTGCTTTAATCGTGGGCCAACTCGCTCTTTCTTCATTCTCTTCTGGGCTGACACCTCTTTGCTCTCTCCCCGCAGAACAAACGGCACAAGGATGAGCAGGCTCCTCCAGCTGGTGGCTCTGCTAGCTGCCATCTCTCTCAGCGTTTCCTACGGTAACAACACCTCACATACTGTATATCCCCAAATCTGCAGCTCATCATGTGTTGATAACCTGCAGTTTATTTATTTTTTCCCGTAGATTCTCATGAAAGCTCGGAATCCCTCGAAGGTGATTAACAGATTCTCTCATGGATAACACATGCATGCTGCAGATTAAAAGGCACATCCTGTTGTACAATAATGGTCCTGCAATATTGGTCTGATAAATTGTTCCAGATTTATTCATGGCACCGAGCCGGGCCAATTCCTTCATCACTCCACAGAGGGGGACCCTATACAACCCGTCCAGAGGCAGCGCAGTCAACTACTACAACCTGATGAGGTAAAAGTGGCACCGAGCACATATGGATAACCACAGGAAACAGCTCTCACCACAGCACTGTCGACTTCACTGCAATTACACTGTTAAGCATCATGTGTTTAGGGCTTCGGGGCCTGGTGAAGGAAGGATGCAAACTGTCAGGGAAGAAAGACAGCCTATTGGAAAATGTAAACATGTGGTTCACCCCACAAAGAACACTATTGCAGTAAAGAAGGCTTTGGTTAATAAGGGCATGGCCCATATTTTCGGCTGTTACGGAAATATCAGCAATCAGCCAAAAGTTCCAGATATGGCCGATAAAAATACTTCAAAAATACCTTAGACACTATTTAATGGTTTAAGTCTTTTTACAGGCAGAAGGAGAACACACTTACACTTACAGTATATCCACACCAGACAGCAGCAATACTTGATAGCAAACTGTTCTAAAGTCTCTCGTGGCCGATGTGCCACGAGAGACTTTAGAACAGTTTGCTATATTTCTAGGATCACTCATCTTTGAGGAAAAAAAAATATATATATATACTGTGTATGTATATATATGTATGTATATATATATGTATGTATATATATATATATATATATATATATATATATATATAGATGCTTATGAGGCACATCGGCCACGAGAGACTTTAGAACAGTTTGCTATATTTCAGATCAGAGCAAAACCTATTTGGTTTTGTGTGTTTGGGCAAAACACCCACTTTGCCAGAGTGATGGTGGTGAGTGAGTGTGTGTGAGTGAGTGCCTGGTCGTGGTTGGAGGGGTCGATGACACAGATTGGCAGCCTCCCTTTCGTTGGCCTACCCCTTGTGGCTACAACAGTGGCTTACCCCTTCCGAATATGAAGTGAATGAATAACTACAGTGTAGTAATGCGCTATACAAGTGTACGCCATTATTTATCTGTTCAAAAGCTATTTACTATAGTTCAATCAATACTTGGGATTCCCTTCCTATTGCAGCTAGTCACATACTGTAACTAGTTTAAGTAAGTAACAAGAGCATCATGACAGTGAGTGCAGAATCTGTGTTAGTGAAGTATAGTTTCCCTCACAAAGTGAAGGTGTGGCCAGTTTTAAAGACCCTCAATAATGCATCTCTGCCTGTTGTCCAGGATAAAGTCGCCGGCCGAGCGGCGCGCTGAGACCTGCGAAGACTACTCCCCTTGCCGCTTCTACGCCTATCGCTACGGTTACCAGCAGGCCTACCAGCGCTTCTTTGCCTCCCGTGCCCAGACGCCTCAGAGAACAGCCTTCTCTCGCCGATACTAAACATAAACAAATCGATACTAGCTGCACATCTTTTTCTGTCCACTTTTCTGATTTATAAAGCTGTCTTTCTTCGGACTAAAAATGTACTGAACTGAGTCCAACAACCCATCATTACACACCTGCAGCAACTCTCAGTATAGCTTTAGTGCAATCCCACTTCATCCCCTCCTATCTTTGTATTTAAGGGATTTAAAATGTAAGCCAGTATAAATATGTCTTGCTACTAAATATTTTTAAGGAATGACATTACTTCAATCTTTTTATATGTTTTGTAACATTTGTTTTGGATTACAATAATATTTCAAAATACTGTTATTTCTTAATATGTTAACTTCAATATACACATATTTAAATCATTGTATAACGGTGTTATTATTTTAGCTATGAATTAGGATCTTGTGATTTGTACTGGTCAGTTGAGAGGCACGGAGGTCAGCACATCTTAGTTTGTCAACAGTGCATGTTTGTTTTTCTTTACTGTGCCCATGCCACAATTACAGCTTTCCTCAGCCTAAAGTCAGGAGAATAGCTCGCCTAGACAGAAAAATTACAGTCCACATGCAACGCCAATCTCTGTTCAAGGAGTGGACAGGGTGAAAGATAGGATGTCACAAAATAATTCTGTGTAATGTAGAGTTGTAATTGCTCAGTTTTAATTAGTTGAAATGGTTGTCTGTGTAAGTTAATTGGGATTGAAGGTCAGCAGTGATCTGCTTCCTTTTCAACCTCAGTGCTCCATTGAACAACTAATATTTGACTTAATTATGACTTTATTCTAATGTGAAAGTTTTCCATTATACCTTTACTCATATTTTGAGAATCTTGCCATTATTAGTTCTGCCTTGTGTTATTAACAATACCATTAGCATTGCTACTTTAAATGTCATTCTCATCCCCCAAATACTAGAACACTATGCACTGAAACAATCAACACCTGATAAATAGCTCATAAAATTTCATACAATAAATACATTTTGTTTGTTTATTAACACTTCTTGGCTACATGCTAAGTTTAGCCTATGTAACCATTAAGGTAAAGCTAATTAGGCAAGTAAACTAACAATACACAAACGTTATGATATTTTGTCTTTCATCATTGTACCGGGACAAGTATAAAATAAAAAGGCAGTGTGACCCCTGTTCAGCCTTTGACTAAAATTAGCATCTTAATTAGCTCCACTGTCCATCCTTTGCATGTAGAACTTCCTGCTTTATTGGCCATGCTAATTGGTTTCTCAGCACAATTAGAATTACCCCAAAGCCTTTAAACCCTCCAAATGTTGCCCTCGTTCTGAAGGAAATCTCTGTGGTTTGTAATAAAAGTCCAAACCACAGATTAAAATAATGCAGTCCTTCTGTTCCGGGCTGATTATATGCTTTGTCTTTTGCACCTAGTGACCTGTGTCTTTTTATTTTCAATGGTTTACACTGGGGAAGTCTGACCTCTACATGCAGCAGATGGTACTGCACCACAACCCTAATTAAGAATATTTTAAATGATTTATTTTACTGTGCACAGCCTCTCAGTGCTTTCTTTGATGCTAAATGTAATCACTATTGTGAAATCATTTACATCCTCATGTCGTATCATCCTGTAAGCTTCAAAACAAACAGCATCCATCCAGAAACTTTCTTCAACATGATAAAAATACAAGTTGGCTCATTTGATGTAGGCCCACATTTTTCTTGCGAGTAGTATGCCAATGTGGGTGTATGATACAAGATGCCCAGACCAATCACATGTCCATACATTGTAGAGCTACATCTATAAAACTAGCAAAGTGGGGGAAACATTACTTTGAAGTATAGTCCACTGCCTGAAGAAACGTGCTGAATCATGAAGTCAGTGGCCGTCCTGCTTCTGTTTCCTTTGCTGGGGCTCGTCTACCTGAGTTCAGGTCAGTGCATGACATTATTTTATTATTATTTTTAATGCAATAACCACTGGTGCATGATTATAGTCACTTGAGACATTTATGTGACACTATGTCAGTTATCACTAATTGACACTGTGCAATACAGTTTTTTCAGACATTCTCACCTATACAGATACTACATTTCTACTTCATTTTAAAAGCATTAACTATATTTGCTTCTGTCATCTTTAACAGGGGCATCTGTTGATCGACCAGTTGCAGAACCTGGGGAAGATGGTAAGATTACCTTATGTCCTTTCATTCAGTGCTTGGGCTGCAGAATCTAGATTTACTGATGAAAGCATTTTCTATAAACTTTCCACTTCTGCATGTGCTCATAATATAATATAATATAATATAATATACATTTTACAAATAAAAAACACATGCATTACTTCATACCTTGGCCTTATACAGTAGCTCCACATGTTGTTGTACTGTGTGGTATTGTATGTGGCTTATGTGTGGAAAGAACAGCTTCATTTTACAGTTCAGAGAATCTTCAAAGCCACATTTACTGTAAGAAATCATATAGTGAAGGATTAAGTTACAGCAGGGAAGACATTGAAGAGATTGCAATAACCACAAATTCTGCAAAACATTAATCTATAAGCCCAACCCTGATAGTAAACAGTATCAGTATTATTCAATAGTACAGTATATTCACAGATCAACAAAGAACCCGGTCTGTAAAAATGTCATTTCTTTTCAATGTGAAGGCGTGTTCTTGGAGCCTGAGCGCGCCGACTCCGTGGTGAGGCAGAGGAGAGCCCTGTCCCAGTTTCAGCTGGAGAGGTAAACAAAACCTCACCTGACGACGTTCTTACTAAGCATGAAGCTTTTCAACCATTCTACCACGGTTTGAGCCATGCATGAATGGTACTGAAGTTCAATAACAATAATCGAGTCAGTTCTTCCTGATGCTTCAGACAATGCAGGAACATGAACCCAGGAAGACGTTTTCATGGGGATCCTTAAACCTTTGACCTAAAAGCATGTCATGTTTGTTTGCCCTCAGCCTGAGAGAGGTGTGCGAGGCCAACGTGGGCTGTGAGGACTTGATGGACACCAACGGGATCATTGCTGCCTACACCGCATACTATGGACCCATCCCATATAATTACTAGACCCGACCTCATGAGAGCGACTGCAACCTGGATCTTCAGTGAGCTTCAGTTGCACAGGGGAAAGTAGCCATGTATGGGATAAAAAAAGGGGGGACAAAATCAAAGTTATATAAAAAAAAAAATTATGGCTGTAGAATATAGTGATCATCAATAAAGTAAAATGCCTTAACTCAAATGGACTCCTATATTCAAGTGTCTTCAAATGAACCCACTTCACCCACACCAGGCATGTACAGAGCTGATCAAATCAAATTTTCTGAGGTAGCCACAATGATACAAGAAAGCATTGTAATATTGTGCATTCCCTTATCTACAGTACTGTGGAACATATTGGCTCATTCAAATTGATCTTATTTAATAAAATCACATAAATGCTCTGTATTACATAAAACATTCCCAATGTCTGATAATGCACTGAACATAAACGGAAGACAGATGGTTGTTTCTGTGGCAGTCAGACAGGTCGCCCACACGTATGAAACTACTTTGTTTTTATTTATTTTAAGGGCATGTAGTTGGATTAAGAGGTATCGTCTCATACCATACATGTAGGTAGGTATAGGCTCATGTTCCCTTAGTATTCATTTAGACATTATTAGTATTATCATTATCACTATTACTACTGCAATATTTTAATAAGTGCAGAGTATGTGCACATGTGTTACATGAAACTGGTCGTTTTCCATTCACTTTAACTTACTGCAAGAGGTCAATTGCTCTGGGTATTTAAACCATTGTATTTCCTTATTGGAAAGATAGTTCCTCTGTGTTGACCTGGTTGAGAAGTCACTCTGTCCTTTATTTATCCTAAAATTGTCAATTGCCAGTCAATTTTATATACAGAAATGAACTGAACACAACACAGCTATAGCCTAATTTCTTTTTTTTAGATGTGCATTAGAGTGTCACCTGTATTCAAGCTTGCCAAGTCTGTCTTTTTTCATTTCATTTTTTATTTATTTCAGTCATGTTATTTACTTTTTCCATCTTGTTTCATGAGTAGCCTTACATTGCAATCTAAAACTTCTGTCGACCCTTTAGGTGTGTCTATCAGTTTATCTTTTCCCGGCACTGCACCACAAAAAATCTATTATTTTCCTCCTGTGTTGGAAAGTACCTCGGGAGCCAAAAAAAAAAATACCTACGGTTTGAGTCACGTGTGCGCAGCTATAAATTCTTGAGCACAAAACCTGCTCCACCTGATGCACACACGGCACCGCACTCGTCACAGGAACATGGAGGTAACGCTCACCTTCAACCGGGAGAACCTTGACCGCATCAAGGCCGTGGGCGAGTCCTTTGGCCCGACCGGAAAGTCGCTGGTCAAACCCGGGCGCATCTTGATGGGAGAGGGGCGCCTCTTGAAGCAGAGTCCGAGAAACAAGAAGCCGCAAACCAAAATCTTCTTCCTCTTTAACGACGTGATAGTGTACGGCAGCATCCTCCTCCACGGCCGCTGGTATAAGAAGCAGAAGATTATTCCGCTTGGTCAGTAAAACAGTTTTTTTCCTCCCTAGGCTACACTAATCAAGTGCATTACGGACGTGGCTACATGTAGAGTATTTCCTTTTAATTTATGTGACATGACGAGTGGTATATAAAATAAATAAAGTAAATAAAAGCCTGACAACGCCATCCAGTGTAAACTGGAAAAAATGTGCTTTAAGGCACACAGGTTCGACCCATAAGGACAGAGGCATCATGTTCCTTTAACACAGTTTAGTTTATTTCTGTTTCACGTTGGTTTCTGTTTGTACTTCAGTTGACAGTTGGTTCACAGTTCACGTGGTTTTTCCATTAGCTTTTCAGTTTATACAAAACAACAGGGAGGAAACAAGACAGCAGCGTGGTTAAGTCCACCTAAATGTAAATAAAAAGGTAGTTAGGGAACCAGTTACGCGAAATCAAGGCTAACCGTTTCAATATTTAAAAAGCTTATATTTCATACGATTATTTAAAATACAGTTACTAAAAAATGGTATTGCCACATTTGCAAAAAAATTAAAGTCTGGTATTAAAATCAAATTGATGACATTATGCCAACCACAACTTTCCCCTTTGCATGAGCTGTTCCTGACTGTTGTTGTTTGACTACAGTAGCCTATTTAGTTATTTTCAGAACATGATTAGGGAATCTTCTTTAAGCCTACAGCCTATGATTACAAAGTGGAGAGAATATCACATCTATCTATATTTACTGTGAAAATGACAGATCAAATCTCTTCTTCTTTAGAAACTATTAAGCTGGAGGACATTGGGGACACAGACTCTGTGAAGAACCAGTGGCTGATCAGAACTTCCCGGAAGTCCTTCTTCGTGGCGGCGTCCTCTCCAGAGGAGAAGCGGATGTGGATGGACCAAATCGAGGAGTGCAGAGCCACATTGCTGCAGCAGGGCCTCTCTGCCACCAATGAATATGCAGTATCCTGGATGCCCGACAGTGCTTCTGATATTTGCCTGATCTGTGAGGTGAAGTTCACTGCCACCAACCGGCGCCACCACTGCCGTATGTGTGGCATCCTGGTGTGTCACAAGTGCTGCAAAGACAAGGCTGTGATCGAACACATCAGTGCCACCAAAAAGCAGAAGGTTTGTTGCCACTGCTACAATAAGAAACAGGAGGACGTGGCACGTAGCCGAGGGAACTCTGAGGAGGACGAGCTAGCAGAGTCCAGTGATGAGGAGGAGGAGGAGCTGGACGACTCTCTGCTCTACCAGTCGCCCAGCTCCTGGCTGGACACACGCATGGGCATCTATGCTGGCATCGGAGCATACATGACCATGCACTCAGTCAAGACCTAACCTGTCTCATAATACTGTATATTATACAACCCCTCACGTCAATGAGGAGGCGGACTGCACATGACCACAGTCAGTCAGAAGGAAAAGTCTTTGAGGGACTGTTTTAACTGTTTTACCTCCAACTTGCTCTGGCCCTAAAGAACAAGATGCCTTTCCTTTGACATAGGCGTATGAAGGCTGTTCCATTTTAGATGTAGCCGTCTTCATCACAACACGATATGATGTCCTCAATTTTGATGCATATCTATCTATCTATCTATCTATCTATATATATATATATATATATATATATATATATCTATATATAATATATATATATATATATATATATATATATATATATATATATACATTACATGTACATATACATATAAATATATTTTTTTATCATCAACATGTCCATGTTTGTAATACTAATATGTATCAAATCCTTTCTGACTCACTATATGTAACACATAATGAAGTACTATCTGTAATACGTTTGAACAGTGCTGTGTAAACCTGTACTTGTACTGCAGAGGTTCCTCAGTTGCTGGTGAAAAGGACTGAGTCCTTCTCTCAGTGTTGATGCAGATCTTTAGTAAACTGTTTACTGTCAGTTTGAACCCAGGACCACTTTATGCAGCACCTTCTTACAAAACCTGTTCACTTTACTTTTTAACATTCAAATTGCACTACTTTTAGCTGTAAAACTTACAAAGCACTTGTACTAGTATTGTTGTAATGTACTGTCAGTGTCATGCAATAAATGAACTTACATGATCATTCCTGTGTATTGTGACTTACACAGACGGAGTCAAGGAAGTACAATAAAAACACAGTAAGAACACAACCAAGCGGTTTTCAGTAATTACTCTTAAATATTTATACTGTATATACCAATAAATAAATAAAATATACTAAGCCACTTCTAAGCATACAGTTATTTAAATCAAACCTACAAAATTTGGCTTGGATACAATTTGTTAGCGTGTAAAGATTTGGCACTGGATACACGCAATAAGGTGTGGTTTACCGAAAAACCCGGCTCAGTCCTGACTGTAAAACTGCGTTGGTGTTAAAAGATTGTCGGCTCACAATGACAGATCAGATCGAGCTGTGCTCTTGTTGACAGGGACTTGCAAAAAACAAACACACCTCTTGGTTCATATCGGAAAATAGGTCTGTGAAAACAAGTTGGACTTTTAATAGATCTGGAGGAAGAAGGAAGTTCAATTTTTGATATAAATCTAATTCAGAGCTAGAATTAGTCCTTGTGCCACCTTGCAGTAAAAATGGCAACAATCTCCAGTAAACCCTGAGTATTACAGAGGCCATGTGTCCACCAAAGCTCGACCAAAGTGAGAATTCAACAGGACAAGAATTCCAAGTGCACATTATGCCATGCATGTAGAGAAAGCACTGAACAAATGTGTTGAATAGCCTTGGAGCTCATGAATGAAGAGCTGTCATGACGTCTGAGCATAAAGAAACTCCCTTTTTATTTATTTATTTATTTAACCTTTATTTAACCAGGAAAGTCCCATTGAGATTAAAAACCTCTTTTCAAGGGAGTCCTGGCCAAGAGGCAGCAAAGGATACAGAATTAGAATTACACACACGTTAAATACACAGTATGAAAAACAGTTACAATGTAAAAAGGTCGACTCAAGTGCTCTCAATCTGGATTTAAAAGTGTTCAATGAAATAAGATCAGTTATTTTCCAGTCTTTTTGCAACATGTTCCATGTAGAAGGAGCAGAGTGAACAAAAGCCCTTTTTCCCAGTGCTGTATGGGCAAATGGAACAGTGAGCAACAAATGATCATTTGAACACAAACTGTAAGAGCTAACACTCTTCCATGAGATTAAGTTACAGATGTAAGAGGGCAGAAGACCAAGCATGGCCTTATAAATAAAAGTATACCAATGACCCAGCCTCTTGGGAGGACAAAGGCGGCCATCCCACTCAAGAATACAGTTCACGATGATGGGTCAAGGTCCTACAGTTAGTAATGAACCTCAGAGAAGATATACAGTGTCAATCTTATGTAGACATTGAGCAGACACATTCATGTACAAAAGGTCTCCATAGTCTAAAATAGATAAAAATGTTGCAGTGACAAGGCGCTTTTTTGCCTCAAAGAAAAACAAAATTTATTTTTGAAAGAAAAAGCCCAATTTGAGTTTAAGTTTTTTCACAAGATTGTTTATATGGAGCTTGAAAGTCAGGGAGTCATCAAGCAAAATACTGAGGTATTTGTAAGTGTGAACCACCTCTATGACATTTCCCTCAAGAGTGGACACAAAGGGGATCGTTTGTGTTTGAAAACAACAAGGTGCCTTTCCTTTGACATAGGCTAAAACTCTGCTCACTCGTATGAAGGCTGTTCCATTTTAGATGTAGCCGTCTTCATCACAACACGATATGATGTCCTCAATTTTGATGCACATCTATCTATCTATATGTGTATATATATATATATATATATATATATTTTTTTTTATCATCAACATGTCCATGTTTGTAATACTAATATGTATCAAATCCTTTCTGACTCACTATATGTAACACATAATGAAGTACTATCTGTAATACGTTTGAACAGTGCTGTGTAAACCTGTACTTGTACTGCAGAGGTTCCTCAGTTAAAGCTTGGTGCTACCAGCAGATCGAAACACTGGACTGGAGGTCCTTTCTCTCAGTTTGTTTGATGCAGATCTTTAGTAAACTGTTTACTGTCAGTTTGAACCCAGGACCACTTTATGCAGCACCTTCTTACAAAACCTGTTCACTTTACTTTTTAACATTCAAACTGCAGTACTTTTAGCTGTAAAACTTACAAAGCACTTGTACTAGTATTGTTGTAATGTACTGTCAGTGTCATGCAATAAATGAACTTACATGATCATTCCTGTGTATTGTGACTGACACAGATGGAGTCAAGGAAGTACAATAAAAACACAGACTACCAGTAAGAACACAACCAACCGGTTTTCAATAATTACTCTTAAATATTTTATATATACTAAGCCACTTCTAAGCATACAGTTATTTAAATCAAACCTACAACATTTGGCTTGGATACAATTTGTTAGCGTGTAAAGATTTGGCACTGGATACACGCAATAAGGTGTGGTTTACCGAAAAACCCGGCTCAGTCCTGACTGTAAAACTGCGTTGGTGTTAAAAGATTGTCGGCTCACAATGACAGATCGGATCGAGCTGTGCTCTTGTTGACAGGGACTTGCAAAAAACAAACACACCTCTTCGTTCATATCGGAAAATAGGTCTGTGAAAACAAGTTGGACTTTTAATAGATCTGGAGGAAGAAGTTCAATTTTTGATATAAATCTAATTCAGAGCTAGAATTAGTCCTTGTGCCACCTTGCAGTAAAAATGGCAACAATCTCCAGTAAACCCTGAGTATTACAGAGGCCATGTGTCCACCAAAGCTCGACCAAAGTGAGAATTCAACAGGAGAAGAATTCCAAGTGCACATTATGCCATGCATGTAGAGAAAGCACTGAACAAATGTGTTGAATAACCTTGGAGCTCATGAATGAAGAGCTGTCATGACGTCTGAGCATAAAGAAACTCCCCTTTTATTTATTTATTTATTTAACCAGGAAAGTCCCATTGAGATTAAAAACCTCTTTTTCAAGGGAGTCCTGGCCAAGAGGCAGCAAAGGATACAGAATTAGAATTACATACACATTAAATACACAGTATGAAAAACAGTTACAATGTAAAAAGGTCGACTCAAGTGCTCTCAATCTGGATTTAAAAGTGTTCAATGAAATAAGATCAGTTATTTTCCAGTCTTTTTGCAACATGTTCCATGTAGAAGGAGCAGAGTGAACAAAAGCCCTTTTTCCCAGTGCTGTATGGGCAAATGGAACAGTGAGCAACAAATGATCATTTGAACACAAACTGTAAGAGCTAACACTCTTCCATGAGATTAAGTTACAGATGTAAGAGGGCAGAAGACCAAGCATGGCCTTAGATATACAGTGTCAATCTTATGTAGACATTGAGCAGACACATTCATGTACAAAAGGTCTCCATAGTCTAAAATAGATAAAAATGTTGCAGTGACAAGGCGCTTTTTTGCCTCAAAAGAAAAACAAAATTTATTTCGAAAGAAAAAGCCCAATTTGAGTTTAAGTTTTTTCACAAGATTGTTTATATGGGGCTTGAAAGTCAGGGAGTCATCAAGCAAAATACTGAGGTATTTGTAAGTGTGAACCACCTCTATGACATTTCCCTCAAGAGTGGACACAAAGGGGATCGTTTGTGTTTGAAAACAACATTTGTTTGGTCTTTTCAGCTTTGAGGACCAGTTTTAGCTGCAGAAGTGTGTGCTGGACCACATCAAAAGCTTTCTGCAGAGATTCTACAGCTTTAACAGGGTTCAATCCAAAACAGTAAATTATTGTGTCATCAGCGTAAAAATGCAGATTAGCGTCAGACACATTTTGTCCTAATTCATTAATATACATGATGAACAGGAGGGGTCCTAATATTGAACCCTGTGGCACCCCCTTGTGGACATTCAAAAATTCAGAACACAAACCATCACATTTAATACACTGGGTCCTGTCACTCAAGTCATTTGTGAACCAGGAAACAACATGATTAGACAGTCCCAAACAAAGATAAAATTGCATGATCCACAGTGTCAAAAGCCTTTGACAGACCAATAATAAGGGAAGCACAATATTGCTTTTTATCAAGAGCAACAAGTATGTCATTTATCACTTTTGTAGCAGCCGTGATGGTACTGTGCTTTTTCCTGAAGCCGGATTGCAGTTTAGAAAGGAGTTCATTAGAGTACAGGAACTCTTTGAGTTGATCACAAACAAGAGATTCAAGAACTTTTGACAAGACACACAAATTTGATATTGGCCTGTAGTTAGTTTAAACAGTTGGATCACCTCCTTTTAATAAAGGGGTAACAAAAGCAGACTTCCAAACAAGTGGGATTTCTTTGTTTTGGATTGAAAAATTAAAAAAGGACTGTAAGAGGCTGTGCTACATAATCAGCTGCTATTTTCAAGAAGTAGGGCTCTATCAAATCTGGTCCAGGGGGTGTCCTGTGTTCTAATGCTTTGAGAGCTTTATGCACTTCCTGCACAGTAAAGTGCCCTCAGTTTGATTCCTCATTCCTCCATTCAAATCTATTCGTATCAGCTAGGGTCATGCAGGATACAACAGTGAAATAGCTTTAGCACTTACTGTAAAGGAGCAACTGATGTGTAGAAATGTGTGTGCACTTAGTATGCAAACAGGACAATATCAGAAAGTAAAGGTTGTACAAAATATGCTGTCGTACACTGTGCAGTGCATTAAATTGTTCTGTATAGCACAAAAAATCTAACTGCAGTGCATCCAGTAAAAGACAGTACTGTATATAAGCCACAGGACGTGATTGAATGGGGCCATCTACTGGCCAATATGAAGCTCAGCGTCACGACTGTATCACAGAAAACATTGAATGTACAACGTAAATATATATCATCCTGGATTAATTTAAATAAGATTTTAATTTGTTACAACTAAGTAATTTGTATTCCTTACGAAGAGTTATTAGCAATGAAAAAAAAAGACAAAAATACAGGCTGAGTAAATGTAAATGATCTGACCGGGGTACTGAGACTTATTTGAAACATAAAATAAACATTTCTATTGCTTACATTTGGACTAAACTTCAAATTAAAAAAAGTAACATAAATAGTAAATAAAACAAAAAGAAAATGTAATATAATAAATACAGATTTATTGTATATGAAATGTTACAAGAAAGCAGGCAATACTGTATGTAATATGCGATGAATGCTAGAAGAGGTTTTCATTGACAACTGGATGAAAATGTGACCAGATTGTACCTCAGCTTTTCTTTTCTCTTTGACTCTCAGATTTCTTGTTCAGAATTTTAAAAACACTGGTTGTTTTGAACTTTCCTGTTGATTTCTTCAGTTCTTTTAACTCACGTTTCTGGAAATCTGACAAAGCACGAGATACAAAATATATAAATATCACATTATGATACACATGCCGTCAAAAGTAAATAAGTACCTTTGTTTTTCACTGTGCTGTCCCGGTGCAAATCTTCTGCCCTTTCCCTAAAGTCACAAAAGGGCAATTGTCAGATTTGGGTTCAAGTTTTTAGAACTCCCTTTTACTCCTATGCAACTATGAAACAGTAAAGGTTTATTGTGCGTAAGGTTGCTGCACCTCTGAACGTCCTGGTCCAAGCTGCTGATGATCTGGTTCCTCTGTTCGATGATGTTGAGCAGCTCCTGCATCAGCTGCTGCTCCTGCTGGCGGTGCTGCTCAGTCCACTCTCCCTCTGAAACCACACAAGGCCATTTACAACATTGTTAAATCTATTTTCACATTTAAGGCGATTCCACCCTCAGGTTTACAGTAGCCTTCAAATATAACTCTGGTCCAAAACATAAAATAAATCAATAGAGGATGAAACCTTGAAACATGATGTAGTGTTTTTTTATTCCATTGGTTTATTTTTAACTTGTAAGTAGTAATCATTGTAATACTAACTATCTATGACTAAAACAGAGTATTGATTCTACTATAACCTACATTTTCAATGTATTTGCATGTAAAACTGTGTGTAAGCCTCTCTGACCTGGTTTATTAAGGAGACATCGGAGTTTATACTCCACATCCTCCTGTCTCTGCTCCAGCTCCTGCTGCTTGATGCTGGGAAGACAAACACAGAAAAGGTAAATATACAAGAAGGTCTTAAGACAGACATTTATCATGAAACACTGTTCTGTAACCTACATGTAAACCAGCTCAGTATCTTTGCGCGCCAGCACATGCCTCTGGTGGACGAGAGAGAACCAGTCCATCAAGAGTTTCTCCTCTTCTTTATCTGAAAATCCCCACACAGCACAATCAAAGCAAGAACACATCCAAACAAAGAAATGCTTATCTGGTTGTGAAAAAGGAGAAAAGAGGAACAAGTTACTGAAAAGACCCAGCCAATTACAGCAGCACCCTGACCTATATTAGAGTGAAGTACTCATTATAGTTTAGGGTGTAAACAATTATAATTGAGCAGATCATTGCATTGGGTCAATTGCCAAATGTATTAAATAAGGAAAAGGTTTTTGGAAAAGCTTTGTATTTTTCATGTTCTAATAGGAGTTATTAATGAAATGTGTGATGCCCTTTCCAACAACACTTTCCACTCATTCTTGGCTTGGCATAAGAAGGTTCTGGCAGATCAGTCTAACCTTCTACATCACTGATACAAATACCCCATGAGTACAACTGAACTGTTTGAGCAGCCTCTGATGCGCCTCTCCAGCTCCACCCCCTTCTCCTCCAGAGCCTCCAGGTGTTTGGTTACTTGTCCCATCTGCTGCTGCAGGTCCTCAGGGGAAGTGCACGGGTCAGTCTGCACCTTCTCGTCACAACACAATGAACACATTGGTTCAAATAAATTCACAGGCATGAAATGGGCAGATATTGAATAAAGTATAGCTGTTGCACCTTTCTCTTGATAAGTGGAAAGCCATGACCTGGAAAAGCTGAAAGATGGCAAGTCTCAGATTCGGGTGCTGAGCTTTCAGCAGCAGCCTGCAAGCAAGAGGCATGTAATATTTACAAAAGTGGGTCATTAATTTCAAACCAAATTTACATAACTAGATCCTGAAGCAGAAAGATTCAGTTTAACATAATAGCCACAGTAAAAACATGAGCATAAAACAATGTAGCTGGTTAAGGTGCAAAGTACATTTCCCCCCTTGGGTAAGAAAGGATCAAACTTTGACCACTTTTAGGGAATGATCACAATATAGAGCTTACACTGATATTGAACATAGTGTTTGATTTACCTCGGTTGTGGATGATGGGACGGTCCCTTCACTCAAATTGTCAGACGATGTTGGTAATGCAGCCTCAGAATCACTCAGTGCTTCCTCTGTAGACTCTGCAGTTGTTTGTACCTGCAAGTCTTCAGCAAAAGTTGGACTATCTTCGCGTTGGTCCAAGTCATTGTTAACAATCCCAATAACTTCACCAACTTCTTTGACTTCTGACTCAGAGTCATCTTTTCCTTCTGAATTCTGCTCAGTAACCACTTCTTTTTCAGTCAGTTTTTGTTTTGCGGTCTCGTTCTTTCCCTCGTAAAAAGGGTTGGGAGCAGGGGTCCCGGGGTTGTACCACACGCCCGATAGGCTCCTTACCGACTTGGCCCTGAGGGGGTGGACAGGAGGAGGCGCAGGGGGCAGCTGGGTCCACGGGCCGGGGTGGATGATCTTCAGCCACGGATGGTTGGTTGTGACCCGACAACGGCCTCTGCCGGAACTGGAGCCACTGACGGACAGACACAACAACAGAAATCAACACTCCAATAGGCCAGCACAGATGACGACCTATTTCTACAAAGGAAGACTCATGTACGACTGAGGGATTATACAAACATGTGCAAAAGTAATGTTCATTTAAAATGTTTGTGTCCCATGCATTTAAAGTGATAGTCTGTAAGTTTGCAAACTAAGGAGAGATAGAGTGAAATTTAAAAGTAAACTAGTCTTAAAATTCCTCCCCTCTTTAACCAGAAAGCCCTTCTTAGTTTTACAAAAATGAGGAGAGCAGGAGCAGAATTTTCAAAAGTTGGTTTCAGACAGGTTGGTTCACAGGAAAAGCTCGTCTCATTGGTCAACGCGGGAGGATACTAGTCTCTAGTTGCTGATACATATATATTATTACTTTACATCAAAATGCAAGACCAGGTGGTCAATTTTGTAAAACATTTTGACTTCCAGACTTTCACTTTAAAAACAAAGTGTGTACTATTCACTTGAATACAAAAGCCTTGCTCCAATAACAAAATCTATGAAAAGGACAAACTAAATGTTTTAAAAATAAACCTTTTTTATTCCATGAATGTATTTACTATATAATAATGACCCACTCGTGATGGTATTACATCTTTTATGCTGCTGTAGAAAAGGTGTCAAAAGTGTTCCATGTAACTGAAGTCCCAGTACAGAGCAGGGCAGAGGTGTGTCTGTGCAGATAGACTTACAGCTGTGTTGCGACAGGAGCAGAGTCACTTGTTTTGTCTGAAATGCCTGGAGACATGTGGGAGGAGAACCAACAGAACTTAAACATGAGAGTCAAACTGAATTAAAATGATGAGACACAAAAGTCCTTCTGTGACTTCCAGTGTTTCATGATGATGTCATAAAGTAAACAGACGCCATTTTTGTGTTTTATAGTCTTTTCACTGCCTTCCCAGCCACCAGTGTATAACATAACTGACATATCTCTTACGAATTTACTGTATGGCAAACTTTTTAGTAATCAAACACAATTCTGCAGTACCAAATATACAGCACGGTATGTATCCTGATGTTTTACCTTGAATTGCAGAGCTGCTCATGTTCTGAGATGATGTGGTCCCATATGAGGTCACTCTGCGCCTGGGAGTCGGCACTGGGCGTTTTCCCCTCTCAGCGTCTCCACCCAAAATGTTTTCTGTGTCCTCCCGAGCTATCCCAGCTTCCTGTCTCTCATCACTGCATCCACTTTCGTCGTCTTCACTGACTGGTGACTGTGCAGAGGCCCTTTGAACAGAACTGTACAACGCGGCCGTAGGGCGTTTTTCACTGTCTTTGCAAACCAGTTTGTCCGGTGGCTCTATTTTCGTAGGGTAATAAGGAACACTGCTGACAGCCAATCCACTGAGAGACAGATATCCACATGTGTCTCTAGAGGTGCTTTCTCTGTAGCTTTTAGCGTGGTGAGAGCAGAGCAAAGAGTTAGCAATGTTTCCTTTGGCATAAGTACCGGGTAGAAGGGAAAGTTGGCAATGCTTGCACCTGGAAAACAAAAATTCTTCTAATTCTTCTTATAAGTAGAAAAAAAAAAGTACACAATAGTTTTAAAGCTACCTGAAGCACTTCCTGTGGTAGATTATCCCACCCACCACTCGTCTCTGGATTAGGTGCACAGGCTTAAAACACTGATGACATGCCACTCGTGGTTTTGTGGCCGATAAAGAATCTGCTTCAGCGGATTCCAAATGAGTCAAGCTCTGGAAAAGAACAAAAATGTAAGACGGAAGGACCCGGCAGCTCATACAAAAATAAAGATTAAAACTATTAAAACACAGAGTGCAAAAAGTTTTACATAATTTGTCTTCCAGTAGCAGAAATGTATGGAGCAGCATGTAGCAGTTACAATGCACTCAGCATGTATTTTATTCATATTTGACATTTTGGAGACAAATAAGAACAATTTAAAACTGCTATACTACAGTGGCATGTGTTTTTGAACTCTACTAAAAGTTGAGTTCTATGGTAAATTCTGTACATTGGCCGTAAAACAGAAGAAGATCTTTATTTATATAGCGCCTTTCACAGACATGGTGCAGCGTCTTTATAAGATTAGCCTGAGAGTAGATTTGTAAGAATATTAAAATAATAATAATAATAATAATTTGACCATTCATAGTGTAACGACTTCAACATAATAACAAAGGAATAAATAGAGGTGTGTGAATGCTTCCTGAACCCGCTGCAAATAGACAGTATTACCTTTGTCTTTTGAGAACTGATGGCAACACAGGATGATTGTAAACTGGCCAGATCTGCAGGAAATAAGGCTTGAGAATTACACTGACAAAACAGACAGTAGTTACTCAAAGAACAGAGGGTACAATGAAGTGAAAACTATGGACTGTACCTATGGACTTTTTGTTGAAGAGGAAGTAAAGTTGTGAGATGTATGTGATCACAGCCAAATGGTCGGGCCCCTGGGCACACAGCACTTCTTTAGCATCCAGTAACATAGGAATGCCAAGCTTGGTCTCTGCGACCTCAAAGGCCTGGAAAAAAAAAACATTGTTGGGAAGTATAGCAGATTGTGAATATACTTTATTAACTATGCCAAACATTGGGGACGAATGACTCACCAGTTTGTTATTTTGATAAGCATTATCTTTGGGGAGGGAGCTGAAATCTCTGGAGGAGGAAGGAGACAAATGAACTCGGGGCACACATACATGTAGCCTATTTCCTGGGTCATTATCGAAAACGGTCTGTGGCATGGAATGTCCATGTGACACATCACAAGACACGATTAACATGTCAGAGACAGATGATGACAATGATAATGGTCAATTTCAATTCAAACATTATTAGGGTGACCAGATGTCCCAGTTTACCCGGGACAGTCCCAGCTTTGAGTCCTTTGTCCCATGCCCCAATAGATTTCTACAAAACCACTGATTTGTCCCAGTTTTACTCAGTCTCTGTCCAGGGTTTTGGCCAATACTGTGCACACACTTCACTTGAAAATTAATGGTTTTGGCCTTTGTGAATATTAATCACGTATAAACCAAGTAAAAGTCTCAATTCTAACACTTCCTCACTGCGGATTGGTGCATGTTATGAGACGTTGACAGTTTTACCATTTAGTGTGGGAAAAGACTTGTGTCCCAGTTTTAAAGTTACAAAATCTGCTCACCCTAAACATTGAACAACACTTGATATACAGGAGGACTATGAGAGGAGAGTAGAGAGACCATACTTCTGTGATGACTTTGATTTTTGCTTACTTGAATAATTTCAGCCACACACCACCAGAAGCCGGTTGTACTCATTTGCTCAAGTATCAAGTACAGGCCCTTGAGTAACTTTTTTGATTAACTTCTTGGGATAGTTTTATCACACAGTACTTTATAATTTAACTTTATTATTTTGATGTATCAATACTCTTAATTCAGCGGGAAAAAACGCTCTTCCCACCGGGGGTAAATCTGTAAATATAAGTAACAAAAGCTTCTGGTCAAGTTGGTAATATTCATTTCTTTTAACTAATATTATGATGCTTTTTGAGATATCAGGATTTTCTATCATTTTGAATTTTGTGTAGTTAATACTGCTAAAACACAATTCTATGCTCAAAGTTACTCAGTGGTAGATTATGCACAGTGGTATTGTTGAGCTTGCCAAATAAATATAAAAGAAAGAATACAATTGTTAAAATTCTTTAGTCTGCATTCATATTTTGAGTAGGATCACACTACACCTCTGATCATCATACCATGGAGTTGAGTTACACTTGTACTTACATCAGCTCTGGTCTGTGTTTGTGAATGATGGCGCAGAAGGCCAGTCCACTCCTGAATGAGCTCGACCAGTCTTTCACCTCCACATTGGAGTAGCCAGCACATGTGACGCGGCACCACTCTTGTAAAACCTTTGGGGATGCCATCTCTCGCGCTGGTGTGGTGCAAACTGTCTAAACATCGCACTTCTGCAGTTCAAAACACAAGCAAGTTAGTTGGTGCAGGAAACAGGAAACCATCATCTTTTACCTGGCGTTAGACAACTTTTCTAAACAATCGCGCGCCTCTAATATTGGGTAAACAAATAAAGAATAACTTCGAGTCCTTTCTTCTTTTTGCGGATTTCTCCGACAGGAAAAAACACATTACAGCTTTTCTCTGTGTCTAGCTTGTGGGTTTCTGTTGTACTCACGAGTCTGTCTGAAATGTTTGGTGTGCACACTCACGCCTCCAAAAGTTCAACAACTGCACCAAAAATCCACACACCTTAGGCTGCCAAAATGTCCACGTTTGCATATTCTTCAGGAGTTCCCACAGAGATCTTCGCAGGCATGGGAAGATTTCGGATATTTTGAATCAGATTCCGTTACTTATCCTGCCATCAGCCTGCTCCATATTTGTGTGAAATATGCGCTGTCTGCCGCAAGGGGGAGTCCGAGAGCTGTCACCGATCTCTATAATTAGGTGGAGCTGGTTTCAAATTACGGGTCAAGCTTTTCCCTTTTCTTCTGCTTGCTTATTCATTCACTTGATTACACGTATTAGTATGGATTCCTATTATTATTATTATTATTATTATTATTGTTGTTGTTTTTTACTTTACAATTAACCAAAATGTGACAATGAAATGACAAAACATGACAAAAATTTGACAAAAAAGTAACGACAATGCGATTAAAAAAACGTATGTAGGTCTTAGCTTTCAAATGAGGCGTTATATTGGCCTATAGGCTGTAAACTCTCCAGTCGAGACGCTTTTAGATTTGGGTAAAACTGGAGAAAATGTGCCCGGTTAAGGCCGTTGTTAAGAGGTTAATTAAAGTGGGTAGTCCACTGATTTTTCTTGACAATAAATTATTAACTAGATTAAAGATAATACTGTCATCACCTTAACTTGCTATTTAAACAAACCATAAATTATTGCATAAAGCATTTAACAATAAAACTGTGCAACGTTAATTAAAACAAAAAAAACAAAAAATAAAAGGATGGGACAGCAATGGAAAAAAAAAGAAAAAAAGAAGAAGAATTAAAACAATATTTTGGGCCAAATAAAAATACACTTTTGCTCAGCAGGTGCGCTTGCGCGTCCCTCTCCTCGCGAGACTGGCCGATGCGCCACATAAATCTCGCAGTGACGATGGCTGCGCCGCCCGATGAGAGTTTGGAGTCTCGAATCAGTAAGTTTCCCTCTGATTTATGATTGCCATTGTTATACATTAGCACCAGCGTGTGTAAGACCGTATCCTGCGGCTGACTCCACAGAAACGACAGCTTGACTCTGCAAAATGTCACGTTTTTCATCATCACAACCAGGATGCTAAGCTAGCTTCAGGGCTGCTGTGCCTGCCAGCTGTCAACATTGCACTAGCCGCCGTAGCTTTAGCTCGGTCGCGCAACTGTCTAGTGGGCAACCGGTGAATGAAAGGCCACAGCTGCACATCTATAATGCGACGTAGATTAAAAGATCATCTTGTCCACCAGAAGGTTCTAGTCAAGTCGGCCATACGTAGCAATCGACATAAAGCTAACATTAGCCGCTTGACAGTGCTCGGTGTCTCGATGGGGTTATGTGTCACAGTCTGGATGAATTTTAAATTGAGTCATCACGTGCTAAGTCAGTCTGTCGCAACTAGGCAGCCGATCTTGCACTGATGTGAGATGTCCTGAAAAGTCATTTTAATTATTTGATGCCCTGGGTCAAAATAGCTTAGCCTTTTCAGTGTGAAATGTGGGTAAGGCAGACTTCAAAACATTTTTTCCCAAACTGTAGCTGTGTTTTATAGATCATGAATTGAATAATGTGTTGAGATTGATGCTGAAATAGTTTGAGATTCTTTATATGGCTTTAGTGATCCCTTTCTTCAAACATTTCAGATAGAGCCACAAACCCACTTAACCGAGACACAGACTGGAGCAGCATCAATGCCTTTTGTGACCAACTCAACAATGATCTGGAGGGGTAAGGATATGGATATGTTGTTTGCCTTCTGAAAGTTATATTTGATTGACAATGTAAAGCTTAATTAAAACAAATTTGCTCCATTGATTTGTAGCTAAGCAGAGCCTGACCTTTAGTACTAATGGTATTATCCTCACTGCAGTCCACAGCTGGCTACCAGGCTGCTGGCCCACAAGATCCAGTCTCCACAAGAATGGGAGGCAATGCAGGCTCTGCTGGTTAGTCCTCAACTTCTCTGTACTTAGGCCTGCCACGATAAAACATTTTTGAGGATGATATATCGTCTCAGAACATATCGCGATAAACAATAATATTGAGTATAATGCAAATACTGTAGGCAATAAAAAGAAAACTGTAAGCAACTATTTTAATTGAAATGTATTGAACTTCTGACATTCAATATTAACACCTTATACTAAACAAAGTGCAAACTAGAAGGGTCGCCATATACTAGGACACTGTATTCATCTGTGCTTCTCAACCTTTTAACATAACTTACTCTCACCAGGTTCTGTGTTTGAACTAGGCCTGTCACAACCTTTTTTTTTCTTTTTTTTTCTTCAAATTGTCAATATACAGTATCATCAAAAATATCCCAATAATATTGATATTTCATCTGCATTATTCTGGTTAAATATTTCCTGACAAAACACTCACTTCTGTGTTAAATAAAATCTGGTTAGAATAAAATGTATATTAAATGTATGGATTCAGATAATACTGCAAAAGTAGAGTAGCCATATGTTGTGTTCTTTTTCCTTTTCTTTTAAAATATAACCTGTCCACACGGCTGTCGGAGTGAAGCAGCTTTTTTTTGGGAAACTTGTTGACTGTTTGTCAAACCGCTGCAGCATTTCTCTGGCTTTTGGACAGTAACATAGACCTAAGCACTGAGTAATGTTCTCAGGACTATCTCGCTTGTATTTGGATAGTGGCTAAAGCGGTCGGGTTCCTCTCGCTAACAGTTGCGCTGATTAGCTTTGATACACTAACTGGGCGGTGGTTTTGTTTCGTTCTCATGTTGGACATACCTGCAGTCGCATTGATGTTGTTCTCTCTGTGATGCTTCTTTTGGCTGGAACTCCAAGTGTTTTCACACGAGTCCCTCTTGCTCTGCAATAAAGTTCACAGAAAGTGTCGGAATCAGCAGCTACATAGTAGCGCGGCACTTTGTTTACACCCCGCCTCACTCCAAAAGCAGCGCTGATCTATAAATGATATGGGGCCTCATTTATCAAGCTTGCTGCGCACAAAATGAGGCCAAAACTTTGCGTAGCTGCTCCTCTGCGCAAAAGATGGTATTTATAGAAAACAAACTGAACGTGAAACATTGCGCTCCTCCACGCAAACTATATAGCTGCCGCACGAGGTACGCACTTTTCAGAAACACTGCTGAGAGACGGGGAGAGGCGATGGCATAGACATATTATTAATAATATAATTAATACTCACTCCTCCTCGTTTACCACAATGACCACGTTCGAGGGGGAAATCATGGCGGATTTACAGACTCCTCCTCCCCAGCTCTGACGAAGCATGTTCCTAATAAGGGTATAAGGGCGGGATCTTCACTGTAGACTCGGCCCTTGCGTGACGTGTAGCTCGCACAGCTCCAATGCTAACAGTCCGACCCCCGTTAAGTAGGAGATTTCTAAAATTTATCTTACCATAACCAGCCCGGTGCCTCTGATTGTGTCTAACCCAACGTAATCACAGGAGGAATATCTAGCTGTAGACAGTTCCAAACAATTAGGCACCGGGCATTAAAGTTGTTTTTAACGCGTCTAAAGTGCAATGGATTCCAATGGGGGCCTAGCGGCTATATGACGGTACTACAGCAATGGCGGCCTCCAGTGTCGTCGTCGCAAAGCAGAGCAGCCAGCGGCCATTGGGCGAGGGAAGCAGTAAGGGGAGGACAGTTTGAGGAAGCCATGTTTGGTCACTTTTGAAATAGTTCATTTGAACTTTATTTTCATCAGAAATTACAAAGATTAGAATGAAATGAGCAACTTAACACGATATTTGTGAAAAACGACTTGTTGCATATACGTGCACGGCACGCTCGTACCTGTGCGCGTATGTGCACTGACACTGAAGTCTTTTAAACGGGAAGCAGGAATGATCCCGCTGTACTGTGCTTTAATTGACTCATCTCTGGACATAAGTCTGACCAACTGGATTTAGGTCCAAAGCTCGGGTCACATGCCCTTCAGACACAAGGCCGTCTTAACGCAGTGCACACCGGCACCGCGGCTCCACTGCGCGCGCCCTCCTCAGACACCACGGACGCTGACCTCTCCTCACTCGGACGCTGACCTCTCCTCACTTGCACTACCGGACAGACAGCTCTGCTTCATCCAACACAGAGCCCAAGCTCACGTACAGCGTGCGCAATGGTTTGGATGAATGAAATGCCCCACAGTTGATCGTGTTTTTATTGGCAAACCCAAACCTTCCTATTGGCAAATACAGCCGACACTTAAGGCTCTTATTTATGTTCAAAACATGTGTTTTGAAACGTTTTATTGATGGAATATACAGAAAGATGCCAATACGTGTGATCAGAGAAGCAGATCTCACTCTTCATTAAAACTCCTCGAGCCCATGTCGTCTCTGCACGAGCTGCTGCAGCGTCAGCCCCTCCCTCTCTGTCTCTCGCCTTCGGTTAAACCCACTCATTACCGCCTCCATGTTTAGGGAAATCTCATTCATAAGTCACTTTGCATTGCCTTTTATGGTCAAATGGAGGCGGGCAGAGGGCGTGTCGTGATGTCCGCAGCTCTCTGCTCCACGTGTGATCAGCGAAGGAAAGATTGCGGTCAGGTGTGCGTACCCGCGCATACGCAGGGTTTTATAAATCGGAAAAAAACTTTGCGTACAAAATTTTTCTTGACTTTGCTACGCACTTTCAAAGTCAGAGTCTCGCACACAGTTTGATAAATGAGGCCCCTGGATACATGCTGCGGGGAGACGGCTGGTGTGCTCAATGCTGTCTTTATGCACAGGGAGACGGGTTGGATGGACGCTCTGCTCACTCAGCGTTGTGATAGTGTTCATGTTTCTGTATTTATTTTAAGCACACGCAGCACGTGCATTTATCGAGACTAAAAATGTTATCGTCCTTCATTTTACTTATCGAGCGATAACTCGATATAGTAATTATCGTGGCAGGCCTATCTGTACTGTAATGACCTGCTGCCACACAACTGCCATAACAGACCACTTAGTTGATTAACTGATTTATTTCTTTGTAGGTTCTGGAGACCTGTATGAAAAGCTGTGGCAAAAGGTTTCACAGTGAAGTAGGAAAGTTCCGTTTTCTAAATGAACTCATTAAAGTAGTTTCTCCAAAGGTATTCTTTCACTTGTAATATAACTCCTGCATTTTTTCCCCTATCTTCTCCATTTTAACAGTCTGCCGTATATTTGTCTTTTCAGTATCTAGGTTCACGGTCACCCGAGCCAGTCAAAAAGAAGGTCTTGGAACTAATCTATAGTTGGACTTTAGCGTTGCCTGATGAAGCGAAAATAATAGATGCATATCAAATGTTGAAAAAGCAAGGTTAGTGGCACTTGAAATAATGGAATCCACTGTAAAATATGATAACTATTACTGAAATACAATAAGCTATGTTTCATCAGTTGCTCTGATCAAGCAGCTTTGGCATTTTTCTCTTTTAGTCAAAACACTTTAAACAGACACCCACATTTTTCAAGATGACCCAGTAAATTGTGTTACACATCTGTTTCCTAAAAGTCTTTGTTTTGTGTCCAGGTATTATAAAACAAGATCCTGAGCTGCCACCTGATAAACTGCTGGGTCTACCGCCTCCCAGACCAAAAAACACAATTTTTGAAGATGAAGAAAAATCTAAAGTAGGCCTTAATGCATTTTCTATGTTTGCATTTGGAACTGTTTCAGAAGCAAAGTTTGATGGCTGAATTATTTTTAAATCTATTTGTTTATTTATTTTCAGATGCTTTCTCGTCTGCTGAATAGCACACATCCTGAGGACTTAAAAGCTGCTAATAAACTCATTAAGGAAATGGTCCAAGAGGTAGTTCCTTTATAATCTAATATACAAATCTGAAGTATTTTAAACAGATTTTTGCTCTGTGGAGTGAGATGCTAGAATGGTACACTTTAGTCGGGGAGATCAAAGGGGGAAGTGGGTGAGGTGGCCTGAGGGTCTGAGGCCGTGGGGTAATGGACATGATTCAGAATGGCTTAGAGACTTGTCCTCAATTTTATGGAAAATCCAAGCTCCTCTGCAGTTTGTCTGCAATAATTGTTAACAGTATAGCTTGGGATTGTGTTGTCAAAATGGCTAACAATTCTGGGAAAAGTTGATTTTAAAATGTGAGAACGTAAAAGTTTAGACGGCAATGCAGTTAAACAAGTTGTTGCATGGCTCCGTTTTCTCCTGTCTCTTATATTGTTTGGCCAATGTAACCTATATGCTGCTTGCTGTTGACAAAGAAATGGATGGATTTTGCCCATAAAGTTCAATTCATGATGTTCAAATGCAGTCTTTATAGCAGTCTCAAGTGGTGCAAATTTGAACCCACTTTAAACCTATCATGACAAGTTGTGACCCAAATAAAATGTTATTTAACTGTTGGACCATGTTGCACTTAATAGCAAAATGGAGTGATACAAAACATCTATATCTTGGACTTATGTGGATTCCAGGAACGAGCATGCATCCCGCTTTTGTTTCCTGACACACCAGCTGAGAAACAATGCTCTATAGACCTTAATAAAGATGTTATTGTTTTACTGTTTCAGGATCAGCGAAGAGCAGAGAAAGTATCCAAGCGTGTCAACGCCATTCAGGAGGTGAATGAGAGTGTGGCTCTTCTCACGCAACTCCTACAAGAATACGACAGTAAGACCAGCAATCAGAGCAATGCCGAACTACTACAGGTGAACAACAAATCCAACCTATCGAGCTTTAGTCCATCAACACTTCCATCTTGAATGCACATTGTTTGTTTTTTTGTGCTTTGTGTAATGAAAGGACCTTTACCAGCGCTGTGAAAAGATGAGACCTACACTGTTTAGACTCGCCAGTGATACAGAAGACAGCGATGAGGCATTAGGTGAGTGTTCAATGACTTTGTATTTCAAATCACGTACTAGAAATTTGACCCTCATTTTTGTCGTACCTATCTACATCTATAGATCTTCCATGTTTCTTTTTCTGAAGCTGTTTTTCATTTGTATTGATCCCTTGTTTTCTTTGACAGCGGAGATCCTGCAGGCGAATGACAGCTTGACTCATGTCATTAACCTTTATAAGCAGCAGGTAAAGGGCGAGATTGTCAATGGCAACAACACAGTCAACACGCAGAAGCAAGCGGGTAAGTGCATAATAATGGCCTATTTTTCTACGTAATTGAAAACATACTAGTTGGTTATTATTTGTCATCAGGAGGCACAGCGCTGTTGGATCTGTGTGGCCTCGACACATCGCCGCAGTCCCCTCCTTCGTTCCCAGAATTCCCTACTCCCACAGAGAGCCTGAACGCTCCCTCTCAGGAGATGAAGATCAGTCTCCTTGACGATGAGCTCATGTCTCTGGGTAACGGAGCATTACACACGCTTTTACCCGCTCTGTGGTCAGTGAGTGTCATTAACCTGCTTTCGCTTGCGCACAGGTTTAAGTGAAGGGGCACACACCTCCAATCCCGCCTCGCAGCCTGATGACTCCACAGCATGGGACTCCTTTCAGGTATTACAAAACAGAGATTAGATCACGGAAAACGATGTGTGCAAACGGTTGGAATAACGCATAAAAAGGTCTGCCATTTTGTAAATGTTCTCCCTGTGTATTTTCAGTCTTCTGAGAGCATCGAGGCAGATATCCCAGCAGCCCCCAGTCTCCTGCTGAGCCCAGACCTCCCGGCCCCCTCCCACAGCCGCTCCTCGGGCTCCACTCCTGCAAACTCTGCCTTAGACGAGCTCGACCTGCTGGGAAAGACTCTACTTCAGCAGTCACTACCTCCAGAGGGACCACACGTTAAATGGTATTACAGTCTGATAAAAAAGACTCTATTATATACACAAGATGATGAGAAGATGTCCCATGGCTTGTTGCTGTCTGAATAGAAGTCCCGGTCTGACCCAGTTCACATTGTGATTATGCCCTGGAGCAAAATGCTCAAATTACAATGCTCTATTCACAGAAAATGGCTGATATTTAATATTTATTATAAAAGAGTATAAATCATTCATCTAACGTAGCACCGTGTTGATATGGAAATGCTGTCAAAGAGAAGATGAAAATAATAAGACTGTTTTTAGGTTTTATATCTTAATGTAGTGGGCACAGAACGTTTTCAGATGCAGTTGGAGACTAAACTTTTTTTTTCTTCTTCAGTGTTACAAAAATCTCTTATTAGCCAATAGCAGTGGTTCCCAAACTGTGTTACACATGCCTCCTACGGGGTTCGAGAGACATTTGGTGGAAAAAAATGTGTTTATCACATTCTGATTATAAATTGACTGGTTAAACCTGCAACACGGGAAACGTGGGTATACAGGCAGAAGTGCCTTCTGATTCAGATGTGAATGTGCGTGTTCTGGACCTACATATCGTCCATTACAGAACCAAACCTCAAGAGCTGAGCTTTGGACCCAAGTGCGTAAAACTCTTCTGAGACCGGGAGCGCGGCTGTCAGTTTACAGCAGCAACAACAGGCTGTGCCTTTAACACAAACGGCACCAAAGATTGAGTTGTGCTGTCTTTACTATCTCAAAAAAAAGGGAGGAGCCAGTGCACGTTGTCAGACTAATTGGAGACTTCAATTTGCAAGCATAAAACGCGCTCAACTCACTGGGTGCCCTCTGACTGGGTGCTAATTCCAAAGAACAATGTAGAAATGGAAGAAAGGACAGCACTCCTAGTCAGAAAGAAGTTTATTGCCTGTCAGACGTTTCGGGGGTCTCCCTTCTTCAGTGTCAGGCAAACACTTTATACAATCAGGGCAGGGCCACTCATGTGTCCACCCACTTCTCCACAGATTGCCAGAAAAGATTATTATTATTATTATTATTCAATTATAAAAAGCAGTTCAACAAAATGTCCTCATTGAGTCCATTAGGGAACATAGTATCCAATTGATGTATCCAAAAACATTCCCTTCTCAATAAGAGGTTGTCTCTGTCTCCACCCCTTTTTGGCATGGCCACTGTTTCTATGCCACAAACCTTCAAGTCACTGACTGTATGATTTAATTCATGAAAATGTCGCGCCACAGATAACTTCTCGTCCTTTCTTATTGCACATTTATGTTCGCAAATTCTTGTTTTTAGTTTTTAGTGTTTTTTTGTTTTCCCGACATAATACAAGTTACAGGGACACTTCCAAAGATACACCACAAATGATGTTCTGCATGTGATTCTGCCTTTTAACTCTGAATGCAAATCCCGTGCTGGGATGAGGGATAGATTTTAGTTTTAGCATGCTGTGACACTGTACACAATTATGGCATGGGAAATTACCATTAGGTGCAAAGGTTAAAAAATGTGACAGATTTGTTGTAGGTAAAACTGCTTTACTAAAGTGTCCCTAAGACGAGATGACCTCTTGTAAAAATATCTCGGGTGTGTCTGAAACTCAGAAGAGACTTGTAGGTCACTTTGCAAAATGTGCCAATGTTTCTCAATGACTTGTTTTAACTGACTGAGAAATAGGATGTAAGTAGAGACCATAGCCATCCCTCCTGATTTCAGCCTAGTGCTGGGCCTGACTTCAATTTGCAACACAAGTTTTCCGCTCATTCTGATCCGAGGAGTGAGAAGTGTTTCCGGCGGTGGTGTTCCCCTCCTCTGCCACGCAACCCGCTGTCACTACATGTTGATGCAGTTCACGCGCAAAGCTTGTCCTGTGTATAAATGAGCTCCATTCAAATTAGTGCATCTGGATCTATAACTACCGGCAGTTTGACAGTAATAAAGCAGAGGGAGCGGGGCAGTCAGAACGCAGAGTCCAGATCCAAAATGAGTGGGAAAAAAAGCAGCAGATTCCTGGTCCACTGGGACAAAGGAAATCACTCATCTTTACCCCTTCACACTAACGACCTCGTTTTAAGTGACATTTTCTTTAAATATTTTTGTAGTTTATGTTAAGTTTATTGGTTTATTTGGTTGGGACAGTGTATGTTAATGAACAAGCCACACCGGATTGTAGCCTTGGGCTAATTTCCATCTGTCATCCCCATGCGCACTCTCAAACACACTCATTCATCCTGGCCTATTGTACATGTTTTTAGTGGTAGGGGAAACCGTAGTACCCGGAGGAAACCTACGCAGACACGGGGAGAACATGCAAACGCCACACAGAAAGGCCCCGTCCGGGTGGGAATCGAACCCGGGACCATCTAGCTGCGAAGCACGAACGCTAACCACTGTGCCTAATTGTATTGAATTAGGCTAACCCATAGCCTATTACAAGGATGAGACAAAATTGTTGAAAACTTGCCTGAATTTATATTAAAAATAATATAATTAATTTAATTATGTGTGCTCTATTCACTGACCGTGTTTTCAGTCGTGTTGATGTACGGGGTAAGCGGCAGGTAACCCAAAGTTTCAGGGGGTACGCGGCTCCTAAAAGTTTGGGAACCACTGCACTATAGTAATGCATTAAAAACCTTCTAATAACATTAAAAGCACTATTGCAGAGATGTGAAAACTTCACAAACCCACTGTACTTGCTAATCTCGTATCGCTGTATTGTACTACAGAAATATTTGTCATGTACTTTGCCCTCACCACACGTAGATCAGGCTAATATAAGATTTCCTTCCATCAGGGACAAGCATCAGCCCAAACCCACTCTGAGGGATCTTCAAAACAAGAGTGTCCCCAGCCCCAGCCTCATCCCGCCTTTCACCTCTGAACCAGCGGCTCCCGCACTCCACCCGCCGCCCAGCCTTGCAGCCACGCTACTGGACATGTCCCCCACCCATACCAACGCCCCACCCAGTCACATAGAGGCCCCTCCCCTTCCAGTCACGCTCGCCGATGTTTTGTTCCACTAGAATCCATTAAACCTAGTAAGCATTGGATGATTAATCGATTGTGATCATGGCATTCTTGAGTTTGAAGTCATAATCCTGGATGTCTTTGCAGGTAGTCTGTTACCTGTGACTGTATTTGACGGACACAGTTTGCGGGTTTTATTCCACTTTGCCCAGAACCACCCTCCGTCTCGTCCCGACGTGCTGGTGGTGATCATCTCCATGCTGTCCTCCGCGCCGTCCCCCGTCTCCAAGATAAACTTTGACGTCCAAGCTCCAAAGGTTAGCGCAGCGGGACCAAAGTTAAAGGTTGACAAAATGTTAGAACAAGCTTGTAAAGGTAATTTCTCTTCACAGTCCATGGCAGTGAAGCTCCAGCCCCCGTCGGGAACCGAGCTCCCAGCGTTTAACCCAATCCTTCCTCCTGCTGCGATCACACAAATCCTTCTGCTGGCCAACCCCAACAAGGTACACGTTTTCCTTTTTATGTTGACTAATTCTGATTAATTACATTAATCTGCGACGGTGGCGCAGATGGTAGAGCAGGTCGTCTCATGATCGGAAGGTTGAGGGTTCGAATCCTGCCTCTTGAAGGTGCACATTGTCGTTGTGTCCTTGGGCAAGACACTTCACCCTCCCACCAGTGTCTGCGTACACTGGTGATAATGAGAATGGGGTGAGTGGATCCTTGCTGTAAAGCGCTTCGAGTGCCTAACATAGGTGGAAAAGCGCTATACAAGTTGAGACCATTTACCATAAGGTTTAGTGCTATTTTAAAAATATTAATTGAAATTAATCACACTTTTACCTTAGCGGCACAGATACTTTTTCCTGCAGACGTTGCTTAGGGATGATCACCGCGTACAGCCAAAAACAATTTTACTGTCAAACTTGTTTATTCTGGCAAACAAAAAAACACACACATCCAGTCTGAATTAGTGTGCAGGATCAAAGGGGAACACAAGAATGAGTAAAAAAAAGTGTCCACACAACTGTATAGCTCCCAAAAATAGTATTTATTACTTACACCAAATGTTAAGTTTCGGGCATTGGCCCTTCCTCAGACGGGCCAATGCCCTTTACTAACTTATTTCCAAAATGAGGGCTGTGATGATGATGTGTTTTGGGCGGGAGTGGCTCTGCAGGGAGAGTGTTAACAGTTTTCATCTGTGTGTTTTAGGAAAAGGTGCAGCTGCATTACACACTCGCCTTCACGCTGGGAGAGCAGGAGCACAGAGAGAGCGGCACTTTAGAACAGTTTCCACCTCCGGACACCTGGGACAACCTATAGCATTTATACCGCACAAACTGACAGACTCTGCTTCCTCTTCAGACAACTCTTCAACCGGACTCTGCATATAGTTTTCTTTTTAAAGTCACGCTCTTTATTTTCCCCTCGTGATGTAGCCTGTGTTTGCTCTCCAACTCCGTGTGTCTAGATCTAGTCTGCTGTATGTGCCTGCTTCAACTGCAAACTGTCTTTCATTCTGATTAAGTACAAATCATGGTGTGTGCTTGATCTGAAGTTTTGTTTTTCATGTCGGTTTTTGGTATGCATGCTCGGCACACTGAAGTTCATATACTTTAATCAATGACCGATTACTCTGTTGGTAGATGCACCTTTTATAATTTGCAGAGAACTAAAAATACTTGTAATTGTTTCCCAAACTGGAGAATTTCTAGCATCATCAGCCGTATGTGCCTCTTTTGCAGAACTTTTCATTAATCTGTCATCTGTTACATGTCCTTCTTTATATTCTATGATTTATCATCGGTAGCATATACATTTTACATGTTTTGGCTTGTAAATTTTAAACACGTTGGATCTTGTTTTGCGATGCATGTTGGATTCTCATTCACACTCTTCTGCACTTAACATCTTCTGCTCTGTAAATATCTATGAAAAAATATGGAAATTATGTACATTTGATGTGTGCAACGTGAAAAGGCAGTAAAACATGAACTGATAATGAAGCTTTCTTTCTGGGTGACATTTGTGAGAAGAGGTTTGGGGGAAATTGTAAGCATTTATATCAGATGTTAATGTGAAGAAATAAACTAATTTCAATACCTTTTAGTATGAGAATTGAAGCATCACAGAGAGGGGGAAAAGTCATTTAGTTGCTCACTTTTTTTTGTTTAGTGAAAGCAAAATCCCTAAACTATGGTACTTTTAGATGCTCCGTTTTTTTTTTACAAATGGAGCAAATAGAGTGGAACTCAATTTATAGCTTTGCTAACACATTTCCAATGTTATTTCCGGTCGCACACTTTTTTTTTTTAATTGAAAAATACAATCGAGGCTCATGTGTGCAAGGCTCCAGTTTTCAGTGTAAATAAAAATACAAAAATAGTTTTACAAACACGTTGCATACAATTTTGGTCTTCAGGGTTTCGCGTTCAGCTATGGATATTAAACTTGGCCATTATTATTAGATTAAAAAATAAAACGTTTCTTTTGGGGGTGGGCGCTTATAAGCTTTTGCTTCAGCCCACTCCTTTTGAGCAGAATTTTAACTGCTCAAATAAACTAATAAACTAAACTTCTTTGTGGGGAGATTCTTAGGATAAACTAGCCTGACTAACGCCAGACAGCTGTGTGCGCTCGAATCTTTTCGAACTTCACAACAGCCTGGGGACCATGGCCGACATTTTTCCATGGATTTGGGCACCAATCACAGAACGAGGAGGGACGGTAAGACGATGACGTAATCTTAACCTACCCCTAATCCTAACGATTGTAAACTAACTCTAACAATAATTGTAAAACATAAAATATTAATACCGTCGTGGCTCTGCTCCTACCAGCAGAGGGCGCACTATCACAGCAGATCCGCCTCACCGTCATGTATCGGCTAGGGTCTGCAGCTTTCTATTATTGGTCAAAAACACCCACAGACAGGAACATGTTATGCTTTCAATTTCAATAGATTTATTCCTTTTCAATTGCCAACATAAAGTAATAAAGCATCAAAAACATGAACAATAATATACCAAATATACAAATGCATTCAACAAAGAAAGACTGGGAATATCTGAAAAGTGTTTCAAACGTCCAACATATGACACACAGCGCGCACCTCGTCATACAATCATTTCACATCTCTCAAGAGTAAATCTATGTACAATGTTTTGATATATTTTAAGGTTAAATAGTGTCAGCGTCGATACAGCATTTCTATCTTAAGTATCAAAACTATCGTATAGCTTTTTAAATAAAAAGGTTTTAAAAAGTTGTGATTTAGAAGCAAAGTGTACTTAAGGCAGCCATTTTTAAATTCTAGATAACCACAACTAATTTACATATGTTCAATCAGAGCTGCATTTTCTTGAGACTCAACAATTGGCATTACATACTCATTACAGGCTGAATATCCTTTAATATAGGTTTAGATTTCCACCACGACAGGAAAAAAACATGAGGATACAGTAAAGGCAGCGTTACTATCACTGCATACTGGCCGAAGCAGCTAAAAGCCCATAAATCGCATAAAAATATAATTTCCTTAAAACAGTGCTATTTGGAAAGCTAACAAGAGCACACCAGGCTGTTCCGCCAGTCTCCATTTTCTCAGTATTAATTCAACACAATACAACCATGTCATAGTAACAGCTGACCAGCAGAGGTAGCCCTGAACAGCCTGTGCAAGTGATGAGATTACAATCCCTGAGGCCGCATACCACAGCTGGGCGGCCTTTGTGACTACGTGTTGCGTCTCCCTAATCTGTAATCTGTGATGTGCGTGGGCGTCGTTCTCCTCGAAAATCTGTGCAGCAGCTGTTCCTTCAGTGCAAACCAAAACAGGAACTGCCTGAAATCTAAATAAACTCAATGAAACAGAGTATCTTCAACCATATGGAAAGACAACTCTCCAACTCATTTGTACCTTCAAGGTTGTACACATTTCAACAGCAACAACAAAAGAAAATGCTATACATATTAATAAAGTCAAGTTTGACAGATTTCAATGTATGTCCAAACAGTGTGTTTCACTAAAAGAGCAGCTATTCCTGGCCCTTTATTTGGCAATTAATTCAGAGGCAGACTTGGCAAAAGGAGAGGGAGGTGTGTGGACTAACAATTAGTATCAAAACAATCAAGGCCAAATGTCGCACTAAAAGATGGCACTTCGAACTGTCGTGGGTCACTCGTGGTTTGTAAGTACTTTCAGCAGGCACAGAACAAGTACGGTCAAATGAATTATGTGTATCTAAAACACAGTGGGTTCAGGAAGTATTTATACAGCTTTATTTATTTTCGTTATATTGAGACTCCATCTAGGCATCATGGAGAATGAATGGAAGGTACCACAAACCTACATTTTTACAAACTATGATTGAGCAATGGAATCCTGCAGGTCTGCAACTGAGTCCGAGTACTTCTGTCGCTATGGATTTGATTTGTTTGAATATATTGTCTTTCTTCTTTAAAAAAAAAAAAAAAAATCAGTGTAGAATTCAATAGACAAAAACTAACAAGCCTGCTACATAATACACTAGAAATAAATTAAAGAAGTCTGAAAACTATCTGAACTCATTGTATGAAATTCGTCAGTATAGGCCTCTATGACAAACGCATCCCATGTCAAGTGGACCCACTCTGTAAAAAGTATAACATGACAACATCTTGGGCCTCTCCTACCATCATCACCACATATTATCGATGCTCCCTGACCCTAATTTCACTTTAAAACCCACACTTCGACCTGTCCCTCTTCCTTTAAGTAGCAAAAAGACCCGATTTGCCTTTAGTAACCGTTATTTGGTTGTTAGAACTCGTCGTCCGAGCTGAGCAGCAGTGTCTTCTCGTTGTCCCCCTTGGTGCTGATGTTGCTGTGGCTGCGGGATAGAGGTGGGCCCCCGCCCCTCTCCAGGGTGGACTGCTGCGTGTACTGCTGATAGGCTGGGAGAAGTTGTGGATGGCGTCTTGCACCATGTCCCCGGGTTCATGGTCTCCTTCAGGCTGCTGGAGATGCTCTTCATTGGGGCGCAGCGGCCTGAGGGAGGGACAGCATTGAGTTTGACTCACATCAATTCACAAATTATTTTTATAAAAGATGGACAATGAGGTGCAAAATGTAAAAAAAAAAAAAAGAATAAATACAGAGATGACGAAGGGAGCACAAACCTAATTCTATAAAGACACATAGTGGAACAGTATAATTCATAAATAATATCATTTTTAACTGTATTTGAAATCAACATTTCTATAGTACATTAACGACAGGTAAACTGACCACTGAGACCCTTCTCATTTTAGAAATAAATATTAGTCAGGCTGCCCAGGCAGCAGCATGTAAAGACTATTTTATACTATAATTAGTTGCAGGCACTTTCACACCAGAAGATTTCCAAATTATTAACCTAATGCCTTATTTCTCATCCGTGGTTAACAGTTAAGATTAACGCACTGCATAATGGTAACGGGAGGCCATTCCATATTTCTTTATAATGTTTGTTATGTGTGTTAACATACAACATGATATGCTCTCAGATGGAACAGAAAGCATAGACTAAACAAACTGAGGCCAATGGAACAAAGCGAATCCCAAAATACAACATAACATTAAAAAAAACTCAACCATGTTAAAGGAATTTGCCACAATAAAACAAACTCAGTGATGAACAGAGGTCAAAAAGTGAGGATGAGGCCAACATTTGACCTACCGTACTGTCCGTATATGGGAAAGGAGCCTTTGAGAGCCGCCAAGAGTGAGAGAAAAGAGCAGAGTCCAGATAAAGATTAAGTGTAGCATTAAGACAAGACAATACTATCAAGTCAGATTCTAAAAGTGTGAAATAAGTTAAAACAGAAATATAGAGACATATTAGGCATATTAAAACTTTCGCAGTAGCCAAAACCCGTTACACAAATGTGTCAATGACAGTTGGCCTGTTTCCCTTACCGTAGGAGTCCAGCCTTTTGTCCATGTAGACCTTGTAGGTGAAGGCGTGGCGTAGAGCAATGGCCGCGAAGAACATCTCAATGCAGATGATGAAGTTCTGGTATCCTGCGGCAACCGTCCCCTCTCCCACGGAGACGTCAGCGGAGTTAATTTCGGGGATGGCACCGCACTTCTCCATAATGGCCAACAACATCCCTAAAACAGTTTATCAAAATTTAAATAGCCGACAACGTAAGCATGACCAGAGTACAGCAAATATCTATAGCCCTGTGTTATGTTGAATTCTGATACTAACAGTGTTATTCTATTTCTTTTATCTGTAAAAGTCCTATATTGTGCTTTATTTTGGCTTTTCAAACTCCTTTAGGACACCTTACCCTTGATATTTTTGGAATATAACTTAGAAAATACCCCTTGTTTTGAAGAGGTTATAGAATGTAGTTACAAATAAAGCCAGCAGAGGGCGGACTGCAGCTATATACACTACAATACAACATAATAGGCATAATAAGAGGAGAAAACGTTCTAAACCTGCTGTATTTGCTCTTACCCTGCCAGAAGGAGAGGAAAATGACTGACTTGACCATGAAGAACTTAAGCACAGGACTGTACGGGATCAGCAGTTCACGCGTAGCGAAGTAGAAGAGGAAGAGAGCGTAGAGCGACAAACTGACGGAGATGTTGTAGATGATGGTGACGTACAGGTAGCCGCTGTTCACGCTAAAGAGAGAAAAAAAGGAAATACAGTTAGATTTAGTTTGGCATATCAGAACATACAACTATTCATTATTTGGTTATATTTTTTGTTTGTCAAACACTGAGCCAACATGAATGCCTAAAATTTAAACTAATAAAAAGATCACACGCATTTTAAAGCAGAGGTTGAGGTCTAAACTTAAGATAGTAAGCAGGTTTTCTACATAAAAAGAAACTGCCGTTTACCTGAAGTATCCATCTCTGTACTTCCCAAAGGCCTGAAGGATGACCGTAATCATCGCCATCAAGGGTTTGACAACACAAAACTGAAGAGTTGCCTACAATACACACAGGAAGCAAACATACTAAGATTTCAAATGTTTTTCTTTATATTGAAACTTCTTGGGAGGTCCATTACCTGTTTGCAAAACCGGAGGAACCCAATAGAGTACGTCTTGCCCCACAAACAGCACGTGCCGTACATACAGCTGGACCTAAAAGCAACAGAATGGTTAAGACACAGCAGCGATTTCTGTTACGCACGTGTGAATCATATCAAACTTACTCGATGGGCTTCCCCCTGATCTCCGCCATGATTGCACTTTCCCCTCCCAGATACTCATAACACAAACTGAGGAAGTTGTAGATGACAAAAGCTGTCACAATCAAGAGAATGCGAGAATTATATACTGTTTTTAATAGGATGACAAAAGTATAGCACTTTGTTATTTTTGCCAAGCATCATTCCATTAATCAAGAACACTTCAAAATCAACCTTACAGCAATAATAAATTTAACAGAATATATAGATTTAGTGTCACAGTATTCCCCATTCATTCTAAAGTGGATTTTCTTCTTATATAATACAGCCAAATACAAACGGCATGCAAAGACGAAGAGTTAGCTCATTTTTGTGCAGTTGCTAGGAGACAGCTTTCCAATCCATTGCACAGCCCGTAGACCCATAAGAAATGAGAACAAAGATGGCCGCCTCTATAAATGAAGACTCTGGAAAAGGCCATCTGCCACTGGGCTATCAAAAGAAATAAATCTCACACTTGTTTTTTTTTGGGAGCGAGGAGAACCACTTAAACAGACACGAGTTCCCAGTTACGACCCAGGGCTCACCTTCGTAACAATCTCGGACTGTGTCAAAGTAGACGTAGTACTCTTCGTTAGTGAAGAAGAGGAGGCTGAGCCAGGAGTCGAAAGCGTAGATGGGGACGATGAAGAGTATCCTCACTATGTGCCTCTGTTCGTTAGGGGAGCTGTAGTAACGCAGGTGCATGTAGATCTGAGAAGGGACACGTTACAGCTAGCATTAATATACCACTTTGGACTCATTTTTTATCCAAACATATGCAACACAAATTATTTTTACCTAGTTGTTCCTGATTTGACATTTCTGTGATGTTTATTTTTTTCTCTCCTTTATTGAACATGGACATTGGGTATAGGATGTGATATACGAAAAGATAGAATCCCAGTAACTGTTCGTGCAACCATACTGTACCAATGAGCCATGACCAGGTCCCAATTCAATCCTTGGAATATGAAACTCTCTCTCTCGCGGACACACAAACGTTTTAAAACTTGTGTAAAATTATTATTAAGATTTACCTTAGGGATTATTCCATCAAACTACATAATTGTAAATCACAACAACCTGCTCTCTAGCCTTACTTTGTTCATAATGTTTATTATGACCAGTTAAATTATCATTCAGCCTTCTTAGATATTGCATTATGTGAATTTTGTTTGCAGCTCATCTGTAAACTTCCAGTAGGTAATAAAATCTCCGTTACCTGTTCCTGTTTGCCCACAGTGAACAATGCTGTGGTGGCGATTGTGTGCTTAGTGCCTTGTGTGTGCTTGCTGATACTGATCTGGCTCTTTCAACGCTTCATTTGAGAGCAGCCACGAGACGGGACCGACTGGCTGGGTCTTTGTCACATTCACAGCTCTATCTACCCCACCCCCCCCCCCAAACACCTGCACTAGCCCGCAAACACAGACACATGACCCTGTTAAAACCACCACCATCCCAGACGGGCCACCCTGCTTGCCAAGTGACCCGACTTCCTTCTGAACATGAACGCACATATATGGCCTGGTCGTTGATGGCAGCACCTGTTGCCAGAGCAACAGAGAGCCTGCCTTTGACTGTGTGTAAAGAGAGACAGCGGACAATGAAGGACAAACCCTCAACAATGGCCCAGAGCTCTACAGCTCTCACTTACATAATGGAGAATAGAAAGTGCAACATGAGGACTGAGCATTACCCAAACATTATAGTCAAGCACCATCCGTACAAAGGCCAAACTCGATCCCTCTCTGCTGTGTGAACCGCCTTAACGCAAGTAAATACTGTACATACTATAAATATGACGACAGATTACCCCTGGAAGCAAGATTATTTCATTACAATGTTAGCAGTGATATTACATGTGTCTTCCATTAGTTTAGTTATTTGGTCCCTTTTTGGAGAGACAGTGACGACCAGAAAGTTCAAGTTTTTCAAGTGTTATTAGTCATTGCAAGAAGTGACGTGCTTGGTCAGGAGAGCTCACCTGGTGACACGTGATGAGCAGAGCTGTCCACACAAACACGCCTGAGATGGTCTGAGCTGTGGAGGTCATGAGGAAGAAGGGCTCCTCGGGGGTGACCACAGGGGCCTCTGGGATCCATGATGTGTTGGAGACCTTCGGGGCCACAGTGGCTGGGGGCCCCGGGGCCAGAGCGGCCAGAGAGTCATTGCCTAACCTTTGTGACAGGGGTATGTCTCTCTTCCAAAGACGACTCATCTGCATAGCGCAAAAGAAAACGGGTGATTATTTTAGGTTATCCTGCTAAAAACAATGAACAATATGAAACAATGCAAAGCAAATATCCATAAACTGACACAACTAATTTGGGAGACATTTGACATGGAACTGGGAGTGCAGCGATGGTATGGTGAAAATACACATGTGCCAAACTGTGTGGGTGGATGGAGTGAGGCTGAATCCGTGACAGCTCCAAACAGAAGGCAGCTGACCCAATTCCTCCTGTGCTTTCTCGTACGCTCATCCGAGAGGAGACTGAAGGCAGTGCCAAATACAAATGACTCCAAAACATCCTCAACTCAGATTTTCATCTCATTTCAGCCAGACAGAAACCTAATCTGTACATTGTAGAACAAATCTACTTAAAAATGTTGGCTTCATCACCTATTTCCAGTGTATGAGAAATGGGGAAACCAAGTTACCCCCAGTAAATACTTATCCATTATCTAAAGTGCACCCTAAGCCCAGCCAGTGTTTTTTTTGGAATACTAAACATTTCATTGCCCCTTTCTTAATCCAATAGGATGCATTACTGACCCGTTACCAGATGTAAAAATCTGCTTTATATTAGTGCTGGTCTGATTGACTTTGCACTTTTGGGGTCACCACAAATCATTGCGCCTGTGCATGTGTCAGTAACATTTTTGATTTGGTAACCAGAGATGGGTACTGTAGCTAAAATATTGACTCAAGTAAAAGTAACCTTACTTTTCATTTTAATCATAAAGTAACAAAAAAAGGACCTGTGGAAAATAGAGTGCTGCGAGTTACTGAGTAACAGTTTGAGCGTAAAAGTCTGATTTACAATTCAGTAGTGACATAAATTATGAGAAACAAAACATGAAATGTAAAAATCCAAGTATTTCCAAACAAAATACCAGCAAAATATAATTTTTGCTTCTTCTGAAGAACAAAGCAAAGCACATGAAACACAAACTACATCTATTTTATGTGCCAATATGAAACTTTTGCCACTTAAAGATTTACTCACTGTGGAATGAGTAACTTTGTTTTTTAACTCAAGCAAGAGTACAGATACTTCATTATAATTTTCCTCAAGTAGAAGTAAAAAGTACTATATGGTAAATATACTACTCTAAAAAGTACAATTACTTCAAAAAGTTACTCAAGTACATGTACAACTCGCCTCTGGTAGCAAGGAATGCTTTTTCTGGTGCAAACTTTCACATTTAATAAGGCTGCAAAAAACTTGTCAACTGTGTACTTTGTGGTACCTTAGATCAGGTTCCCAAAGTGGGGGCTGGAAGCCCCTGTGGGGTTGCGGGACACTAAAGTGGGGGTCGCAGAATGATTTTGAGTCAATATTTTTTACATTCCTGGCATTGAATTTAGTCTATTTTTGATTGAAAACTGCATATTTTAGTGAAATTAAGCCAAACATCATAGAGTATCAAAACTATGGCTGAACGATATGGACAAAATTTAATATCGATATTCATGCCAGATATCTCGATACGATATAACTATGGGTTAGGTGAACCCATTTTTCAGAAAAATTAAAACATCATAATACAAAAGTGCAGTTTTATCTTGCTTTTATTATTTAAATATTTTAAATTCATATCTTGATATCAATACGATAACTATATATCTTTCAGCCCTAATCTAAACTAACATAATTAAAGCAGATTTTAAAGGTTTTTCACTTTAAATGATTATACTTGCTATATAATTACATTTTACAGAAGGGGGTCTCCAAGTTGTTTGTTGAGTGATTTTTGGGGTAACTAAGATTCCCCTGCCAAAGAATGCTCAAGTCCAGAGAATATTTTACAAATCATCTGGAATATTTATGTGTCATAATTTATTGATAAAGTCTAACAAACACGTTTTTCTTGATTCCAGGATGGCACAAATCTGATTGTTCACAGATCAAGCTAATTTAATAAAGAGTCTGATCTCCTAGATATAGGCTGTTACTTGACATGGATGAGTCATGTTTGTTCACAAAAGCTTTGTATCACTGCAGTAACTTGAAACACATCGGCGTGTCACTGGGAAACAGGACACTGTTAAGGCCAGGTGACTTCATCCAGGTGTTTAGTGCTGTGTGATTGACAACATCAATCAATCAATCAATCAATCAATCATAAATGATCTTTTATGTGCTGTTAGTGCATACCCCACAAGATTCTGCTATTACCACTTTTATATTTCTTTTTATGGAATTTATTACTGTATTTAATCTTCAAACATTTTTTGTATGATCAGGATAGTCAAGCTTTATATGTTAACAATTCAGGAAAACATTTTTTATTTGGGATACCAATGAGCCACAACTCTCCTTTATTTATGGGAAAAACTGGTTTAAAAAAAAAAAAAAAAAACACCGATACAGAATAATGCGCATAATATTACTGTGTAGAGGAACACAAGTGATCTTCCTTCCCATGTAAATCAGGGGCTAGAAAGTGTCCCATTACTGGTCTGATGTGAGCCTAAAGCTTTGGGGTTAATAGACTCGCTGTATGGGGAAAGGCCAAAAGGCAGGCAGCCCATCAGTCCTCCTCTCTGCACCCGTGGCAACGTTTCAAAACATGCATTGTACATTGACCCCAATCGATTCAGCAGCTCTCATTGTGCCACGCTGTTGAATCCTCAGGCTGAAAGTGCACAGAACATCAGGCCATTGATGCGGCGTTCAGTCAGGCATCAGCGGACCGCAAAAGTGGAGTGATCGCACCAAAAACCATAGACAACATAACAGTTTTACTGGACTGGAGGACACTTGACACAATCGATACGTGATAACAAAAGACATGACTTTTAGCTCAGTATCAGATCTTTGCAAAGCTGAACAGAAACCCCGTTTTGTTTTGATTGCATACTTACCTCCTCAGTAGTTTGATGCTGGCCGCTTTGAATCGATTCATCAATTTAGCTCACATGTAAGCCAGTCTAATGTGTAAAAAAAAAAGAAATCCGGTCCAAGGTGTTATCTTTAAAATAAAAAGGATATAGATGAAATGAAGAGAGTTTAGAAATCCTTGTTCGGAGCGGCCAGGTGGCTGCAGCAGAGCGTCAGCTAGTTCACGTTAGCAAATGTTAGCCCAATGTAGCCCGACGTTAGCTTTGTTGGTAAGATATAACACAAATAGCGACGGAATTGACAAAAAAAACTGAGCTAGTACCCGTTAATTGTTAAATCGTTAAATATTAGCAATGTGAGTGCGGAGGAAGCGCGCACCGTTATTTCCTCCACATCATCAGCTGCAATATCAACACCAGCCAGACTCCTGCAAACTCCCCCCGCATGCGCAGTGTGCACAGGAGTCCGCACTATGGGAGTGACGTAACAAGTTATCGACCAAATAACTATGGTCAAGATAATCTGATCAGAAGTGGAAACACACCACAACTAGTTGAGACGTGTAGTTTCAAACGCAGGGAAACAGAAATTAAATAAATGTACACCATCACTGCACGTACCTTATAACCATATGGTATATATATATATATATATATATGTTTTTCTATGGAAATAATTATTGAGAATTTGAAACATTGCATTGATTGTACTTGACAGATGCATTAAAAACATAACTAAACACTAGGGCTGTGCAACTAATAGATTTGTAATTAAATCAATGGTCAATCTCAATTATCAGCATGGCGCTCTTATAGACAGGTCCAATCCATTCCTGCAAACAGTCCATTATTTGGAATGGAATTCTGGCATTGGAAATGGAAACATTTCTGGCAAATGTTCCTAGCGTGGAAAGCATTTGTTTATTCTGAAACTTTTATCTCTTGAACCAAAAATCGAATCAAGGTCCACACAAGGAAGATTAGAATATTACATTAAATCAAAAAAAATAAAATGAAAATAAAACAGAAATGTCGGCCCTCTGAAAACTGTAATCATGGATATGTACTTAGTTCTTGGTTTGAGCCCCTTTTGCTTGAATTACTGCGGCGTGGCATGGATGCTATCAGCCTGTGGCACTGCTGAGGTGTTATGGAAGACCAGGAGGCTTCAATAGCGGCCTTCAGCTCTTCTGCATTTTTCGGTCTCATCTGTCTTGTCTTTTTTTGGAAATTCAGGTCAGGTGAGTTTGCTGGCCAATCAAGCACAGTAATCCCATGGTCATTTAACCAGGTTTTGGTACTTTTTGCAGTGTGTGCAGGTGCCAAGTCATGCTGGAAAATGAAGTCAGCATTTCCATAAAGCTTGTCTGCTGAAGGAAGCATGAAGTGCTCTAAAATCTCCTGGTAGAGGGTTGCGTTGACTCTGGACTTAATAAAGCACAGTGGACCAACACGAGCAGAAGACATGGCTCCCTGGATCATCACAGACTGTGGAAACTTCACACTGGCCTTCAAGCATCTTGGATTGTGTGCTTCTCCTTTCGTCCTCCAGACTCTGGGACCGTGGTTTCCAAATGAGATGCAAAATTTGCTCTGATCAGAAAAGAGAACTTTGCACCACTGAGCAACAGCCAGTTCTTCCTTTCCTTCACCCCCGTAACACGCTTCTGACGTTGTGTGTAGTTCAGGAGCGGCTTAATACATTTGAAGCCTATGATGCACCGACTCCAGCCTCAGTCCACTCCTTGTGAAGGTCCCCCACACTTTTGAATGGCCTTTTCCTGACAATCCTCTCCAGACTGCGCTCATCCCTGCAGCTTGTGCACCTTTTCCTCAAACTTAACTTTCTATTAATGTGGTTTGATCCAGCACTCTGAGAACATCCAACTTCTTTTGCTATTACCTTTTGAGCCTTTCCCTCCTTATGGAGGGTGTCAATGATGGTTTTCTGCACAACTGTCAGGTCAGCAGTCTTCCCCATGATGGTGAATTCTACTGAACCAGAGACCATTTAAAGTCTCAGGGACCCTTTGCAGTGTTTTGGATTAATTACCTGATGAAAGGGAGACATTTTGAGCACACAATATAAGTAGCCCCTTTTCGCAATACTCGAATCTTCTGATTTGAAATTTGGGTTTTCATAAGCTGTGAGCCATAATCATCAAACAAAGGCTTGACATGTAACTTTGCATGTAATGAGTCTATATCATATTAGTTTCACATTTTAAGTTGAATTAAAGAATTAACTTTTGAGCTATATTCTAATTTTTCGAGATAAAAGGTTAAGATACAAGTCCAAAATGTGATTAAGCCTTTCAATTCGTGAGACACAAGGACACAAATGTAACTACTGATATGTGAGCAACATTATTCATTTTATTACTTCATAAAATATACACAAATACTGTTGTAAATAAAGTGTGTTAAAGAACTGTACAAGATATCCGTACACAATACATAAAGTGAATTCCCCAGAACCCCAAACTGAACATTTACAATGCCACTGGGTCATAATGGCCTGTACAAAAGTAATTACACACAATACATGGTTATTTACACATCCCTGCTTTACAACTATATCTATTTGAAAGACATCAGAAAGATTGCCGTTAAGTAAAATCCTTAAGTTGACATCACAACATTTATTTTTTTTTGCAAGAAGGAATACCCCAGTGCTGCATGTCATGGGCAAAAATTAAAAACTAAAAAAATATTACTAAAAAAATGTGAACAAAGTAATTTTTGCAGGGATCATCATACTCTTTCTACAAAGTGACGTGACCCAGCTGGCACAGTAAAAGTACCACTTACCGCAATTTAGTACTTTATATATGCAAAATCCGGCCCCAGATCACTGCATTAGTACAAGCTTTAATAAAAACAAAAACCTTCAATTTGGCTTTCCACAAATTAAAAAAAAAATATTTACAGTGGACCTTAAAAAAAAAAAAAAAAAAAAAAATTAAAATACCAAACCCAGATTTTTGCTTAACCGAGTCTGCCCCAAGTTGGTTATAACTTCAAATAACAAAAGAATATAAAAAAAAGGTAAGTATCATAAAAATTGCAGCGTTGATGAGTTAGCTGGTACATGCAGCTATGGTCAACAGAAAGTTTCCTGAGGCATTTTTCCCTCAAGAGTGTGTCATTGCAAGATTTATGGTAAATTCTTCAGTTTACTGAAATAAAAACAACAAATAAAAAGTAGAGACGCTGGGGATTTGAATGGACATTAAATAATACAGGAATCAAGCCATGTGGTATGAAAACAGAACAATAACGCAACAGCTCAAAAAACTTGCCTATCCCATTATTTTGCCTTTCTTGAAATCCTAACTTTTCACCTACCTATATCCGCTTTAGAAGCTGCTGTTGCTCTCAAAATGCTGAAACGTCAACATTTCTTTTAGTGCTAAAACATAGATGCAAACATATCTTCACATTTAACACAATGGGAATGTGGAGAGGAACCCGTGGGTACCAAAGATGCAACACTGATGCACAGTTATCGCTCGTGAAATGTAGTTGTGATCCTCGCTTCGACAGGAAAGAGTGGACTATCATTTCGTTTGAATTTATTGTTTTGTTTTTTTATACAAGTCCATGTGTCCACTGCATCAGTCTTGTAGAAGAAGATAAAAAACAAACCAAGTCCTCTTAGCTCTGTAACCAAAGATAACACAAATATCAAAACAATTATCCAGGATTAGCACGTACTTTTATATGTAAAATTAGTAATCTTACCAGTAGGTTTTCAGAGGACACAGCGCTTTACTTCCCCATATGCTCAAATGGCACGCTGACCTGTAGAAAACATGAAACAAAAATAATTATTCTTGAAGACTGGAAGTTGAAACTGTGGGTGTCTATAATGTGTTAATGAGACTGTTTCTGAAATATGTGTGTACCCGTCTTTAATAAACATGCTCATCTTTCCATGATTTATCACAAAAAACAAACATTGTTTATTTCTATTCATTAACTGGTTGGCATGAATGTATTCTCTATTCCAAATCTCAGTGGGCTGGCAGTTCTCTGCAAAGGGGGGCAGCTCAGTTTGGTGTGGTGTCGTAGGCCACTTTTGATCAAGGAAAAACATCTCGAAACCAGCTCGCTAACATGGCAGGACTGGAATGCATACTTAAATCTTTTACCTGTGACGTGGAAATCCTGGACTGGTCGTGCCGAGCAGTGAGGTCAGATGACGACACGTTGGCTGGAGCACCTCTGTGTAGCCGCATGCTCACCTTCCTCTCCCTCTCTACACGAGAAATTGCACGAGGTGATGAGTTGCCTATAGTGTTCATTTAAGATGTATAAAATAAAATAAAAATCAAAGTAAAATTGGCTTGTGAAAAAATGTAAGGATGACCCCATACTCACCAGACTGCTGCACTCGGGAGGCGGGGTTGGACATGGCTTGCTCTTGACCGTTGCGGACTCGGTTTGCCGCTCCCGGGTTGGAGCCGGGCAGGATGCCCCGGGCACCTGACCCTCGGGGGGCTCCTCCAATGCGCTCGTCCCTCTCCTCTCCCGTCCGCCTGTCTCGTTCTCCGTCTTCTGCCGTCCTACTGGCGCCCTGGGAATACGACCCATAATTATTACAAATTGCATTTGAACAACAGCGAGTGAGGAAACAGGACAACGTTTGAAACTTACAAATTTGAGCATGTTCCAGTCAAACACGTAGTCGTATGAGAAACCTTGCCGGTGAAAAAGGTTCCGGAAAAGTTGTCGGAGGTACGAGTAATCTGGCTTGTCGTCAAAACGGAGCGAGCGACAGAAGTTCAGGTATGTTGAAAATTCAGCTGTAGGAGAGGGGGAGAAATATTAGGTTGGCTTATTAGGTTATTGTGCCTCTAAAACAAGTGAACATTTAAAACGAGTGTTTTAAAGTATGTGATTATGAAAATGCTCCAGTACTGCCCATAATTGTACAGATGATTGTGTATTCATTTTCAACATTAAACTTAACGCCATTTAGAAAAGGTTTAGTTTCATGGCATCTAATCTTACAGACGCGGGTTTTAATTTTAAAATTACAACTTAATTCCCAAAGAAATGAATATCTACAGTAAAATCTGATCAGTGACATTAGACTTTCATCATAGCCATAATAGCCGAGCATAGCCTTATCTGGAGCATCGCAGACCCAATATTGCAATTCTTTTTCAGACCGAATCCGGTAAGAGGGTTTAATCGAGCTTTGGACTAAGTGCAGTGTTGGAGAGCGATTACTTACAGGGGTATCCTTTGCACAGGACTTCGATGGGTGTGGACATTTTCTTCTCGCTGATTCGCTCGTACTTCTGTCTCTTGGTAGCGGCCTTGAGCCCCTGCCATGGCAGCGAGCCCAGGTTGAAGTACATGAGCACATAACCCAGGGACTCCAAGTCATCCCGCCTCGACTGTTCTGTAATGGGGGATAACAAACAGGATGTTTCATTCGTGCGTCAGCAAAGCAACCACCAACACACATCCTGCCTTTAGAGCTCAATACGAATATAATTTACATACACATCGTCTATGCAGTTCAGAGCAAATACAATGTGGTTGCAAAGACTTCATAAGTTTGTCAAAAAGGTACTATTGCAATGCAGATATTGTCTGCATTGCACAGAATACCAATAATAGGCTTATAAAATTGCAACAGGAGGATACAAGGGCAGCAGCACACGATACATTGGAAATGGGCTGCGTTCTAGTGACATCACATTGAAATGAGGCCAAAGTTTAATGTTGAGACGGAGGACAGACCAGAAGAAGACTTATTATCATGCTTTATAATGACCGTGATATTTGTCAGTGTAACATAATGCATCTAGATAATATCCTTATGTTCATTGATATTATGCGCAGATGAAACAAACCACCACTAGGGTTTGGCATTACAACATGGTTAAAACCTCAAAAACGTTTCAGACTTACCGATGCCCAGGTGAGTGTTGATGGAGGCGTAGCGGGCTGTTCCCGTCAGGTTCTTGTTCTCCCTGTAGGGGATGTGCTGGTGCGTCCTTGCGTCGCGGTACTTCTTCGCCAAGCCAAAGTCAATGATATACACCAGGTTCCCCTTCTTCCCAAGGCCCATGAGGAAGTTGTCAGGCTTCACGTCCCGATGGATGAAGTTTTTGGAATGGATGTACTCGATACGACTTATCTGAATATTTTCACAAAGAACATACAAGAAAGAAGCCATTGATATGCAATACACACAAAGAAATAACACTTTCCACGTCAACATTTTTCATAGAAAATAGTTCATATATCCAGCTATAGGTTGGTAGGTGGTGTGTGTGTGTGAATATGAGACCAGTGTGATAACTGTACATACTGGGGGTTGGGGGATATTAGTCACTTGAAAGGATCAAAAGATTAACATGGCAGGACTAGTGGAGACGATAATCCCTCTCAAATAATGATCAGATTGACCATTTGGATATTTTCTGTTTGGATATTTCTTTAAAAAAAGTCTCTCCCATAGAGTTATATCCACCTGACTTCATGACATCATGACACGTTTATGCAGGTCAATGCCCATTGCCCAGATACAATATTGTTAATGCCACAAACACAACAAATCTATCCATTATAAAGAATGGTAAAAATATGCATTTAAAAGATAGAACTGGACCGAACAGGCAAGTTTTGAGCAAGATTTACAGAGATTATTGTTTGGGTCACAACTTTATGTATGATGACCTGGAGTGTAAAAAATAAATGTAGATGCTTTAAAGCTTGTTTAATGCCTTAGTTTTGGCAAACATGTTTATTGAATTGGCTTTATAATTTAAAGGAAACCCTGATTAAAAAGATACAGTGCTATGACTGCGGAGCAGAGAAAAGTGAAGCATAAACTATGACACTAACTTGAAGATGCACATGGATGGAATGTATTCTACTGGAGCCTTAGGGTCTAGAGTCTCGTACAAGGTTTAAATATAGAAACATAAACTGCATATGACTTGACCATTTCATTAATATTTGGTACAAAAATACCCTGAATATAGGGCTGGGCAATTAATCGAATTTTAATCTAATCGTGATTTTAATAAAGGTCGATCACGATAATCGCGTGGTGCGTTTTAATCGAGGAGAATTGGCCAGTCCTGTCGCAGTCTGGAAAAAAATATGGACGGCGCAATGCAGCAGCGCCTGTCAGGTCAATCCAGGGAACAGTCGGGCCAAACAAACAGGAAGCACAGGATGGCACAAAGAGAAGACCTGGTGATTTTACAGATAAAATCAGCTACAAAGTTGCGCTAACTCGTCTAATGGGCAAAACAGAAACACGCGGGGAGGTGACAGAGGACCAGGACGCGCGCACTAGGGTGAGGAGTTTATACCCAAGAGGAAAACTATCGATCGTTATTTGGACCATGTGGATTTGTTTTGAAGCTGCAGCGGTGGATTAGCTGGATTTCTAACAGTGAATTGTAAATTTGATCGTCTTTTTTACTATTAAATGAATAAATAAATAATTACAGGCCTAGTGCTAAACCATTTCAAGAATTTAGACTAAACAAACACCTGTAATGTTATCGATGGAAGTCCAAGCTATATCAGATCTATAAACATGTCATGTCTGTGTCTTACCATCTGATCGGCGAGCAGCAGCACAGTCTTGAGGCTGAACTTCCGAGAGCAGAAGTTAAAGAGGTCTTCCAGACTCGGGCCGAGCAGCTCCATAACCATCACATTGTAGTCCCCTCAGCACCACACCACTTTATGGAAGGAATTCCCACTGAAAGGGATCAACACACAACGTCAGCAAGCAGATTTGACGGGTTTCACAGGAACCCCAAGCTTCTCATTCAGTCACAGGCACATTCTAAAGAAGAATCCCATCGTAAAGATCGTCAAAGGTCTGGCTGATCTGTACCTCCTCCTTGCATCATCTTGTAGAATTTGCTTTCGATGTGCAACTGTGGATGTTTGGTCTTCACACACTCCAGCTTGATGGCGACCTCTTCACCAGTGGCAATGTTGGCACCTGTGGGCAAAGGCGCTCATTAAGCACAGCTCGAGCGTCAGGGCCACACAACAGTCAGCACTAAACTGTTTCATTAGGGCACAATAGAATCCGAAATCTAAGCTTTTGCATGTGAGTGATTCTCCTTCTTAAAACTTTCAGCTGAAGTCATGAGGTGGTGCCCTTCTGTGTCAGGCAGCTTCACCAGACTTATTTGGATAACTTCAGCACTAAAATCGCCTTCACTACAAATCTTTCTTATAGTTTGAATATGTACTTAAACTTCTGAAGCTGGGTCCAGGCCTTTTGCATGCTCAGAAAGTAGAGCTAATGGATTGACTTCCAAACAGATTGTTTTTAGTTCTAAAAATAAAGCAACAGGAAATAAGTACTTCAAAAGGTAATAGTTCATATACTTTAAGGATATTTATAGTTTCAGTAAATTTTAAGTTGATGAGGTGTTGATGAATCTGCTTAATAACGACATATCTTTATGATAGAAAAAAAAGTCAAGATAAGCGAGCAGCATACTGACATTTACGTCACAATGCTTTTTCAATTTTTTCAGGTGGAGATCTACTGGCTGCGCCCACTGCTTCAGGGCATCTTTACCACTGGAGTTAATGTCTTCGAAGAGAACTGCACTCTCCAGTCTACAGTAGTCATCTAGTGTGTACACCTACCAAGGTAAATGTCTCCAAAAGAACCACTCCCGATCTTCCGCCCGAGCCGGTACTTGTTACCCACTCTCAGTTCCATGGTTGAAAAACGTCACTATGACAGAAGACAAACAAAATTGACAAGGTTGACAATGTGGTCTGAACAAAGAGAAATCACCCAAAAACATCTGGCTGGCCAACTAGTTTATGATCACATTTGCAAGTCATGTAGGAGAGTGCCCTACAGAAACTCGCATTAACATTCTAGGAAATGGCAGCACGTGACAGAGAGACACGGGCTTCACGAACTGTGCCACTATACGACTTAGTGGCCCATGTCTCCGTCTAATCACAGGCAGCAATAAAAGGCTTCATCTGTGTCAGGCAACAGTGAGCATTGGAGAGAGGAACTCAGGGTCGCTAAAAGTTTTTTAAAACATGTTAAGTTTAGACTCTAAACAAATTCCTGTCCTATAGCTACAGCAAAGGCCTGTGCAGGCCTTGTAAATAAATTAAAGCATTCTTATGAATTCCAAAACAAAGTAGAGAAAAATCAGAGATACCATTATGACTGGCCTTAATCCAATCCCCTGTGGAAAACAAGCCATGTCTCATGACGTCTCAGTGAACACAAAACAAAGCATCCACACACTTCTCAATATTGTGGACATGCCAGCCATGCAGCACAAGTCATACATTTACCACAACAATGCTTCAACATTACCAAACATAACAAACACCAACTTTAGAGCAAACATGCATGCAAGAGGGTTCATGGTAGGGCTTGGACAAAATATCGGATCAGAATACTTTGTAATGCAATTGCAAAGTATCAATACTTTATCAAGTATCGCAATACTTTCAATACTTGTGTTTGGAGGCATTTTTCTCATGCACTCCTGAGTTTTCCAGTGACAGTTACATGCATTTTGTGCAAATGCACTTTTCAATTTAATTTAAAAAACATTAAATTGAACGACCAGAAAAGGCCTCTGTGGTTGTTTTTTTTAGCAATTATTTATTTGTAATTTTCATTGGGAGAAAAACAATTATTTACGAGAGATTTATGGCAGTCCATGTCCAATTACTTTTCATTTTCATATCCATCCCACCAGGTTCCAGCACATAGCACAACCATTGACAGTAGACTGAGCACAACTTCAACTACTTTCTGGGGTGGTCACCCGAGCTCCAGTGCTCATAACACTTTTGTCGAATTGATAGTTACGCAATAAAATCCCGTTGCTACTTTCAAACGCATAATGCCATTATCACATCTAGTAAACTTAACAGACTCCTTTCCGAAGTGGAAATAAGTCAATGCCACTGACATTTGTGGATCACATGCTGCTCACTCCGCCTGTCACTGCGCTCCCACGGCTCGTGCTGCACACTCGAGCAACAAAATAACCAAAACTGAACTCCAAAGCATGACTAACTCTTACATTTGTTATATCTAAAAGTTGAACGTCGGTGCATAGACATATTAGTTAAATACGTTGCTCCATATGCCACTCGACTAACCGAAAACTAAAGGGAGAGTAATTTTGATAAACTAGTTACTTCAACATTTAACGCTATGTCGACTGTATAAACATGTAGCTAACAGGCCAGAGATGTCAAAGGACACAGTGTCCACGGAAATAACGTCGAGTGAATTAATCATGTCTGACAGTGAATAAAGCTTCAGTCTGGACCGAGGCATCCCCGTTACTTCTGTTAGCACAGATTAAGCTAGGAGAGATGCGTACACAGACCCGTGATCCGCTCGTACTGCACCACAAAAATAAACAAAACTAAGCCTCAAATATTCAAGATACTTTAAATTAAATACATTCTGTGGTATTTTCAACCGCACGCATAACAGTGTTGGTCAAGTCTGTTTAGATATCCATCCCACGTAGGGCCCCCTCCCCCTCTCCTGTAAGCCGAGAATACGACTCTGATACGGACGAATCAGACCGCTTTTCCCCCTTGGTTTATGCGGTTCCCCGAACAACCACTCACCCGATAATAGGTTGGTTAGAAAGCTGTATCGATGCAGGTTCTGATCCGATGGTTGTCAGTTCGATAGGGGCCTGGGTAAAAGCGGATGGGAGCGGATTCTGGCGGCGCTCATATCCCCAGCTCTATGCTCTGTCGTCGGCTACACTCCCTGTTGATAGTCCCTGAGAAGCTCCAGCAGCAGCGGCCGTGCTCCAGTCAGTCTCCGCTCCTCTCGTTACTTAACACGCTCCCTTCACATGATGTCATGACGGAGACACGTCATACGGCCACTACCCACAAAATACTTTTTATTTATTTTTATTTTTAGGTGGTAACAGTTAGGATTGTTATTTTGAAGCATAATAGACTACAGGCGCTAAACATGTATAATAACCTACATTTTACACACTTTCCAGCCACACTGCAGAGTTTGCATTATTGTTAGGCTAAATATAACACTTTCATTTGGCCTATTGTTTATTACAGCCCAACCATATCAAAGTTAATCATTTCGGAGTAAGGGCTTACAGTGGGATGACGTGGGGGTTAATTAGGATCGGATTGGGAATGTTACTGGGAGGGCGACAGATGGGACTTTCCTGCCAGTTCCTCCAGTGAAATATTGTCACAGGACTTGTATCAATGTGTTCTCTTTAAATCAAAATAACCTCCTCACTACAATAAGAGCCTGGTTTATTATCCCATTAAACTGGAGTCCAAACAAGAAACTTAGAAGCGAATACTTTCATCTTTATTAATCTTGTTCATGTTTAAATAAAATTTCCTTTGTAAAATCTCAACAAAAACACTGAACAGGAGTGTTAAAGCCTGTCTTAATTTAAAATGAATACACAATAACAGAACATTAAAGACATACGGTAACTCTTATGCATCTGTAAACAACCCTCCCCACCCCTCCCTCCCACTCAACACAGTTTGAGAAGATTTGGCATGTCCATTCTCAACGCATATGCCTTCAGCTCTTTGAATCATTAAAATGTTCTTTTTTTATTATTGCAGATCAGACAATAAAAAAGACATCCGCTAATAAAAAAAAACTTCAAATGAGAGAAACAAAGCATTAGTGCCAATAATTCTTAACACAGTCAGCAGTATATATCAAATGCACTCAAAACATTTTGTATAGACCTTCTGTATTATAGTAAGCAGCCTTGCCCACAGGCAGAAACATGCATACAACATACATTCACACACAAACTGGTGGCTCAAATCCACCTACTTGGTCTCAACGTCTCACTCATACTTGATGTCCATAAAGTGTGCGATACTGCGCTTGGTATCTGCACATGGGGGAAATGCAACGTAGCCTCAACTCAAAACAACTGCCCGCAATTAAACAATGATCACTGCAACAGTAACAAACATGTTTGAGGGAGTTAACAGAGTGCGTGAGATACAACAGTAGGAGGTCAGCATTTTGAAAACAAAAACAAAGATTTTCAATATTTTCACTTTCAAATAAAAACCATACATAACTGAAAAATTACATACACAGTAAGATACAGTTCTGTTGTCAGGCAGAACACTTTGCATGTGTTTAGATTCGGTCTCCATCTTTACAGAGATGTAAATACAAACTGCACTTAAACATCACATCATGTAGTTTGAAGTTGTATACAATGAAGACAGTTTATAGTGCTGTCTGTCTGAAGGCCTGTCTGTATTTGATGTGTGCATGTGGATGTAAATCTCTTGACTATTAAGCATAATCCATTCAAGTCTTTCAGACCAACTGACTTTTCATTTGCTTTTAGGTTTCAAGTCTAAACAGTTGAAATCTTCATCTGTGGAAAAAAGGCTGATACACATCTAACAGTCCCTGCAATTTATATAATAGCTTAAGTCTGGCCACAAGAATGTGTAAGCAAGTCTCACATTTCTGCTTTGTGTGTGCACAATAATATGCATACCATGTACTAGTATGTCTGTGTCTTTATATGTGCACTACATTAATATGCATACTATGTCAATGTGTAAGTGTGCTAAAGTACATATGTAACCCAGTGTATGTTATGTCCAACCCACAACATGGTACAAATAGGGAAGGCTGGTTAGATGGAATCAGCCCCTCCGCCCAACAGGTCACCAGGCAACAGTGCTGCAGGGCTGTCCATTTGGTGCCTCTCTTCCATTTGTGGTGCCCCCAGAGGCTGCTGCTTGAATATCCTTGTGTCATGCCTCCCCAGAGCCCAGACCTCCCAGGCTCCACCCCACCAACTACCGCTCCCTCCGCAGCCCCATTGGTGCTCCATTGGGAGAATATTCCGAGTCCAGATCCTTGGGCTGAGAGAGTTTCTGAGGAGGCGCCCGTACCATCCAGGTTCTGCCAGCCAGAGGCCCTCACACCTGGCAGACCTGCTCCACTGTCCCCTGCTCCTCCATTCCCACTCTCTGTGGAGGCGGTGCCTCCTGACGCACGCTCACTGCCTGGGGAGCTGCCTCCACTACTGGCCACAGCAACACCTGCAGAAGAACTTTGGGCCCCACCTGCTACTACTGCCCCTGGACTGGTACCTTCTCCAGCCTGGGAATGTGCAAAATAGCGAGCAACTTCTTCCTCACTGACAAACTCCGCCAGGATTGTGGTGTTACCCAGGACACACCTGTAAGAAAAATAATGGATTGAATTCATGTTCTGCTGTTAAAGATTCACTTGTTTGTCAAAGTCCTTTACATGTTGTGCATAGTGTGTAAAGCAACATTTATTCTCTTCAGTTTTACTTTAAATTAAAGCAACTTTTATAACCACATCTACCTTGATGAATAGTACAGGTGTCATTCTGCACCTGCACTACTCATCCAGCAATGATGTGGTGTCTTGTCCAAGGACACAACAACAATAAGCATAACTGTAAATGGACCACCAAGTTTTATGCGAGTCCGTCACCTCATCAACTCGTGTATGTAAATGTGTGCTTTAGCTATGCAACAGGTTAACGTACATGTGCAGTGCACCCTGGGCCTTGGCTGCTTCCTGCCGGCTGCTATAGCGTATCAGAGCACTGCCCTGGGTCAGGCCGAGGTGGAAGGTCAGCAGGGGTCCGTGCTGCATGCATATCGTCCTCAATGTAGAACCATCAATCTGTTGGAAATAATAAAGACAGAGAGAATTTTCCCAGTTAGCCATACCACTAAAGCTTATTGTCAACCACCAGTTGATTATGGATTCGTTTTATTACCTGAGGCGTCAGATTGCTGAGCAGTAACCAACAGCTGCTCCGACAGGCTGTACCATCACTCCAAGCTGGAATTATGATAAAAAATGTAAAAGAAAGTTTCACAATATTGATTGTATTATGTGGATTATTCTATTGAAAACACAAGTACTGTACCTTGCCCAAATCTTGACTCTTGGTTAACCCCACCTCCTCCCCATCCACGGGCCAATCGAGGGCCTCCGCCTCCCCAGGGGAGGGAGAGGCCTGCTTCTGATTAGTCAAGCCAGGAGGGGGGCGTGGCAGCTGTGAGCTGTTGCGATTGGTCTTCCACAACTTGTTTTGTCCGATGGGTTCAGGAGGCCAGCTGGGCTTGTACTCCGAGTACTTTCCTGAAGAGGAAATGAAGAGGTAGGGGAGAGGAGGAGGAATTATTGGAACAAACGAACCGCAGAAATAAGTTAAGTGGGTTTTCTCCAGCTTTTGTCCCCCAAAATGTTACATAAAATGCCAGTAGAAAATGCTGGAAGAAAGATTGTGACAAAAAATCCAGAGTTTCAAATGAAAGTAGGGTTGGGCGATGTCCCCTTAATTGGCAGTTGACGATGTTTACAGTGGATCTAAACTAAACATGATCTGAGCAGAGTCATGGAACACCAATTTTGCAATAGAAATGCGTTAAAACTCCTGCGTAAAAGTCTGAGAGGAGGACGACCTATTCAGAGCATCATCAGCTCCTCAATATCAAGGCTCTTATCACATCAATACAAATGTAAATCGGAGCTTATTCTTTGCATTTGCTCAGTTTTAACATAATGTTTAAGAAACCGTGGGGGAACGGGACAATATTTAGAAGTTTGCATTGTAGCCTATGTTTTTGAAGCTGCTCCACACGCCGCCCGTTCTGTGTGCTCGGAGCCTCGTACCTCCTGCACTGCGCCTCTTTCTCTCCTCTCTCGGTCCATCGTGAGAATATCCAAACTAGGGCTGAACGATTAATTGCATTTGCAATTTTATCTCGATATTACATAATCGCGGGGCACGCGATTTTGGAAATGAATGGAGCAGCAAGTTATGGTAGCAAAGTCCGCTCCGCCGCGTGCTTTTGTTTACGTCTCAGTCTAGTTCAGGTGCGCAGTAGATTGTTGATGTACAGTGAAAATATCAGCGTTTATCATGCAGCCACCGCGAAGCACTATTGCTTTCTTCTCCGTTAGCATTGCGTTAGCCGCAGCGCTCATCACGCCATTCTCTCGCTGCTACTACACGCTGATGATCACAGAAACTCCCTCACCTCCTGATTCTTACGCCTCTGCCTCCACAGAGATATAGCCAGGTGAGCCTGTGCTGCTTGTAAAGAGTTGTTGTAGCATAATAGCGGTTCATGACCATAAAGTATCCGCGGATACTGTTTACCATGTCTTATTTTGCGAGTAAATGTGCTGTTTAGCGCTGAAATGTCACTAAATGCCTGCGAGTCAAAGAGAAAGTAAAGTGTTTGACACCTCATGTCGCCCGCTCCTTGCGTCACTGTGCTCCTTTCTTCATATTGTCCAAAGTCACATCCCAAAACCAAAATGCTGCTCCTAATTCCAGTGTGTTTTGGCGTGTGCTCCATCTGGCCTCTCCGTGTCCATCAATAACGTGCATCTGAAGCAACTACGAGTCGCAGCTCAGACCGGGATTTGATTGGCCGAAATAATCAATAGTTTATTTTGTATTAATTGGGAGTTTGATTTTCCTAAAACTTTTCCAACCAGTTAAAGCAGACGTTTGTTCTTACTTTTCCTGTACTTTAGTAAGGGTGATGTTACTGACTGGATTTTTTTTTTTTTTTATATCTAATTATCTATATACAATTTATCTTTTATTTATAGACTGTACTTTTAAGTTCAGACAGTTTTTAAGAAGTGCAGTCCACATGTTCACAAATTTTGAATAGGTCAAGCAACAATTTGGTTTGCTTTATTGTTGCAATTTTCACTTCAAATTAATCTAATATTGTTTATTATGAAACAGCCTGATTTATTGCTTGTGTTAGGTGAAAAATACATAAGAGGACATTGCAACAATAATCGCAATTGCAATATTGAAGAAAAAAAAATCGCAATTCGATTATTTTCCAAAATCGTTCAGCCCTAATCCAAACCCATGCGCTCTCAGCTCCGATGTGAGATCCATCGCAGCATTTTAAAACTGTTTAGTTTCCGTACGAAAAGCAAAGCGAAACCACGCAGTTAAGCTGCTTTTAGCGCTAGCATGCATACGAGTCATTTTCGTGATTTAATTTACAGTGCAATCACTGCAAAGTTTGTAGGTTTACAAGGCCCACAGAAGATCAGTGCGTGTTTTTGATAGGAGGGGGCGTGGCATCACGATGGGGGCTCTCCATCGTGATGTTGCTCATCCATCACGATGGATCGTTCATCGGAACAACCCTAAATTAAAGAGGCATGGAAAGAGGAATACCTGTGCTGTGTGCATTGCTGAGGGGGCTGTCTGAGGCACTGTAGGGCCAGGCACCTGGTGAAGGCAGCGAGGTGTTGAGGGAGGGATTTGGCCCTACAGACAGGAGAAATCAGAAACGGAGCATTATGTAACAGAATGGTTCACAGATAGGCCCAGGACCAGCACAAATAGGACTATACGGCACCTATGTTGTCTCTCAGCAACTGATGGTCTGAGTCATTGAGTCCTGGGGGCCAGGAGATCCGAGAACACTTCCTCCAGGGGTCATGTAGGGGTCAGACTCTGGGTCGCCACCGCTTTGGATTCCCTTCCACGGTACACCTGGCTGAAATTCTAGTAACAGAACACAAAAGGTGTTATAATGTGTACCACACATACATTTCTAACATGAAAAACACAAGGAACAGAAATGATAGTGCTAAACACATACACACACATCCTTTTTATACAAACCCACATGTGCAGGATGGACTAACCTGGAGGCCAGCTGGATGGGGCTGGTTTGTGGCCCAATTTGCTGCCAGGAGTGCGGTGCCAGTTGTCCACAGAACCTTGAGGAGGAATCCCCAAACCATCACCAGCCAGCATGTCATACTGAGAGAACGGAGAGCCCCCTCTGATCTTCATACCACCTGCTAAAGGACCTAAAACACAAATGTATTGTTCAGTTTTAACCTTTGACTTAAGTTTTGGGTCAGTTATAGCGCTAACAAAGTTAACATGTGATTAATCAAAATAATTCTCACATTAATCAGGGATTATTGCATTACATATTATTTGGCCTGATACACTCCTGTATTTGTGCATGCTGCTAACTGAAAAGGTGCAGCAGCCGGTCATCACGGGCCAGTTTAAGGCTCTTTTCCACATGCAGGCGCATGTCAGCCGAATGGCTCTTTCACCCCCTTTGTCGACCTTTTCCATAACAAAGGCCAGTGCCAAACTGGTCTGACCAGGTATAGGTTTTGGGCCCGACCTCTGGCTGTGGCCAAAGCGGGCTAACCCGTGTCTGATGTGACGTGAACAGACTGCTGGGCTCTGATTGGCAACGAGAGAGTGACAGCCCTCACTATTGACACGCAGGTCATACGGATTTAATATTTCACAGCATCATACCGCTGTGCCAAAAGGGGATTTGCTGATAATAACTTTTAGCAGCTGTTAGTGCAGTTTAGCTGGTGTTAGCATAACATTTGCATGTAGCTTACCTTCATAGTTCGTAGTTTAGCAGTTTATTTTCTGTTTTAATACAGCTTGGCGCCTCTGAATGATTCCATAACTCCCACCAGATGACAGCATTTGTCCACATTTGTTCTCATCGCGGCTCTAAAAACTTTTAATGACGATCTGTACAGCGTGGGCTCTGTGGAGGCCCCGCCTACAACAAATGCATGTGTGTGTGTGGTGGAAACAGAAAGGTCTGCGGGCTAGTGTCGATACGTGCACGTAGATCGTGGCGTGCGCGGCCGGTTCGCGCTATTGGAACGACGCCTTTTGTCGGTCTTAGGGCTAGCAATAATGTCACACCATGTACTTGTGCATAAAATCTGGGCTTGTTGCACATATGCAAAGTCGGACACTGAGCCAGCAGCATTCAAATAATGGTTGTATGCACGGCACGCGTATAAATGAGTAATCTGACGAAACATTGCAACATACTACTTTACAGAAAGCAGAAAGATTCTAGGCTTCTTTTATCCTAGCAGCGACACATGCCAACCAAGAAACCAGTTAAAACTGCAAGCAAAAACCAAGGGCCTTGCCCCAAACAAAATGTTTGCTCCGGTACATTACATAAAGCGTTTTGTATATTAAGATTATATAACAAAAGCCTCATCTTCAATTAAAACGTTACTATATGAGGCTCATGTTCGGGCTGCTCCTGGACAACATTATGCTTGTACTTTTTTGGAAGCAAAGCTTTTGAAGGCCAAATTATGTAGCCTGGCATCCAAAATGACACCCCTCTGTATATTTTATACACAGGTACATCAGTCTGGGCAGGGACTCGCTTTTGCCACTGCTGCCAAACTCAAAACGGATCCGTGCAATCAGAATCATTTATTTGCGGTGACGTGTTGTTCGCAAGCAGCATCACTCTTGGGATGCGGAGGTCCCCTCAATAACAATCGCACGGCGCACAGGAGCCCAGATTGTTTTTTTTCTAATAAGAGGTAAATGCAAAACCGCCATTAACGCTGCTGACTGCCCTTTGCTGATTGGTTCACTCTGCTTCCTGTTTGCTTGCGTATGTTCCGCTGTAGAAATCAAGTGGATGCCGACTCTTACCAGACTCAATCGCTGGTACAGTGGCAATGGATTATGACCAAGATTGGATCTTACACATTTGTCAGCGCCTCTGACAATGCACTGCATCCTTCACCACAGCCTGGTCATGTACAGGAGAACCCATTACAAAGCTACGCAGATTGCATGCGTTTATGGAAGATGTGACTTTGCAGGTCTTGAATGTCTGCAGCCTTCAGTTTAGAGGCAAGTGATGACACACATGGGCAGAGCCCTGCAAAGCTTATACATTAAAACATATAGACTAAAACTTGCACCGTCACTTTAGTACGATTCATATCGTCAGATTTTAGCGGAGCATTGTTACACCCCTAGTGTCTTGTGTTACATAACCTCTGTTAACGCACCATTTTTGAGTGAAGGATCAGGGGGAGATGGAACTGGAGAGTGTCCTTCCATCATCCATTTGAAGCGGGACTGCTGTCCTCCTGTGTCCTTCATTCCTCCCATCATGGCACCTAACTCCAGTCCTGACAGATTCACAGTATCAACACACATCAGACCAATGACAAATACATGTTATTTTAATGACGTACGACAAGACTGGACATGGACCGTCTTACCAGGGTACATGCCATGTGTTTTGGCATGAAGATCTGACAATGGACCGCCCATGCCAGGATTAGGAAGTGGGTCAACAATTGGTTGTTTGGAAATGCCTCCCAGATGAGAAGGGGACAGTTTAGAGTTCGCTCCGACTGGTGCTTGTCCTCCAGCCCCAGTGTGCTGCTGCTGCCTCTGTTGCTGCAGTATCGCCATGATCCGTGCCAACTGGCAAAAACAGGGGTCAACTGCTGAGTACGAAACAATTGTACATAAACACACAATGGACTGGTACCTGCTGAGGGTCTGACTGCTGCCTCACAGGCTGAGGCTGTGGAAACTTCCTCTGGTTTGAAAACATTGACTGCTGCGTTGGCTGCTGTTGGTGCTGCAGCAGTAGCTGACAGGCCTGTGATTTGAAAGTCGAGACAAAAATGAGGCTCCATCAAACGATGCCAACTATTAGCGTTAACTTTACTGAAGTTGATATTCAGAGGAAGTACAAATGGAGCTGAATGAACTTTGCACACAGTTTAAGACTTGCACTGAAACAAATGTGCTCTCGAGTTGAAACTAGAGTATGATGGTACTATGGTATTGAAGAAAAGTGGGGTATGCACAAGCACATGCCAAAAATAATCAAATGATTTATTAATATGTGGTTCAGTGATTCTTTTGATGAATCATTGTCACCTACCAGATGGAACTGCTGCATGTGAGGGTATATGTTGCTGAGCATTGCGAGCTGTTGGGGGGAAATCTGAGGAGGAAACACCCCCCCACCGACACCTCCCATGCCTCCAACACCTCCTACACCCTACCCAGCCACTCCTCCCATGCTGCCACCAGGAGAAGGCATCTGCTTCAGCATAGGACCTGGCACCTACACGTCACACAAAACCCATTTAAATGAACTTGTGACCACAAGATGATCCTAACCATAAAACCAAATGTGATTTCAATATTTAAAGTCATTTAACAACGATATTATGCCAGTGTCAGCTTAATCCCAGAATTTGAAGTCACTTAATCTAAATCAATAATCGGTCAAATTTAATTAAATAAAAGTAATGTAGAGTCCACAGACCTGAGCAGACAGAAACTGATGAGGCACTTGAGCACGTAATCCTGGGGTAGGGTTCGTGGGATGCATGCCAGGCTGGTGCATCCCTCGAGACTGGGGCATCCCTCCACTGCTACCAGTAAACACTCCATAACCACCCATCTGCGGGTAGACATATGATTCAAGAGTTTTTATTTCATACAACTTTTAACTGCAAAAAATTAAGTAATACCTTTTCACCATAGGGTCCCATATCACCAGGACCCATGTCTTTTGATCCAGGCATACGGTAACCTCCAGTACCTCTTCCTCCTCTGCGCATGTCCCCATTATAGTCACCCATTCCTCTCTTTTCACCGTTTTTGTCAACATTAGACTCATCCCCCTACAATGGCAAATTCACATTCATTATATGGTGTCCTTTAGTGACATAGGCCAAATCTTTGTAATACATGTAAACGAAAAAGCAGCAGGATTAGTCATTCTTTTTATTCAAAAGGTGCTACTGACATGGACCTTTCACCACATTAGTAACAACAGGTGAAAATTAGCAATCTTTGGTATAACATCCGTCTTGTACATCACATTTTTGTGTATGGTCAATGTGATTTTGTCATGAAGCTGTCGTGACAAACACATGCTTTTGTAGTAAGTGTTAAATATATCAGTTCAACACTGTGTCCTAATTGATTAACAGACTTTTTTTCATGTGAGGATTACTCGTCACTTAATCTACAGAGTACAGATTATGTTTTAGAACTTTTGTATATGGAGGGAAACTCCTGTAGGACTGAGAGCTTCCAAAAACAGATTACTCAGGTTGTTACCCAGTTCCGTTTATGTTAACTAAGAAAATGACAAAGACTTACCAAACACCCATGTTTGAGAACTGACGTGACATTGGGTTAATCCAGCCATCACCTCCTCCTCCCTTCAAACGAAAAAAAAAAAACAGTCAAGTATAAATGGAAATGTTCAATACATTAATACATACATACAGTATACACTACACACACACACACACCTTGAGGTTGCCCCTCTTCCCTCCGTGACCCCATCCTCCGGAGTTGAAGGAGGAGCTGCTTCCCTGTGAGCCGGCGCTGTTCCACACTCCACCGGGACAGTCGTCATCCTCGTCCCAGCTGGAGTGGCGGGATGCAGCCATCGAGCCTTCCCCTTTGCCACCCCAGTTCTCTATCGCCTTGGTGCCTGCATCCACAGCAAGACAGATGGTTACAAACCTCAGCACAGCTCATGCGCAGTCGCAAAGTCGACACCGACAGCCCATTCTTACCAGATTTAGCAGAGCCAGAGGAAGGGTTACCCCAGCCAGAATGTTTTCCTGGTTCATCTGAGTCACCCCAACCTGTAGCAGCCTCCGACGCTTGGCCCCACCCACCAGTGCTATTATCCACACACTGAGCAGCACCTCCTCCCCACACACCTGGCCCTGCAGAGTGTAAGAGGAAATCATGCATATGCCTAAAATAATCTCCATATGAGTGCAAATTATCCTGCTACTCAGTTCAATAAAAAAACATCATCATCATTCAACTCTGTCACAAATTCATCAAGCATGCACATGTCTTTGGATGGTGGTGTTGGTGTTAGTCATTTGCTTACCTGGTTGCGGCTGGCCCTGTTGTCTTCTCGGAGTTGGTTGCTGTACGGACATAGTCGGAGGCTGTTGACTGTGACTTTGGGTCGGAGCAGCGTTCTTATCCCACAGGTTGACATTCTTATTGTTGTAGCGAATGGGGTCTCCCCAAGCTGAAGTGCCATCATCGATATCCATTTTGCGACTGATAGACTGAGGGATGGTTCCTCCCAGCCACTGGGCTCCATAGAGTCTCCCCAGCCCCGGGGTTCTGGGGAATGGGGCCAGACGTCCAGCCTGTACTTTGGTTTGGATTTTGGGTTGTGGATCTCCAGGTGCGGGCCTGCTGCCCCACCCTGCTTGCATGGGTCCTCCTGGCAGCTGGCCCTGTGATTGGTGCTGTTGATTTGGGGCTTTCATTGGTGCCACTTGGTTGTTTGGTATCTGTGCTGTTGCTGTTTGGAGCTTTGCATTGCCCCAGCTTTGGGGAGACTTACCTTCACCCACCTCTCCTCCTCCCCACCCCCCTCGGTGAGACCCTCCCTCTCCCCATGACGAACTCTCCTCAGAAGTGCTCCCTCCTCTGCTCGGTCCATCACTCCATCCTCTCCCAGTTGAAGAGTCTCTCTGTCCCCATTCACCGCCCCATCCACCTGCCTCTCCCCCTTTTCCCGAATCTTTCCACCCCCCTGTCCCTTTATCCTCCGGACCCTCTTCCCACCCAGTACCCTGTTTGCCCCATTTACTCCCTGCTTTGCTGCCTCTCCACTGCTCTTCAGTCGCCCATCCCTTGTCTTGGGTTTCAGTGCACCGTGCCCCCAGGCCCCCTCTGCCTTCCCCTGTTCGCTCTCTGCTACCTGATTGGTCACTCTTCCTCCGTCCCAACTTTCCCTCGCTGAACTTGAATTAGGATTGTTAGCCATGTTAGACTGATATCCTGGACCGCGACTAGTGCTAGTGTTTAAATTTGCTGATGAGAATGAAGTGCTTTTATCATGCCGGCTGGACGAGTTAAGATCCCAGGCCACATTCTGTCGGATTTGGGTCTGGCCCCAGCCTGTGTTGGACAGAACCCTGGGGTCCAGGTCCGATCGATTAAGCATACTCTGTAAGGCCACGACTGCGTTGGTCTGGTGGGATTGGTGGCACTCAGATGAAGTTCTCTCTGCTCTCTGTCCTCCGCTCCCAGCTGTAGACCCCTCACCACTGCCCGATACCTCCCCTTCAGTGCTCTCCCCCACTCTCCCGTCCCCACTCTCTGCCCCCTTCTGATTGTCCCATGCTTTTGTCATAGTTGCGAACTTTGGTGATGCAGAGTCTGGCACAACACTGTCACCACTACTGCTACCATCCTCGCCTTTTCCACTTCCTATTGCTAAGTGACCCGAACCACCCCCGCCCACAGTGCTGTCCCACTCCCCATCTGGACTGCACCCTACTCCTGCTCCCTGAGATACCGCCGGGGTATTTGAGCCACCATCCACACCCCACGAATTTCCTTCTTGCCCTTGAGCGTCCGCCTCCATCGGGGGCATAGCTCTCCAGGAGGAAGCAGCAGCTGCCATAGCGGAGGAAGACAAAGTTGTACCCTCTTCTCCTTTTGCTTCATCATTTTCTTTATTTGGTCCGACTCCCTCCAAAAATTCTGTTGTTAGGTTTGCCACTTGCTGCTGCTCTCCATTTCTGGCACCCAAAGCTGTTCCAGTGTGCTGCTGCTGTTGTGCCCCTGCTTGACTGGCAGATGAGTTGGTGGTGGTGCTGCTGGCAGAAAATGAAGAAATCACAGATGAGTGCAAAGGAAGGCTATCGCAAGCCGAAGCAGTTGTCCCAGACTGTTGTGGCCAGGCAGAGGGGTTCGAGCTGGGGTTACGATTGGCACCAGGACTATCTTGAAGAAGATGGGAGACTTTGGAATTGTGAATAGCTGCTGATCCTTGCCCCACTTCCACCTGAGAGGCCACGACGCCACACGACTGAACACATTCGTTAAGCGAGGACGAGGGGGAGAAAGGAGAAAGTGCCGAAGAATCGTCCATGTTCTCTCCCCCTCCTCCCTTCCGCTGGATGTTTGTCTCACTCCATGAGGCACTGCTGTTATTGTTACCACGGTGATCTTGCTCCCGCGTCCCTTTGACTACTTCCTCTGAGCATGCATCAGGCCAGTCCGCTACAGCCATCCCATCTGCTGCAGTCCTCTCGCAGCCCTGAGAGGAGGAATGGCTGCCAGAGCCTGCCCCCCATGTGGAACTTGCATAAGTTGTAGTAGTACTAATAGTAGTAGAAGACGACAGAGCAGTGACAGATGATGGGGATGCAGTATGGGACGAAGGGGAAGATGAACCCAAGTTAGAATCTAGGAAAAGAACACACCAAACAAAATTTACAATTTAAACACAAGTCATAGACAAACGACACATTATTACAAGCAATTGCGAAACTTTAAAATTACCAATTTAGAACATTTTGTGGGAGTAGTAATATTCTACTGGATGTAAGAAACCTTTTAGTTTTTCAGCTATTGCATTGGATTTACATAGTATATTAAAGCCACTCAAAAGATGCTTTACATTGCATTCTTTCACTCACAACACAATGACAGCAAGATACTGCTGTTGCCCCATGCCCTGAGGCTGCCAATCTGCACCAATGGCCTCTCCGACCACTTCCAATCACTCACATACCCACCACATTCATGCAGAGAAAAATCTATAGAGTATCTTCTTGCCCCGGGCCCGAGTTGGGATCAAACCACCAACCTCCAGTTTATAAGGCCCACTATACACTTTGTCCCCGTTAGCTTTAGAGGTTACACTCAGGATTATAATGGTCATGCACCTGTGGCTCCAGCTGTTTTTGCATTGGGGTTATCTGCTCCCTGTGCAGTGCCGCCACTGGCCTCATCTGCTCCTCCCCCCCCAGCAGCATGGAGGACAGGGGAGGCTGGCCCCTCTTCAGTAGCACTTTGTGGTCCTGCTGGCAGCGAAACCTGGGTGGAACCTCTCTGGACATGAATCGTTGCTGCTGGGGAGTCTGGCTTCCAGGAGAAGACACGGAGGAGGGCTGTCCGTTGGCCACAGAGGTCCGCTGCTTTGCATTGTTCCCGGCACCAGGAGCAGCTGGTGCAGAGGCGTTGGCAGCACTGGGACCAGGAGAGGAAGGAGTGACGGGGCCGGGGCACGGGGACACTGAAACTGGGCTGGTGTGCGGCGGGCCACCAGGCGCCTGGGCAGATTCTGGCACTGAAAAACAAAAATCATTTGTGTGTGGACTAATAAAGCATTTCCAGAGAAGGATAAGTGAAAATATCTTACGTAATATCTAAAAATATGACATAAGTGTCCCATAAAACATTTGCCTTATAATGTACAACATTTTGAAATTTAACACTCACCTTTGAGTTTCTGGTCTGGCACCTGAGACAAAACAGAATCAATACAGTACAGTAATTAGTATTAGAGCAAAAGGTTTTAATTAACAAAAAGCAGGACATATGCTTTAGTAACAATATTTGGAATAACTTACCTTCTGTGGGGTTTCCCTTTTCTTTTTTTCCTCTTTCTTCTTTTTCTTGTCTTCCATGAAACACCGTTCCCTTTTTGGATACTTCTGTTAGGAAAGAGATGCATTGTCACTTGCTCAAACAAAGGCACGAGTATTATCCACACTCAGAATTACATCTGTACTGTGTGCAAAAGTGAGTACTGCAGCTGGGCCCATGTTGTCGGAGCTGTAATGTTAGCCAGGGGCAGACAGCTTGACAACCAGCCTTAGTATCCTCGCCTCTCACTGCATAATTCATTAACAAGAACATGGACAACACTGACTTTGCTGGAACAAACAGGTTGACTTCAAAGTCCTTTCAGCTTTTTGTCTGACTGAAGCCAAGTCCAGCGAATAGTGGTTCACACTCGCTACTTGTGAGGAAAAACGAAACCACATCTTGGTCTCTCAGCTGTCCTTATAACCACAGCCAAAGCTGATATGCAAAATAGTCAACATTCTAGTCACGTGACTTGTGTGTGCAAAACAAAACTAAAGGGTCATCATGAGGAAATACACATCCACGTTGATTGGGAAGGAAACAAGTGATCAACCTAAAGTAATGACATTACGGGGTCAAAAATATTTACACGACTTCAGTTACACAGTAGGGATCTCCTTACTAATTTGACAACAGTGCTTTTGTCAATGGACATTAGAACAAACTGAATACTAAATGATCTCATGCCATGACCTAAAAGGCCTCAGGCAAAGGTTCAAAGGTTGTCAGCCGCCAGTAAAGCCGTGCACAAAACTGCAGTCTTTCAGATGAACACCCACCAGCTTAAGAAATAAACGCATTCAATGTGGCTATTACCTACATAATTAAGAACGGGTCATAGCATATCAAACACAATGTACAAACGGTAGTGACGTTTGCAGCAAGCTGAAAGCGATTCTTCATGCACAGGTTTTACTCAGTCCACAACATTAACGTGTAGTCACATTTACATAACGCCACGGAAAAAAATGCAAGCGCCTAAAAACACTTACCTCGGGAATCACATAAAGTTAAGACATAAAGTGCTTCTGTGCAAAAAATCTTGCAGACCTGCTGCTAGCAAGCTAGCAAAGGAGCTAGGCTAGCGAGCTAGATCTTCGAGGCTTTCAAGGCGAACTTGTTAATGAAATGACATCAACAAAAGACGAAATGCTTGTCGGTAAAAACGCGGTAAGGCGATTTTCCTTTTTTTGTAATCGCGGTTCTCAAACTGCATATAAATCATACGTAACCACTTGTCTACTGTCAGACGCCGAATGATCGGTTAGTTTACTATCGGCCATTTTGCTTCTCTGGAAGCTTTAGCAGCAAATGATATCACCAGCTCCGAGCCTGTTGTTGATCACAGAGGGGAGGAGGCGCTGCGGTGCACACTCTGTGCAGCAGAGGGCGCTGTCAGGCCGTCTGTGTAAAAGCATGATAAACACTAGGGCCACTGAGGGCCGCACCAACATCACTGGAACTGAATTCTGCTTAACTTTCTCCCTTTGCAAAATGTACGACAGTATAAAGAACTCCCTTGATGTTCATTGTAAATGTTGGTGACAGGTGCCCACTGTTGTTGTGTCCTTGGGCAAGGCACTTCACTCGCCTTGCCTCCAGTGTCTGCATACATTGGTGTATGAATGGGTGATTGGTTCCTTGATGTAAAGTGCTTTGAGTGCCTCAAGCAGGTAGGAATTTATTGACCATTTATAGGGCCAGATAAAGTTGCTTGGGGGGCCGGATACCTCTCGTCTAGAGAGCCAAAGTATGAGGTGAAGACTTTCTATAATTTCATTTATTTGACCATTTCAAGACATCAAGATGTAGTAAACATAAGTACTCAGGATATATTGGCACAAGGCATAAAAGATCATTCATGCCCATATAATCAATACTGTAGTTGCGTTAACACTTGCGTTCAGGTTGACCCAGTGGCAGCGCGGCTCAGCCGCAGCAGCTCAGGACTGACACCTGAACACTATTTCATTGTAGGCTTGTACAATGACAATAAAGCACTTACTTAACTTTCTAAAGAGCCTGGTTTATATTCAGGGTGGTAGACAAAACTGAATTTTCTGTAGTAGGGTCTTCTGAACTGATATGGGTAAAATCTCTAGCCTGCTCAGCCAGTCACTCTCTAGAATGGTAAGGTCAATCCACATTAAACAAAAGTTGGCATAAAGTCTTCTCCGGCAGCAAAAAAAGTGGTGACATTATTTAATCACAAACGTGTGATTGTTGTCAGTTGAAAGGACAAAAGACAAATCTGGAAAATTCACCAACAAGAAACAAGATTCAACATATGTGTATTTTGTATTTGTTATATTTCTCATAAACAATTAATTGCTCCATGAGTTATTTTGGCCCCTGTCCTCCATCTGAAAACATGACTTGAAAATTCTATCATGACTCAATTTTCACAAAATGGGTTTTGTGGCGTGTGTCCCCTGAAATGCCACTTTAAATGTATGAATATAAACAGTGCAAAAACAATAGAAGCGAATCCCTCACTGTCTAAACACTATGCAGTTTGATTTTTGAGTCATGAAATGAAACAGAACAGGACTGAATGAAATGCCATGTCCGATGATGAGCACATTGAGAAGCCCAGGCTCACAAATGTAATGTATTACAACAGTCCGATTCAGAGTCTGTTATTGCAACCGATCCAATTCAACCCATGCTACTGCCCTCTGCTGGTTATGTATGACATTGCGTAAAGATGCCAGCAGCTCCTCAGTGCAGCTCCAAGTGTTTGGCTCCAGAGTGCAATAAAGCAGAGGTAGAGTCTCTAGCTGCAGCTCTTCAGCTTGACACACTTCCTCCATCGCTCCATCCACCCCGCAACGTGGAAAAAACTTTCTTTAAGATGAGATGAAGAAAATATAATCAAATATGAAACTACTACAAATTATTTATGGTTCATTTGGCTGCACTTACCTTAGTTTTTTGTGTTTTTTGCTTTTTGGACGAATGTGGATGACTATGGGGTATATACCCTGTCTCAAAAGCCCTTCAACACTTGACAGTCCTAGCTCCAACAAACAGTGTTTGTCCTACAACATAGAAGCAATTTGAGATTAGCTATGTAACATTAGTACATTAGTTTTGTGATTTAAAGACGTGTGCATGCTTTACTTGGCTGATAACATCCTGTATAGACTGCACCCGTACACCGAAAGCCTGCTCTGCAGTGTAGGACTCTAACAAGAACACTTTCTTGTCTCCTCTTTCAGAAACATGGATATTTTCTGATGAATCAGAAAGAATCAGGTAAGTTTTCAGGAGACATCTCCAAAAGTTAAATACGTATTGTGTTCGGTGTACCTGGTGGGCAGGTATTGAAGGTCAGACTGGACTCTACAGGTTGCATCAGTCTCTCTATAAACCCCGAGACAGGAGGGACGGGGAGAAAATGACAGGTCGTTTAGTTTGAACCTGCAAAGGCTTCACTAAACTGTATGGAATCAGGTGCTCCTCATGACCTGAGTGGATAGAAGTATACAGACACAATCAAAACCAGGCTTCAACACATAAAAGGTATAAAGTGTCATATTTGTCTTACGCTTGCTGAGGGTGTAAAAGACCTGCTGTCCAGAGCCCAAGCCACGACAACTAGGATCCACAGCTTTGACAAGTCGTACACGTCCCGCTGCTTTCTTCAAGAACTATTGGCAAATGAGAAAATAGATGCTTCAAAACAAAGCCTTAAAGTATCTGTAATCTTATCTGAGGAGATGAAGAGTACCATCTTTTCCTGAAGTCTTTTTGTTCAAGCGCCAATTTTCTTAACCTTACAAGTAACAACTGTTGGGCCCTTTGAAATAACAATAATGATTACTATTTACATCTCATGCTCAGAAAATCTTAGTCAATAATTGTTTTGTGTACCTGTTGTAGTTGGGCATGGTCCCTGCCTGCAGGGGCTTGGCTGTGTTTGGATCGACCCTGGAACAGCGCCAGTGGTACTTGCCATTGAATCTGGTGTCTGTCACATGTATGATGTCATCACAAGACACTCGCAGGGACGGAGGGTCTCCATGAGGCTCCATATTGAGATTGACACGTGCATAAAAGGAGTCCGCCCCCAGAAAAGAAGAAGATTTGATCTGGGAGCTCAGTTTGGCATAAGCTGAGGAGAGAATGATATGAATGTATTGCCGAACCGATTGGCAAATCCTCTGACAGCATTTCTGCGATTTTGAGGGTCCAAACCATAGATCAGTATTCAAGGTATTGTGGTTTCTTTACAGTAAAATGTCAGAGAGGCTGCAGCTTACAGCCCCTGAGTGTGAGGAGTGAATAAATAAGGATTGTACCCCTGTGACATCCTTACACTCACCTTCCGGATTGCTCCTATGTCTCAATGAAGAAGGATCAGTCCACCACTGAAGTGAAAAGTGGGCAACCTCTGCAGTGCACTGAGCCAGCTGCACACTGCCCCCACCAAACAAAACACGCTCCAGCTGCACACAAGGACAAATATCTTACTTGCTACTTGCTAGTGCTGGTAACATACACATCCTACCCATTTGATTGCTTTATGTGAAGGATTTCTGAATTATTTGCAAAGGTGCAACAGTTCTAGATTTTTGTGTTAATTTGCCTTTAGTGAATGTTAGGACAAAACTAAGACTTGAATTCGACCAGAGATGAACAAGGACCTGAGCTAAAGTAGACAAGAAAGCCACTAACCAGAATAAAACAGGGCTCAGCAATGACTACGACTAAACCAGGAATAACTCAGGGAGGAAATGGAACCAGACAAACTGAAAATAAGATGAAAGCTGGACTAAACTACCGTAAGTCTAAATCCAAAAAATAATAATAATAATAAAAATGCATTAGTCTTATATAGCGCTTTTCCAGACGCTCAAAGTCGCTTTTACAATTTCTTGCATTATTCATTCACTCCATACTCGGTGATGATAAGCGAGGCAACCAGTCTCCGCACATCAGCCACCACCACCAACACTCACTCGCACACTACATCTGCCAGGATTCCTGGTGTTCCCAAACGGTCTCCCATCCAAGTCCTGCCAGGCCCTTCCCTGCTTAGTTTCCGAGGTCTGACGGGATCGGGCATACTGTAGCAAAGGCGGTATGGTAGGGCTAAAAACAGACTAAAACCATGTGCTCATCAGTGCCACCAACCTCCTAGTTTCAGAAATACTTTTCCTAATCATTTCTGTCATTGTCATTTCAAAAAATACATGTCTATATTAAGAGTTTAAAGGCATGACAGGCAGAGGCTGCCCAGCTATAAACCGACTACTGACCACAGCACACACAATTTTATTTCCAAGATCTATCTGAAACATTTAATTGTTTCTTTTTCAAAATCCCTGCGGAAAAAAAAATGAGCGGACAATTTTCTTCCAGTAAAAGGCTAGGTCTGTAGTAGTCACTTCCATTCACTGACCATGATGCATAAATAAGTAATTTGAACATTTTCAGCATCAGACTTTAACATAAGAATAAACATTTCCTGAAACCACAGTATGCCACACACCTCCAGCAGCTCACAGCCTTCAGTGAGTCCACACTGCTCGGCCACAGAGCCAGGCTTCACATGGCTGATAAATATCCCTGTGCGGTTTCCGCCCACCACTGTGATGCCATCCGCAAGACTGGCTTTTCTGTCCTTTAGAGGGGCAGGGGGGCTTGAAGGCGGTGTGAGAGATTGCATGCTGCAAGAAAGCATAAGCGGTCATATGATCTTGTACAGTCACAACTGAGATTTTGATGTATAGCAATTTTATTCTACCTTGAATGGCTTGGGTCAGATGGTTTGGGAGACGGAATTTTGATCAGATCGAGGGGGAAAGGGTGAGAGTGTAACGAGTTCCAGGAATCCCACAAGGAAAGCTCACTTTGTTCACCTGCAAAGATAAGAAGAAATATGAGCGAAATGGAGATGTCTGCTTTCAATTGTTGCTATGTGACAATAGAGATTGTTCACAGAGCTTGACACGTGCCAACTAGTGCTGGTTTATTTCTATTTTAGCCTTTTACTCTCAGTTGCCACTTGATCTAAGCATTTAAGTTGGTCCCCAATTTCTGCTGTTCTTGTGTAAACTCTTTTAGTATAATCATAGGCTATTATTATATTAATATTATTAAGAGACTGTCCACAGTGGCCAGAGAGCATGTGAAGCCCTGACTGTACAGCAAACATTGTTACCTGTTATGTTTTCATTCTCGTCGCTTCCCCATGAATCCAAGTCAAGCCTACAGAGTAAAGTGATATCAAACTGTTATACATGAGCACATTGGGAAAGTATGTACCTTTGGCCACAAAAGGCACAGAACTCACTCGTCGTTGAATCGTCTGTTGATGGAGTTCACACAGGGAGGGAAGGGGAAAGTCGAGAGGCGATTAATCTCCTTCTCGTTATCTTCCGCCTAAAATGTCAATAAAGTAAACACAATACATGTATATTTCTGCATGATCTTTCAAGGCTATTGATACTATATGTAAAAAAAATCATTTGTGGTACTCACAGACATTAAGAGGTTTTCCTCAGAGGTGGAATGCAAATCTGTGAAGAGGTAGTAAACCACAGGTAAACACGCATCAGCTGGAGGACTTGCATTCTAAAGCTTTACACCTCTACTACATGTTTTTGTGGTTTGTATTGTCACAAATGTACAACACAAGTGCATCAACATCAGATATTTCTTACCAGTAGAGTTTGCGTTTGTCCTCACTCTTAAGTGTGACTAAGACAAAAGAAATAATTGGTAATTAGTTACAACAGTATTATGAAGACAAGAAAAATGTTGGTGCTGTAAGTAAAACAGCAAGTGACAGTCAAGTGCAAAATATTAGTAAGGACACAATATAACAGTCATCATGGTCAAATATGAGCACACTGGAGCCCTTGATGGCCTGAATGTGGCCTGACCTTCCGCAGGAGCATGTTGTTGTTGTTGTTGGGCTGGGGGCTCAGGTCCAGGCCAAGGGAGCAGCAGGGGCCATAACACTGGTCTTCACTCCATAGAGACAGATGAGACTGAGAAGACAACACAAAGAAAACTACAGTTTTAACACATGGTTTATCATTATAATAGAATATGCTGGAACACTTACACAGTGCAGAAAGGAGGTGCTCTGCTCCATCTGCTCTCGGGCTCTCTCCCGCTCTTTCTCCAACTCTCTCTGCTGTTGCTCCAGACTAGCCTGCAGCTCTGCAATCCTCTTCCTCAGGCGGTTTTTGTCCAGGAGACAGTCAGTGTACTCCAGCTGCAGGCTGTCCCTGCTACGAAGAGCCTGCAAGAGAAGCAGTAGATGACTCAAGATGACTCAAGTACCTTCATTGAAGATGGACAACTCCTGTACGACTGAGAACTTACACAGACAGTAGTAAGTATAAGTAAGTACGAAAGAAAGTAAGTAGTGAGTAATTAAGCAAGTAAATAAGTGGTATGTTATTAAGTGAATACGAATAAGACAAAAGCAAGTAATTAAGAAAGTAATTACTCATGAAAATAAGTAAGTAAGAAATACGTCTAAATGATCAAGACTTTAAAATGTAATATCTACCACATTACTGTCCAGTGTCCTCCTTTTAATATTGTCTTTATTGGTAGATTTAGTAGTAACACTGGCACTAACACAAACCATAATAACCCGAGTATGATTCGCTTTTGCATGCGAGAGGTCTGACCTGGTCCCTCTCCTTCTCCAGCTCCATGATCTGGTTGAAGTAGGACACACTCCTCTTCTGCTCCGTCTCCCAGTCCAGCTGCAGAGTCCGCACTTTGAGCTGGAGCTGCTCACACTGCGATTCCAGCTGCACAACACAAGCCGCTGTCAGGATTCAGGCATGATTATTGCGACAGAAATGAGCGTGCACTACTGACTCTGCCTGTCTGCTCCTCAGATCTGCATGCCTCCTCCTGTAGAGCGGAGATCATGTCACACAGCTCCTGCCTCTCCTCGGCGGCCTCCCAGCGGTCCTGCTGCAGGATGTCCATCAGCGCCTCCACAGTCAAAAACAATGCTGTTTTAATGCGACAGAATAAACAAAATACAGCATACCTTATTAGTTAGTAAGGGCAAACTTACAGTAACCCCAGAATCCTGTGCAGCAGTGCTTTTATTGTCTGGTTTCTGAGCACATTTCCCAGGTTTCTCTGGAAGGGCGGGTGGAGGCGCTGTGTTGGTCACTAAACTGTTGGATAAAGTCACGGGCTGTGCTTCAGTTGCGATGACGTCGGCCTCTGTCAGCCTTGATTTGAGTTCTTCAACCTGCGAAAACATCAGCATCAGTAAAACGCACGCAAAAACAGGCTAGCGAACAGAATCGTGTCAATTACATGAACAGTGCATTGCTAACACTGTTGTGTGGACGGTAAATGATAGTCTAAAATAAAAGAGCTGTGATTTGTTTCTCATTACAGGACTAATTGTAGCTGCCGAACACAAATCTGTTTCCACACAAAGCGACAAAAACATGCTCAAAATTGTCCTGTGTCAAAACTCTGCCACCACAGGCATTTTGTTTGGAGTGGTTGGCATGTTGTGACAAGATGCGATGGTATCTACACAGCCGGTTTGAATTATGCAGCTAAGATTCACTAGATCCCACGTTTAGCATGTTTTGTGCCAGTCAGTGGTAGATCCAACCCTGCGACATGCATCCGGACAGAAACAAAAACAAAAAACAAGAGGATGGTGACATCAACAATAAACACTGTTATGAACACAATGACATCCTTAGTCTTCCCTTTCCCCTGGGGGCAAAGTATTCTCGTAAATTAGAATGTACACTTATGTCAATGTAATAGCTACTTTCTTAGTTTACAAACCTGTCTCAGCAGCTCTCTCTCTCGGCTCGTGGCCTTTCCTTGTTCCTCTAGGGCTCTGGAGTACTTCACAGCCTGCTCCAAATGTCTGTCCTTCAGTTTGCCCAGCTCTCGAGTGGACGACTCACAGTCCTGACGCAACCTTCAGATCAACACAACATTATCAATAAGTACCATTGTGATTGTGGTATTTGTCTTTGTTTATTACCAGAAAATGCAATGGTGAAATATCAAAAAATTATCGTTATCACAGTATTCAAGACAGTTATCGCATTTATTATTATTTTTCATAATGTGCAGCCCTATTTGTGTCTTACAGATCAAAGCATAGCTTATTTGGGTTTCTCCCACATAATCCTACTTTTGATCAATTCTGTAGACATAGAAGGACTTCCACCAACCACCGACAAATTCATAGATGCGGATCTACTGTAGTTCCCCCATCTGCCATATGGTTAAAACCTTTTTATTGTACTGGACAGTGGCTAAATAACGGCAGATGATCCGACCTCTCGAGCTGGAGTCTGTCGTGGCGTAACTCTTGAGCTTTCCGTTCGGCGCGGCTTCGTTCCTCCTCGGCCATGCGGCAGCGCTGGGACAAGCGGCGCTCACACAGACGGCTGCTTCGGAGCTGTTCTCGCAACTTTTTCACCTCCAAAAGCAAAAACTGCGTCAGACCCTCGGGGCCCTCTTCATCTGTAAATAACAAACATATTAGTAATGATTTATAACAGGCGAGCAAACAAAGACTGTGCGGGTTATTATAGCGCTCACCCAGAATGAGAGAGCAGCGCTGCGTGGGCTGCTCCCCCGTCAGCTGGGTGTACTGCTCTGGGTGATAAAACTCCAGGGACTCCATGAAGGCCTGCAGACCTCTCTGGCCTTGACATCTCAAAATGTCCAGCAGACGACCTGCGGGAATGTGACAAAGTAGGTTTTAGGTTACTTTGTCCCATTAATTTCTTTTGACGCTTTACTTATAAGTTTATGTATTCATTGTTTCATAGTCATACTTTTTGCAATATCCAACTAAACAGTTAAACATAACTATCCCGGGTTTGTTTTGTTTATTTGTTTGACATTTCAGTTAAAGCATCACACACACAGTATTTACTTTAAATGCTTCATTTTGTTCAAAATGTTTAGTTAATTGCGTTGCAATCAAACTACTAATACTTGCCACCTGGTCCAGAAAGAGGTGTGTCCTCGTGGGCAGCCATATTTAAAAACTTGGCTCTGCCCATGGACCAGCCCATGTGCACGGGGGAACTGGTTTCAAGTTTCTTTTATTGAGTATTTTTTGAGGGTTGAAGTAACCTGAGGGGGAAAGTGTTTGGTGTAAAAAAAAAAAAAAAAAAAAACCTACTTGTGAGTTTTACCTGGTACCTCTCTGAGATCGACTTATCTGGGGGAGGGTCTGCCTGCTGGGGAGTGTTTAAAAAGTGTCTTACAATCAGTCTGGGAAAACAAAAACATGTAGCTGGGTACATGTGGTATGTTTCCTGAGTTCAGTTAAGTGCTGTTTGTTTGATTCTGTTAAGCTTCTTTTTTTTTGACAGTTTTGTTGTACATATGTAAAGTTTGATTATTTTTTTTGCCACATTTACCACAGTGAAATAAATGTTGGCTACAATGGGAATTTTTGAGTCTGCCTCCTACTTGACCACATTGGCCAGCTTCCCCACAGGGAACAAACATATTGTATGTTGACCTTTTAACGAAATAACTTGAAATGCAACATAACATACCGCTCTTGTACTTTGCCTGGACTTCAATATATAGTCAGAAGTATTCACACTCCTCTGTTTTTATCTTTTGTTATTGTGCTGAAGTCTTGCTTTGTGGAGATGTAGTTTAGTTTAGTTTATTTGAGCAGTTAAAATTCTGCTCAAAAGGAGTGGGCTGAAGCAAAAGTTTATAAGCGCCCGCCCCCGGAGATGTAAAGAATGGTCCAGATATTCTATCACTTTTAGCCAAGAGAAAAATCTGAAATGTTCACTTTTGTGGTTCTGGAACTATGTTTTTATGTTAATATAAGACGTTAAATCAAATCAAAATCACATTTATTTATAAAGCATATTTAAAAACAACTCTTGATCAAAGTGCTTCACAAAAAGGTGTACAGCAGGGGTAGGCAACGCCCGAGGACCACAACCAGCCCTCCATCATAGAACCTTTGGCACTAGTGGTTCTCCTTCAGAGTGAATCTGTGGAAGTGTTAAGGAAGAGGCAAGACAGTGTTGGAGCCTTTTCAACTAGTATTTGAACAAAAAAAATAAAATTTGCAGTGGCAAATAAAGACTATCAGATTTGAGGACCAGCTATATTTTATATTATGAGCACAAATGCTGGTGTAATAAATGAGAAAGTATTTCATAACATATTTGGTGTGTGCAGCAGATGGGCTTCAATGGGAAGTCGCAGCTTAAAGGCAACAAACAAACAGGCATTTTCTTCCTCTTGCCATACTAAGTAAAAATGACCTCATGGTGAAACAAATATGTCAGGGTGTTTATAGTTTGAAGCCTCAAGGTTCAGAAAATATGCAGAAGTTTGAAATGACATTTTGAATTCTTTTATAGTTGTGGTTTGAAAAGTAGGGATTGCAATATAAGTCTAGGGGCTACTATGTAAATGAATGGGCCCACATTGGCAAGTACAGTGACTTTGCGACACAAAGTTGGCAATAAAGGTGTTTAAAAATATAAAAAGTTATATTATTATATGTATGAAAAGAGGAGAGTTAGACCTTCAAAATAAAATAAAAAAGTTTTGAAAAATATAATTCCTTTATTTTTTTTATAGCTTACAAGCACATTTTTGTGTTGAAGCACCCACAACGGGAGTTTTTGCCTTTTTCATTTTGCCTGTAAAATTTCAAAAATATTTAACTTTTTGTGGTTTTGGAACATGGACTATAGTAACTTTGCGACAGAGAGTTGGCAATTAAAGGCTTACATTTTTTTAAAGTTATATTTTTATATGTATGGAAAGAGGAGAGTCAGACCTTCAAAATGAAATAAAAATGTTTTGAAAAATATCAATCCTTCAGTTTTTATAGCTCTCTAAAGTTGCAAGCACATTTTTGTGTTGAAGGGACGTTAACGCGAGTTTTTTACTAAAATTGCTGCAACATAAACACATTTTAACTTGGAGAATTTTAAAGGTCCTATATCATGCAAAATCGACCATGTTTTTAACCATGTTGTTATGCTATTTCCTTGTCAAAAACACCCCCAGAGTCGTTTTTGGCTTCATTCACGCAGTTCTATAGCCTGGCTAATGCCAGACTGCGGTGTGCGCAAGACGATGACGCGCTATTTGACATACGGAAGCTTGTAGTTTGTTTAGGGATAAAATATATATATATATTTACAGATCCTACATGACAGCAGCAGACGCAACGCCATCTTTCGATCAAGCTTTAGACCGTGATCTAGTTTAGCTCGAAAGTTTACAGCGGTTACGTCATACGTCATCTGATACGATGATACGATTGGCTATGGCTACGTGCAGACGCATGAGAGACATTCGTAACGCCCAATAAACGGCTCTGGACAATCGTAAACCACACCTCTCCTACGAGAAAATGAATTGGTGGTCCCCAGACTAAATATCACTTGTGATATTAGTCTGGCGTTAGCCAATCCTGCTCTCTGAGCAGCTGCTCCGCCCTCTCCTGGTAAACGACTGACTTGTTCAGTTGTGTCGTCAGAGGGGAACGGAAGTGCTCTCTCCGGGATTCAGCGACTATCAGCCAAAATAGTGTTTGTCTGTGACCATCACTGATGGATGCTTGGTGAACCTTGGCCAGAACCAAAGTGGATTAACTTTTATAACCAACGCGAGTCCCGTATTGTCTTTTTATCCGTATTGCTACTGAATGACAACTGAATTTCCCCTTGCTGGGATTAATAAAGTATAAAGTATACTAAAGTATAGTAGTGGTGAGTCAATCAAAATGCGTGTTAGCGTGTGTGTTAGCCATTTATGAAGCTGTGTTGCACATGTCAACTCCTTATAACTGCATCATGAAGTAACTTCACTTTTTGCTGTGATATATATATTTCTACTACTACTGCTAAAGTTGTATGAGCGGAGAGAGGGGGCGGAGTTAACTGAATCCAAGCGTTTTGTCTTCCGGGTTGGAAAAATACCTCCAGAAAATACTTATATTTATCACAAAAATTAGTGCGCCATAGTGGTAGAGGTACAATATATCATAATAATGCCTATACTTTACTTTGGAATGGCTAAAATAGCATGATACAGGTCCTTTATGATATTTAATTTTTTGTGTTTTTGAACATGCACTATAGTGACTTTGGGTCAGAAAGTTGGCAATTAAAGGGTTAAAAATGTATAAAAGTAATATTCTATAATAAAAGAGGAGAGTTAGACCTTCAAAATAAAAAAAAGTTTTGAAAAATATCAATCAAAGTTTCAAGCACATTTTTGTGTCAAAGGGACGTTAACATAACTTTTTAAAGGTGTGATTAAGGGTTAAATGCATTAAATGATTGCTTTAGTATAGAAATTATTATCATAATCATTATAAGTATCACCAGCATTGAGGTTGTTTTGACAAATATTTTCATGGCATCCACATCCACCTGTGCATCTGCATCGCGCAGTGTGTTACAGTACTTGCACTGGCACTGTGTTATTTCCAGATATATGCCTGGAATTACATTATCATTAAGCAAACATGGAACTATATTTTCATGTGTGTCCTGATGCATCCATTTTAAACTGGAGGACCAATTCTGGGTTAAGCTGTAAATTATAAAAAACATACAGGGCTCTGTTGTTGTCCTTCATTAATCCATTATGTTTTTAATTTTCCTATATGAATAAAAAATTAAAGAAAGTACGAGACATGAAAATGCTTTCAAATAAGACTGTGCTTTTGACCTCCTTTTCAATCTCAAACCATCTTCCTCTCTAGCTAGAATTTTGACCTCACAGTCATCAACAGTGTTTGTGGCATTGAGTTGAGTAGACTACAGTGCTCTGCATGTGCCTGGGGTGATTTGGAAATTTGCTTCACAGTGATATTCCTCTAAAGAGCAGTGTTAAAATTCACTACTACTGTACATAATAAAACAGAACCAATTAAAAGAGCCACAGTTGTGTGTCGTTCGCCTCTTACCCGCCTTGGTGATGCGCAGAGGGTACTGTGTGGAGTTGAGCACCTCGTCCTCATCCTGCTCGTCGATCACCTTGCACTGGCGCAGATACGGCGTGAGTTTGGCAGGGTTGAGGATCCGCGTGAGCTTGTGCCGTACCCCCTCGATCCGATCCCAAAGCTCCTCGCAGCGCTCTTCGGTCCAAGATGGAGAGCGCCCCTCGTCCTGTGCGATGCTGTCCACCACCTCTGCCCAATCTGTCGCACCTGGGAAAGACACAGGAAAGTAGTCTCAGCAGCTATAAATGCAGAGGACACATTTTCCTACACGGACAATAAAATATACCTGGAATAAGTATAGCCTGGACTAACACAGATTCTAACAATAATTTGTTTTTAAATCCTGTACAAATGTAGTAATCCATTTATAGTGGTCCAATGAATGATAATTAATAACATAGTATTGCATATTGAGTGGGTGCAAAGTCTGCTTTTGTCACCCGGGGGGACAGTCTAAACCTGCGGGTCAGTGTCTCAGAGCCCTGGAATGATAATAATGGAGTGAGTCACAAGGTGCTCTGAAAACAAGAGCCCCGAGACCCCAGTGGAAAGCATTCTGGTGTTTTCCCCGACCAGAGTTAGGGAAAGTGGATTATCCTGCCACGGACAAAGTTTTCTCAAGCTTTCCCAACGGTTTCTCCACACAAAACTACACTAAGTACAGTAGGCGTTAGTCGTCAGTGTTATGTAAGAACCTTGCAATGTGCGGTAATGCCAGTTCAGATTCACATTAAAGAGTTTCCACATTATTGATGATACTGGGTGAGTGGGTGTGTATCAGGCTGGTACACAGGGGCGATTTCGTGCAGCTGATAAGACTGATAAGAGTAAACAAGCAGGCTGGGACAAGTCTGTGGTGCTCAGGAATTTGAGATATTATTCGTATAAATAATCTTTTTCTGACACTGTATCGCATGTAAGAACTTAGGCCTATTACTGAGCATTTGCATATAATAATCATGTAGTCTAATGTATGACGACATTTCAGGAAAAGAAAATTGCATTTGCATATAATAATCATGTAGTCTAATGTATGACGACATTTCAGGAAAAGAAAATTCAGGATGTTATTATCCTTAAACAACCAATAAAACAAATCTGCATAATTATAGCCTTGGTTATTATAATATAATTGAAAGCAGAACAAGTCAGGCAAGACATAGACAAAATTGTAACTAGGGCAGTTTGTCACTCATTAATTTTGGACAAGTGTTGGGAAGCAAAGGCTTATAACAAATCTACAGTAGCATTTGTGAAGCAGTCAAACTCGCAAAGATATTAAAGAACAAGTGTGTGTAATAAGCGTATGAGCCACCCCCATATCGTTTCACTGATTCAAGTTACCAAAACAAACGAAGTTACAAGCACATGCACACATATCAATGGGGAAATGGGCAAACTGTCAATGCAGAAAGACACATGACAACTCAGCAACGAGGAAGATATATCATCTTACCACTCATCTTGCTCAATAATCCGCCAAGAAGGTTGCGATTATGTTGCGCCAAATCTTACTCGATCCAAAAGGACTACAACGTAGGCCTATACAACAGCCGAAACTGAGCGGGGAGGTAAGAGTCTGTGGGCCGCACCTGATGTGGGCGGGACCGGAGACACCAGCACGCGCATCTCCACCGGAACTTTAACAACCGATCAGCGGCACGATGTCAACGTTGGGGTACCTGATTTTTTGGTGTTGTAGAATAAATGTATTTTTGCCACCGCAGAGTATGTTGTAAACAGCAGCAAAACAGAGACCTTGTTGTAATTGTCTTCACCTAAAGCAATGGATGATAGAAGTCTAATCTAAATTGGTGGAGTTTATCTTGGGGGTGGCCGCCCCTGCTTCACTTTGTCACCACTCAATGCTGTATGTGGGTGTGAAATGTGCACGTAATTACATTCTTTGAACAATTTAAATACACAGGAGGGACTGTGAGAGCTAGAAACAAGTTTGGGCCAAAACAAAAAAAATGTCACTGTTTGAACAGGAAAAACAGCAACATAAGTTCACTCGTCTATAATGCACAACTAGATTTTTTCTTCTTTTTTTTCAAAGGCTGAGGGGTTAAGAAGTTCATAATATGGCTACGGTTTGGAAAGTTTGGCTGTTCTTACACTAGATGGCGTTTCAATACAAGAAACTTTACTTGATCTCACTCGTTAGCATTAAAGTCCTTCCACACTCGATGACGATGTAAGTTGTGTGGAAAAGTAGCAACGAACTAACATCATGACTCAGGATTCGCTACAGATGCTAACAACAAGAGAGAAGTTTCTGGCCTCAAGGAACGACCTGTGTGAGTCACTGCCAGCCTGCAATCCTGAGTAAAACACTAAAAACAATGACAAACAGTGATTATTTTTCTGTAGTAGCCTACAATGACAAATGGAATATTTGAGTCAGACTATGAGCTCAGGTGTAGCAGTTCCCATTTAGGCCTAATAAATGTACAGAATTGGGCAATCATATCCATGTACCTGAATTTTTCCAGGTAGGGGAATGAAATGGTTTTCTCCCTATCAAAGTGAATTTTGAAGACATTTGTGAAAAGACAGTGTACATACTATTGTTTTTCCCAATAACTGCCAGGCAAACTGTTTTCAGCATTAGTGTGACAGTGATCCCGAAAAAGTGACCCAGCAAACTGTGAAACGTCGTTATAAACTTGTCCCCGTGAAGAATTGGGATGTTAGAGATGTGCCAGAAATGTTGGGAATGAGTTTAGACACAACAAATTATTCAATATTTACGATGGAGTGCAAATGAAATGATAAAAAAAATCAGGTACAGCTCCTTTAAGCAAGAGAGAAGGAAAATCAATTGTATGACATTTACATAGTAGAAGAGAATAGAAAGGAAGTATGAAATAACGCACAGGTCTGGCTATAACAACATGTCGTCAGGTCAGAATAGAACAACTTTACTGTCTACCATGCACAGTGATGGCAGAAATGTGTCTTTGTCTTGCTCATTTATACACATTCATCATTTCATTTGTGCACTCGAGGCCATGCACATTGGAGCTGCAGCGCAGGCCAGATCAATTTAAAAGGTGCACAGAGGAAAAAGACACCAGTCAAAGCTGTACAAATACACAAGTAAATATTTAGAACGCAAGTCCTCAGTTGACATAGGAATAAATATCAAGTTTATCTGCAGTATTAACAAAAGTCAGATCATAGCACTTGACAGAAAAGAAAATCCATTATTTATGGTGTGAAGTTGTCCAAACACTTCCAAAAAACACATTTATTGTAAAGTGTCATAATCAGATGTTGTGCTCTGTGTTTGTATTCCTTTTACCCCCTGACTGTCTGCTTTCTGCCCTTTCCTTCACAGTCAGTCAGCCAGTCTGTCCATCCAGCAGCGCGTCCCGGAATCAGGGTGTCTGTTTGGGAGAGAATGAGCATTCCAGCAGCAGTCTCTGAGGTGACGGCGACAGAGGAGGCATTGACAGAAGTACACCCAGAGCCGTGGTTTGTGTATGCAGGAATGTGACGCACACAACACCCTGCTGGACCCCACACTAACCCACACTTTACTGGCAAGGCTAAGTTCAGCTTAGACCATCAGTAATGTAAAGTTACCTAAGTGTACATTAGTAAAGATTGCAATTTCTCTTTTTATATCAACATTTTATTACAATCTCAACAAAGAAGCAAATCGTTGTGGTGTATTTATGTCTCCTCTAGAACAACACTTGTACCTTAGTAACACTGTAGTAACACCACTACTACAACATACTGCAGACACTTTTTTCAGGATCCCAGCCCTGAGTATTGCAGTGAGAGGCTTTGCTTCAGGCCGTTGTTTGCCAGCAAATCCTGCCTCATTTACCTGTGTCAGATGGTAGGCAATAGCTTTCAGGAAGGTTGCTCCGACAGAAGGAGAGGAGTGACCCAATCAAAAAGCTATAATCGATTTACAACCGGACTTCACCTAAAGATCTTAAAATGAACCGAGTGCATTTTCTCCAGTTTGGCTTTACTCAATCTAAAAGCTTAAAGAGGGGGTATTATGCTTTTGTCAATCACATAGCACCAGTCTATAGCATACTACAATGATGACGTAACCTTCTGTTGGTCTGTATATGCAGTAAATTAAAATAACTGCCTTGAATAAAATTGCTCTCTCAAAATAGCTGTACTGAACGTCTTGAAATAGGCCTCTGTCTCTTTAAGAAGCTTTCCGACACGCCCCCTTCAGCACACTGCTGTGGCATTTAAACAACAACACTGTGTGGGGAGGGGCTCTGCTGAGCTGAGGAGCAGTGGTTGGTGGCTTGGCTGGTGACAAAAGGTCCAGAGCGTTTCCAGGAGGTGGGGGCGTTCCTAGGAGGACTGAGGCATAGCTACACCTAAAATGGCTGCCGTCTAAGTTTTTACTGATTACTCAAAAATATGTGAATGAGCCAAGGCAACACTCCAGGCATGTGTTTAATGAGGGAATGACATAATAACATGATATAAAGCTTGAAAAAGTCAATTTTACATAATACCCCCCCTTTAAGAAAAATGCATCAAAATTGCAACAAAAACTAGGATGAAAACGGAACAAAAATATGCTGGAAAAGCAACAAAAATGCGAATAAAAAGTGATAAAACCCATGTGACAAAAACATGAAGAAAAACCCGACAAAAAAGAGATGAAAACACAACAAAAAAGGGACAAAATAAAGGAACAAAAACACAACAACAAAGCAACAAAAAAAGAAATGAAAAACATGGCAAAAAACGTGACAAAAAAGTTAGGATCAGTTTTGTAAGTCTTAATAATAATAATAGTAATAATGCATCGGTTTTATATAGCGCTTTTCTGGACACTCAAAGACGCTTTACATTGCACTATTCATTCACTCCATACTTGGCGGTGGTAAGCTACTATTGTAGCCACAGCTGCCCTGGGGTAGACTGACGGAAGCGAGGCAACCAGTCTGCGCCATTGGCCCCTCCGACCACCACCAACCACTCACTCACTCACTACATTCGCTAGGCTTCTTCTTCACCACCTCTTAGCTTTCAAATGAGGCGTTACTCTGTTGCTCTCCAGTCGAGAAGCTTTTAGATTTGGGTAAAGCTGAACTGGAGAAAATGCTCTCTGTTCAGGCTTGGGGTAAGAGATTAAAGTAGCCGTACAAGCTAAAAAACTAACTGGCGCTCTGTATAATGGGCCTATAATGGGCTCTTCTTTTATCATATTTTACGAGATGTTCAGCGACAGATTTTGGCCCTTGGCACCTCCTCCGATTTGCTTTAATTTACTTCCGTTGTCCACTCTCCACTTTGGTTTCAATTCTAAATCCTTGAACTACTACGACTGCTTCAAATATTGCTGTGACTGCCAATCCGAGAGCAGACTGACCTCATCTCTATACACTTTTACCTCAACCACTATCAATAGCTTCTGCGGCTTTCATTACTGCATTTGTACCATTCGGCCCCTCTCTGGCACATAACAGGCTTTTACACTGCGCCTGACCCCCAGTGGCTCTGTCCATGACTCAAGGCTGACAGCTGCACAGAATCAGCCCTTTGTAAAGTGGTAGAATGCCTCTCTTCTACACTTTTTTTTTCTTTTTTGTGTGAAAACAGTAACAGAAACAGAGAATGCTTGAGATATAAGATTTGAAATGGTAGCTTGTAGTATGTACTTCCTTTGAGTGCAGTGTTCGCAGCCCTTGCTCATAACACTGAATACCGGAGAGGGGATCTTAATATTCCACTGTAATGAGGATAAAGCCGAGCAATTTCCTGTTTAACGTGGGATAAAAGCAAAACAACACAAGGTCACTGGGATGGATTTCACTGTTCAAGCAAATAAGAGGCCAGTGTATCAAACCAGGGACAAATATGTTCGAAATTAGAATCTGAGGTCAGTACTGAGGGGTGTAAAAATGATAATGACAACAGAAATAACATCACTCTTTAATCAATCTTTAGCAATTCTCACAGTCTCCCCAAATGGGCCTCTAGATTATGTTTAAGCACGGGTTAGCATGACATTACTTTACATTATTGTATTTAAGTTGATTGAACGTTGCATTCAGTAACTTCAGTATTGCATTCAGTAAATTCAGTAAATTCCACTTGTGATTCTTGCCCAATATCAGGATCAAGCAAGATAATTTAACTTTACAACCCCATGTGATTTGGTGGCATGTTGCTTTCCTTTTTAGCTTTGCATTGCTCCAGTAATTGCAGGGTAGAGCGTTGCTATCTATATCTGAGCTGCAGACATTTAACCACTGTGGCACTTTCACTCACGTAAACAGTTGTAAAAGAATGTCGATAGTCAACCACACAAAGCAGGCTCCACGAATATAAATACAAATATAGTTATAGACTAAAGCAGACAATATTTTACTAACTGATCCTCGTTGTTTTCATCAAACCTTCACACCCGTAGGGCACAGTGATGCATAATTGATAAAGAGCAGTCTAAAAAGCCCAGATATGAAGAAACCATCCGCATAGCACGTGCAGCTATGTCAATGTACATGCAACATATTTTAATTTCCGTAAAGCCAGACTTTCACTTAAGCTCCCCTGAATGACTGTCCCACATAAAAGTGTTTTATTGGGTAGTGCATGAGCGATGGCAGCTACTTCATCCTCTCCGGCGAGTGTGCATTCTTTAGCCGTGAGTCCAGCGCGTATTGAAGTCTGGAAGCACAATGGATGTTTTGAGTGTCTTTCGGCCCTTGGAGCGATCACTCAAGAAAATCATGGGGGTTAAATCTGCACTGTCTGTGAGGCTGTTGCCGGGGTCTGCCCCTCTTCTGTGTCACCATTGGCACTGGATGAATTACTTTTTTATTTATTCCAAGTGCAAGCCTGGATAAGGGGAGAGAGGTGAGGCAAGACAAGGCAGTGAGTTTTATACAGTAGGTTATTTTAAAATGTAAGGTTTTGAATAGCTTTATACACACCGGATCAAGCTCGAAATCAGATTTATTTTTACTTTAACCAGGTTACAAAAAACCTAATCACTATAGGGCCACAGGGAGCCTCTGTGTTGCTCTTACATTTTCTAGACAATATTAGGAGTATGTTATGTAGTGTGCAGAAGAACTAAGTCACTTTATTACCTTAATAAATCCTTTCCGTAGTCCCTCTGGGGTAATACAAGTGTTAATGGGATGATTGGGGGCTCTTTCATCTCCCCCTGGTGTCTCTGGCCAAAGAAAACCACCCTTGCAACTGTCCTGCCTCCGGGTTGGAGGTCGCAATACACACTAATGGAATCACGAAGAAGAAGCTAACAGGCTAATGGGCAAAGCTAACTGTGGGCTAGCGCCACTTACAGTATTTACAGCCAGGTTTGAGTGAAAAAAATTATCTCCATTGTGTAATTGGCTGTACAATATCCCTCTCTCCCTTTGTCTTTCCTGTCAGAGTAGTATTTACTCTCACGGAAAATGAATGAGTAAAAAAACTCAACATGCTACAACACCTGCAGTGGTGCTTATGGCCTCTAGGGGCATGAGTTACTTAGTACTGCTGTAACATAAAATGTCAGTGAAAGTTAAACCTGAATAAATCATAATATGAAACATTTCAAAATCAAAGCCATACTGCCAGCTCCCTGTGCTTCTAACAGTTTTATTACACCGGATTCTGTCAGGGCTAAGTGTCTTTATTCATTTTAGCAGTGTGGGCTAACATTACAAAGGTTTATTGTCTGTGCGCCAGCTTCCTGTCCCATCCCAGCACATGGAAACAGGAGTGTAGCCCAAACACTGCCTCAGAGGGTGACTCCTGTCCGTTACTCCAAACCTCAGCAGGCCCACACTCTATCAACTGTTCAGCTCACTTCCTGAAGGATGCTCTGCAACTGCACATCTGGATTCCATAAGGACATTATTGTCTTTAGTGGAATTACGCTGCACTAGACAGAGATGCCTTGATCCCTTAACATCCATTTGAGATATGAACACAGACCTTGCATGTCTTTACGACTACAAATAGATTTCCACTCATCGGAAATAACAAAACTGCAGTAAAATTCAGCAGAATGGTGGCATAGTGGTTAGCCCGCCCATTTTCTCTCACCAAATCAAAGTATCTGAATTAACCATGTGTTGCAATTTCTCCTGTGTCAGTGGGTTTCTTTCAATCAGTTCCAGACCTTAAATCTAAAGCTTAGGAATCTGAGAAGACAACAACAATGAAAACTACAGTACTTGAATTAGAAAGTTGAATCAAATTGGAATGATTTGGAAATTTGGGGGAGTAACGAGACATCCAGAACCACGGAGGCAGCTCTATCATACTTCATTTCATGCAATAATATCACCATCTTGTATCGCTCATCTCTCACACTCAGCAGCTGTCGTCTGTGGGTGCGGATCCGTCCCATTCTCATGCCCCCCTCGTCTACTCCCTCCATCTTTCTTCATCATAGAGTAAACATGAACCTGAGATCTGTGCCAAATCTTACAGTTACCGCAGCTCTCACTCCAAATCAGCTCTGACATCGGCCATTCTCCATAGGACTAAAAAAAAACCATACATCAGTATCTACAAGCCCACTCCAAAAAGGACACAATATACAGGAAAAAGTATTACCAGGCATGCATTTACGGTGAAGATGCAGAATTCAACTTTGAAACATTTAGAAAAACTGTTGTTTGCATTTTTTCCCTGCTACATTTAATCCACTTGTATCCAGCCTGTAGCCCAGCCCTCTCCTCCTCCTCTTCGTCCCTTGTCTTCATCCCCATGTGCCCTCTTGTTTGGTGCAGCTCAGAGCGGACTCGCGGCCTCACAGAGCAACCCTCATGTAAATCTAAGGGCCATGTTGGAATACTTATCTGCAGAGTTCCTGCCAAAAGGTAAGAGTAGGATGGGATAGTCAATGCTGCTTACATAGTCAACTGCATGTTTACGTCCACTTCAGTCAAATTACTTCCTGTTAATTATGATATTCAGGAGTAAAACATGCAACTATATACAGAGTAGATTTCTGAAGTGAACAGTTCATAAGAGCATTGGCTGATTCTTCATTTATTTTACTTTCTATTATTTATATGAAGTTCATCTTTGCTGTTTTTGTACACAAGGCTTTATTAGACAGGGCAGTGTAGTGAGAAAAAAACTTTCATAAAATGAATAATTCTCGAAGAATGAAAAGATAATGACTGCACGGAATTTATTGATGAGCTTTGTTCAATCAAACATGAAACACAAACAGTAAAGGTTTTGAGTTAGCTACAGTCCTTCAGTGGTGCACTTCCCGCACCTTTCTGCACATCTGTGTGTTTGCTGCGTGAAGTTCGGACAGACAACATTAAACACGTTTTTCAGCCAGACCATTGTCATGCACCGAGACTCGTTTGCCTTACACTGTTGGCTCGGACGCTTTTCCCTTGCTCTAAAAGAAACATCTTAAAGGAGGAGAGGTGTTACATGTTCAGCCTGCTGTTGTTTGAGATGCACAGGCCGTAGGGGCTTCTGCTAAAAAAAATCACCTTCAGGGGTCTCATGGTAATTTTGTGGCTACATCTGAATTTGAATCAGTTGATTTTGACACAGAGATCAACAGTGAATTTGAATCAGTTGATTTGACACAGAGATCAACAGTGTACATTGGGATGAAAATGTATGTGAACGCTTTGGAATTTCTCGCATTTCTGCCTAAATTGGTCATAAAATGTGGTCTGATCTTCATCAAAATCATAAGAATGATGTGTGCTTAAACTAATTTCACCCAAACATTTACATTTGATCATATTTTTATTGGCCGTAACATGTAAACATTCACAGGACAGGGAGGAAAAAGTAAGTGAACCCAGGAATCTCGCTGAACTGCAGCAGTTTTGTAAAGAGGAATGGTCCGAGATGAATTCCTGATCATTGTGAGCGTCTAATCTGCAACTAAAGAAAAGCAGTTATTGCTACAAAAGAAGGGCCAGCCAGCTATTTAATACAGGGGTTCACTTATTTATTCCGTGCATGTTGTGAATGTCTTAGGTCTTTCTGCCAAATATCTTCATAAACTTGTCAATTATTTTTTCTATTGATGATAGCACATTATCCAGGCCCTGAGGCAACAAAACAGCCCCACACTTCACAGTGAGAGAGGGTTTTGACGTTTATGTGCTGTTCCATTTGTCCTCCACACATGATGTTGTGTGTTCCTCCTAAACTGTTCAACGAGTCCAGTCCACAGCATAATTATCCAGTAGTGCTGTGGAGCATCCAAGTGCTCTTTCGCAAACCAAAGTTGAACAGTTTAGGAGGAACACACAACATCATGTGTGGAGGACAAATGGAACAGTACATTAACATCAAAACCCTATCCTCATTTTGAAGTATAGAGCAGGGGAAATCATGGGGTGGGGCTGTTCAGAATCAGAATCAGAATCGGTTTTATGCCATGGTTTGAGAACAGGTTCACAAACTAGGAATTTTTCTCGGTGCAAACGTGCGACATAGAACATATAACACAGTTAAGATAAAAATAAGATAAAAAACTTTAAAACTATAAGGCTATAGGGGCATGCGTGAAAAATATTAAATAAATAAGATAAAATAAAGTTTTTTTGTTGCCTCAGGGCCTGGACAATGTGCTATCATTAATAGAAAAATGAATTCACAAGTTTATGAAGATATTTGGCAGAAAGACCTAAGACATTCACAACATGCACATAAATAAGTGAACCCCTGTATTAAATAGCTGGCTGACCCTTCTTTCGTAGCAATAACTGCTTTCCTGTAGTTGCAGATTAGACGCTCAAACGATCAGGAATCATCTGGACCATTCCTCTTTACAAAACTGCTGCAGTTCAGCGAGATTCCTGGGTTCACTTACTTTTTCTCCCTGTCCTGTGAATGTTTAAATGTTATGGCCAATAAAAATATGATCAAATGTAAATGTTTGAGTGTATTAGTTTAAGCAGACACTGTTTATTCATTCTTATGATTTTGATGGATCAGACCACATTTTATGACCAATTTAGGCAGAAATGCGAGAAATTCCAAAGCGTTCACATACATTTTCATCCCACTGTATGTCTGCATTCCCTTGTAACAGTTGCAGTTTTCTAATAATAAAGAGGCTAATGACAACATGTGCACATTTATCTTACCGTCGCAACAACAATCATTTTTGTTTACAAATGAATAAACTAAATTAATTGGTGTAGAGTCCATAAAATGGTAAATTCCTGTTACCATGGATATCCACAAAGTAAACAATATAAAAAGTGGAGAAAAGAACCGTGGGACAACTTAGTTAGCTGCTTTAATGTGAACAATAGCTCCAATATCTTCAATTTTACATCATAAACTAAGGGCAAATTCAAAATGTAAGATTTGAAGTTATCGTTCGCATAAAAGCATTTGAACACTACAGTGTTTTACGTACAGTATTGACCAATATTGACCCAGCAGCTAATGGAGTTGTCCCACGGGTATTTCCTAGTTTTTATATCGTTTTTAGCTCATGTCTATGGACGGTGTTTGCAAGTACCCAGAAACATGGCGTGTCACCATGGTAACAGTGAATTTATAACCATCCCACATACACCAGGGACCATTCTAGTTCTTTCTCTTTCTCCAATGGTGGGACTAGCTCGAAGTTAGGGCTGGTTGCAGTAATTCAATTATGAATAACAATATCAAAATGACCTTCCACACAGTTTCAAAAGTATCGCAGTATCTCCAATTTGCAAATATAAGTTGTGTTTAAGGACAGAAGGATTTTTAAACACATGAAGAAGAAAACCATCTAAATGCACATGTCAGAGTTTTCCTGCCACGTTGTTCCTGTCGTATTTTGCAGCGACTTTCACTGGTCAGAATGAAGTGACCACGGCCACCGCAGCGGAGGAAGAAATCTCTGACCCACAGTGCACCGCAGCCCTGTCTGTGTGCATACCGCTCCCACAGTGCACCTCTTCAGACCATAACTCCTGTGTGATTTACAGCGGTGCGAGAAGGGGGAGCGGCACAAGACATAAGGGACAAATATAGCAAAAGCGAACAAAACATGGCAGTGAAATGTGTTTGTCCTGAGCAGAGGCAGATCCTCTGTGTGATAGTCGCAATAATGAGGTCCGGTCTGTGCACCCCATTAAATCTTTACTCCTTTTATTTTTTGGGTAATTGGTTTTGTCAGACCGGACTGTATAGGATGGAGGTTGGTCAAGAGTGGAGATAGGAGCAACTTTTCAATCTTTTAAAAGACATTTCTAGGTTTGTACTTTATATGTTTGATTTTGAGTTAGAGCTCAGAGCTAGAGCCCAAACCGTAACCACTCCAGTTCATCCTGGTGCTGTGTACTGGGATTAGTTAGATTAGAACAGAAGCTAATCTATGCGATGGTGGCAGAGTGGCACCATCACTTGGGTCTGGTTGCCTTGACATTAATCCAGCCTAGATCTGCTCTCAGGTGGTCACATGACATAAGCTTACATTGGCCCAGGAGGACTCTACTACTGTCTCCAAATCAGAATCAGAATCTGACCAAAGTCTGAAAAAAGTTATTGATTTATAATTATTTTGATCAATAACCATGTTAACATTTGTGGTTGAAGCGCTTTACATTATAAAAATGCATCATCTTCCCAAACAATTTTAGTCATCATTGCATTTCTTACACAACGTCGCCCTGAATATTTTTGAAATTATTAAAGTGCATATGACAGGTTTGGTATTTAATTTCAGTAGAATATAGTTACCACCACATTGATCTTCAACTACACAATTTACCTTGCTTTCCCTGGTTGTGATGCTTATTACTTTACTTCTTTATTGTAAATGGGCAAAGGACGTGACCTAAAAATATATCAATATTCCAGAGCTGTCTCCATGCAACCATACTGTACAAAGAGGGAGTCACAGTTCTATGCCTTGAATATGGAAATCTGAATCTCTCTATATCATTTTAATTTTCCATCCATCCATTTTCTTCCACTTGTCCGTTGCCGGGTGTGGGGGCAGCTGTTGGAGCTGCCCAAATCACATTGCACCAGCCCCTCATGGCTCCTCCTGCAGGTGGTGGGTCCACAGAAGGACGGCCTCATGGTTCTAACTGGGCCTGTTGGTCTCTCATAAGGGGCTTCTGACACTTTGTCTGACCCGTCACCTAGAACCTGTTTGCCATGGGAGACCCTACCAGGGGCACGAAGCCCCCGACAACAGAGCTCCTAGGATCATTCGGGTGCTCAAACCCCTCCACCACGTTAAGGTGGCGGTTCCAGGAGGGGCCTTTTAATTTTGAAACATAAAATTTAAACTTTCTTTTCAACATTTAAGCATAAATCTGGTACTTCTCTGTAAAACTATGATAAATACCTACCACTGGCATTATACCATTAAATCTGAATTAGAACATAAAAACTTGTCATATACACCTGAATCTACAGTTCATTCAAGACCACCTGAACTTTCTTCCTCTTTTCAGTTGGCCTTGACTGAACCAACAGCCCCCTAACTGGACACCGCCGTTGGCCCTAAGTGGATTGAGGAAGGCAGAAAGGAAGTGTTAGGAGTTCAAGAAGAAGAGAAGACAGGGAGATTATCGGCTAATCCCGCTCATGGCCAATCGGTGAGCAGCCTTACCTTCGCCGCAGCGTACAGACAAAACACCGGCTGGATTAGGACGTTTTACTCGTTGGCCCGTTCACGTAAGCCGTCTTTTTTGCTTCGACAGATCTCACTGGTGTGAATAAGAGAGCACTGCGCCGCGACGGGAGTGGTCCTAGGATGTCCCGGGGCTGGAGGGTCACACACATGGATGAAGCCCTTTAGCAGGACAGAGATGTTCTACAATGGAGGCCCGGTGAAAGATCTTCAGAAAGGTATATTCAAGGGTTAACCGATATGCCCCTGTATGCCAGACAGAGATGGTTGATTTCACTGAAAACAGGTGACTTTGTGTGGTTATAATTATTATTTATAATTATTTATAATAACACGATTAAACATCATAAAGCATTTGTGTTAAATACTTAATTCAGGATTTACAAAACATCACAGGCATTTGTACAATGTGTTACTCATTTATAAACACCAGACATAGAATCATGCATGCTTAGTAACACTGAAAACTAGCATGTGTCTGTGTGGTTAAAGTGCATATGACACATTAACATAATCTTTGCTAAAACATAGTTAACGCGATTATATTTAAGATTTTGCTAAAGATTGTTCCCCAGCTTTCTTTAGTTTGACCATTTTTGTGATGTTTATAGTTTCACTTCCTCATTGGACAATGGACACTGACAAGAAGTGACATAGATGAAGGCAAACAATTTTAAACTGTTGCCGTGCTGACCATGTTATGTCAATGGGAAATGAGTCAAACTGCTCTGGAACTTTACCTTTATCTATTCTTGTTTGTGACAGTCTGGGTGTCTGAAAGTTTTTGCAGCTTGCACTTTAAATGTTGTACCGTTTTATTTTGTAACCACATGTCCCACAAAGCAGCTGAGATGTTGGATCCAATCTCAATCCCAATCTCTCTTTGTGGTTGTTTTTTTCCCTCTGGCTCTGTCCACAAACAGCTAAATGTGAACACGCTGCCAGGCCTACGCCACATAAACATGGTCACCAAAATGAAGCGGAAATTCCTTTTGTTATTCCAGTCAGAATAAAGTCTTCTCTGTGAGCACACGACTTTGTGAAACAATAGATCGTGTTTCGTGAAAGACAGATGCAGAAAAGGTTTTATACTCAGCTTAGTAATGTGTCATTTTTTGCATGTAGCAGACACAGTCCACCCTCTAAAGATAAACATTTAAGTGCCCAGACCTGGAGTTAAATTTGTCATCCTGGAAAACCTGGATCCATGATTTTTAGTTTGGTGTTTATGCGGTTTAGACAATTTAGACAACTCTATTTTAGACCAATTTTAGATTTGTTTTGTCTGTCAAGTTTTGGAACCACTGGAGTAACAAAATGATCCTTTAGCAAACCATTACCATTTCTGACCATGCTGTCTTTTAAGCAGCATTGCTATCAGACCAAGACCCCATTACAAAATAAAAACCTCCTCTTTTCATTTTACAGACTGCTGAGTTTGAACTGCCACTTGCCAAAGAAGAAATCCTACTGACGTTCACGGATCAGAGTACAGCAGAATGAGCCTGGGCAAACTGCCGGGCATCAAGGGCCTGGTGTCCAGCTCTCAGGCCAAGCGGCACTTCAAGAGCGACCTGTCTGTGGACATGATCAGCCCACCCATGGGAGACTTCCGCCACACCATGCACGTCGGGCGCGGGGGCGACGTGTTCGGGGACACTTCTTTCCTCAGTAATTACGGAGGAGGGGGGTCAGGGAGCCGGGAAGTCCGGACTCCAACACCTCCAGGACTGGCTTTTTCACACGCAAGTTCAAACACGTGCGCAAGAACTCTGGTCTGAGACCGAGGGGCGGGTCACGTGATCTGTCATCTCCGCCCCCCGAGGTATCGCCCATCATTAAGAATGCCATCTCTTTGCCCCAGCTCAATATTGTGGACTCTCCCAATGGCTGCCTGCAGAGGGCAGTGTTGTCCAGCTCTCTCAGTTCGACAGATGACGCACTTTGTACATACGGTGAGCATCTGACACTGGCACGCTTCATCACTGTTTCTACAAATTTGAATAGATAGTGAAGCAAACATTGTCCTTCAGAAATGTTTGTCATCAAGGGTAAACTAAGACTAAACCTAAACTTTTCCAGTCGTCGGATATGACAAGTCCTAAACCAGGATCATCTATGGTACGGGCACCACATGTTTAGAACCTCACTATCCCTCAAATCAGGGTTATCAGCAGCCACACCCAAAAGCCTTTCAAAACAGCCCAAAACCCACAGACTTACAACAATATATTTTGCTAGATAAGAATCACTGTGGCCCCCAATGATGCGGAAACGTCCTCTCCTCCTTTCCTGTCTTTCCCACAGCATCTCTAGTGGCCTTGGATTTGTGGTTTTGTCCATTGAAAGTGGCTGTACATTTGTAGTAGAGTGAAATCTATTCAAAGTATAGAGGGTATACAGTAGATCGCTGCTATGCCATGTCATAACATATAGGCCTAATAACAAATTATACAAACTATTTTTACGTATCCAAAATGGCAACTTAAGTGGAGTCCACCCAGAAAAATTAGCCGAAAATATTATATTTTAACACAATTAAAGAAAATTACTTGAGTTTTCACATTTTGGTAAAAGACCTTTAAAAATACGTCTGACAAAGCTGTTGGATTCGATGTGATGCTGCGCCGTGCTCCCCTCTGTGATCTCTGCTGTCTTTTTTTAGGAGTTGGTGAAGCCAGAAGTAATAAACTCAGAGGCCATAATATGATTTATTTAACTTGTACTGTATATAATGCATGTGAGGAAAAGAAAAGGATTCTCCAAATACCCTCCCTGCATGTTGCCGTCCACCCTCTATAACTCCTGTAAATGTCAATCAACACAACAATAGCAGCAAATCAAGTCCCTGCTTTTAACATCTTCCCACGTTCCCCAGTGTCACCCAGTGGTTACCCAGACAACACCTGGCTGTAAACAAACAGGTCTCTAAAACACAAACATGACTGATTAAGGGCATTTCCTGTCATCTCTGTCAGTAAACATACAGTACTTCAGCCAATCAGAGCGCAGCAGGCAGCAGTGTGCGCCAAACATGCTGGAAATCCCCTCAGTGTCAACACTTTTGCTCCGCATCAGGGATCTGCACAGACCAATAAATACATCACTGTATTAGTGTGTTTTATACTGCATTTAGTTCTTAAACTGAACTTATTGCATTATGCAACTTTTTATGTGAAAAAAAGTTTTATTTATGCGTATTTGACCTTGTAGTGACCCAGCGGCTGTAGGAGTAGCCCGCATGGCGCCTTTATTTTCCATCACAGTGGCCTCTATGACGCTCCAGGATCAATTGTTTTGTAGTTTTTTTTTGGTAAGAGGGTCGGTCAGCAGTAAAAACCTTCCAAACATTTGATCCTGGAGCGTCCTCGAGACCACTGTGATGGAAAGTGAAGGCGCCATGCTGACAACTCATACAGCAGCTGGGTCACTACAAGGTCAAATATGCACAATATCAAATTATTTTTTCCACATAAAAAGTTGCATAATGCAGCTTTAATGGTTGTGATTATAATTCTACTGTTGACGGTGAGTTACTATATTTGTGAAGCAACTGAATAGTACAGTATATACTACTATTTAAATACCAAGTAATAAGGACTTCTAGAACCGTAAATATAGAGCTATGGAAGGGAACCCACTGGTATTTCTGACTTACATTCATATTTAGTCACTGTTAGAGCTCGCTCCTCTACTCAGAGGACATTATTGTCCTGCTCTTAAAGGAACAGGCCACCGTTTTTCCATACTGAGATATGTTCTTACCTGAGCTTAGACGAGTTGATACGTACCTGTCTGGTCTTTGTGTGTGCCCTCAGTCATGCAAAATTACCAAAGATGTTGTTAGCATTTAGCCTCTCCCAGCATATTCCTATAGCTCCAAACGGGGTGAAGTTGGAAGCGACCAAGCTCTTCCACGGGCACAAAGACCAGACAGGTACGCATCAACTCAGGTAAGAACATATCTCAGTATGGAAAAACAGTGGCCTGTTCCTTTAACTTCAGAATTGTCTCTTAGATGAGAGGTGACATTTGGTCAAGATGACAATTTTCTCAAACCCTGAAACATTTTTTGTGGTCTGACTTATTTACTAACACCACAACACTACACAATGGTATGTTTTTATGATGACAAGCACTCGATCCATGATGGCACAGTCTTGGTTTTGGACATTTTTCTCATGGTTGAAAATGATTGAAGACTGTGAGGTCTACAGTCAGAGAAGTGACTGTAAGTTGTTAAACAGCATTCTGTTTAACACTGCCATCGCCTGGTGAAAATGTTGAACTGTTGGTCTTCACACATTCTCTGTACCTGGTTTATTTTTTGTTTGTTTGTTCTGTTTGTCAGTAATGAAAGAAGGCCTGCGTGAATTTTAAGTTATTTATTGTAGTGAAGCTTGAATCGTCGACTGGATTGGCTTCAGTTGACAATTTAAGCTTCACTGCGATACGTCCTGGATGAATGAGAGAGCCTTAACAAACATTAAAGTTATTTAGTTATTTCTGGTCCAAACTCATTCCTAACTTTTTGAAAGAATTTTTAACACCCAATTCTTCACAGGGACAAGTTAATAAGCAAACTGCAGAACTTTCATCGAGAAATACCGGCATAATAATGTAAACAACAACCACCAACACGATTGATATTTTAAAAATAACATTTTTGTTTAGATGCACAGTACTCAAGTATATACTGAAGGATGGGGCCTTTAAGTATCTTCTCTTTGCTTTCACTTTTGGTTGCATGGCAGGTAGAGTAAGCCATTGTGACACTACAGTAACACTCTATTTAACTGTAATTCCACTGTAATTTTACTGTATTCACATGATAATGAAAAAGAAAATTTCAGTGATTACACCTTATTCAAACACAATGCCGTAATTAAGCTAATTCACAGTCATTAAACTATAGTTACATTTTAACAAAACCTGAATGAAAACCCAATGAAGTAATTTTTCCAGAATTTCATTGTCATTGCACATAGGCCTGAAGTTAACAGTAAAATCAACAACAGGGGGAAAAAATGACTTGAAAATAAAATTTAAAAAAGTATGCTCTTTTCTCAGTTACTCTGGGGACCACTGTGAAGTGTTAGAGTAGAAAACTGATTAAAGTTTGTCTGTGTGTGGGGCAGGTTACCATTCTGGCTTCGTGACTCTGCCCCGCCTCTCCCGTATGGACCGACCGGGCCCAGACGGAGAGTCCTGTCGGGGCTCCCTGCCGCGCTCCGACTCCCTCACCTCCTTCACCTTGGACATGGGCCCCTCCCTCATGACCGAGGTGCTCAGCATGATTGACATCCACAGCTGCCTCACGACCTCCAATCAGAGTCAGCCGGACAGAGAAGGGGCGGGACAAGAGGGGGATGAAGAGGAGGAGGAGGAAGAGACGCCTGTACAGAGCCCTGAGGTGCTGTCTCCTGAGCCTTGTTTGAGCGTGTACAGCAGACATATGAACAGTAGGAGGCGCTGCAGTGGCTCAAACGCCACACAGCCAGAGGAGCAGAGTTTAGTGAGAAACCCTGTGGACCCACCTGAATGTGGGATAGAGGCCGAGCGCTTTCAGAGAGCGGCACACGTCCTGTCCCGTCATTATGGAGGAGCATCCTTCACTCCGAGAAGCAGAGGGAGCAGCAGCAGCATGTCTCCTGTCTGTAACCACGGCAACAAGTCTTCTGTTTGTGACCATGGCAACGAGTCAGCATCATCTTCAGAAGAAGAAGAAGAGATCAAAGTATGAGACAAAAAACACATGGATAAGAACTCTTTAACATAATACAAATTTGATGGTTTCATATGTGGAGAAAGTCACAGAAACTTCGTCTTTACTCGTGTCGAAAGCTGACAGTATTCTCTATTGATTATGTAAGGGATAATGTATACATGTCGTAATGTATACATGTCAGGGCGAAACAAGACCCCTCCGCGGAAGGGTCCAGTTCGCCCTGTCGGTACTTATTTTCCCGATAATGACCGGCGTTCTATACATTATCCCGCTTATTATACGGCTATTTGCCAACTGTACACACACAAATAAACTTCATACACTTTTATGACGGGAGAAAGGTTTATTTAATGATTTCCGCGGCAAATAGTTCCCAAAAGTTTGCGCGTTGCTTAGCAACGTTTGATTCAGCTAGCTACTTATCGCTAGCCTACCTACTTAGTATAAGGTGCAGTTGGAGAGGAGCAATGGTGGTGAATCTCTGGGTAAGTTGAAAGTCGGACTCCCGTTAACTTCACGAGCGATTCCCCCAACTTCATTATTAACTTCAACGGTCATTATTTTTTCAGAGGTTCACTATCAGAAAATAATGACCGTAGAACGTTGGAAAATCACATTCAAGTGGAGCGTTCTACTTGCATTGTGAAGGGCCGTATAATGGAATAACAATAAAGATAAATAAGTCTTCAGTGTGTTTTTTTTATGTGTGTGTGGGTGTGTGTGCGTGCCTGCGTGCGAGTGCCAGAAAACGTGCCATTAACAAAAACACACGGCTAGCTCATGCTACTTACTAATTACCACATGACTTTAAAACAAATCCTCCGAATTCATTACATCATAAACTTTTTAATTTTTTTGAGGACTCTGGATAGGACTTAGGATCATGAAAGTAGGCCATCAAAATGAATGTAAATAAATGTAGGTAGCCTCGATTTCCATCCATTCTCACAGAATCTCTATGATTGATGAGGCTGTTTGAAGTGGAGCACAGTGAAAGACCCAGAACAAGGGTTTGTAGTCAAGGTTGAGGTGTACTTTATTGTCCACGTAGTACAGAGGGACGTTGTAAGAGCTCAGGAAAAAAAAAAGCCTATAGTTAAGCTGTCAGTCATTGAGCGTTTATGTTAGGTATTGGACTTTGACAAGCAAAGTTTGCACCCAGAAGAGCACACGGATCATTTTCCAACAATCACATGACATAAAAAGTGTGATTGGAACAAAATAAGAAATGTTCATTACTTTAGAATTGCATTATTTTATGCAAAAAAACAAAAACAAAAAAATCCTTGTTAAATTAGTGCAGGTTCAGTGTTAGTAATGGTATCTAGCTTTTGCTTTCACTTTCAGAGCTAACCTGTGGTCAACAGGGATCGGTGCTGGGACCTAAACTATTTTTATTATATATCAATGATTTGTACTTGGTTTCCAAGAAGCTTAAACTGGTCCTTTTTGCAGATGATACAACAATCATACTCTCAGGTGCAGACTTACAGCAAATGGTGATCGAGATTACAGAAGAAATTGATAAATTGAAAGATTGGTTCTGCGTAAACAAATTGTCTCTAAACATTACAAAAACCAAAGCAATGTTCTTTGGAAATCGTGTAATGAATGTACAATTACCAGTTAAAATTGGAAACGAAACTATTGAAAGAGTCTATGAACATACATTTCTTGGTGTAACACTCGATCATAAAATCAGCTGGAAACCTCACATCATAAAAATTAAAACTAAAGTTGCAAAGATTTCAGCCATAATGAATAAATTTAAATATATCATTGATAACAAAGCTCTATATACTATATACTGTTCACTTATCCTTCCCCATTTAACATATTGTGTAGAGATCTGGGGAAATGCGTATAAAAGTAATCTTGACCCATTGTTTAAAGTTCATAAAAAGGCAATAAGAACAATTCATTTAGCTGGATACCGTGAACACACAAATCCTTTTTTTTTTTTAAATCAAAAACAATAACATTTGAGGACCTTATTGAATTTAAGATGGCTCAACTCATGTTCAAAGCCTCACAAAAGTCGCTTCCTGAAAGTATACAAAATATGTTCTGCAAACGAGAAGTCAAATACAACTTGAGAGATAAGATGAGCTTCGATAAACAGTACTCCAGAGAAACCATGAAAAGCATGTGTCCCACGAGACGTGGTGTTGAACTATGGAATAATCTAGATCAAAACATCAAACTTTGCAATAACCTGGTACATTTTTAAAAAGTTTACAAAGAGTTTATATTTCTTAGATACAAGTTGTAGCACATTCTTTTGTTGTTTCTTTACTTTGCTGATGTTTTTATTTTATTGTTCTTCATTATTTGTTGTTACTTTGCTCTATGTTCCTTTGTTTATGATTTGCTACCCTGCAAATGTTAAATGTAATGTTATTGTTTTTATTTTTGGGGTGGGCGCTTATAAGCCTTTGGCTTCGGCCCACTCCCTTTGAGCAGGTTAACTGCTCAAACAAATAAATAAACTAAACTAAACTAAACTAAAACAGTCTTCAGTCACTCCTTCACTCATTAATTGCACATTATTGGCCTAGTGTTTGTGGAACAGCACTTTGGGCAGATTTTTTTAATGTGTTATATGAAACTAACCCCTAACCCCACTTTCCCCTCACTCGGAGGGAGTAAATGGAAGCAAGGCTAATCTGAGCCATCATCCCCTCTGACCTTCATCAATTTGTAATAAGTGATTATAATGCCACGATAGACCTGAGTCCGGTCAACCATTACCTTTGTTTGAAGGGAAATCATCTTAGAATTGTAGTGCATTTCTGTCACCATGAGCTTTAAATGTTCCCTTAAATAAACGTTAAAGTAAACTGAAATAAAATAATGTTTAAAAGAAAATCCGTTAAGTGTTCTGATTTGTTTGTTTTAATATTTTGTCTCTTTTCACTAACGAGAGGAATACCGGTACAAATGATATCCGCCTGTACACTGATGCAAGCAAAGTTTTAGTACTGCTGGACCAGAGCGCTGCCTTTGACACAGTGTCAGGTTATAAAACCGGGTATGAATCTCTGGTACTGCCCTCAACTGGTTCTTGAGGACTGGATGTATTTTTGAAATTGGGAACCGTGTCTCACACACACAATTCAAATGTTAGATTGATGACATTGATGGCAAACAATGAAAGGGGCCACTAAATGAAAATGTTAGTTGTGGTCCAAACTCATTTGGCACTTTACTAATATATTTGTAGCATCCAAATTCTTTACAGGGACAAGTATATAGGCACATTTCACAACTTTTCAGGGTAATTTTCACAAAAATGCTAGAAAAATAGCCTGAAAGTTCATCAAATTGATGTTTTATCATTTGATGCACACTGTTTTCCCCCCCAAACATTTGAGTTTACAATATAATATACTTTACAAGGACAACAATACAAAATACATTTCATTCCATTTCTAGAAGTAAAATCAGGAATAGCTCCTTTAATATCAAATTGGATTAATTGTTTTTGTTGTGAATTGTTTTTGTTTTTTATTTGAGTCCTGTTGACTTTTGTTTTCTGATAGGTCATGTGATTTCAAGGAAAACCATGAGCATTTACAATCACTTGTTAAGGCGGGGTTTCTGATGATGCTGACCTCATCTTCCATATAAAAGGTACAGATACTTTCATTTCTTCAGTTCTCAGGAGGAGGATCTAAGAAGAGGCAAAGAAACTGAAGAACTGAAGACCAAGGTAATGTCATTATAAACTGTATCTTGCATAGGCTTGCACACAAAGTCTTGGTATTAGGTGTTGTAGTGGTTAAATTGCCCTGTGCCAATACTGGTTGCCTACAGAAGTTGTTTGAGCACGCTTCCAAAATACCAAAAGAGTCCTATCAGTGCTTTAAGTGGGCCGGTACGCGCCGGTAGCAGTACCGCCACTTCCAAAATAGCTATTGAGCGTACCGCCACCTCTCCGTGCATCAAGAACGTGCTTTCTTTAGGCCTCTTTCACACCGCACGCCGACCGCGAGCCGAGCGCCCTTTCCAGCCGAACTACCTCGCGGCAAGTGGCATGTATGCAGACTGCCACGGAGCGCGGGCGAAGCGCCTAGAGTAGTATTGGACTCAAAACAACTCCTCGTGGTTCATTCTAACGCAGCACTATTAATTATAAAGGGCGCTCGGTTATGGGGTGCCGTACTCGGTTCTGCGGTCGGCGTGCGGTATAGCTCATTTGCACATCTGTTTTAATCCTTTAGCTGCTCCGCCGCTTTTCAGAGCGCCCTCCACAATGCACGCTTCCTGTTTCGTCCCACCGAGAGCAGAGACGACATTACCCATCGGGGGGGGGGGGGGAAGGAAGTCAGAGCAGAGGCCTCTCCTGCACAGAGCCACGATCTCGACACCTTGTGCTTCAGATCGCTCTTTATTTGTCATCAGTCGGCCTCATAATCGTGGACCAATGAGGTCAACAAGTCGACAGTTTTGTACGATCTAAAAAATAAAGCTTGTGTCAGACGCGAGCGCCGTTTATCGCGGCTCAGCGTCGCATCCACGCGCAACGTATTTGTCAAAATAGTTCAGCTCAATGTTCTCTTAAACAACGTGAAACGTGAAGTAGTGTTTACGAAACACGCACTTTATTACTTTGTCATTTTGGTCAAGAAGTGTCCGCTAAATGCAATGTAATGACAACACACTAAAACGCATGTGAAGAAAGTTACTTTCGCCAGTACAACGCTGTTTCCACGAGCTGGAGCTAGGCTTGTCGAGCCAAGTCCTGCACCCAGCCACAGAAGAAAGTCTTGTATCTTTATAAAGACTTGTGGCTTTTAAACTCCTGCATCGTGTAGTAACTTACACCAAATACAAGGTAGTTTACTATGTCCATGTATGTGCACGGAAGTAAATGGTCTAGGTCTCCGCTGCAGGGAGCTCGTGTGTTTGAATGTCCGCAAGCTTCTCCAAATACGCTGTTTTGCGCTTGGTATGAGCTTGTTCCTGTAAGGTCCCTTTTCTTTCGCCTTATCTCTTTGCATTGTTTACTGTCTTCCTTTTCTTTGTCGTATTCGTAGATCCATCTCTGTCTCGCCGAAAACGTAAATGCGCAAAATTTAAAGTGCACTGGAATATGAGGAATGTGTGAAATTCTGGGGGCGTGCCCCCAATCTATGGAAGCCCAAATGACTCATAATTAAATAAATAAGTACAACATTTTGAAATTTCATTTTAATAAATAACAGACAAATATGTAATATGACCATGAAATTGTAAAATTAGGTAATATTATTGTGAAATATATTTCATTATTCTTAAATATCTACTTTTTTATCATTAAATATTTTGTGAGGATTATTTTCAGAATATCATACATTTTTAGATAATGCATTTTTATTTAACTTTTCAAGACTTTATTAAAAAAAAAAAAAATCAATATCAGTTTTATTTCATAATGCCCTTTTCCTCAAAGGCCAATTTATTTCATAATGTCATTTTTCAGGAGAATGACTTTGTCTGTCAATCAAAGCCAACAAGGCGGATCCAGTTAAGTGATTGGCTGCTCCTTTACTCAGACACGAGCAGCAGCACTTGCTGCATCGATTCAAGCGTGCAGAGTCAATACTGTTGAAAAAAGAATGGCTACGGGTGAGAAGTTGGTCTCAGAGTTACTCAGAGAGGTTGCTAACCGTTTGGATGGCAACACAAGGCCTTCACTTCAATCTGAGAGAGGATCGCAGTCTGGTCTAAGTGTAACTACATTTAGCAACCTCTCTGAGCAACTCTGAGACCGACTTCTCACCCGCAGCCATTCTTTCTTCAACGTGTCATCCACCTGAGGCTTGAATCGATGCAGCAAGTGCTGCTGCTCGTGTCTGAGTAAAGGAGCAGCCAATCACTTAACTGGATCCGCCTTGTTGGGTTTGATTGACAGACAAAGTCATTCTCCTGAAAAATGACATTATGAAATAAATTGGCCTTTGAGGAAAAATGACATTATGAAATAAATTGGCCTTTGAGGAAAAGGTAATTATGAAATAAAAACTGATATTGAAAAAACAGATTTTTTTTCAAATAAAGTTTTAAAATAAAGTAAAATAAAGCATTATCTAAAATTGTATGATATTCTGAAAATAATCCTCACGAAATATTTAATGATAAAAAAGTAGATATTTAAGAATAATGAAATATATTTCATAATAATATTACCTAATTTTACAATTTCATGGTCATATTACATATTTGTTAATTATTAAAATGAAATTTATTTCAAAATGTTGTATTTATTTATTTAATTATGAGTCATTTGGGCTTCCATACTAATCGGCATCCAACAGGGCCGACCATAGACTGTTAAAAAGAAGGCCGACAGGCTCAGAGCCCCCCCCAAATCACCCCAACTCGGCACATGACTCTTCATTCTCAATATAAAATTGAGATAGAGCCGGAGCTTGGTATCTTAAGGCTCTACCTCTTACAGTGATTTTGGAGACTCGAGGACTCACTAGTATCCCTGAGTTTTGATAGCGGGGTGCTCTGGTTGGCCGATATGGAACAATAGCGTCTTGGAGATAGATTGGAGCCATACACTTTATGGCTTTAAATGTGAGGAGCAGGATTTTAAATTTGATTCTAAACTCAACGGGAAGCCAATGGAGAGACTTTAGCACAGGTGTAATGTGTTCTCTTCTCTTTGTCCGCATCAAAAATCTTGCAGCTGCATTTCGAACTAATTCAAAACTTCTCAGGGAATTTTTAAGACACTCTGCTAGCAGGCAGTTACAGTAGTCCAGCCTTGATGAATACATTTTTCTGGATCACTCTTAGGTAGGATTTTTTGTAACACATTTTGAAACACATGTTTTCCCATAATGCATTTTTCTTCTCAACCTAGAGGGGGCGCTATCGCGCCAAATGTCACTTTTTCACATTTGTGGTGTCCGGGGATGAAAGGTCAATAAAATGTATATTTCCGATTTTTAATTGGAGTTCGTTTGTACGAATGAGAGCAATTTGTAGTTTACGATGAATCGCAAAATTCTTCGTAATGATTGCGGCTTCACCGCAAACAAACCCTAAAACTTAGCCAAAAAATTTGGATAACTTTTGATGCCCCACATCTCGAGATGAGCTGGAGCGATTTGTACCGAATCCCGTCGCTCTGCGACAAAGTTGACGTTGGCCCCTACCCCATAGGCGGAATGTATTTTCACTTTTGTAGGTGGCGCTATCGCGCCAATTTTATTTCCCCAATATGAAACATATTTTAATTAATTTTTCATCGCACCTGAATTTTGGGCAAAGTTTGGTGAGTTTTCACTATGTTCAGGGGGTCAAATTCCTGCTCAAAGAGCAGAAGAAGAAGAAAGAAAGAAAGTAAGAATAATAATAATATTTCTTGCAAAAACAATATCGTTGCTTTCGCGACGACAACATATTATACATTTTTGGAAAGCTCTCAATGACCCCCACACAGCCGTGGGGCTCAGAGGTGGGCCCGTATGACAGTTGGCCATATACCCCCATTCATTTTCCTGCAGGGCCCACACCAGAGGTGTGAGTTTATGTTTAACATGGGGACAGCGCTTCGCGCCGTTTTCGTGCGCTCTGCGCACCTACAGTGCACTACGCGCACTGCGTTGCGATTACAATAGGCCCTTGCGACGGCAGGCCGCTCGGGCCTAATTATGTAACAGTTGCTGATGGACAGTTACTAGCGACATGCTACAAAACCACTGGGTTTACTTAAAGAGGGGGTATTATGCTTTTTTCAATCACATAGCACCAGTCTATAGCATACTACAATGATGACGTAACCTTCTGTTGGTCTGTATATGCAGTAAATTAAAATAACTGCCTTGAATAAAATTGCTCTCTCAAAATGGCTGTACTGAACGTCTTGAAATAGGCCTCTGTCTCTTTAAGAAGCTTTCCGACACGCCCCCTTCAGCACACTGCTGTGGCATTTAAACAACAACACTGTGTAGGGAGGGGGCTCTGCTGAGCTGAGGAGCAGGGGTTGGTGGCTTGGCTGGTGACGAAAGGTCCAGAGGCGTCTCCAGGAGGTGGGGGCGTTCCTAGGAGGACTGAGGCATAGCTACACCTAAAATGGCTGCCGTCTAAGTTTTTACTGATTACTCAAAATATGTGAATGGGTCAAGGCAACACTCCAGGCATGTGTTTAATGAGGGAATGACATAATAACATGATATAAAGCTTGAAAAAGTCGATTTTACATAATACCCCCCTTTAAGTAAAAGTACAAAAGTATGCATTGTAAAATGTACTTCATGAGTAAAAAGTAAAAGTATTTAAGAGTCTAAGCGTGCAGGATTTTTTTAAATAATTTGAATCAAACCAGGTCTAAACGAGTAAACCACTAACTCAGATCAAAAACAGGAACTAAACCAAGTCTACACTGGGACTAAACCAGTTCATCGTAGAGAGGTCACTGTGAAAATAAAATACTTTTACTTTTAACCCAATTTAAAAATGTAGTGGAGTAGAAAGTACAGATACAGGCTCAAAATGTAGTGAAGTAAAAGTAAAAAGTATTCATCATAAAATGTACTTAAAGAAGTAAAGTAAAGTAAACGTACCTATAATTTGTACTAGTAACTTTTCTCTAGTCTAGTATCCAACATAATGCTTTAACATGTATCCTGCAACTGTCCATCACTGTTCACCAATATTCATTTATCGTCTGTATTTATTTTGTTTTTGCATGAGACATTGCAAAAAAAAAAAAAAAGTGGTGTGGGGAGGAGGGGTAGCTCATTAAAATAAAACACACACCCGAAACTACCAAAAATATTTGTAGAATTAAATTAGGCTATTTGTTGAGGTTAGATGTATAGCTGATGCCCCACAGATCCCCCATCTGAACTTAAGTTTGCAGCGAATGTACTACGTTGGTGTGAACGAGTCGTGCATGAAGTCAGTTGTGTTAATAAAACAGCGGAGCAAATACTGTACGTTATGAGCGTATAATAGGAAGTGGAGGAAAAGGTTTGGTTTGACAGCCCAGTAAGAGTCGATTTTTTTTTTCTCTTTGTAGCACAACTAAAAGAGAATGCAGATGACCGCGCGATAATGGTAAATTGTGTTAAGCTCTAATATTTATGTATTATTGTTTATCAGAGCGAACAAGAGCGAGAAAGAGTGGACGAAAGCGCAGAAGAAAATGGTAAAATGTGCTCTTTTAAAAACAAATATGTATTTTTTTCACATACAAAATGAAATCATAATTTACAAACAATAGTGAGTAAATAAAATGTATACATATACATTTTTGATTTATATATTTATTTGACCCCTCTATAGCGGTCATAAAAGAGAACGCATCTGACCTGACAATGGTATGTTTTTTTTAATAAACAACAACATTATTAGTAGGTCACTAGCTGTGGAAGTGTGTCAGCGGTATAGTTGATCGATTTACATTGTTGTATTATTAACAGTTATTAATTACTGTGTTATTTAAAAGGATCATGACACGTTACTTAAGGATGGAGATGGCTGCACAGGGCAAAAAGCATTGAAAATGGACTTCACACTTTCTACAGATGAAGGTGGGATTATACAAGAGCAGCTATGGTTTTGAATGTGCTTATCTCAACAACTGCTTATTCTCCATTCAAACCAGGGTAGCTACACTGGAAAAGACTGCTCAGAGAAATGTAAAGGTAAGAAAGCAACAAAATACCATACATAGATATATGCACTTTGTAGCAGAAATAAATTTTCCTTAAGGGAAAATGAAGTATAGCCTAAATTTAACATTGATATACATGTTATTCAGGATGAAAAAGAACAGCAAATGATGGATGGGAGCACAGTTGAGAATGGTAATAGTTCATCATCACCAGGTAAAGAAAATCTTTACAAATTGTCTGAACTGAGTGATGTTCTTGTTTCAGTCGCCCCAGAGCTGACAATTGTGTTATTCGGTGACTCTGATGCTGTTGAACCAGGTACAAATTTGTTACTGGATCCAGACAAAGACAAACAGACAAAGTCATATTCATCCATCCTGTATGATCTGTGTGGCCGGGTCATCTTGATCGTTGATTTACTTGGTCAGAAAAACACTGACGACTTTCCTTCAGATAAAGGCGTTAATGCCTTTCTCCCGCTGCTCCCTCATGGTCAACATGTCAGGCAGTATGAGTCTGCGGTGCAGTGGCTGGAGTCCTCTTTTGGAAAAGGGGCATTAGATTATTTAATGACTGTTGTGACCCATGAATCTAGGGAAAACTGTGAGGAAGATATGATCAAAGACATCAGTGGCTTTTCCACAGAAAGATTCCACATTTGTACTACCAAGAATATTTGTAGAATTAAATTAGGCTATTTGTTGAGGTTAGATGTATAGCTGATGCCCCACAGATCCCCCATCTGAACTTAAGTTTGCAGCGAATGTACTACGTTGGTGTGAACGAGTCGTGCGTGAAGTCAGTTGTGTTAATAAAACAGCGGAGCAAATACTGTACGTTATGAGCGTATAATAGGAAGTGGAGGAAAAGGTTTGGTTTGACAGCCCAGTAAGAGTCGATTTTTTTTTCTCTTTGTAGCACAACTAAAAGAGAATGCAGATGACCGCGCGATAATGGTAAATTCTATTAATGTCTAGCAGTAGAATGCCAATTTTGTTTTAGATGTCTGACATGTATTAACATTGATTTGTTTTTTAGAGTGACCCTGAAACACTACCAAAAGATAAAGATGGCAGCACAGAGCTGGAGAAGTCTGCTCCAAAATGTGACATGGAGACAAAAACAGAAGTAGAGCCACAAAACAAGCCCTGTTTGATTTTTGTGGCAAATGACGACGGTACACATAATAATGAAAAATTACAAATAATGACTAAAATAATCATTTGAACCTTACTGTATGCTATAATTTTTTTTTTTTTTTTTTTTCATAGAACAAACTGCGAGAGAAAGTGAAACCAAAGCCAAGGTAATGCTTTGAAATGATACGGTCAAATCTGCATGTGTTAAGCTCTAATATTTATGTATTATTGTTTATCAGAGCGAACAAGAGCGAGAAAGAGTGGACGAAAGCGCAGAAGAAAATGGTAAAATGTGCTCTTTTAAAAACAAATATGTATTTTTTTCACATACAAAATGAAATCATAATTTACAAACAATAGTGAGTAAATAAAATGTATACATATACATTTTTGATTTATATATTTATTTGACCCCTCTATAGCGGTCATAAAAGAGAACGCATCTGACCTGACAATGGTATGTTTTTTTTAATAAACAACAACATTATTAGTAGGTCACTAGCTGTGGAAGTGTGTCAGCGGTATAGTTGATCGATTTACATTGTTGTATTATTAACAGTTATTAATTACTGTGTTATTTAAAAGGATCATGACACGTTACTTAAGGATGGAGATGGCTGCACAGGGCAAAAAGCATTGAAAATGGACTTCACACTTTCTACAGATGAAGGTGGGATTATACAAGAGCAGCTATGGTTTTGAATGTGCTTATCTCAACAACTGCTTATTCTCCATTCAAACCAGGGGTAGCTACACTGGAAAAGACTGCTCAGAGAAATGTAAAGGTAAGAAAGCAACAAAATACCATACATAGATACAGTATATGCACTTTGTAGCAGAAATAAAATTTCCTTAAGGGAAAATGAAGTATAGCCTAAATTTAACATTGATATGCATGTTATTCAGGATGAAAAAGAACAGCAAATGATGGATGGGAGCACAGTTGAGAATGGTAATAGTTCATAATCACCAGGTAAAGAAAATCTTTACAAATTGTCTGAACTGAGTGATGTTCTTGTTTCAGTCGCCCCAGAGCTGACAATTGTGTTATTCGGTGACTCTGATGCTGTTGAACCAGGTCCAAATCTCTTACTGGATCCAGACAAAGACAAACAGACAAAGTCATATTCATACATCCTGTATGATCTGTGTGGCCGGGTCATCTCGATCGTTGATTTACTTGGTCAGAAAAACACTGACGTCTTTCCCTCAGATAAAGGCGTTAATGCCTTTCTCCTGCTGCTCCCTCATGGTCAACATGTCAGGCAGTATGAGTCTGCGGTGCAGTGGCTGGAGTCCTCTTTTGGAAAAGGGGCATTAGATTATTTAATGACTGTTGTGACCCATGAATCTAGGGAAAACTGTGAGGAAGATATGATCAAAGACATCAGTGGCTTTTCCGCAGAAAGATTCCACATTTGTGCCAAAGGTCTGACAGATGAAGCAGAAGTATTATGTCTGCTACAAAAAATAGATGCCCTGGTGTCAAAGAATGAACCGAAGCACTACAGCAAACACAAGAGCGACACACGGGAAGGACAAGACACAGGGGACTCCTCACAGCTTCTGCTTAAACCAACAGGTGAAAAATATGTATAATTCATGTTTAGCCTTGACATTTGTAAACAAATGTCCCATACTTACATGTCATCTATTTTTTATGTTTTATTTTATGATTACTGGTTTTGTTAAGATAGAAATTATTTTTATTTTTTTGAATAAAATTCTCCTCGTCTTTTCCAGATCACCCACTAGGTGTATTGTCACTTGACATTACTGAAGAGGTAAGCTTTTGTATTGTGTAATTTACTTTGCCTGGCCTGCCAAATTACATACTTTTTCAAAGACATGTAGTCTGGGAGAGCATGAGCTCAGCTATTTCCCGGTGGGTGTGATTGATAGACGGTATCAACCAATTAGAGAAACGCCGTATATGACGCAGGAACAAACTGCACGAAGCTTTTCAGTAAACATTAATGTCTGCAAATACAATGCAGTTACTTATTTAAAAACAGACAAAAGAGCAGAGGAAAACAGTGTATCAGGAGAGAGTGTGAGATATTCGTGATGTTGTAAATGATGGGCTGTTCCATATGACAATTAATAATCAACTAGCAATTAAAAATCAAAAACAACATGGTTGGCAGAAATATATTTCTGATATCTTTTTTTAATTTTAGAATCATGGGACTCAATTGAAAGAGACTTCAACCAAGCATGAAAAGAAGAATAAAGGTATTTAAATATATCATCATCATCATCTTCCTTTATTACAGAGGTCCAGATACTGTAAAAGAAAAAAAGAAAAAACAAAACATGATCAAGCTCATGATAATCACATTCTCACATTTGTTTAGCCGACAAATTAATCTGTACATCAAGTTTCTCAAAACTGCATGAAAAGTTCTTATGCCGCCGGAAGAAACAAATAAGTGGCTGGCACTCTCCCATCGAGGTCTTTTCAGCAAAATTCTTAGACAGTCATTATATGCCACGTTAAGTTTTCATATGCTTGCACGGTTTATAGTTTGACCACAGGTGTGCCGTATATAACTGTGTACAATAAGCATTAAACAGTGTCCTTTTCACTACATTTGTACATGCACCAAACCTGCGCACGAGCATGTTAGCCTGCACATACATCATGTGGCACTGCCCAGATGTTCCTGTACTATGCCAGCCACTTGGATATGCCGCTCCATGTAAGCTTTCCCTGCTAGCATCTTATACCCAGTTATGTGCTGGATTGTCTCAGGGGCCTCTTTGCACAGTCTACACTTGGGGTCTTGTCTGGTGTGGTAGATCTGGGCCTCTATTGCTCTGGTGCTCAAGGTCTGCTCCTGCCATAATGAGTGCCTCTGTGCTGTACAACCTTCAGTCCAGTTCTGTCTAGCCATTGGTAGGATTTCATGATATCCGCCACTTCAGTTTTGGTGGTGGGATGTAGGGGCTTGTCCCCCAATGACGGAACTTCCAGCACCTCATCTTCTGTTCCCCATTGTCTGAGACATTCACTTAGCACATCATCTGTTAGAGCCTTGTCCTTGATGTACTTGGATGACCTTGGATGTTTCGTCCTGGATAGTGGCTCTCACACTCACTAGTCCTCGGCCTCCTTCCTTACGGGTAGTGTACAGTCTCAGGGTGCTGGATTGGGGGTGGAACCCTTCGTGCATGGTTAGGAGCTTTCGTGTTTTAATATCTGTGGTCTGTATCTCATCCTTTGGCCAGTTTATTATTCCTGCAGGGTATCTGATTACTGGCAGGGCGTAGCTGTTTATTGCCCGGGACTTGTTCTTGCCATTGAGCTGGCTTCTTAGGACCTGCCTTACTCGTTGGAGGTATTTGGCCGTAGCCGCTTTCCTTGTCAACTCTTCGAGTTTGCCATTTGCTTGTGGGGTACTTGTAACTGTCCTCAATGTCTGCTATTGTTCCTTCTGGGAGTGAGACCCCTTCTGTGTGGACTAAATTCCCTCTCTTAGTCACCATCCGACCACACTTCTCTAGTCCGAATGACATCCCAATGTCTGCACTGTATATCCGGGTGGCATGGATCAGTGAGTCGATGTCTCGCTCATTCTTAGCATACAGCTTGATGTCATCCATGTAGAGGAGGTGACTGATGGTGGCCCCATTCCCCAGTTGGTGTACCAAGGAGACGCCCTGTCCCCCAGTGCTGTTCTACATAGGTCTGAACCCCTTCAGCCAAATATATCTATATATTATATTATATTACATCATTTCTTGCAGTGAGGTGCACCCTGCCGCCCAAACCTATGCAAATTGTTCAATACAAAGGACATATTTTGTCCCACTTCTCAAGAATCATCGATATATACACATACACGCACACATACAGTATACACACAGAGTTGCTTTAATATATTATTTCTTTATGTTTCAGAAATGCACCGAGAAGCGCTGTTAAGCAACCTCCATCTCGACCACAAGCATAAGCTCGCTCAAACAGACATTCTTCAAATTGGTCCAGCTGTGATACCACATATAAATGAAAGTAATATTTCTCATATCTTTCTTAAAAAACTTATGATGTTAGATTACAAGGCCAGATATGTTCAGCAACAAGCAACCCCCAAAGAAGACCATTCAAAACAAGAAGAGGACCATCGAAATGATGACATAAGCATAGATGCATTTTGCAGCGATTCAGTAGAAAATGACCAGCTCAAAGAGAGTACCATCCATCCTCTAGACGTCCAGATGGCAGTGTTTCACTGCTCAGATAGTTTTCTAAAGCAGATGATGGTCACAAAACTGTCCCAGTGTCAGTACGCCTTACCTCTGCTAGTGCCTGACCCTTTCACTGAGGACATTGAGTGTCCACTGTGGACTTTCAGACACATTCAAAAAACCTGGAAGAAAACTGAAGACAATTCAGATGTTATGACAGTGAAGTCAATGCCCATCTGCAAAGCAGAGACACCAATGGTGTTTTGTTTCCGTCTGGGCTCTCTGTCTGTGTCCAAATCTCAGCTCATCAACACCTTGATCAATGACCGTCACAGTACCTTCTTCCACAGAAACTGCCCCGGAAGCACCAAAACTCGCCTCCTGTTTGACGGAGTTGCAGAGATCGCCTGGTACTGCCCTGCTGGAAAATCCAATGATACCTTCCCTGATTGTGTGGCCTTCTGTAACCTTCACGGGGATGGTCTGACTTATGACAAACAGCTAAAAATACTGATGGGCAAGTCCTCAGTCAATTTAGTTTTTGTACCAACATTGAGAAAGGATGATGCTAGTGCACAAGTAATCTCTGCTCTTCTGAAGTCTCCAAAACCTCTCGTTGTTCTCTTTGAAGACAAAGGAAGTGCTGTGGTTAAACTCAAAAAGGGAAAATACAAAGTTGGTCTTAAAGACAGGGGTCAGTCAGATGTTTCTGTCGAACTGAATAGAATTATCAGGGACATTTTATCAGATCCACACGACCCTTTCCAGCTGGAGTCAGTGTCAGATACTGGAGTCAGAGTGGATGAACGCGAACCCTGCTGCACAGAAGGGTTTGCAGCTGCGAAGGAAATAATGAGTGCAATTAAAAGTGTGAAGGTTGCCAGTATAAAAAGCAATCTTCTTCCCTGTCAAGGCAAACTGTGGCACGACTGGTGCAGATTAAACAAAGAACAGTATCGTCTTAAAGGGCACATTGAGAAGGATAGAAGTGAAAAACAAAATAGGCTGCAGGTACTAAGAAAAGCTCAGTGTGAAACTCCCCATAGTGAACTGATGAAGTCTTTCATCAGACATCTCTCTTCTTTGCCTCCAACACAGAGAGAGTATTTTCTCAAATGGACACAGATCTTAATGGATACCCACTCTACCGAAGATCTGTCATTAATCCTCCAGAGATATGATGAAAAGTGGTCAGAGCTTGTTTGTTTAAAACGAAAACCTGACAAGACGAATGAGGTAAATATAAAAGCCAAACGAGCAGAACTTGAACAAATATCTGCCAAACTTCAGTCAACGACATGTGGCCTGGAGCACATCTTCAGAGAAATGGGACAGATCTATGAAGCCCATAAGTCTCTAAAGAAATCACCAAAGAATGATCAAACTGACTGGTCTAAATACCCTGAGCTGGCTGCAGAACTGATGATATCAGGACACCCAATGGAGCTGATGGATGGAGATGCAGGTCACGTCCCTTTAATTTGGATCTCAAGTCTTATTGACCAGGTCATCCACAAACTGGGGGACAAGAGGGTCTTTGTTTTGTCTGTTTTGGGCATACAGAGCAGTGGAAAGTCAACTATGCTAAACGCTATGTTTGGTCTCCAGTTTGCAGTCAGTGCAGGAAGATGCACCAGAGGTGCCTTCATGCAGCTGGTCAAACTGTCAGAAGACATCAGGAAAGACTTTAAGTGGGATTACATCCTTGTGGTGGACACTGAGGGGCTGCGCGCTTTAGAATTAGAGGGAAATGCTACCATTCACCACGACAATGAACTGGCAACATTTGTTGTTGGTGTTGGAAACATGACTTTAGTGAATGTCTTGGAGAAAATCCTTCCGAGATGCAAGATGTTCTACAGATTGTGGTTCAGGCTTTCATGAGGATGAAGAAAGTCAAGCTGTCTCCAAGTTGTGTGTTTGTCCATCAGAATGTCACAGATGTTGCGGCAGTGGAAAAAAACTTAGATGGAAAAAGAAAACTACAGGATAAACTGGACCAAATGGCTCAGTTAGCTGCCAAAGAAGAAGGCTCTGAAGCAGTTGGTTTCAGTGATATCATTGAGTTTGACGTTCAAAAAGATGTGAAGTACTTTGCTCAGCTGTGGGAGGGAAGTCCTCCAATGGCTCCTCCAAATCCAGGCTACAGTGAATGTGTCCAAGACCTGAAGAGCTTCATCCTTTCTAAAGCGTCCAAGTCTCCTGGAGTCACTCTCTCCAATTTCAAAACTAAAGTGCAGGATCTCTGGAACGCTCTTCTCAATGAAAACTTTGTTTTCAGTTTCAAAAATACACTTGAGATCACCGTTTACAGAAAACTTGAAGCTCAGTTCGAAAAGTGGACATGGGCACTGCGGAGTGAAATTCTGAACATTGAAAATCAACTATATACCAGCATTGAAAATGGAAAACTGAGAAAGGTGGAACAAACCCATATTTATACAGGCATTAGTAAAACCTATGGGCGAGTTACAACAGAAATGACATCATATTTGAAGATGAAAAAGACAAAGAAATCTTGATTCAATGGAAGGCACAGTTTAAACAAAGGATTAAGAATTTTAATGATGATTTGATTAGACAAGTGACAAGGAAGCTAGATGAACTTATTCAACAGAAAGAAGCTTGTAAAAAGGTAGATCAACAAAACAATGTGTTTAAGAGCAAGCTGCTACAAAAGAGCAAAGACTTAGCACGTCAGTTAAAAGACCAGGCCAAAGATGAAAATGCACTAAAAGAGCTCTTTGAATGTGAGTGGAAAGTTTGGGTCCAGGATTTAATTGGAAATACCAAACCTATTGAGGACATAGATTTTGATAATGATCTGCCAGGTATCCTGCAAGAACTTGGCATTGAATGGGTTCAGGTAGAAGAAGCTTTAAAGTCATGCAAGTACAAAATGATTGACAAAATCGGAGATTACTCTTCATGCATTCTCCAAACCAGGCACCAAGGGAAAACGAGACAACACCAAGAAGATACGCTGTCCATGGAGACTAACAATGATAGTGGAGTTGTGAAAACATGGAACGCTTTTAAATCAATGCTCGGGTTATCCAAACCCAAAAAACTGTCTTCATATACTGAAGAAGAGTGCATCAGACAAATGATTTGTGAGACTAAAGAAAAGGCCATGAGCATATTACAAACTAAACCTTTATCTGAAAGAGGCTACAACCAAATGTATGTACAAGAAGTGGCCAAAAGTATTCTAGATGATGTTGCGGAATTTCAGTTTACGCAAAAAGTGTCTTTCAAGAAAGAGTTTATTGTTGATCTTGTACTCTATGTATTGAGCGACGCAAAGGATTACATTGTTGTATCTCACAGGAATTTCAAAGTAAATCACGATGCTGCCACATTTCTTCAAAGTAGAGAAAAAGAGTATTACATGATCTTCAGGAGCTTTTGCAAAGGAAGCTCTTCTGCCGTTGTACTAGCAAAACTGATCTGTGAGCAACTGAAAGCCTCTATGACTGAAGCTGTTTGTAACAGTACTGCCATCAGTATAGCTGGGGAAATGAGAGACAACTACCCAGCATTTAAGGAAACTAGGCTAAACTTGGAAAAATATGTGTTGAAGTCACTTGCAGAGAAAGAAGACTTTGACAGTTACGTCACATACATCAGGAAGCCAAAGAAGCACTTGGAGAATTTCATCAAAGAGGAAGTAAAAAAATACATCTTTAAAACTCACAAACCGAAAGCAGTCAGTCTTCTTCAGAAAAATGTTGACAACATCAGCAATCAATTAAATTGTGCATTGTCTGATGCAACTGAAAAAGTCAAGGATAATGCAAATTTGAAAGTGTGGTTGGAAGAATTTGTTGGTTTGATAAAAAATGTTCTTACATTTGACACTGCTTGTTGTCAGGAGTTTGATATAAACAATTATGAGTTTCTCAAAGAAGAAATAGAGAAAGGTCTTGCTCCCATTGTTAAAGAGATGAAAAATCTCCCACTGGAAAAGATGAATGAGTTCCGACTGAAGCCAGACCAGATCCTGATTGATCAGTTGACTAACTGCTGTTGGGAAACATGTCCTTACTGTGGAGCTGTTTGCACCAACACGGTCAAAAGTCACAGTCCTGAGAAACACAGTGTGCCCTACCATCGTCCTTCAGGAATTATTGGATGGCACGGAAGTGGCACTGTGGAGCTGGTTATTGATTTTTGCACCACATTAGTTGCTAGTGACAGAAAATTCTATCCCCAGTTCGACTCAGACAATACTGTTCCCTACAAGCAGTATCAAACAGCTGGAGGGAATTATGAAAAATGGGTAATTACTCCTGCTGGATCAAAGCTAATCTACTGGAAATGGTTTATATGCCGATTTCAAAAAGAACTGGAAAATTATCACAATATGAAATTTGTGGGTCAAGGAGACATCCCCAGTGACTGGAGAAACTATACTAAAAAGGAAGCAATTGAAAGTTTGGATGAAATGTACAACATGTAGCTAAAGAAAGAACATGCTACATACAAACATAAATAAAAGAAACTAAAACCTAACAATTACAAAATAATGTTATCAGTACAAAATTGTTGTGCACAAAGAAATGTATGAATCATATATTTCCACATACAAGGATTCTATTTCTTCTTGCTTCAGAATGTATACTGCTCAAATAAACACAAAAATAAACTAAATTACATCAACAATTAGGATCCCCCTTCTCTGTTTAGCCACCCCTTCTCCATCGGTTCTTCCCATTAATGCCCTATCCAAATTCAATCTTCCCTTTGTTTCTGACATTTCAGACATCATTTGTCAATCTAAGTCCTCTACCTCTCAGATTGACCCCATCCCCACTGCCCTAGTGGAGGCCTGCCTCCCGTCTCTTGCTCCATTTTTAACAGACATCATTTGCTCCTCCCTCAGCTCTGATCACGTCCCAACATCTCTAAAATGTGCAATCATTACCCCTATTCTTAAGAAGCCTGGTGCTGATCCCGCAAACTTCAATAACCTTCGGCCAATCGCCAACCTGCCGTTCATCTCTAAAATCCTGGAGCAAGTTGTTGCTTCCCATCTTCACAATCATCTTGCTGATAACAATCTCTTTGAAAATTACAAATGATCTCCTAATAGCAGCTGATAATGGTTTACTCTCAATTCTTATCCTCCTCGACTTGACAGCAGCATTCGACACAATTTCACACAGCATTCTAATCGACAGACTCATTTCCATTGGCATCACTGACAATTCTTAACTGGTTCAAATCATATCTCTCTGATCGTTTTCAGTTCATTCAGTTTAAATCATTTAAATCCCAGGCATTTCCCCTCTCCTCTGGTGTTCCCAAGGCTCTGTTCAGTTCAGTTCAGTTCAGTTCAGTTTATTACAAATATACAGTAAAAAACATTTTAACATCCATTCATAGATGATAGTGCATATTCATAAACGGGACACCCTTGAAGCAACATTTAGCTTATATATGGGGCCCAAGACAATACACAATATTAAGAACACAAACATACATTAGTAACCTATACATATTACCCTAGATACCTATTCTATTACCTACTAACTAACCTTACCTGCTCTAATTAAAACTGCCTTACCTTACTTTTACTAGCTTAGAGTTACATCAATTTACTTAAAAGGTACGAATTATTCTTATTTTATTTTTTTGTTGCTTTTTTTTTTTTTTTTTTGCTTACACACATTACATATTACAATCAAACATAAATACATAAGTCTTGTTAGAGGTCATCAGCTAGGGTTTATTATACTTTCTAGAAGCTCAATTTTTAGTTTATTTTTAAAAATAGCCAGAGATCTTATGGTTTTAATGTTAATGTTCAGCTCGTTCCAAACTTGTGGGCCTTTACACGCCACACTGAAGCTTGTACACTTGAGTGTTCTAATTTTTCCCTGTAAGAGGGTTTTATGTCTTGTATTGTAATCATGAGCAGGTGTAGAGATTGGGATGAGCTGAGCCAGTCTGTCCTTAGGTCTAAACACTACATTATACATTATACATGCATTTTGGAAGAGGTTGCACTCAGTAAGTTTCAGAAGCTTATATTTATAGAATAAGTGATCAGTGGGGCTGTTAAACTTGGCCCAAGAAATGGCTCGAATGGCTTTCTTTGAAGAGCTTGTAATTTCAAAAGATAGCTGGGGAATGTGTTGCACCAGATCACGTTGCAGTAATTTAGATGGGGTTCAAAAAGGGATCGGTACAAAATCAAAAGGGCCTCAAGGGAAGGAAATGTCTCAATTTATAAAATAAGCCGACATATTTGGATAATTTTTAACAAGATGATCAATATGTTTTTTGAAATTCAGGTGTTCATCAATTTGAATTCCAAGAAATGTAATACAGTTTAGTCTTTCAATATTTATACTGTTTATTGAGATATGTATATTTTCAAGATTTTTCCTGTTTCTATTAGAGCGAAATACAATAAATTTGGTTTATTTATGTTTAATGATAATTTATTACAATTGAACCAGGTGTCTACTTTCTTAATTCATCATTTATAGTGTTTTGTAGACGTTTTGGGTCTTTGTGGGATAAAAATAGGTTTGTATCATCAGCAAAGATTACATTATGGAGGATTTGAGATGAATTTGGAAAGTCATTTACATAAATAATGAATAGTAGCGGGCCTAGGACTGAGCCCTGTGGGACCCCACATTTAATGGTTTTACGGTGTGAAGTCTGATTATTAGCGTACACATATTGCTCCCTTTCATTTAAGTAGCTGCTGAACCAACTGAGTGCTAAACCTCTGACACCATAATGTTGCAATTTGCCAAGGAGTATGTTAAAATCAATAGTATCAAACGCTTTCGATAAGTCAAGAAAAACACCGATGCCACACTCACCTTTATCGATAGCGTCGTTGATTTTTCTACCAGATCCAGAATTGCCATGCAAGTGGTGCTCTTTTCTCTGAAGCCATATTGTGATGTTGTGAGAATATTTTGTTTATTTAAGTAGTCAATTAACCTCTTATAGACAACTTTTTCGAATATTTTAGATAGTGTTGGTAAAATAGATATTGGTCGATAGTTTTTAATATCATTTTTGTCACCAGATTTGAATATTGGGAGAATTTTGGAAATTTTGGTCATTTTTGGCACCACTCCACATTGAAGGGAGAGGTTAAGGCAGTAAGTTAGAGGGTCGACAATTTCATGAATTATGAATTTTACGATTTTGCTGCTTATATTGTCGGCACCGGCTGTGTTGGAGCTTTTCATGGCCAAAATTAAATTAGTGATTTCATATTTGTCAGTTGGTGAGAGATAGAAAGAGCCCGGATAGTTGCCTTTTAGATACTGTTTGTAATTGGCTCCCTCTTTTGGACTTATATTATTGGATAAGGTTTCACCTATTGAGTTAAAATACTCATTGAAACAGTTAGCAAGATTGTTGTCAGTGGAGCCATTGGCTGCATTCATTATGGTGTCAGGTAATGTATTTGTTTTTGACCCCGGTTTAGGACCTCATTAAGTACTTTCCAGTCCTCAGCCCCCTTTATTTATCATCTACCTCCTCCCCTTTGGCCATATTCTTCACAAATTTCACATCAGTTTCTACTGTTATGCAGATGACACCCAGGCCAGCTCTACCTATCCACCAAACCCACCACTGCTCTCCCTCCCGCTTCCCTCTGTGACTGTTACATGAAATAAAATCCTAGTTCCTCAAGCTCATCAGTGATAAAACCGAGGTTCTCCTCATTGGCAAAAAGTCCATCTTATCCAAAACTGACAGTTTCTCCATCAACATTGACAATTCAACAGTCCTCCCATCCCTTCAGGTTAAGCGTCTGGGTGTCATCCTGGACAGCACACTCTCTTTACAGGCCCGTATCAGCAATATCACCCGATCTGCTTATTTCCATCTCCGGAACATCACCTGCATTCACCCCTTCCTCACCCCCAATACAGCTACCATTCTGGTACACACATCCCGGTTAGATTACTGTAATTCACTCCTCTTCGGTCTCTCCCAAAAATCACTCCACAGACTTCAGCTCGTCCAAAACTCTGCCGCCCAAATAATCACCAGAACTCCGTCCAATCATCACATCACCCCAGTTCTCCAGTAGCTCCACTGGCTCCCCATGAAACATCACATTGAATACAAGATCCTTCTCTTCACCTTCAAAGCTCTCAATAACCTGGCCCCTCCATATCTCACTGAACTCCTTCATGTGCCTACTCCCTCGCGCACCCTCCGGTCCTCCTCTGCCCCTAAGCTGTCTGTACCTACTGCCCACTCTGCCACCATGGGTGCTCGAGCTTTTAGCTGTTCAGTCCCTAACCGCTGGAATTCCCTCCCCGCTGAACTCTGTCAAATTACCTCGCTGCCCCTTTTTAAATCTCAGCTCAAAACCCACTTATTTAAACATAGCTACTCACTTTGATGTGCTTTTATAATGTCCAATTGTGATTTATCATTGTATTTCATGTAAGGTGACCTTTGGTGTTTTGAAAGGTGCCAACAAATAAAATGTTATTATATTATTAGTAGTACATCTTATTTTGATATATCCATTCTTTGTAAGTTGTTTGTGCCATTTTCCTCTTTGTTAAAGATAATTGAGCAAAATGTTATATTGCTATCTATCCATAGCCTATTGGAATAATTTCAGCTAATGCTAACTTATAACAGACAGTAAAAGACCGTGCTGTATTAGATTAGTAAAAACAATAAATACTGCTTTACAACAACATAAAAAACTTTAAAAAGTGTTTTTATTTATTTATTTTATTTACTTCATTACTCAAGAAAGAAGGTCCGCACAGCACGCCCGAAACGTCACCTAGGTGTAAGCAATAAATTCTTTGTGGGAGCAAAGTAAGCTGTGCAGACCTTCTTTTTGTTACTCTCTCTCGGTCCGGCACGCTATTTAGAATTTTGGGACGTGTGCGTTTTCCTTCTTTACATTTACTTCGTGTGATCCTTCAATTTTGCACCCTTTCAAGACCCTAATGTCAAAAACGTACACTCCATGACCATACATTCATATATTTTTCTGCTTCTTTTTACAAAAATCATCAGTGGCTTTTGGGTCATTTTGATGGGCTGCGGCTCCAGTGGCTTTCCACACTTTAATCCCTTATTTTCGGAAGAAAAATAAACATTTGTTTTCTATCTATAAATCTATCAAGAGATATGTTAGATCTAGATAGATAAATAATAATTATCAAGTAAATCTTGAAGGACTTTCAGCTTGAAGTCTCCTTCAAGACTCTTTTTTTCATATTTGTGTGAAATTATGATCAGCCATGTATTTGGTCCGCCTTTTGTTTATGTTCATTAGGCAACGCTACAGATAGCATTCTATCATGGCAACAGAGCCAATGAGTGACAACATAGTCATTATTCGACACTCAAATGAAACGAATGCACAGTATATGAATTATATCTTCCCAAAGCAGAACCAGCATTTAAACATTTTTGAAAGACGTAAAATTACTTCATTAATCTTTAGGCATATACAGTAAATGCCGCCCCACGCCATTTACCTGTTGTAAAGTGTTGAAATTTTCTACTTTTATTGGTTGTTTCAGGTTCTAGAATGTGATGATGTCACAGGACCCAGAGAGGGGCAGGAGCCAGTTTTTCCTATTAACTGCATTACATTTTCACAAGTCGTATCTAAAAAGAAAATGTATGAATTACAAAAATGGTCATTAATATCAGTCACCAAAAAGTCCTTAAAATCGAAATAATTTACCTCTATATAATATTATAGGCCTTTAAAACGCTGCGATGTCACCTGAAACCCAGCGATAGTGTAAGTAGATAAACATCCCCACCTTCACTTCAGATCCTTTCTGCACAGTGTGGAGCATTTTCCGTTTCTCGTCGCCCAAGCAACCAGCGATCATGGAGTTAAACACAAGAACAGTCCCATCGAGATCATCATTGAAGCGGGGTTAAAGTGCAGAGCTAGGTCCTCCCTGTCACTGCCGAGGTCAATCTGGAATCTAAACACAAAATAGTATAAAATAGTAGATTTGCAAGAAAGTTCAAGTTATAGCAAAATTTGTGTGTGTTTTGTAGAAGCAGGTGCAGGTTTTATATTATGTATGTGTATAGACTACCTGTCAGCATCATGCAGAATCATGCCTTTTATTTTCAACTTGTCCCCAACTTTGAGTTCCATATTCTGCATCTCAAGTTCCTGTGGAAAAAAACACACACACAACTGACTTAACACAATTAACACAAAAAACTGCACAAATAACAATAGGGACATGGCAAATGTTGAGTTGTTGTGAGGTCATGACTTAGGGTTAAACTAGTTTATCAGTGAAGTGGTCAAATGATTTGATAAGCAGATAAGCCACTGTTCCTTCAAGGTGATCTGCTGCAAATACCGTAGCTTCAGTTTGGCATGGGAGCACAGGACTAGAATCAAAATGAGTGAAAAGTGGACCTGACTGATCCAAAGCACAGAAGCATTTTTGTTTTCTCTTTCTTTTCTTTTTGCAGGAACCCGTACTAGTAGGCTTACACACATGCTAAGCTTTTTGTTACAGAAATGAGCACAAAAAAGCCAGTATTGAGGAAGGGTTCAAGTAGCCTACCCAAAATAATAAAGTTAATCCTGTAAATTTACAATGCTGGCTGCTGGTGGTGGAGAGGACTGCCTGCAGAAACAAAGGTGAGGATTAACAAAAAACGAAGAACAATGGGCATGATTTGGGTTTTAGTAGAGGAGCATCTTAGCACACAGCTTTTTTTTCTTTTTTTTTACATATTTAATAAATATGCTTAAATTATGTTAAATGTTTCCCTTTTGTTAAGCTAGGATACCAACAGTACCAGGAACAGTGATCTTAAAAAAAGATGCCAATAACCTTATTGGTATTAGCATTGGGGGAGGAGCACAGTTCTGTCCCTGTCTGTATACATCGTGCAGGTGAGGCTGTTTTAGGAACAAGTCCTGTTTATTTTATACATACCTTTTATAAATATAGTGTGTGTGTCCTTACAGGTCTTTGATAACACCCCAGCTGCTTTAGAAGGCACACTGGCTGCAGGGGATGAATTTACAGGTGTTAATGGCAAACCAGTGAAGGGAAAGACAAAAGTGGAGGTAACAAAGATTATCCAAGCTGTCCAGGTACTAAAACATTCATTATATATAAATTACTATATAAAAGTATAACACTTTTCTGTATCTGTCTTTCACTAAACACAATCTATTGTTTCACAAAGTCATGTGCTCACAGAGAAGACTTTATTCTGATTGGAATAACATCAATAAACTCCTGTTTGTGACCATGGCAATGAGTCAGCATCATCTTCAGAAGATGAGGAAGAGATCAAAGTATGAGACAAAAAAAAACACATGGATCAGAACACTACACACTTTAACATAACACAAATTTGATGGTTTCACATCTGGCGAAAGTCACAGAAACGTCCTCTTTTATCTACTTACTGGCAGGGGTTAAAGTGGGCGGGAATGGTTGGGAACGGCGTTCCCGCACCTTCACGTGAAAAAAAAAAAAAAAAAGTTAATGCTAGGTTGGGTAGTTTTATTATTAATTTGCTGAAGCTGGGCTGGACAAAAGTCCAATAATCATGTAAGATCAGCAGCAGGTCAGTCCGCTCCTCATGCAGGCAGGTTTAATGCGCCTCAACATAACAGCATTTATCACGAAATCATCAACTTTACGGACATAAACTAATCCATAAATGGAGTCTACTCTTCCCAAGCTTTAGCCCGCTTTTTTATTTCGCATCAATCAGCCTCATATTTTCAGTTTTAGAGATAAATTTAGGATGCATAATGAAGAGAAAAAGCGATAAACAGCGCGGCGTTACGGCGCTCGGTTACGGCGCAATGTCGGCCTTTTTCACAAAGTATTCCCACTGATCAGATCCTCTGAATCTGCCCGCGGTTTAAAAATAACACTGGGTAACAAAAAAATATTTTTGAAAATAGTCCGGGGTTTTCCAGCTGAATTAATTAACTAATTTTGATGCTCTGAGTCCGAAAATGACCTTGGTTTTGCTCAATCAGGTCAGGATTTTTTGCTACAGAATTTTTTTTTTTATCGATTTTGCGTAAAAAACTAATTTCTGCGGATCATCAGCTGAGAAACCCTTGACGTTTTTTCCGTTTTCCTCAAGAAATAAAAGTCAACGTATCCAAAGTCATTCAGTTTTTATTTACTCCATCAAATTTGATAAGCAGAATTCATAATATTAGTAAAACAATGAGCGTTACGTGACACAAAATTTTAGAGTTCACGGCATAAATCGGCGTTTCTTCGATTCCCGTGTGTGAGCAGCTGCTGGGTTGTCTCTCTTCAGCGACCAGCAGTAGTCCGCCATCATGACTGCGTCCCACCTTCCCTGGTACCTCTCCTCCATTTGGCGCATGTGCTGATGGAACCTTTCTCCCTGCTCGTCGCTCATCGCCCCAAGGTTTTCAGAAAACTTCTCCATGTGTGAGAACAGGAAGTGAACCTTTATACTCATCAAACACCCGAGTTTTTGGAAGGCCTTTATCATCTTGCTGACGAGTATGGCGTGGTTTGCTGCCTTCGTGTTCCCCAGGAAGTTGTTCACCACCTGCACAAATGATGTCCACGCGGCACACTCTAGCCTGTTCATGGAGTTTTGGAACTCTGTGTCCTTTATGAGCTGCCGTATCTGTGGGCCATCGAAAATGCCGGCTTTCAGCTTCTCAATGGTCAGTCGAGGAAAGGCTCGGCACAGGTAGTTGAAGCACCTCCCATCCTTGTCCAGAGCGCGCGTGAACTGTTTCATTAATCCAAGCTTCATGTGTAGCGGTGGGATCAATATCTTCTCCCGGTCAACAAGAGGTTCGTTTATGATGTTTCTCGCCCCAGGTACTAACTGTTCTCGCGCCGGCCACTCTTTCTTTACATAGTGCTGGGCTCTGTCTCGACTGTCCCACATACATATAAAGCATGGGTACTTCGTGAACCCGGACTGCTGACCAAGTAGAAAGTTCACCATCTTTAAGTCGACGTAGATGATCCATTGGTGCTGCTCATATTGGATTTTGTCGAGCACGTACTTCACTGCTTCATATTTCTCTTTGAGACTTGTGGAGTGCGCAAGAGGGATTGAGGCGAACTGGTTCCCGTTGTGGAGGAGCACAGACTTCAAAGAGCGCTTGTTGCTGTCAATGAAGAGTCGCCAATCTCTCGGATCGTATTGAGGAGCGCCGAGTTTACCAAGAAGACCGGCGACATCTCGGCAGTACACGAGGTCTTCCTCCTGGCAGAAGTAGCCCATGTAGTCCTCATGCCTTCTACGAAAGAAAGTGATACGCGCGTCCTCGCCAAGTAGATTTTTCTCTTTGAGTCTGGAGGCCAACAGCTCGGAGGAAGTCTTTGACAAGCTGAGATCCCGAACCAGATCATTAAGCTCACATTGTGAAAAGGGCTGCGGACCATCTTGTTCCTTATACTCCTCTTCTGCATATCCTCCCTCGTCTGCACTGGTGGCCTTGTCGTCGCTGTCGGGAAGCTCTGTGAACGCTGGTACAGGAATTTCTTCGCAGTGAGCAACTGGACGGCGGGCAGATGGAAGGTCGGGGTACTGGAGGCTGTGCCGATTCTTCCGGTTGATGCCAGTAGTATTGATGGCGCAGAAGTAACAATCCGATGCATGGTCTCGCGGCTCCCTCCAAACCATCGGAATCCCAAACTTCAGTGAAGTTTTCGTGCCCTTCGTCCACCGCCGGAGGTATTCCACTATGGCTGTATCTCAAAAAGTTGACCTGATAGAGCAAAATGCATGTGATATTCGGACTCAGAACACCAAAATTAGTCTAAATCAGTTGAGAAACCCCTGACCATTTTTTGGCTGTCAACTTGTGTAACCATAGAGTCGTAAATTCAGGTTAAAGTTGAGTCTTTAGACTTGTGTGGAGCCTGTGCCTCCTCCTCACTGCTCAGCGCGATGAGCTCTACAGACGAAGAAAAACAGGGGCAGAACTGACACAGGCAGCAGAGGGACTGGGGCCACATAGCAGAGGGGCCCCACAGGGAAACACACATGATTTTGACAGTACATTAAAAAACAATAAATAGATTAAATAATAAAAGTCTATTTGCAGCTATCAAAATCAGTCTTTCTTTCTTTCTTTAGGAAAGTAATCATAATGTTGACAGTTCTGATTCTCATCACTGTATAAGGCTAATCCAAACAGCATATGTTTACCTTAAATACACCAGATTGCACTAAATTGTATCTGATTATTTAAAAAAAATCCCGGTTAGGACTGGCTGTTGCTCTAATTTTCTGGGAGTATCTCAAACAAGAGCACATATAAAGAAATCTTATTCTGTAAAATGGTTTAAAACCTTTTTTAAAATACATACATTAAAAGTAATATAAACCACCTTCTGTTACATGTAATATACACACAGCCTTTCATATATCGACCTAATGTAGCGTTCTGACGGCAGGTGAACATGGGCCTGTAGATACACTCTGTTACTGCATTGAACAGATCAGTTTGTAGATGCAAAACAACTTTCTCCAACTAAACTCAGACAAAACTGAGATAATTGTTTTTGGCCCACAGACACAAAGACAAAGTGTTATCAGTCACCTTGAGTCTCTCGCTCTGAAACCAAAAAATCAGGTTAGAAATCTAGGAGTAATCATGGACTCAGACCTGAACTTAAACAGCCACATCAAAGCAATAACATCATCAGCTTTTTACCATCTGAAAAACATTGCTAAGATCAGAGGAATAGTGTCAAAACCAGACTTAGAGAGACTCATCCATGCTTTTGTCTCCAGCAGGTTAGACTATTGTAACGGCCTGCTCACTGGCCTTTCTAAACGAGCTGTTAGAGCTGCAGAACATCCAGAACGCTGCTGCTTGAGTCCTGACAAGAACCAGGAAATACGACCACATTAGTCCAGTGCTCCGGTCTCTGCACTGGCTTCCTGTCACTCAGAGAATAGAATTTAAAACAGCTCTCACTGTAAACCCGAACAAGTTCATTGAACTCAAAACTTTTGTGGAAAATTTATTACGACAAAAAATTTGAGTTAATGAATTAAATTTTTTACGTTATATCCAATCTATATCTACAAGTTCAGTGCACTCATCCAATGTAGCTTTTTGAGTTTAGTAGACTTATCCATATTACTTTTTTGACAATTTGAACTTAAATTTTTAAAGTTCAACACACTCATTACATTAACTTTTTCCTGACTATTTCAACCTAAAATTTAAAGGTTTAGCAGACTCAATATAATACTTTTTTGCACCCATTTCCACCTAATTTTTTAAAGTTTAGCAGACTCATTATATTAACTTTTGCATGTCTATTTCCACCTATAATTTATAAGTTTAGCAGACTCCACTTAGACAAAAATACCAATAATTAAATACAAAAACATGTATTCAAAGCCATAGAATACATACAATGACATTTATTAAAAATGTACTGCCTTACATTACATAACATTTCTACCATAACAATGCAATTTAAGCATACGGCATTAGCTATCAACGCTCTGTATAATATTTGTATCAGGAGAAAAGTGCATGAAATAACCTTAATAAACTTGTTAAAAAGGCACACTGCGAAACATTTTGGATCACTGTCGTCAGCAATACAAAACATGCTCTTAATGACCAACTCGACACTGTTAATGCTTCAAATATGTAGTCGGTAATCAAAATATGGATTTGGATGAGAACCTAATCTATTCAAAACTCATATTTGGCTGCTTTTGTGAACATCACCATGGAGATAAGCTGGAGACAGCCCTGCTCCCATTAACAGGTTTTTTGTTGTTGAGATTTTTCAACAATATCAATATCTGTAATGAGATAAATGCATATATTCTATTTATTGGATGAAATGCTACGCAGTGTGGCTTTAAGTGAACCCCTCAAACAAATATCTGTAATAACTCAAACCCTTAAAACTTTAGAACTGTTGTGAATGATTTTCAGTTGGCATAATTTTAATCGAAACAGAAAACAAGTGGAAAGTGCTCATTTATCAAGGAGAGCAGACATTGTTTCAGAGCTGTGGTCATCTAGGCAGATCACAATCTCTAAGATGAAGTTAAACAGGGTGGCGGCACGGTAGTACAGCGGTTAGAGCTCGTGCTTCACAGCTAGAAGGTCCAGGTTCGATTCCCACCAAGGCCGGGGCCTTTCTGTGTGGAGTTTGCATGTTCTCCCCGTGTCTGCGTTGGTTTCCTCCGGGTACTCCGGTTTCCCCTACCACTAAAAACATGTACAATAGGCCAGGATGTATGTGAGTGTGTTTGAGATTGTGAATGGGGGACGACGGATGGAAATTAGCCCAAGGCTACAATCCGGTGTGGCTTGTTCATTAACTTGCACTGTCCCTACCAAATAAAAATAAATAAACGACTTTCTTTAGGTACTCAATAGAAGTTATGCATAATCCATTTCTATTGAAATATAACTGGAACCTCAAATTGAGGAACAATTCAAAGTATAACAAAAGAATAACATTGCAGACATAGCCATGCATAATCTCTATATTAATCACAAAGCTATAAAGCTGAGGTTTCCTCTCGTCTGCCCTGTCTCACCAGCTAAGAGCAACATCTACTCTGGAGCGACATGAACCCAAGAACAAGAACGCCGCACAGTGCACATGCGCATGTTTGTAGCGTGTCTTGCTGTAAATAGAAAACAAAATGCCTCAGTCCCCGTTCAAACGCTCTGTGGTGGTCGTCTCTGACGTGTGAATTGGATTCTCAGTCCAGTCACCTTTTTATTTCTGTTTAAAGTCCCGAAGAAGTTCATACATTTCCAGCTAGTTGATAAAACAGTGCGTAGCACGTATAGCAAAATCAGAACGAGGGAGACACATTTTGTGAGTTCAATAACAACAACAAAACTCTCCTTCCATTTTGCAGCTTATTCAGTGACTAGCCAGTAACACTAGGCCAATCAAACCTCTCCTGGTGCGGTGACAGATGCCAGTTTGACGAATGCAATCGGCCAAAACTAGCTTCACCGACCTCCACAAACCGCTGTCTGTAGCCGATGGTGCTGTCCACACCAAACACACGTGTCCTGATGTCGGCCAAAACCTGCTTGACCACTCCAGACTGGATATTATAGCGTTGAAAAAGCCTTTAGATGTTCCCAGGTGTGAAGAAATCAGGAGAAGCAATGAGAAGGGCAAGGGACGATCAGCCACATTTGTTTCACCATTTTGCTGCAAAATACAAATTGTGTAATTAATACTGGGGCAAGAAATTAGGCAATAAGTGAAGAAAATAAGGGACTAAATAAGGCAAGCAGATGAGAAAAGGACAGCAAAAAACATATACAATGCAAAGACCTGACTGTTCTGTCATTATCTTAGGTTAAAATACACTACACATGTATTCTCCAGATCTAGCTCCCAATTTGAGTTTGGACCCCTCCAGATTATTTTCATCTTCTGGCATTCCTTATGCATGTTAAGACTGTGTGTCTCTGCTCTTTATGTACATTTTAAATGGTAAAAAAAAAAAAAGGCAATATTTATAGAGTGCTTTTATTCCAACATTTGGCCTAAAGCCCTTTACATGCGTGAAGTTTCTTGCACAATGTGCAAGATTAAAACCGCTGACCTTCAAGACGACCTGCTCAAACATCTGTGCCACTGTCACCATTGTTAATTGTAAAATGGTCATGCAATTTAAAAATGACATGGGTTACCATTATTTAGGTAATACAGTTCAAAGCCCACTGTAGAACACTAAATTATAATATAAATCATTTGATTAATGTGTGCATTGAACAATATAAAAAAACTGCTCAATTCAGGTCACTCACACTATCACCACTCCATGTGTGCAGTGCGGCCAGTTAGAAGCTTTATAAAGATCCACTATGACTTTGCAAAAGGCTGTGTGTTTTGTTTTAGGCAGTGCTTAATTTAAATAAAATAACTAGTATATTATATTTGGCCAAATTACCCAGCTCTTAATCCTGAGCCTTTATACCTCCACAAACATGCTCTGAAATGCATGTGATTCTTGTGCCAGTTAAACAGTTCATATTTCAGTGAATTTTCAGGGAAAATTCATTTTGTCGATGTATGAAGCCCTACCAAAATATTTACAAAGCACAAATATACTTACATTTCAGCATTCAAAGTAATCTGTATCGTCCTCCTTCAGGTAGATGCAAACTCCGCAAAGGCTTCCTTTTGTCATCTTCCTAATGACAAAAAAGTAAATATGAATCATAAAGAAAAACAACAGATCTGTAAGCTTTCCATGGTGTGCAATGTACATATACTTTTCTTAAACCTACAAAACTTCAAAATCTACTAGGCATAGTCTACCTAAGGAGGAGGAAAGTAGAGAAGTGAAGATGGACCAGGAACCAAAATAGATAAGCGGATAAAACGGGGAACTATATTGTGAGGCTATCCGCTTAGAAAATCGAATGTGTAACTAGACCTGGATCGTGTAATGTTTCATGTAACTGTATTTAAATAGGGAAAACGTTTAACAGCTTGGTAGCTTCTAATTTTACCCCAGTTTGGAGCTATACTTATGCTGGGAGAGGCTAATTGATAACATTTGCGTGACTGAGCAGCACACACAAAAAGACCAGACAGGTACACATCAACTAGTCTAAACTAAGGTAAGAACATATCTCAGTATGTAAAAACGGTGGCCAATCCTTTAAGTAACGAGCGATGTATTTTGATAGTTGGAAGTGCCAATGTAAGCTGGTAATAGTTACTTTTTCAAAACAGTACCTGATTACTTCAGGTCATCTCCTCTCTCAGGTTCAGGATTTCCCTGTCCCAGTGTGGCCAAAGCAGGTCCAAGGGCACTTTTGCCTGGGCAGCAGAGAGAAGCCGACTGTATCTTCAAATACATGAACATGTATTACAAGTATGATACATAACCAAACAGAAAGGACAAGAACATTTGTTACCTGTGATCGATCTGCAGGGCCATTGCATTAGGAGATCCTCTACCTCTACATTCTCTTGCAGTCTTGCGTTCATATGAATGTGGATTCACAGGCCAGGTTTTACTCTTTTCATGCCAATGTTGACAACCACCACAGCACAGCCAGATATGGATATCGTGGTACATTAGTTTAAAATATTGTGCTTCATGCTTTTTGAAGTTAAACCAAGCACTTCATTGATCTGCAAGACATGGGGGAAATTAGTATGCAATATAAAAGACCAGCACTAACTCATTTCATGTCATTTGTTGTTCTCACCTAAAATCACACAAAGGCAATATGATGGCATAATATTCCAATATGATAGAAATAATTATTGATGCAATTGTTAATTTACAGCATATTTTCTATGTCCTCAAAGTGCTCTTTTTTTTTTTCTTTTTTTTTTTACTGTAAATTAAACTAAATTAACGACTAAACAAAAACATCTAAACCTGGACTAAAAAGAAGAATTGGTTTTGGCTCATTGCAGACAAGAATTTTGTATTTTTAGAAGAATTGGCTGCCCCAGAATAACCTGATGTCATTGTACCAATGAGTTCGTCCTGCAGACCGCTTCTCTCATCTCCTCCTTCCTAGTCTCTGTCACTCACTGCACCATTTATGCACTTTCATACAACTATGTATTATTACATTACACTTAGTCATGAGAAGAAGAGATATCGCAACGACCCAGTTCTGACAGACCGACTCCCCGTTTCGGCGCATGTTTCAACACACAGTCACCCGCAGCCGAGTCGGTACCTCCGCTAAACCTGCCGCTGGGCGCGGGGTGTACGAAACTCACAGCAACTGTATTCGTGCTCCGCGGTTCTTTACAACGAAGAGAAACGCGGGGCACGAATCTGGCTAGCCGTTCCGTTCCCTTCGCTGCTCGCCTGGGCCAGGGACCTTACAGCGGTTCATTACCGATGGGTTAAACAACCTCACAGCACAGATTTAACGTTACATAATGTTAAATGAATTTACTTACCAAATTAGACCACGAGATGAGAAGGGCTGCTGCTTGGAGACCAGTGACGATGACGGTGTCTCCTTCCGTGGAGAGGTTTGTGGCCATACCGCCTTTGCTATGCCCAATCCCGTCAGATCTTGGAAGCTAAGCAGGGAAGGGCCTGGTTAGTACTTGGATGGGAGACCGTTTGGTAACACCAGGAAGCCTAGCGAATGTAGTGAGTGAGTGAGTGGTTGGTGGTGGTCGGAGGGGCCGATGGCGCAAACTGGTAGCCTCGCTTCTGTCAGTCTACCCCAGGGCAGCTGTGGCTACAATAGTAGCTTACCACCATCAAGTATGGAGTGAATGAATAGTGCAATGTAAAGCGTCTTTGAGTGTCCAGAAAAGCGCTATATAAAACCGATGCATTATTATTATTATTATTATAATAGCCTTAAACTTGCTATGCTAGTTCTAAAGCACAGACCCTCCAAACACGGCTTCCTTTGACTCTAATTTAACCTTACTGTTATTATAGTCTGAAGAAAAACATCGCGTGGCCAATTATAAGCAAATAAACGTTTAAATGTTTTAAATTTCTGTTCTGGACGAGAGCGGGTCCTCTCCGCATCAGGCCGCCATCTTGTTTTTTCAAACTCAGTGCGTCAAAAGCAGACAATGTTTGGTGACGTCATGACGTTGAATGGACAAAAAACGCAAATGTTTTAAAATGAAGTTTCTAACATTATCTTTATTCAACTTAAATCTCAATCAATCACATTTTGTACTCAAAAGATTAATATTCAGTCAACGAATTGTCTGTTTATGAGTCAGGTGCCTAAAAAAATTATGAGTTTGTATGGCTGTTCGGGTTTACAGTGCTGCATGTGTACAAGTCTTTTCATGGTTTAGCACCAAAGTCCATCTCTGACATGTTAGAGCCGTATGAACCATCTCGGGCCCTGAGAACTTCAGGGAGGGGTCTCCTGGTGGTTCCCAGAGTCAATAATAAACACGGTGAGGCTGCGTTTCAGTTTCATGCAGCTAAAATCTGGAACAGTCTTCATAAGGATGTGAGACAGGCCTCAACTCTGACAATGTTCAAATCCAGGCTGAAAACAGCTCTTTTTACCCGTGCATATAAAAAAAACTGAAAGTATTTTATCTGCACTCTTGCCTTTTACTGTAACTGATTAACTTTATGTTGATGTTTTATTGATTTGATCTGTTTTCTTGTAATTTTATGCAACTGTGAAGCACTTTGAATTGCCTTGTGTATGAATTGTGCTCTACAATTAAACTTGCCTTGCCTTGCCTTCGAGATTAGAGTTCCACCACCTCCCAAAATCCACTTTAACCACTGCTTACTGGTGTCAAACGCTGACAGTATTCACTATTGATTATGTTGGAATAACAGTAAAGTTGAATAAACATTAAATCTTCAGTATGTTTTTTTGTTTTTGCAATTTATAAAAACACACGGCAAGCTCATGCTGTTTACCAATTACCACATGACTTTAAAAATAATTTCCTCTGACAACAATACAACATAAGTAAATAATTTATATCATGACTTCAAAAATAATGTAAACAAATGTTGGCATTTTAGTACATTGACACTGATTTCCATCCATCCTCACAGATTCTCCATGATTTCCAACAGAAAAATACACATAGAAATGGCAATGTCAAGCTTTATCACAGGCTGCGTGAAGTGCAGCACATAGTTAAATGGGAAATGATCTCAACTTATATAGCACGGCACGGCACAGTGACAAGCGCAGGCTTGTTGATGATATTTGGATGCCAAACAATGAAGGCTGCTAAAACAAAGCACTTCAGAGACATACAACTACAGTAACTTATTACACCCGCTGCTGTCTTGCTCTCCTTCTTCTCTTTATCTTCCTTTTCTTTAGGTTTTGCTGCCAGAAACAGAACATCTCCACATTTTCTCTTGGTCGTTTCTGTAAAATCTGCTGGCCCTCTGGGGCCCCTGCTGGCTTGGGGGCCCCAGGCAGCTGCCTGCCTCGCCGTATGGCAAGCTACGCCTCTGCCCAGAGGAGCAGAAGAAGAAGAGGTAAACACATGAATCAGAGCCTACTGTACTATCACAAGACAAAAAAGTGTAATTGAAACAAAATATGAGTAGAAATATTAATTACTTTTAAATTGCATTGTTTTATGCTGAAAGGTTTGTAATGATATCTAGCTTGCACTTTCAGTGTTACCCTGTTGCCCTCACTCCCCACACTCGGAGGGGGGGAAATGGAAACAAGGCTGCTAATCTGAGCTGACAGCCCCTCTGACTGTCACTAATGACTCACCCTCACACACTACATTCAATCAGGGAAGGTGGGCATAATAACAGCATGCACCATTCAGAGCCGGGATTCCAACTGCTGATCTTTTGATCCGTGGGTGTCATAATGTCTGGCAGTCCTCTCCTCTTCTCTCCTGTTTCCCTGTCTCTCCCCCCTCCCTTTGTGTTTGCTACTTACCTGGGCGTGGCTACTCCTGGCAGCAGGGCTACACACCTGTCAGCAATCACCCATCACCTGCTCTTCAAAAGGACCAGCTTCTCCACTATTCCTCGCCAGTTCGTTTGTACTGCACAGTCAGTTAATGCTTTAGGCTCTATTTTTTTGAAATGTTTGGATTTTCTACTTATCTCTGCTTTGTCTCCAGCTCCTGCCTGCCTGCCTGCCTACCTACCCACCAACGAATACTCACCTGCCTGTTACTTACCCTGTCCAGCTGGTCCTCCGGTCTCCACTTCCATACCTTCCTGTAAAATAAAACTGTGTAACCATTTACCGGCTCTGCTCTGCTTGTGGGTAATTCCTGTGATCACTGAGCCGCTGCCCACTCTCCTTAAAGGTTAGAGTGAGGACATATTATGGGTCGCTGAAGTGGGGATAACCATTTAAAGTTGTAAGATAAGATAAGACTTTTTTTTGCTTTTCTTTTTTATTAACATGTATATAAATAATTACAACAAAGAGGAAATAGTGCCAGGTGATGCATTACATTTTACCAGAGGAAGATTAATAATTAAAAGGAAAAAAATATTCATACCAAAAATATTAAGAGGAGCCAGGAGTAAGATTGTACTTTTCTAGTACGGTATATACATTGTTTTACCATGCTTTTTTATTTTGTATTGAATTAATAGTAGAAATATATAGGTTAATGTCTGCAAGAAATTATAAACGTTTGTTTTTTGTCAGCCCATTTCATTTTATGTAGGTGATATTTTCCTATTAAAATATAAAGCTGAATAACAAATTTCACATCTCTATCCATTTTTCGATCAAAGTAGATAGATACATCTTTGCCGTTTAAAATAATTAATTGTCCAATTTTCCGGGAGAGATACTTTTGAACATCAATCCAAAATATTTTACAGTGCATGCATTCAAAAGACAAGTGAATAATTGTTTCCTTGTGTAGTCCACAAAAAACGCACGAAAAGTCAATATTCAGTTTAAACCGTTCCAGAACATGTTTTGCGAGGTATATTCTGTGAAGAATCTTGAAACACACTTCCTTTATCTTGTTGGTTAGGCAGTATGTGTTTGTGACATTCCATTATTTCTTCCAATTGCCACTGCCATATAGAGACACCCAGACATGTTAAGATGGAGGAGTAGTGTTTCCAACAATAATATTCCGTATGTCCTTGCATCTTTTGTTGAGAATGTCTATGTCTCCCAGAAAAATACCATCTTTCCATTGTCCTATGTTGGTATTACAAGTAGTGTCTTTGGAGCAGTCTTTGAGAAGCTGTAGAGCATCTTGTGGGATGGCATCAAACACCACAGCATATTCCTTAGGCGTGACAGGCAGTTCGTATTTTTTGAGTAAGATAGTAATATACCATTCTCATTGGTTAGTTGCTTTACAAGAAAGACGTTACAATCAAACCACCTTTGAATGAAAAGAGATTTATGTTTAAACTGAATATCTTGATTATTCCAGATATAATATCTGGGGGGTGAAAAATTATGTTTAAATGCTAAAGTCCATGCCAAGAATGCTTCAGGGAAAATGTTATAAGCCTTTATTTTCTCCAGATAGTAGCAATTATTTTTGTACATCACAATACAAACACATCGCTACAAGAGCTTACATTTCTCACATCCTCACAATTTACATCAGCATTAAACAAGCCAAGAGCTGCCCAGTTACATCAATTACAACACAAGGAGAGAAGATTGCATTATCCCCAAAAGAAATTAAAGTTCAGTAGTTAACTATTGCACCTTGCCACACCACACGGGATCGATTACCATATTTATTTTTATATTCGATTTTATTAAAGACTGACATGGCAGGAAAGAACAAATGTTTGACCTGAAATGCATCAATCGCAATATAAAACAGTAAAAACAACATTAGAAAGAAAAAAAACAATCAAAAAGCTCGAGGGATATAATACATTTAATTCAATGAAGGTTTTTGAGTCAATGAAGCGCTGACGAAGCCTTTTGGATGAGAGGCGAAACGTTCTGCAGTACACTTCAACTACAGAGTACAGAAGATGACTCAAGAACCTTCATTGAAGATGGACAACGTCTGAGCGCTTACATTTCATGTTTTTTCCTGTTTTATTTAAGATATAATATAAAAGTCTATATCTCACTACTTTAATAGACAGTAAATCTTGATAACTCTTTTTATTTCCCCTTTCATGAGCCAAGGTATATTTTAAACTTTGGCAAGGAAATGTTGTTAAGTAACTTTTGCTTTTGTTTCAAAGAGGAACGCAGGAGGCATTTTAGGGGTGTGGGATGTGTGTGCGTGTGTGGGGCAGGGGTTAAAAGCACACATTATGAGGATGTCCAACAAGAGAAGTTACAAAGGAAAAAGTGAGGAGAAAAAAGTGACTTCTTTGATGTAATTTTTATTTGATCTTATAGAACCTCTAGCTAAAATAATATTTTATTGTTGTTATGTTGATGCTATTGTTTATTATGAATACGTACAATTCACATCCATGCTTTATATTTTTGTTTGACTTGTGCAGTGCTGAAATGGAGGAAGAAGACAAAATAACAGTGGAGTCAATGTCCCAAAGTAGACTACATTTATATACTTTTCATTTACAGAGTGCTGTATACTTCTTGGCCGACTACTTATTCTCCTTATGTGACCATGTATCTATTTCCAGATGAAGACTCTGGCAACAGTGACCGTCATCATCCATTTTCGGTGCCAGGTCAAGTGGAGACTCGGGTCTTCGAAGTGCAGGTCCAGGTCCCGTCTCAGGATTCTACTTAAAGTCCAAGTCCAGTCTGACGCCTCTGAGGTAAAAGTCCAAGTCAAGCCTGCCGTCCTTGTGCCCAAAATCCAGGTGAGACTTCTACGTTTTATGCACTTGTCATAGCCTGTTAGATTATGTCCAATATAATACATCAGTAGAGGCGAGTAGAACTCAGTTGCATTTACTCAAGTACATGCACTTGAGTAACCTTTTGAAGAAATTTAACTTTTAGAGTAGTTTTGTGTTGTACTTTTTACTTCTACTTGAGTAAAATTATAATGAAGCAGTGACGTGCGGCCAGGGGAGGCATCATAGAAAAAAAAAAAAAAAAATACAATAAACTTTATAAAAACAAGTCCATTCTCTTAAGATGATTGGGATTTCCTATGATTTTAATCAATCTCGTGGTTAAAAAAAATCAGTTGTCGATAGAGGGCGGAGCTGCGGCGAGCCTCCAGCGTCCCGCACATACTTGAGCTCGGCTCATTCCCTCAGCGCTCTCTCCCAATCGGGGCTTTTTTCGCCCCCTAAAAGTAAAATACATTTGTAAATGGGTTTCTGTTGGGCGCGTTGGTTTTCTAGCACCTGGATAAAGAATCAGGCATAAGAACAACTTGTTTAATCCGTTCATTTGACTTTAAATCGCGTTTTGATAGTCCTGAAGTGAGGCTCGCCTCCAATGCACTGCCCTGACGATACGAGGGGGGCGCTGTGTGCTACACATTTCTACAAAACATGTGGACAACAAGTGAAAACCAGCCTGTTTGATTATTCTGCACAGTTTAGGAGAGGTAATTTAAAAGTAAAGGAGTCAGTAAAAGGGAAAACTGATTAGACTGACATTTTAGCATGAAATGCTGTAGACGAGTCTTTATGCTGGAAATGTCGCCACTATCACGTACTGTACCGCCCGCGTGTAGTATCAGGATTGTCATTAACTTATCGTGAGAAAGTATTTTATGTTTAAATGTGTTGCTATTGGATGTATACCAGAGATGGCAAGTTGCATTTTTCCCTGCAGTTTTGTTTACTTATTATTTATTTGTTTACTTATATTGGAGTCATCAGCATGTGCCTCACCAGCAACAAACCTCACCGCACGTCACTGTAATGAAGTATCTGTACTCTTACTTGAGTAAAAATAATTGTAACTCTATCTATCTATCTATCTATCTATCTATCTATCTATCTATCTATCTATCTATCTATCTATCTATCTATCTATCTATCTATCTATCTATCTATCTATCTATCTATCTATCTATCTATCTATCTATCTATCTATCTATATACACTTCTTTTCATCCAATAGTGTTTGAGTCCTGTTGAGTTTCATTTTCTGTGAAGTCATGTAGTTCCCAAGAAAACTAAAGTAAGTCACAAGCACAGCTTTTTTAAGGCGGGGTTTCTGATTACGCAAACCCATAAACATATAAAGGCACAGATACTTCCTTTTCTCAAGAAGTGGCAAAGAAACAGAAGAACTTAAGACCAAGGTAATGTCATTATTTATAAAATGTATATTTTGGAGGGGCTTGCTCAAACTCTTGGTATTTTGTTATATAGGCTTACTCAAAAAAACAAAATCCACACTCCAAGCTGTTTTTTTTTTTTCTGATCAACTCTTAATTTCCCAAATTTGTCAAATCCAATTTTTAGTTATGTCTTTTTCAAGAAGGTTTTCAGGTACAAACATTTAAAAAAAACTATGAAGCCGCTGCTTCTTAAAATATACTCATGAATCCCTATATGGGAAAAAATACATTAGAATTTTTTTTTTTTAATGAATTTTAAAATGGACAAAAGACGGCAGTGTGCACCAACAACAGGACAAGCTTCAGATTCAGAGTGGACCGGGTCGCATGACTAAATCTAACTAACTTTTTTTAAGCCTGTGAATATGTTTATTTAATGGCAATGTCTTTTGGACAAAACATTCAGTGAATTTCATCCAGTCCTTCTCCTGAAATTTTACTGTTGATTTTGATTTTGATTTTTTCCAGAATGAAAAGATGTGAGATGGAAAGTGAAAGACAGGACCAAACAACAAACGAGGAAACAGATCCAGAAAACAAACCCTGTAGTTCTTTTTTGACTGACAAAGGTATGCAATATGTTTAGCCTACTTTAATAGAACTTACTGTCATATTTACTTTGTTATTCTTTGAACAATTTTTGGACTCTACCTACCAATGTGACACGTAACATTCGGATGGATTTTCAGATCAAACCTAAGGATAAGCAGTGTCTCGCAGAATAACTAAGATGTAACAGACAGCGAGTTGCAGATGGACAGTTACTAGCGACATGCTATGAAACCATTAGGTTTAATGTTTTCTATTGACACTTTACATTGCGTTATTAATTCACTGCTGCTGCCTTGTGATAGACTGACGAGAGGCAGCCAATCCGACAAACCACTTACTCACACACACAAAAGAAAGTGTCAGAAATCTACTGACCAACCTTCTGTTGTGTTCTAGAGGCTGTAAATAAGTAAAGTATTAGCAGGATTAAATGATATTTAGGACTTGCCCAATCCACCTGAATTTTATTACAGTCGTGTACAATGCAAATTTCTTTTGTCATCTCACATTTATGTATTCTACAGTATTTTCATGTAACATATTAGTTCTACTACAGTAAGGTTCATTGAGTTCTTGGTGATAGTCTTTGTAGTTCACTGCAAGAGTATAAATATTATATTGTCAGAATGTGTCAGTGCCACTAACTCATGTCAACAGATCATGTGGACTGCTTCAAACCTATAGCTGAAGACTTTGTAGGTGGTGAGAGATTATTTTTTGGTAATCCTCAACTACTTGCACTACGTTGCTCTTTATTGTGTGTCAAGGAACTGTTGAACTCTTGCATTACAGTTTATCTCCATTGGTTTAGCTCATTTCTTGAAACAGAAATTACATTCTCAAAAAACATGTACACGTCTCCAAACCACTTGGCAGTTGTTCACAACAGAATTGAATTTCTCATTAATTTCATCAAATTGCAAATGCCTAGGTCCATGTCTCAATGTCTCAGTACATCTTGCAAATGGTTAAGTACATGTAGCCTACAATTAGCACAATTTCAAAGTGAATAGATCTTGTTGATCTAAACTGATTGTTGATTCTCAGTCTAATGGTTGTCGCTCCAAAACATGTCAGCGTCATTTCATTGTATAAGTCATCACATGCACAATAGTCTGTTCAATTGTCAAAATTAGTCAAGAACACAAACCATGAATACCATATATGAATCCCTTGGGACATTTGATAAATTTATTACAGCAATTAAAGCTGGGGTACCTGATTTTTTGGTGTTGTAGAATACATTTATTTTTGCCACCTCAGAGTATGTTGCAAACACAGCAAAACACAGACCTTGCTGTATTGTCTTCACCTAAAGTTTTATTGAGCAATGGATGATAGAAGTCTAATCTAAATTAGTGGAATTTATCTTAGCGGTGGCCGCCCCTGCTTCACTTTGTCACCACTCAATGCTGTATATGGGTGTGAAATGTGCATATAATTACATTCTTTGAACAATTTGAATACACAGGAAGGACTGTGAGAGCTAGAAACAAGTTTGGGCCAAAACAAAAAAGTCACTGTTTGAACAGGAAAAACCAGCTTTAACAGTCAGGTGAAACTAGAACTTGACTAATGAAAGACTGTAGGCTGCATATAATTTTCATTGTTTTTGTTTGTGTGTTATGTTACAGTATGTTATGCTGTATACATTTTCTTTTTACTCTGATGTATGGAAGTTACTTTATTTGTGTGAATGTTAATGGTTACAATTTCCTTGGCAGTATGAGTGCAATGTGTGATGTCAAACCTTGGCGGTTACTCAAATCCTATGTCTTTGTTGTTGTTGTTTTTTTCAGTTATATACACAATTGTATTCTGTTCGCTAGACAAAAAAAGTTAGAGTAACCATTGTCAATGAAGGACTGGGCTAAGACTGAAAGGTGGACATGAGGGACATTTCAATGGTCCTCTGCCATAGTGACAAAACATCTAAACATTTAGACTTGCAGTGCTTACACAATGCCAAAGGGACAAAGCATTTGGGGGCACTGACTGTTTAAATGAGAAGGAAATTTAGTTTTGACACATGAGTGAACTGTTTTGGGAGAGGTATGAGCTTTTGCAGGTGAACCATGGTGTTGTGCCAAACCATCTACGTTATTTTGGCAAAAGCACCAAGAGTGTTGAGAACTTCCAAAGCATTGAGAAGGATCTTTGCCATTTTGGGGGCATTGACTATTTAAATGAGAAGGAAATTTAGTTTTGAAGCATGAGTGAACTGTTTTGGGAGAGATATGAGCTTTTGCTGAGTGAGCTATAGTGTTGTGCTGAACTTAAGACTGTTTTGCCAAATGATCTTAGAGTTTTGAGAATGTAATTTCTGTTTCAAGAAATTAACCAAACCAATGGAGAAAAACTGTAAAGCAACTCCACGCTCAACAAGGTCGTTAACTACCCTTCCAGACTGAGCAACCTTTTGACTTTATATGTCTCCTGATATTCCCATTCACTAGGATGATACTCTTCTGACAGGCCAAGGATCTGAAAAAATGTCCACCTTTTGTTCCAGTGTTTGTAGCTGTATCAAAGCACAGGCCATTGGTATGATTCTGCAATCCCCACTCATCTATGCTTTCGGTCACTGCCTGTGAGATGGTAGCTGCTGTTCCATCGTGAAGTTTGGGGATTGACAGCAGCTTCACCACATTTTTCTCTTGAAGTGCTCTCTTCCAGGACCAGTGAAGTCATCCACAGTGCAGTGCAGTCCATTTCCCAAATCAGTAGTAGCAATGCTGTCTTGTCTATGCTGTCCTTCAAGCTCTTATTTTCACCATTGTGGTAATTGAACAACACCTTTAACACTTATTGGCTTACACTTGTATTGGACTTTACAATCAGCACTCTGTTGTCATTATTCATTCACGCGACACTCAATGGTGGTACGCTACCCTGCCCCTGGGGTAGATTGACGGACGTGAGGCTGTCAATCTGAGCCATCGGCCCCCCAACCACACACCAACCACTCAGTCATACACTCATTCATCCTGTACATGTTTTTAGTTGTACGGGAAACCGGAGGACACAGGGAGAACATGCAAACTCCACACAGAAAGGCCTCGACCAGGAATTGAACCCAGGACCTTGTAGCTGTGAAGCACAAGTGCTAACCGCTTGCACCAAATTATTTTCTGTCCTCCAATCAGCCAGACAGAACTTGCAGAATGTGTAACTCTTGCCATTGTCCAAATCAGACAATTACAATTTTATGCAATGCATAATTATCACAAAATCTTCCAAAATATTTGCTGTTGATATCGCTGCCAGTGCCAGTGGAGGTCTGGTGACTTAGAACATGATTTATTTTAAGTAACTTCATTAAAACGGCAGTTAATGGCAATTACAAAAATAACAATTTTTTTCAGATTTTTAGCAGCACTGGGCAAGCCTGAATATTGTTAATTTTAAAAAGTACTTACCCTTATCCTTAGGTCTTGATCTTACAGAATCTCTATACTGTATAATATAGTATCACCAAATGCTGGGTTGGAGGAAGATAAACAATTCTCCATTATGGATGGGAACACACAACAGCCTGAACTTCTGGGAGTCCTTTGGCGAGCCGCTCTGCCATCTGAGCCACCGTTGCCTCAGTGTTTTTGTCTTGATTGAAGCAAGATATGACTTTACTCTGGCTAAAGGCTACCAAAAAATGTCAGCCTCTCTTTATTTTAAATTTCCATTAGAAGTTGAAATTTTGTATACATTTCCTGTTGTCAAGTACATCCAACATAATGTTTTTTAACGTGTTAAAAGCAAAGTGTTGCCTGCGACTGTCCATCACTATTCACCAAAGCTTGGTATATTCTTTTATTGTGTGTTTTTTTTGTGTGAGACACTGCTAAAACCTCAGAATAACTGGAGCGAAAGACCAGCCTTGGTTTGACTGTCCAGTAAGATTAGAGATTTAATTTTTTTTCTCTCTCTCTCTCTCTCTCTCTCTCTTGTAGCACAACTAAAAGAAAATGCAGATGACTATGCGATAATGGTAAATTTCATTAATGTCTAGCAGCAGAATGCTGCTAGAATGTCAGCAAACGCCTGACATGTATTTAAATTGATTATTTGTTTTCCTTAAACATTACCAAAGGATAGAGATGGCGGCACAGAGCGAGTAAATCCAGAGGTCTATACACTGGAGAAGTCTGCTCCAAAATGTGACATGGAAACAAAAACAGAAGGAGAGCCACAAACCAAGCCCTGTTTGATTGTTGTGGCAAATGACGAAGGTACACATAATAATGACTTTTACAAATACCGGTAATGACTAAAATAATTAGAACCATATGCTATAATTTATTCATGATTTTTTTTTTTATAGAACAAACTGCGAGAGAAAGTAAAACCAAAACCAAGGTAATGCTTTGAAATGATACGGTCAAATCTGTGCATTACATGTGTTAAGTTCTAATATTTATGTATTATTGTTTATCAGAGCGAACAAGAAGAGCAAGAAAGAGTGAATGAAAATATACATGGTAAAATCTGCTCTTTTGAAAAAATGTGTTTTTCCCCTACAAAAAATTACATCATAATTTACAAACAATAGTGATAACAAAATAAAAAGTGAGATTATAAAAAGATTATAATTAAACAAACATAGATGCATTTCATTGTGAAATCAACAGATGTACGAACAATCTTTTAATGACAAAGTTTTGTAAATGTATAAAAGTGGTAGAGGTAGAGCACAAAGGCAGCCATTTATATATATATATATATATATATATATATATATATATATACATACATTTATTTGATTTTCCTCCCCTTTATAGTGCCCATAAGAGAGAACGTATGTGACCTGATAATGGTAAGTTTTATATAATAGCATAATTAGAAAGTCACGTCTAGCTGTAGAATTGTGTCAGCAGTATAGTTGATCGATCTACGTTGTTGTATTAGCAACGATATAACAGTTATGAATTTACAGTTATGAATTACTGTGTTATTTAGAAGGACACGTTACTTAAGGATGGAGATGGCTGCACAGTGCAAAAAGCATTGAAAATGGACTCAACACTTTCTACAAATGAAGGTGGGATTATACAACAGCAGCCATGATTTTGAATGTGCTTATCTCAACAACTGTTTATTCTCCGTTCAAACAAGGGATAGATACACTGGAGAAGACTGCTAAGAAAAACGTAAAAGTAAGAAAGTGACAAAATACCATACACAGGAAAATAAAGTATACCCTACATTTAACATTGATATACATGTTATTCAGGATGAAAAAGAACAGCAAATGATGGATGGGAGCACAGTTGAGAATGGTAATATTTCATCATCACCAGGTTAAAGAAAATCTTTACAAATTGTCTGAACTGAGTGATGTTCTTTGTTTCAGTCGCCCCAGAGCTGACACTTGTGTTATTCGGTGACTCTGATGCTGTTGAACCAGGTCCAAATCTCTTACTGGATCCAGACAAAGACAAACAGACAAAGTCATATTCATCCATCCTGTATGATCTGTGTGGCCGGGTCATCTCGATCGTTGATTTACTTGGTCAGAAAAACACTGACAACTTTCCTTCAGATAAAGGCGTTAATGCCTTTCTCCTGCTGCTGCCTCATGGTCAACATGTCAGGCAGTATGAGTCAGCGGTGCAGTGGCTGGAGTCCTCTTTTGGAAAAGGGGCATTAGATTATTTAATGACTGTTGTGACCCATGAATCCAAGGAAAACTGTGAGGAAGATATGATCAAAGACATCAGTGGCTTTTCCGCAGAAAGATTCCACATTTGTGCCAAAGGTCTGACAGATGAAGCAGAAGTATTATGTCTGCTACAAAAAATAGATGCCCTGGTGTCAAAGAATGAACCGAAGCACTACAGCAGACACAAGAGCGACACACGGGAAGGACAAGACACAGGGGACTCCTCACAGCTTCTGCTTAAACCAACAGGTGAAAAAAAAAATCTTTAGCCTCTGTATTCGTAAACAAAACTGTATATTTACAATGTTAACTGACTTTATAATGATTTAACATTGAAAATATTAAATTAACAACATTTTCCATCTGTTAATTTCTAGATCATCAACGAAGTGTATTGTCACTTGAGATTACTGAAGAGGTAAGCTTTTGTAGTGTATTTTACGGCAACTTTTATAGCTCATGTTCAGTGTCTCACTGACTTGTCGAGTTTAAGTGGATGCGACATTTGTCATTAAAAACATTTTTGTTAACAACTTTTCCTTCACAATATGCAATGTTTATGGACCTAACTGTGATGACCCTAAATGTTTCCGTACTTTTTTTTCAACTTTATCAGACAACTTTAATCCCCCCATTCATCATTGGCGGTAACTTTAACGCGGTCATTGATCCATCTATTGAATGGCAAGCATCAGAAACAATAAACCAGTTCATAAGTGATTTTGGTCCTGGCGATGGCTGGCGCCTGCAACACCCAAACTATAAGGAGGACTCATTTTACTCCTCAGTACATAAATCATATTCACGTCTAGATATATTTCTCATCAGTAACTCACTCTTGCCTATGATTACAGAGACCACTATTCAACCAATCATAATCAGCGATCATGCTCCTGTGTCATTTTCACTAAAAAAATCTAACCATGATAAACCTCCAACTAGATGGCGTTGTTTGTTTCTATCAAAACTATTTCCATCCTATTCATCCATTTACTATTATTACTATTAAACCTATTATATTAGTATTAATGTTGGTTTATTCTGATGGTAATGGTCTCCATTTTTGTTTGTCTCCTTGTTTTCTCTTTGCTCTGAAGGATTCCTTTATTATGGTTATTTTCCCTATCTTTCTATTGTTACTGTCACTGGAATTATCATGATTACCATGATCATTACTATTTCTTTTTATATATTTTTGTTATATATTATTATTTATTTTCTCCCCCCCCCCCCTCTATCTTATGATTTTGTTTCATAATACATCCACGCACACGTTCACTCCACACACCCCAATATTTCACACACAAAACACAACTGTTTGTACATCCTATTCCAGCTACCTTTTGTTATTTGTGACCTCATGTGTGTCTCCTCTGCTATGTGTTGTATGAATGTTTATGTCCTGTATGTCAATTAAAGAAAGAAAAAAAAAAAAAAAAAAAGGTGGGATGGCCTGCCATGCGACTGGCACAAATAACTACAGTATATTGGCACATTACACCTTTATGGATAAGAAAATTAAAAGCTTTCCTTTCTGAATAAAAAAAAGAGAAGTGGATGCGACTTGCATGGGATAGCCCAGATGACATTGATATTATTAATTATTGAACTGCTTTTGCTTCAATATTTTCTGTTATTGTTTATGCCATGCTAAGAAAAGCTATACTATCATTATTCTGACTGAAGACACAAAGGCAGTGCTATTTGCTTTTACAGATAAGCTACTGAAGTTCATTACAATGTGCAGAAGGGGTCCTGAAACAAAAGATGTGAATACCTCAATTTGACAACAATATCAAATAGAAACTTTTAATTCCAAGGAGACATGGACAAATGCCTGAAAATCTCCTGCCTCGGCTTGGGTATGGAACATATTTTCTGCTACAGAAAAGGTGATCCATTTGAGGTACAGAGCACATGAATTAGAAATGTCACAGGAATACGTAAACCTCTTTAAAGGTGCATTATGGAACTTTTCATTACCCCAAAAAGTTAATATTAATACATATTTTACCTTTCAGTGACCTAGCGGCTGTATGGGGGTCAGCATGGCGCATTTACTTTACATTCCGGTGGCCTCAGGGTCAATCAATTTTATTTCAGGTTTTTAGGGGGTCTGGTAGGTTTTCTGGGTGGAATGTATACGTAACCATAAAGACAGTACCATCAGCTGTGAAAACCTACCAGCAATCCTAAAAAACAATTTATCCTGGGGCGTCCAACAGGCCACCGACATGGAAAGTAAAGCAAAGGCGTCATGTTGACCCCCCATACAGCCGCTGGGTCACTGAAAGGTTAAGTACACATTAATATCAACTTTTATTTTTACATAAAAAGTTCCATAATGCACCTTTAACGTTATATTATTCTGTCTGAGGCCTGGCCCAAAAAATGTTAGCTCTCTTTGAATAGTCAAAAAGTCCTCAATAACACGATTACGTAACATTTACGTAGTTTGTTTGTTTTTAGCATCATGGGACTCAGTTGAGAGAGAAAAATAATGACAGCACTTCAATCAATGATGAAAAGAAAAATATAGGTATTTACTTTTTCATATATTAATAATAATTATTATTATTATACATTACCACTCAAAGGTTTGGGGTCACTAAAATGTCCTTATTTTTGAAAGAAAAGCACTGCTTTTTTCAATGAGGATAGCAATAAATTAATCAGAAAAACAGTCTCGACATTGTTAATGTTGTGAATGCCTAATCTAGCTGGATTTTTTAAGGAATACCTACATAGTGTGCAGAGGCGCATCGCTCCATACTGTAGTTCCAATGGTACATTGTGTTAGCTAATCGTGTTACAGGATAATTGATGATTAGAAAACCCTTGTGCAATCATGCTAGCACTGCTGGAAACTGTTGTGCTGATTAGAGAAGCTATAGAATTGGCCTGGGTGACCCCAAACTTTTGACCGGTAGTGTAATATATTATTTACTAAATTAATTAAATGTTATTTGTGTTTTCAGAAATGCACCGCAAAGCGCTGTTCAGCAACCTCCATCTCCATCAAAAGTATAAGCTCGCTCACACAGATGTTCTTCAGATTGATCGAGCTGTGGTACCGCAACAAAACATAGTTGAAAGAAATATTTCTTATATTTTTCTTAGAAAACTTATGATGTTAGATTACAAGGCCAGATATGTTCAACAAAAACAACATCCCAAACATGGGTATTCAAACCAGGAAGAGGATACTCGAAATGAATTAAGCATAGATGCATTTTGTAGCAATTTCATAGAAAATGACCAGCTCAAAGAGAGTACCATCCATCCCTTAGACGTCCAGATGGCAGTGTTTCACTGCTCAGATAGTTTTCTAAAGCAGATGATGGTCACAAAACTGTCCCAGTGTCAGTACGCCTTACCTCTGCTAGTGCCTGACCCTTTCACTGAGGACATTGAGTGTCCTCTATGGACATTCAGACAGATACAAAAAACCTGGAAGAAAACTGAAACCGAAGACTGTTTAGATGTAGTGACAATGAAGTCAATGCCCATCTGCAAAGCAGAGACACCAATGGTGTTTTGTTTCCGTCTGGGCTCTCCGTCAATGTCCAAATCTCAGCTCATCAACACCTTGATCAATGACCGTCACAGTACCTTCTTCCACAGAAACTGCCCCGGAAGCACCAAAACTCGCCTCCTGTTTGACGGAGTTGCAGAGATCGCCTGGTACTGCCCTGCTGGAAAACCCAATGATACCTTCCCTGATTGTGTGGCCTTCTGTAACCTTCACGGGGATGGTCTGACTTATGACAAACAACTGAAAATACTGATGGACAAGTCCTCAGTCAATTTAGTTTTTGTACCAACATTGAGAAAGGATGATGCAGTGCACAAGTAATCTCTGCTCTTCTGGAGTCTCCAAAACCTCTCGTTGTTCTCCTAGAAGACAACAGAAGTGCTGTGGTTAAACTCAAAAAGGGAAAATACAAAGTTGGTCTTAAAGACAGGGGTCAGTCAGATGTCTCTGAAGAGCTGAAAATAATCATCAAGATATTTTATCAGATCTACACGAGCCCTTCAAGCTGGAGTCAATGTCAGACGCTGGAGTCCGAGTGGATGAATGCGAACCCTGCTGCACACAAGGGTTTGCAGCTGCGAAGGAAATAATGACAACAATTAAAAGTGTGAAGGTTGCCAGTATAAAAAGCAATCTTCTTCCCTGTCAAGGCAAACTGTGGCACGACTGGTGCAGATTAAACAAAGAACAGTATCGTCTTAAAGGGCACATTGAGAAGGATAGAAGTGAAAAACAAAATAGGCTGCAGGTAGTAAGAAAAGCTCAGTGTGAAACTCCCCATAGTGAACTGATGAAGTCTTTCATCAGACATCTCTCTTCTTTGCCTCCAACACAGAGAGAGTATTTTCTCAAATGGACACAGATCTTAATGGATACCCACTCTACCGAAGATCTGTCATTAATCCTCCAGAGATATGATGAAAAGTGGTCAGAGCTTGTTTGTTTAAAACGAAAACCTGACAAGACGAATGAGGTAAATATAAAAGCCAAACGAGCAGAACTTGAACAAATATCCGCCAAACTTCAGTCTGCGACTTGTGGCCTGGAGCACATCTTCAGAGAAATGGGACAGATCTATGAAGCCCATAAGTCTCTAAAGAAAACACCAAAGAATGATCAAACTGACTGGTCTAAATACCCTGAGCTGGCTGCAGAACTGATGATATCAGGACACCCAATGGAGCTGATGGATGGAGATGCAGGTCACGTCCCTTTAATTTGGATCTCAAGTCTATTGACCAGGTCATCCACAAACTGGGGGACAAGAGGGTCTTTGTTTTGTCTGTTTTGGGCATACAGAGCAGTGGAAAGTCAACTATGCTAAACGCTATGTTTGGTCTCCAGTTTGCAGTCAGTGCAGGAAGATGCACCAGAGGTGCCTTCATGCAGCTGGTCAAACTGTCAGAAGACATCAGGAAAGACTTTAAGTGGGATACATCCTTGTGGTGGACACTGAGGGGCTGCGCGCTTTAGAATTAGAGGGAAATGCTACCATTCACCACGACAATGAACTGGCAACATTTGTGTTGGTGTTGGAAACATGACTTTAGTGAATGTCTTTGGAGAAAATCCTTCCGAGATGCAAGATGTTCTACAGATTGTGGTTCAGGCTTTCATGAGGATGAAGAAAGTCAAGCTGTCTCCAAGTTGTGTGTTTGTCCATCAGAATGTCACAGATGTTGCGGCAGTGGAAAAAAACTTAGATGGAAAAAGAAAACTACAGGATAAACTGGACCAAATGGCTCAGTTAGCTGCCAAAGAAGAAGGCTCTGAAGCAGTTGGTTTCAGTGATATCATTGAGTTTGACGTTCAAAAAGATGTGAAGTACTTTGCTCAGCTGTGGGAGGGAAGTCCTCCAATGGCTCCTCCAAATCCAGGCTACAGTGAATGTGTCCAAGACCTGAAGAGCTTCATCCTTTCTAAAGCGTCCAAGTCTCCTGGAGTCACTCTCTCCAATTTCAAAACTAAAGTGCAGGATCTCTGGAACGCTCTTCTCAATGAAAACTTTGTTTTCAGTTCAAAAATACACTTGAGATCACCGTTTACAGAAAACTTGAAGCTCAGTTCGAAAAGTGGACATGGGCACTGCGGAGTGAAATTCTGAACATTGAAAATCAACTATATACCAGCATTGAAAATGGAAAACTGAGAAAGGTGGAACAAGCCCATATTTATACAGGCATTAGTAAAACCTATGGGCGAGTTACAACAGAAATGGCATCATATTTTGAAGATGAAAAAGACAAAGAAATCTTGATTCAATGGAAGGCACAATTTGAACAAAGGATTAAGAATTGTAAAGATGATTTGATTAGACAAGTGACAAGGAAGCTAGATGAACTTATTCAACAGAAAGAAGCTTGTAAAAAGGTAGATCAACAAAACAATGTGTTTAAGAGCAAGCTGCTACAAAAGAGCAAAGACTTAGCACGTCAGTTAAAAGACCAGGCCAAAGATGAAAATGCACTAAAAGAGCTCTTTGAATGTGAGTGGAAACTCTGGGTCCAGGATTTAATTGGAAATACCAAACCTATTGAGGACATAGATTTTGATAATGATCTGCCAGTTATCCTGCAAGAACTTAGCATTGAATGGGTTCAGGTAGAAGAAGCTCTAAAGTCATGCAAGTACAAAATGATTGACAATATCGGAGATTACTCTTCATACATTCTCCAAACCAGGCACCAAGGGAAAACGAGACAACACCAAGAAGATACGCTGTCCATGGAGACTAACAATGAAGTGGAGTTGTGAAAAAATGGAACGCTTTTAAATCAATGCTCGGGTTATCCAAACCCAAAAAACTGTCTTCATATACTGAAGAAGAGTGCATCAGACAAATGATTTGTGAGACTAAAGAAAAGGCCATGAGCATATTACAAACTAAACCTTTATCTGAAAGAGGCTACAACCAAATGTATGTACAAGAAGTGGCCAAAAGTATTCTAGATAATGCTGCAGAATTTCAGTTTATGCATGAAGTGTTTTTCAAGAAAGAGTTTATTGTTGATCTTGTACTCTATGTATTGAGCAGCGCAAAGGATTACATTGTTGTATCTCACAGGAATTTCAAAGTAAATCACGATGCTGCCACGTTTCTTCAAAGTAGAGAAAAAGAGTATTACATGATCTTCAGAAGCTTTTGCAAAGGAAGCTCTTCTGCCGTTGTACTAGCAAAACTGATCTGTGAGCAACTGAAAGCTCTATGACTGAAGCTGTTTGTAACAGCACTGCCATCAGTATAGCTGGGGAAATGAGAGACAACTACCCAGCATTTAAGGAAACTAGGCTAAACTTGGAAAAATATGTGTTGAAGTCACTTGCAGAGAAAGAAGACTTTGACAGTTACGTCACATACATCAGGAACCCAAAGAAGCACTTGGAGAATTTCATCAAAGAGGAAGTAAAAAAATACATCTTTAAAACTCACAAACCGAAAGCAGTCAGTCTTCTTCTGAAAAATGTTGACAACATCAGCAATCAATTAAATTGTGCATTGTCTGATGCAACTGAAAAAGTCAAGGATAATGCAAATTTGAAAGTGTGGTTGGAAGAATTTGTTGGATTGATAAAAAATGTTCTTACATTTGACACTGCTTGTTGTCAGGAGTTTGATATAAACAATTATGAGTTTCTCAAAGAAGAAATAGAGAAAGGTCTTGCTCCCATTGTTAAAGAGATGAAAAATCTCCCACTGAAAAAGATGAATGAGTTCCGACTGAAGCCAGACCAGATCCTGATTGATCAGTTGACTAACTGCTGTTGGGAAACATGTCCTTACTGTGGAGCTGTTTGCACCAACACGGTCAAAAGTCACAGTCCTGAGAAACACAGTGTGCCCTACCATCGTCCTTCAGGAATTATTGGATGGCACGGAAGTGGCACTGTGGAGCTGGTTATTGATTTTTGCACCACATTAGTTGCTAGTGACAGAAAATTCTATCCCCAGTTCGACTCAGACAATACTGTTCCTACAAGCAGTATCAAACAGCTGGAGGTAAATATGCAAAATGGGTAATTACTCCTGCTGGATCAAAGCTAATCTACTGGAAATGGTTTATATGCCGATTTCAAAAAGAACTGGAAAATTATCACAATATGAAATTTGTGGGTCAAGGAGACATCCCCAGTGACTGGAGAAACTATACTAAAAAGGAAGCAATTGAAAGTTTGGATGAAATGTACAACATGTAGCTAAAGAAAGAACATGCTACATACAAACATGCATGAAGGAAACTAAAACCTAACAATTACAAAAGAATATATATGCAGAAAAATAACACTTTTTTCTTTTCTTTTCAGTATATCTTATTTTGATATCAATTCTTTGTAAGTTGTTTGTGTCATTTTCCTCTATTATTCTTAATGAGTTCACTGATCAAAATGTTATATTGCTATCAATCCTTATAACCTATGGGAATCATTTCAGCTAAAGCTTACAGTACTTTTATTATAACAGACAGTAGAAGGCAATGCTGTATTAGATTAGTAAAAATAAATAAATATTGCTTTCCAACAACATAAAACTGGACACTTTTTATTTATTTACTTCATTAATACTTTATTTTAGGAAGAAAAATAAACAATTGTTTCCTATCTATCAAGAGAGAGAGAGAGAGAGACACAGACAGAGAGAGATTTAAGATTTAAATAGATATAGTTAGATCTAGATAGATGGATATGAATAAAAATTCTCTAGCAGATCTTGAAGGACACCAGCTTGAAGTCTCCTCTGATTCTCAGGTAGTTGATGAGGTTCATATCCTCGCGGTTTGGGAACTGCACTTCCTGTTCATCAGGGAGCTCCACCTCAAACATGTCTCCACTAAACTTCACCACAATCTGAAGAATAAACAGTAGCATACATTACCATTACCCATTCTGAGGTTGCCACAGCATCATCTGCCTTCTTGGATGTATGGGGAAATTTGAACATTTAATTATTTGACATGATGACATCAGTTAGCCTTCCTGATGCAACCTTTTTACATGCAGCAAATCCATCGAAGGGACCAGTGCAAAGAATTGCAATCTTTTTTCATATCTGTGTGAAATTATTATCACCCATTGTATTTGTCCTCCTTTGTTTATGTTTATGTTCATGTTCATTAGATTAGGCAACACTACAGATAGCATTCTATCATGGCAACAGAGCCAATGGTGTCAATATTTGACACTCGGAATGAAAGAATGCACGTTATATGTATTATCTATTCCTTAATCTGTATTTTCTACATTACCCTACATTTCTGAACTAGTTTTAACGGGTTTTGGTTTTTAAATATTTGCTGCGGCCCGGCATGTTCCTGTTGTAAGGCGTTGAAATGTTCAACTTTGAGCAGATAAACATCCCCACCTTCACTTCAGATCCTTTCTGCAGAGTGTTGAGCATTTCTCGTTTCTCGTCGCCCCAGCAACCAGCGGTCATGGAGTTAAACACAAGAACAGTCCCATCGAGATCATCATTGAAGCGGGGGTTTAAGTGCAGAGCTATGTCCTCCCTGTTGCAGCCAAGGTCAATCTGGAATCTAAACACAAAATAATGTTAGGTTTGGCAAGCTAGGGCCAAGTTTTAACAAAATTAGAATAAGTCTTTGTAGAAGGTGGTTTTACACTAGGTAGATCAGATGTACCTGTCAGCATCATGCAGAATCATGCCTTTTATTTTCAACTTGTCTCCAACTTTGAGTTCCATATTCTTCATCTCAAGTTCCTGTGAAAAATATAGATAAAGCATCAACAAATTGCAATAGAAACATGACAAATGTTTAAGTTTAGGTGAGGTCAGTTAAGGGTTAGCAATGATGTGGTTTTGTCAAGTGAGTAAGTCTGTATTTTCTCAGACAACACACGATAAGCAGATAATCCACTGTTTTAGACTTGAGGTGATAAGATTCCTGCAAGGTGATCCGCTGCTACTTTGTCATAGGTGCACAGAACTAGAATCAAATGAGTGAAAAGTGGACATGATTAATGTTTTCCAATGCGCAGAATCATGTTTTCTTTTCTTTTTTTTTTACCAGAACCTGTACTAGTAAGCTTACATACATGCTGAGCTTTTTGTTACAGAAATTAGTACAAAAAAAAGCCAGTATTGAGGAAACTATCAAGAAAGTTAAGCATGTAAGCTTACCATGCTGGCTGCTGGCGTTGGAGAGGATTGCCTGTAGAAACAAAGATGATGATTAACAATACAGAACAATGGGCAAGGTTTGGAAGAGAAGAGTATCTTAGCACACAGCTACTTTTTAATCAAGTAGCCCAGCAGTGTAATAATTGATGTGACCAGTCGGGGAGCTATATACCCACACTGGAAATATTATGTTGACTTTAAAGTTTACGTGCATCATGAATGTGCAAGTACCTCATTCGCTGTCATATGGTTTTCATCTCGACAGCAAAATGTGATTATTGGCGTTATTAAAAAATACCGGGGTTTCCGGTTCGTTTCCGGAAGTGACGCACCAAAGTAAATAAGGAGTCGTTAGTGCATTTAATATAATGGTGGAAAACACAACAAATCTGTGGTTTTGAGACACGTTGTAAATATTAAATCATACAGGAGTGAGTGGATGCAAAACAGGTAATGTCCGTCTGCTTATTAGCTTAGTGTTTGAGCTTTTAGCTTAGTACATTCTCCACCTGCTAACAGCATCCATTACCAGCTAGCCACTTGCATGTAAATCCAGCTTTTTTTTCTTGTTTCTTGTTGTCATTGTCATTTTATTATGTAGTTCAGGGTTTTTGTCAAAGCATTTTAAATTACAGGCAATGTAATATGAGCAGACATTATTATTATCAATTTGTACGGTAGCAGCTGTCGGTTCACCTGCTGCAGCCACCCAACCCTTTTTGCAATGCCATAGTTGGTAACTTACATTGCACATGATCATCAAAGCATTATTTTTTTAATCTACCCCTCACAGCCCGTTAAGGTAACCCAGTCCCGTCCCACAATGTTCACAGACATGGATTATGAGCTGGAAGAGGACAAGCTGTGAGTAACTCTTGTGTTTCTTGTAGTGTCATTTTACAGATTTAATAAATATGCTTAAATGATGTTAAATGTCTCCCTTTTGTTAAAGTGGGATACCAACAGTACCAGGAACAGTGAGCTTAAAGAAAGATGCCAATAACCTCATAGGTATCAGCATTGGGGGAGGAGCACAGTACTGTCCCTGTCTGTACATCGTGCAGGTGAGGCTGTTTTAGGAACAAGTCCTGTTTATTTTATACATACCTTTTATAAATATAGTGTGTGTGTCCTTACAGGTCTTTGATAACACCCCAGCTGCTTTAGAAGGCACACTGGCTGCAGGCGATGAACTTACAGGTGTTAATGGCAAACCAGTGAAGGGAAAGACAAAAGTGGAGGTAGCAAAGATGATCCAAGCTGTCCAGGTACAAAAACGTTCATTATTCCATATAAATTACTATATTACGCAACAGACTATAGTTTTACAAAAGGAAATATTTGCTATACTCACAATTCCTGCAGTGAAATTGTCAATGAGAGATGACAATGAGTAAACCCACCACGAGACACTGGTGAATGGTCAAGCAGAGAGAGGTTACAACGACCAAAAGCAGTCGGTACTACGTCACTGACCTAGTGGGCCCATGTTGTTTTAGGACTTCATTGTTCACAAATCTCATGACTTCCTGGACCTGGATTAAAGGGACACTGTACTGTGCAGAAAAAAAGCGATTAGTTTGTTTTTTGGTGGTCGTCCACGCTGAGGTCACATGTAACGGTCACTGCTGATGATAAATGTAATGTTTTCCTGTGTGTTTGCTCATTTTTGGACTCCAGGGAGAAGCTGTAATCCATTATAACAAATTGCAAGCGGATCCAAAGCAGGGGAAATCTCTGGACATAGGTCTTAATAATTTTACACAAGCCTATTATTATTATTACGATTTGATAGCGTCAAATTAATGTTATGTACATGTGTCTTCAATATAGTGCTAAAAAAAGTAAAGCATCGTCTTGTGGAAAATTTGAGCTCTGGTACGGCAGATGCTCTTGGACTGAGTCGAGCAATTTTGTGCAACGGTAAGAAATAACTTGTTATAAATGTAGGTAATCTGTGCAGTATGTTACGTTGTACCCGTTTGTAGATGGATTGGTGAAAAGACTAGAAGAACTGGAGAAGACCGCAGAACTCTACAAAGGTACAAAAAATACTTTAATTGCCGTCTAATTGTTCTCATCAAAGAGACTTCAAGTTTTATGAATGTACAGGACTTATGGAGCACACAAAGAGGCTGCTGAGAGCTTTCTTTGAGCTTTCTCAAACTCATAGAGGTACTCGTATCTTCAATTATGTTAGTGTTCTATATTATACAATAAATGGAGGATGTGATTATCCTAAATGTGAACTCTTTTACAGCATTTGGGGATGTCTTCTCGGTCATTGGAGTCCGGGAGCCACAGGCCGCAGCCAGTGAGGCATTTGTAAAGTTTGCAGATGCCCACCGCAGCATTGAAAAATCTGGAATTCAGCTCCTAAAGACCATCAAACCTGTGAGTTGGACGTGACTGGAAAGATAACCCGTGGTCGTGGCTTTCTTCTTATCGGCTGGATTTGTTTCACAGATGCTCCATGACCTGAACACATACCTTCACAAAGCCATTCCAGACACAAAGCTCACCATCCGAAAGTATCTAGATGTCAAGTTTGAATATTTGGTAAGAGAAAACTCAACAACTTGCAGTGATGGGGCTTTGAATCGTAAAGTAAAACCATTTTTGTTGTTGTTGTTAAGTCTTACTGTCTGAAAGTCAAGGAAATGGATGATGAAGAATACACCAGCATTGTGAGTACCAAATGTTTAAAAAAAATCTGTTTGCTTAGTTATTTATCTTCTGAGAAATGTGATTGGTAATTTCAAATGGTTTCCTTCAACAGGCCATGGGTGAGCCTCTGTATCGCGTTAGCACTGGAAACTATGAGTACCGCTTGATTCTCCGCTGTCGTCAAGAAGCCCGTGCCCGTTTTGCAAAAATGAGGAAGGATGTTTTGGAGAAAATAGAGCTTCTTGATCAGAAACATGGTATGTCTCTTGTGATAATAATTTCTTGTTTACTCCCTATCTGTTACCATGTGGACAGCTTTTATGGAATGCATTCATAAGTTTTATCTGTACAAATGTTTCATGTCATCACAAGGGGGGCTCTCTTTTGCTACTGTATGGAAACTTACAGCATGATTGTTTTTAGGGGTGTTTATAACATTACTTGGAGATGTTTTGGGATCTCACATTGCTTCTCCCGTTTTTCTTACACAGTCCAGGACATAGTATTCCAGCTGCAACGCTTTGTCTCGAGCATGTCCCACTACTACGACGAGTGTTACGCAGTGCTGAAGGAGCTGACGTGTTCCCCATAGAGGTGGATTTGTCCCGCACCATGTTGAGCTACAGCAGCAGCCAGTCCTTCACCTACACAGACGAGGATGAAGACGAGCAGGGGGCAGGGGCGACGAACAGGTGCAAAGAACCAGCACAGTCCCACAAACGGAGAACGGAGCGGAGAAGCTGATTGATGACGACTAACAGAGCTGTTCATATCTACTCCCGGCGTTACTTGTTAAATTGGCAAACAATCACAGAGCATTGTTGATTTGTCAAATTTTTAGTTTAGATTCAAGTCAGTGCTGAACCAACGTAAAATATGTAATTTATTCAAACCGTGCAGAATACTGTATACATGAGGTGTGCCTTCTATCCCTGATATTACGGGGACTCTGTGGAATTTTTTTTTTTAATGTTTTTATTTTCAAATATCCAAACACTACTGACATGTCAAATCCAAAGTCATGTTTCTTGACATGTGCAGATTAGATTTCTCTATAGCTTTCCTTTTCCTTAATTTCTCATCTTAATCTTAATTAAGGGCCTTTACTGGAAAGACAAAGTAAATTATGTGAGTTTTTATTGTGAAATATTTATTGTTTTGTATTTGAATATATTATGTTAAATAGTATAATACGTGTCCTACTATAGAATGTATTATTTAAAAATAACTTGTTAAAATCATCAATTGTAAGAGATTTTGGAAGAATACGTAAATATTGAAAAAGGGAAGTCAAATTTTGGTGCATGTTTTTCATTGTTTCATTTTTATGTCTGACATTAATTTATAAAACATTTAAATGATAATGAATTCAAGCTAGTGTTTATTAAAAGGGAATAATTTTGTGATCTCTGTGAAGTTTATTTAACTGATATTGTGAAAGCAAAATATTCATATGATGAATGAACAAATATCCCTTAAGTCCAATGATGGTAGAAAAGATTTTATTTACATAACCTAATAACCCTCTGGAGTATTGCATATTCTTTCTGTTTATAGTGAGTGTTGCTGGAGAAAAAAAAATGGGCTGCAAAACCTTTTATCATTGTTATTAATTATGGACAAGTGGCTGGATACTGTCATCCCACACTTCTACACTGCATTTTTTATTACCAAACCTTTTCTAATAAGTGGCTCGTGTGCACAGGAGTAATAAAGAAAACAACCTCTCGCAAAACTACAAACTTACAGATAATATACAGGTGCTCGTCATATACAGTAATTAGAATATCATGAAAAAGTTCATTTATTCTATAATTCAACTTAAAATGTGAAACTAATATATGATATAGACTCATTACATGCAAAGTGACATGTCAAGCCATTATTTGTTATAATTTTGATGATTATGGCTTACAGTCCATTTTCAAAATATGGACAAATTAAAAAATATGAGATTTTTAATTTGGGTTTTTACAAGCTGAGCCATAATAATAATTTTAAAAAATTATAACAATTAAAGGCTATACATATCTCACTTTGCATGTAATGAGTAGTTTCACAGTTTAAGTTGAATAACAGAAATGAATGCACTTTTCATGATATTCTAATTATATACGAGCACCTGTATTATAAAAGCAAAAGCGGTTTGATTCTTAACTATCTAATAAAAGAGTGTATTCTGTAATATCAATCCAAATATGCTACAAATAAAATTATAAAATACCCTATTGAGCAGGAGTACTCTAGTTAAAGCTGAACTGACGTTGCAGCTTGTCAATGCTTTGAAAAAAAGATGGTCTGGTAAATTGAGTATTTTTCAATTTCAGTTTCAGTCAAAACTTTGGGCATTTTTGTGTGGGGCAATGGACTTTTTTTTTTTACACTTTAAGCCCTCAAAGCGCAATCAGGACTTACAAAAAAAACACTATAGGAACACCAAATCAAGTTACATTTTGGGCCATTGATAGGGACTAAACCAATAATAGGTTCATTCAAATGAATAAAGTGTGAAATTGCACATGACCCTCAGTACCACCTGGAGAAGCCCAAGTATCATAGACAAAAACAAATAAAACAAAACAAAAAATAATACCGTCGTGGATCCGCTCCTACCAGCAGAGGGAGCACTATCATGGCGAATCCGCGTCACCGTTGTCGATCTTCCTCGGCTCCGGTCTGCAGCTTCGTTATGTTCAGTTCCGTCATTCACCACCAGAGGGCTGTCGCGATCTTTTAGAACAATATAAAAACCAAGGATGGACATGTGCTTGCAAAAAAAAAAACGCTTTTTCGGAACGACACCGGGCTAATGGGCTAATGGCGCAAGGAGCAATTTAATGTGTACAAGACAACGTGAACAAAAAAGAAAGAAAATAAACAGCCGTAGCCTGATACCTTATAACAAAGGTACTATTAATGTTAATACCGTGTCCCAAACTATTTATGTGTGTATGAAAACAAGCTTTTGGTACGTTTAGGTAATCCCAAAATATGAAGAACGTTGCTTGAAATCACTATAAAATATGCCCCGCCGCCATTTACAAGAATGTAGCCCCAGTGGCCTAATGGATAAGGCACTGGCCTCCTAAGCCAGGGATTGTGGGTTCGAGTCCCATCTGGGGTGAAAATTTTTATTTTGTTTTTCAATCATACAATTGCTAAAGCTTAGTTTCCGAAGTAATATATTGGACACCTTTGTACAGATTACATAATTAGTAAACAGAATAAACGCATTTAACAATGTACAACATTCAACCAATCAGGAAACTCACCGCCTCTAACATTCCTGTTCTCGTTACCTCGTATTCGTAAATGAAAAATACTTTACTCCAACCACTTTTTGCTAAACCGACGAGTGAAGATGGCGTACAGAGCTCCTAAAAGACAGGCTACTATGTTTTTAACAGAGTGGCACTGTGTTTATGTTTTAGCTGTTATTAGCTGCTCCGCTGCGACCTTCGCCTCTCCAAAGAGTAAGTAGGTCGAGATCAAATCATGACTGTGTTTGGACTCTGGTGACTTAATGTATAGTTCTGATGACTCCACTGATATGATACACATTCTCAGTCATCTTGCACTTTATTCAAGCCAGAGGGTATGTTACTGGTAGTTATTGATCACGAATCAGGGGAGATTACTTTCACTTCTGTCTGTTCAGGTGCACACAGGCTCAGCATAAGGCTATTCTAAAGAAAGAAATTACAAATAGAGTGGGATTAGGCTATTGGTCTTTGTGGCTTAGGGCTTGTGGTGTGATTTGAAAATTATTCAACACAGATTTTGAACAAAACTATTGAAAGAGTTAAATGTGTGGTTTGTTTCTTTGAAGAATCGTGCTCTTGTTTTACAAATGTGTCTGAATGAGCTGCTGGTGTTTTCAAACTTTATTTTGTGATCTCTCTGCGTCATGCCTACAAAGAAATCACAGTGTTTAATAAACCACAATTCAAAATCCTTTTCTTTTAATCCAGTTCAAATATGCCGCAAAGTAAATGCAAAAAATATCATAAAAAAATTGACTTGAAGAAAGTAAAAGTACCTAAAATGTTAGTGTTTAGTTGTACTTTCACTACCTTCATTATTCTCCACCACTGATTAATAGTCTCAACTCTCTACTTTGAAGCATTTATTCAATTGTCTGTCCTTTTCTCTCTCAGGTATGTCAGCAGCCACAGTGTACTGGGACCCCACACATAAGATGGTCATACTAAAGGAGGGGGTTCTTGAGACCGAGGGTGACGCGTACGGTTTCCTCAACAACACCCTGAACAGCACTGGCTGGAGTGTCCTGGAGATCCGAGCGGGATATGGAAAGACCCAGGAGACAGATGAACTCACCTTCTTCTTGGCTGGCTACTTGGAGGGTTTCCTCACTGCACAGTAAGTGTCAGGAATGTGCTGCCTCTGCACTATTGGATATGTGTCTCGTGCTTCGTGTCGAATACCAGTCTAAATACAATTATGTAATCTATGGATAATTACAGCGTAACCCATGGTCTTGGGTGTTAAAGTAGGGTTTTTAACCTGTAGCTTGGGAGTTACTTGTAGCTACTAAAGGCTCTCTAAATTTCTGCTGTTGAGTCAAATTGGATATCTGTCTCGAGTGAAATTCAAACATGCCGTGTTTTCCTTTTCTTTATGTATCAAATAGTTATGAACACAATGAGGAACGTAATCTGCAAACATTCAGGTAACATGACATCCTGCAAGGAAACTAAATTAATTGTGTTGTTTGTTGCAATATAATCTTGGCTGTTCGCTGTCCAGGGTGTTCTCTGACCGTAGTTACATATCCTCAAAGCATAAGCACCTCTCCGTCATTTTCATTGAGTAAAAGAAGCTCATGGGAGAAAACGATGGAGATATAATTTTTTTAAATCAGATTTTGAAATTTCATTAATCACAATTAATTGCAATTCATTTTAAGGCAATGAATGTGTTAATTATTGGTGCTAGGCCGACATAAGAATCTTATTAAAAGCATTTACTCCACATTTCATGAACAGACTTGTGCTCGAGATACAGGAGCGTTTAGGTCAAAACATAGATAGCTATGTTTTAATTAATTGTAAGGTGAAGCGTTAACTTTGACAGCCCTAGTAATTCAAAAATGCATTTTTTCATGCTTTGTCTTTGCAGGCAGATGATGCACCACTACTCCAACATGTTTCCACAGTTAATCCACGACAACAAGACTCTCAGCCTGGTCCAAGATTTCATTGGGTAAGATGTTTTCATTGTTGAAACTTGATTCTTTGAGATCCTCTTTGATACAAAATGACTGATGTTTTGCATGAAGAAATTGAATACTGAGATTAATTCATGTGTGCAGGAAGCAGGATTCCTGGGTCAGAGAACAAGTGAAACTGAACAAGAGCACTGATCCGCTGTGGGCACATGTGGGCTTCATCACGTCACAGATGGATGGACTACAAGCCGGAGTTGCCGACTGGGCCAAAAAACAAGGAAAAAAGGTTTGTTCATTACATGCATGCACTAAACTAAAAAGGAACAGGAAAGTCAGAGTGAAGGGATAGGTGTGGCCTTAAAACCACTGCAATTTTAAACTGGTTCTTGTTTTTGTGAGACTGACTGTTATAATAACATGAAACAAGGAAGTCACAGCCATGGCAATCTTGTGATCATGTATCATTGTTTCACACGGTCTTATTTAAAGTAACAGTGTGTAAGAATATATTAACAAACAATTGATTTAAAAAAAATACTAATAACAATTGTTGGTCAATAAATTGCTCTTACCAAAGCAAGAGTGTATGCTTGTGTTTATCATTTAACTGTCTGTGTACTTTCATATTAACAAGTGTTTATCTGTTCTCCTTCCCACAGCCTCTCTCAAAGTTTGAAGTGCAGTTCCTGAACGCTGTTGGAGACCTGCTTGATCTGATCCCAGCCCTGAACCCCTCCCACCCTCGACTTGTCGACTTTAAACTCCCTGGCATGGGCCACTGCTCTGCCCTCATCAAGGTCAGAGGGCAATGTAAAAACATCTTGCTACATAAGTTAAACACCTCTCCAAATACTCAAAAGATGTAATCCGTCATTCCGCAGATGCTTCCTGGTTTTGAGAACCTGCTGTTTGGCCATTCCAGTTGGTACACGTACGCTGCCACCATGCGGTCTATAAGCACTGGGACTTCGAGTCGCTGAGCCGCACACTGCGACAGGGAAACTCTCCTTTAGCAGCTACCCAGGCAAGCACCATTACCATGATGAAAATAAAAACATTTTGCAGAACATTACTATTTTTTTTTCCATTATGGCAAAATATAATAAAAAATACACAGCCGAATACTGTATAATCTTGCACAGTCAAATAATACATCTCTCTACAATCTCTAATAAGTAATATAAGTAATCTAATATAAGTAACAATTCTTCAATGTTTCAATGTATGGACTTAAAGTGCATATGACAGGTTTAATGCTTTTGAAAATATGACTTATTTAGAAGGATAACATCAGTTGCATAATTATCATTTTATTTCAGTGAAACACCAATTTTAATGAAGAAATGTTGGGCAGAAAAGTTATTTTTATTACATTTTTAAGCTGCTGACAGGAAGTGACAAAGATAAAGATAAAGTTTCATAGCAGTTTGACTCATTTCCATCGACATAACATGGTTGGTGTGGCAACAGTTTAAAACTGCTGTCCTCTATCTATGTCACTTCCTGTCGGAGTCCAATAAGGAAGTGAAACTATAAACATCACAAAAAATTGCCAAACTAAAGAAAGCTACGTACAATCTTTAGCAAAATCTTAAAATAATTGTGTTAACTATGTTTGAGCAAAATGTGTCATGTGCACTTTAAGGATTCCTGGTGTCTCTGGACGACTTCTACCTCTTGGGCAGTGGCTTGATGATGACGCAGACAACCAACAACGTCTTCAACTCCACTCTCTATAAGTTCATCACCCCTAAGAGCCTGCTGGCCTGGCAGAGGGTTCGCCTGGCCCACAGTTTGGCCTCTACAGGAGAGGAGTGGGCCGAAATATTCTCCCAATATAACTCAGGTAAGATAAGTCAAATCTATCGGCTTCTTTGATGTCAGAATACTGACTGTTTGCTTGTAGGTACGTACAACAACCAGTACATGGTGTTGGACAGGAGTAAGGTGAAGCTGGGACACAGCGTGGAGGACGGCGCTCTGACCGTGGTGGAGCAGATCCCAGGGTTGGTGCAGTCTTCGGATCAAACACAGGCTCTGCGTCTAGGTAACACTACTAACAAAACTTTCCAAATGCAGGCAGCTCTGTAACAGGGAGCTCAAGAAGTATTCACTCCCCTCTATTTATTTACTGCTAGTGTTATGTTGACAAGTCTGTATCTTTCTGTATCATGAGCAAGGAATGGTCCTCAACTTGTATTTGTTTATATTTGAAAACTTTCGGAACCCTCAGTACATAAAATAGCAACCCAAATAAAGGTAATAGGTGCATGTGGACCTAAAATATGAATATTGTTGGTAACTCCCTGCAGGTTACTGGCCGTCGTATAACATCCCCTTCCATGAGAACATTTACAATCTGAGCGGGTACCGGAAGATGTGGCAGGAGTATGGAGAGGACTTCTCTTACGACCTCTGCCCCAGAGCCAAGATCTTCAGACGGGACCAGGGCAGTGTGACGGACCTGGCCTCTCTCAAACACATCATGAGATACAACAGTATGTCACTTTATCCAAACTGTGAAAGTTTTTTAATTGAAAAAAGAAACTTGTCCGAGGTGACACGCTGAGAGGGTTCTACCTAACCATATGCCTTCTACATTTTCTACATTTCTAATAACAGAACCTTCTCTTGTCTGTTTCTTCAGATTACAAGAAGGACCCTTACACCAAGAACCACCCGTGTAAGTCCATCTGCTGCCGCAACGACCTCAAGGCAGTGAAGCCCACACCAGGAGGCTGCTATGACACTAAGGTCAGCAGAGGTGGAAGTACAAATAGTAGAATTTACTGCATAAGGTTGAACAAGTACTGTAATTGTTAAACACGCAATTGGGTATTTTGAATGCATGTAACAATATCAACGACATGTTTGAGGATTTTCTAACATTTCAGTGGGCTGTTGTTATGTTATTATGTAGCAGTCTGATCATCCGTTTACTTTCTATTTGCAAAAACTCTACACAGTTTATGCTACTATAATACATTAAAAACATAAATATAAAACGTTTTCAAAAAGTTAAATCTATTCCGTCGCTGCAGACCTACTCAGTCATAAAAAATAAAAACAAACCTATCATTTTGACATTGTTAGTGTCAGATTTCTACATAACAACATGTGAATGGTATGTTTTGCTGCAGGTGACAGACTACCACATGGCTGAGAGCTTCAGAGCTGAGGCGGTGAATGGGCCCACCACACAGGGGGGGCTGCCTCTCTTCAGATGGGCCAACTTCAACAACATCAGCCACGTGGCACTGCCCAGCTTCTACAACTACACCTTTGTCCCCATGGAGCCTCTGCTCTTCAGTCCGTGAGGTCCGGAACTGTAGATGTGACCATGGAGTGGCACATGTCAGGGAGCAAGAAAGTGCGAACTCTGGTTTGTGAAGATGCAAATGTGACGTGTGAAGCAAGTTACTGTATGTTGTTTTATTCAGTCATTTGTTGTTTATTCGAATCTACAAATACTTCAGGTTTGACAAAAAATCAGATGCCAAGCTTTTGTGCAATGTTTTTATATTGGAGATTATTTTTAATGAACTAATTGTGCACTACTTTTACTCAGGGCTCTTAATCTGCAGCAGCACCAAAGTTACAAATCATCAGGCAATCAGTATGATCGTATAAAATGTGAAAAATTAAATCTGCCTATTACATGTTGTGTTTAGGATTTTGTAATAAATGTTATGTGGTGTTATATGGGGTTGGTTGGAGAAAATTCCAGCTGATGGTCTGTTTTGTTTACACTGATAAAATAGATTTCTCCCTTGTGAGATCAAGAAAGTCTTATCTTATCATATCTTAAAATCTTATTATGTTGTACACCCAAAAAAATAAGCTGTGCCTTAACCGTAGCAAAATGGGATTGGCATTAGCAAACTTTCTTTTTTAGCCACAACATTATTTATAGCCACATTCTGTATCGTCATTGTGGCGATGTGTCTCATTGTGATCATTGGCTGTACAGTCAATGATTGTGATGGGAAAGCCCCCACTTTCAGATTCTTGATCCTTTCAAACTTAGTCAAAACACTGACATGGATATGTTATTATGGGCAGCTCCATTCTCACAGTTTCAGAAATCTTCTAATGCAGACGTGAACGCACACATTTTAGTTATAGCTTGAATGTATCCTGTAATTAACAACAAACAAACCCCCCAGATAATAACCTCTTAACTGAGCACATTTTTTCCAGTTTTACCCAAATCTAAAAGCTTCTTGACTGGATACTTTACAGCCTCTTGGCCAGTGTAACGCCTCATTTAAAAGCTAAGACCTACATGTCATGTCTTTGTCACATTTTTGTCACTTTTTGTCACATTTTGTCACGTTTTGGACGCATTTCGTTTTTTTTTGTGTGTGATGTTACTGTGATCAAGCCACATAAATGTGACCAAAACATGTTTAAAAAACACAAACAAAAAGGATGAAACCGTGACAATCATAATGAGAAAGAAGTTTAGATTAGTTTTGTAGGTCTTAGCTTTCAAATGAGGCGTTTCACTGTAATGCTCAACTGGAGAAAATGCACTTGGTTAAGGCGGGGGTTAAGAGGTTAAGGGGACAAATGACATTGTATGGCTAAACTGTAAACTGTATTCATAAGCACAAAAGAGAGTAGTTCATTTCATTTTCATTTCATTTATTTATTCATTTGAGCAGAAAAGTATTTCAAACATTTTTTACATTTGAAAACAGAAAAAAACAAACTTTTGCTCAAAAGGAGTAGGAAGAAGTTCAAAGAACTTATACTAAACCTACCCCTTATTTCTCATCCAAGTAACATCACATACACTCATGCAAGAAACTAAGACATGAGTCTGTGCTCATGCATTAGCTTATGCATTATTCTTAAATATAAATCGTTTATGATCGTACAAGTGTCATTTATCATTTACAATAACCGAGGATTTTTCAATTACAGTCAAACAAAAAAAAAGGATTTATCATTTACGGTCGTACAAAATAAATACACCATATGGTACTTAAGACTTATACCAGGGCACAGCTCACAGCATTGTGATCATACAAAAATATACAGTAGTAGTTGTAGTTGTACTGTCAGTCACATTGTAATAGTCAATCGAATTCACACAAACTGTGGCAGTGAGTTCTTGACTTAAATTGTAAATTGTTATAACTCCTAAAATACTTAAGATTGAGGGGCCCCAAGAGGTCAAACTGCACTTCTCTGGCTCGAGCCCCGGGGGACCTAAGTTATTCACCCTTTCTTTTCAACACAGGAACTGAAACCCATGTTAGAGACAGCAGCCTGTATTCTCCGCTCTGCTCACCAAACGGCTGCCAGAGCACGCGGCACTGCTGCTGTTTTCGATGCAGAGTGAACGCTGTAACAACATAACATCATCGTTTCATGGTTAGTTTGCAATGTCCAAGAACAACTGCCCCGCTGGGTCCAAATGGGACAGCCTGCTTAAGACCTGCATGCCTCTGAACATTGGGAAAAGGCTCCCAACACCCATTGGTAAGAACTATGGCCCTATTAACTGTACATGATAATATTTCAGCCGCTTGACATGACTGTCCTTTCAGAACCATCCCTCACTCCCCTGGTCTGGGTGAAGAACACCCCCCTGCTGACCAGACAGTGGCAGCGTTCAACCCTGCCCTGTGGATAGTCGTGCTGTTGGCCACACTGGGCTCCGTTTTGGCTCTGGCTCTTTGGCTGGTTATCTACAGAAAGCATTCACAGCAGCGCACGGGTAAGAAGCTGGAAGTGTTTGAAAGCCAATAAGTATAGAGCTGTGGAGACAAAGCACGCACACTACAAAATGGACCTAATAGATATATCTTTGTCAGAGGCGGGCAGTACGCAGTTACATGTACTCAAGTACAAGCACTTGAGTAACTGAGAAAAATCAGTACGTATTAAAATAGTTACATCATTCAGTACTTTTACTTCTACTTGATAAATATTGTAATGAAGTATCCTTAATCTTACTTAAGTAAACAAAAAAAACTTGCGCCACTGTGAGTAAATTTCAAAGTTACAAAATCGTTACAAAATCGACCTAAATATATATAGTTTGTTTTGTGCCACTTTTTCTTCAGAAATATATATTTTAATACATTTCTATAGTATTTTATTGAAATATTAGGATTTTCACATTATTACAAGTTTTGTTGATTCATGTTAAATAATTGATGTCACTACTGAAACATAAAAGACTTTTATGCTCAAACAATTACTCAGTATTACTATTCATATTTTCTCCAAGTACTTTTTTACTTTTACTAGCACTCATTTGGGTCACAACTTTTTACTTGTACGTGAGTGAAATAATTTCAAAGTAACTTTACTCTTACTTGAGTTAATATTTTGGCTACTCTTCACACCTCTGATCTTTGTAGAGTCAGAAATGACAGAAATGAAATGCTGATATGTAACAGTCAGAGGTCCCTTAGGGCTTTGAAAACAGCTTTGGGCCGACTACATTCAGCACACATCCGCTGGTTGAGGACGACAAGGTTGAAATCTTTTTATAACAGAAGGGAAATTGTGGCTGAATAGTCCATGTGTTCACTGCATTCTAAATGCAATTATTGTGGCTGTGAAGTCGTTATGTGCTGTTAAGCTGTTATGTGTCGATAAATCCAGAGGACAGAGAGGCGGTAAGCTGCTCAAATGAGACTTGAGTGTTCCTGGATACATTTAATTTGTATTTGAGACGCTTTAATATAAATAGTTGAAGTTGAGGTTGGTTCCCTTTTTTAGATTTACATGATCTAGGTGGGATTTGAACATGCAAATGCGCCACCAGGAAAGACTAAACGCTTTTAGGTGTTCTCCAACAGAGTGAAGGTGGTACTTGGCGTGAAATCTTTGAGTATCACTGAAGTAATAGTGTAAAATAAATACATTCTTTGGGGGTATTTTTTGTTGCCAGGTTTTTCTAACACAATGTCTTGTTTATTTGTCATAGTGGAGGAGCCAGCAGAGCAGCCTCTTTCCAAAACAGACCCTTCAGTCACTGTTTACTGTCTGCTTCCATCAGAGGCATCTCCACAGGCTCAGCAGCACCTGCACACCGGGCATCCCACTGCTCCCATGTGGCAAGGAGACGCTCACAGGGACCACGTGAGGCATGATGGAGTAGACTGGGGTGAGGGACTCAAAGGCAGCGCTGTGAGGCAGGAGACATTCCCACTTCCTGCAACAGAGCTCGGCGGTACAGCACTGGTCACTACCAAAACTCTGTAGGACTGTTCTGTCGACTTTTTCATTTCACACAATGCATTGGAATTGTTTGTACATGTGCCATGATGCGAACCAGTCTCACCCAGGAGTCCTGAATAATCCACTCTTTCAGCCTCATTTAATAATACAAATAGATAAATATTTACAGACAAGCTGAAATAAAACAGAGCAGAGTTAAAAGATCTGTGTGACCTTATCACACAATATACACAGAATCTTTGCAGCAGAAAATCTATTTACATGGTAAACTATTTTCTTTCCCAATCAGTGAGCAACACACATACAAAAAGAGAACTTTTCCGAGGGGATGACACATATTTTGACTGGAGTACAATAAAGGCATGTCATGCTTTAAATGAAATGTTTGTCAGCGTCCAATTTTAATGGTTTAAACTTAGAATGCTCTTATTTTTCAGTGGCTTTAGTTTACTGAAGCTACCATTAAAAATATTAATCAGTGTCCTTTGCTGCTGCATGGTAAGTCCTCCATGGTCTCCTGCGCTGCTGTGTGCTCACAGGTAGGTGCTGGGGTTGTCGGTGACGGCCAGGTGAAAGTACTCTGGCGGGTCACTCTGAGTGCTGCTGCTGGTCTCCCTCCGCCGTATCTTGGTGGACAGGGTCTTTCGTTTCTCAAAACCTTCAGTGCACTCGGCACGTTTAGCTAAACTAGCCTGGATCATCTTAGCTAAGTCCTCTTGAAGCCGCTGGAAGTTCTCACTGGCGTCAAAAACAAAGCAAATGTGTGCGATTTATTTATACAATACTAACATTAAAACACAATAAAACAGACACATTCAGAGTGAAAAACGCTATTGAACTCTTTGTGTATTAGGTCCATGACCGTGTGTGTATTTCAGTGTGACTCACGCAGTTGGTGGTGAGGGAAGGTTGTATTTCTGCCCAGTTACTCCAGTCAGCCAGTAAGTCATCTCTTTTCCTTTTCCCTAAGACACACAAATAAGGATAAGCTTCCATCACTGTAGAAAGTATATGAAAAGCCTTTCAAAGCTTCACCTTGAGGTACGTCTCTCCTCTTTGCTCATACTCGAACTGGCCGTCTGTCCTCTTCAGGATGTTGATAGTGGACTTGCTCGTGTGTATCCTCAGAGCTAAAAAACAATGCAGAGCTGATGAATCAAAGTGACAAAGCTTAAGTGCTTGTATATAAATGGTGGGTCTTCTTACGCAGGCCCGTAGACTCCATCCGCGAAGCCGTGTTCACTGTATCTCCAAACAAACAGTAACGAGGCATCTTGTTCCCCACCACACCGGCTGCACAGGGTCCTATGCATAAATGGACATTTCATGAGTCACGCATTGCAATTTTCTGTAACCTTTTGCTTGCTTAAATGATTACAAATGATGAAAAATACATTAAACTACATCGGTACACACAACCACATAATAAAAAGGCCAATCTTTTCACATAAGAAGCTACCTGAATGTACGCCCAATGCGAATCCACAGAGGGATTCCAGGTAAGTGTTCGAGCTGATAAGTCCCCACAAAGGATAGTATATCCAGGGCCATGTGAGCAATGTCCACTGCGTGTCTGTTCCCGTTTCGGTTGGGTAAACCTGAAGCAACCATGTAGGCATCTCCTATTGTCTCCACCTGCAAATAGAATATGTAAGATCCACAAAGTCAAGCACAAGTTAGTAGAAACTGAAATGTCTACATCTTATGTGTCAAACACAAGGCCGGCCCCGCAGGCCAATTTAACCCTTTGACCCGCCAAGGGAAATGAAATTCAAATGACTTCGACACCCCTGCTCTACATAAATAAAAGCCAATGGCATATCATAAACGTTTATTGTCATTGGTAGATTATTATATTGTTTAATTGATTGTTATTTTATTATATTATTGGCTGCAAATGCATTATATGTAGTTAATATTTATTGACTAGGTTCGGGTTCAGGACCACGCCTCAACCTATCACATTTTGCACACCAACCGCTCTTGCTTTCACCTAACTACGCCTGTAATTACTTAAGAGGCATTATATACCAAGCCAAGCCTCGTCACCTGTCGACCCCACCCTCCCTCCCTCCCTTCATGTCTTTTCCATTTCAGCAATGATTCTACTGCATAGAAGGGGGTCCCGAAGAGCTGGGTTCATCAGAGACGGAGCCCCCACCCACAGTCTCGCCCAGTTTCACTCCACACTATAACCTTGTGAATAAAATCTTAATTGAACTTTGTTGTGGCGTGGTCCTTGCTAGTGAAAATCAAATGTCACCAATCAGTAATGTCTTATAATTTATATTATTGGCCAAAGCTTGTTATTAGTCCAACATTGTTATTGCGTCAATGGCTACTACTTTTACGCTGTCCATAAAGACTTTGAGCCTGCAGTACCTTGTAGACATCGTGGTGGTCGAGGATGCTGTCAAAGTTCTTGTAGATGTCGTTGAGCATGTCCACCACCTCCATGGGGGTGCTGTAGTGGCAGAGTGTAGTGAAGCCCACGATGTCGCTAAAGTAAATTGTCACCTCCTCAAACAGCTCTGGCTCCACTCGGCCCGTCTCCTTCAGTGAACACACCACCGGGCTGAAAAATACAACCACACGTTTGAGTCAAGTCATGAGCAACGGAGATGACGGAGAAAACAAGCGCCTGTCGTGTGACTTACCCGGGGAGGAGCATGAAGTTTAGCCTGTCCGCTCTGTCTCTCTCAGCTTTGTACAGAGCAGTTCTGTCTTCCACCAAGCGCTCCAGAGTCCTCGAGTACATCTGCAGGCGTCGAATGAGGTTGTCCATGTAAGTCTCACTGGCCTGATTGTGGAGGGCACTATAAAATACCAATAAATCAGGTATCTCAAGTATTCTATTTCTTTCAGTATTGTGCTCAAGGTGCTCACTTACCTAAAAATCTTACCAAGGGTTAGCTCTATTTTCTTGAAGTCTGGCCTGCGATCTGGGTCCTCCTCCCAGCAGTTTTTTATTAATGTGTACAACTAGGAACATACAAACCACTGAGATTACATTCCTGGACAGCGACTAAAGTAAGTGATCATCGCTGTGTGTGTTCTACCTCTATTTCTCTCTCTGATGCACCTTCAAAGTTGAGGTCAGGTCTAAAATAGCCAAACACACTGGGATACTGCACCCTGTAAAGCTTTTCTATAAGCACAAAAAACCATTATGATCTGAAAATGTGCAGTATGTTGAAGTAAAAGTCAAACAAATGTTCACCTGAAATATCTGAGCAGTGTTGTGTGTAGAACGGGGTTTTCCTCATGATAATCTCGTGTGTAATGATGGCAAAGCTGTACACGTCACCTTTCAGAGATATGCCGCTTTTACGAAGGTGCTCTGGGGCTGTCCATAAATCTGAAAGCAGATGAAGTGTTTTAAGGTGTGTTGCATTTTGGGATTCATTCAGTTACAACATCCCACCTTTGCCTGGTGTAAGAATAGTGTTGCATCCAAAGTCTGTGATTTTGACCACCATGCGATTGTCCACGACACAGTTAGTGGATTTAAGACGGCCATGAGCTCCTACACTACTGGAGTGGAGGTAGGACATTCCCTGTGGAGACAGCATAACAATCTGTGAGCACAACAGTGTGGAGAGAAGATGCATTATTGTTACGCTACAATATACTGCATATACTGTAGTTTGGGATGGAATATTATAAATGAATTTTACCATAGAAATCCATCTTCAAGTAACTAGCAAATAACATAAACAACGACATGATATAACAACATGAACTAAAAACAAGGGGGGAAAGTTAAAAAAAGAGTTGCAGAAAAATGTTGTTAGTTATCTAACACTCCTGGGAAACATTTAACAAAATGCATCACAAATAATCTCTTCAGTATTTTACATTTTAAAATAATTGGTTTGTTACTATGGAATGTGTCCTTATTCCCCTAATACTTAGCAAAAAATTTCGCTTTATTGACACAATCTTGTTGAGAGTTGAGAGTAATCTAGTTGCCTAATCCGGTGTTCCCAGAGTAGAGGTCCAGACCCTCCGGGGTCGCAAGGCCCTGGGCTGAAGGTTCCATATGATTTAAAGATAAAACAAGAAGAAAATTGCCACTATTTTCTGTGTAATTTTGGTGTAAAACCCGGTGTAGTTGTGAAATCAGATCACAAATACACAGTATAAACTTGTTTAGCTGCTTAACATGAGCACAAGCTGATCTTTTTATTAGAGTGGGGGTCCCGGGTTGTTTGTGTGGTAATTTTGGGGGTCGTGGCCAAACCTTTTGGGAACCCTTAGGCTCGATCAATGAATGAATAAAGTAAAACAGTGTACCTTTGCTATGTCATACATGACTGATATCTTGAACTCCATATCCATGAAGGTGTCATCGGGATAAGAGATCTTGTTATTCAGAATGCTCTGTGAAGACACAATACTGTCATGACCCTTTGAGGTTAATGTGTGTGTGATTACATGCACATGCTCCACCACTGCTCTTTAACAGTCTCTTATCAGCGAAACTATAAAGTCGTCAGGAGAGCAGAGAAGAGGCCAGAAAACCATTTCATTGTTTTTCATTGTAGTCATGGTTACCAGGTAGATCTAAACACTGAGGTTACAGCGCTATGTAATGTGGATCTATTTACGAAAAAGGCTTCTTTTAATTTAGCCCAAAAGTTAAAAAAATAATAATAATGTATACAGTATATAGAGATTTTAAAATTATTAATAACATGCAAGTGCAGAGTCCTTACCCTCAGGGAGCCTCTCTGGCAAAGCTCAAAAACACCAAACACACCGTACTCAAACTGGACTGTGCCGTAGAACTTGGTCAGGTTGTAGTAGTCAATACGGAGCAACTGCAATTTTTAAAATCTAAATAGTAATCCACTTTATATTGATAATTTAGTTATTTAAATACAAAACTATTATTAAACTACTAACCGTGTTAAGCTCAATTTTCTGCTTTTCACTAAAGTCACCATCTGTGTGTTTCAATTCTTTCAAAATAACTGGCTGAAAAGGAAGGGAACAAAGTCATTTTGTATTTCTATCATTAACAGCTGAACATTTGTGATAGATTACCTTCTTGTCATAACGCCCTCGGTGAGCGAGGAATATACTGTCCCTTCTTTTATCGTCATCAATCTGTCACCAAAAACATATTAGTTTACCATAACAATATAACTTTGTTTTGTTGAGCTCGTAGACCTGCCTGTAGAGAAACCGTCTTTTCATCCAGAGGACCAATCAGGTCAGGATCTATGTGTGACCACCTTTTCTGCATCATACGCTCCTTCCTGTTCTGCCTGTAGGAAACAATTCAAACAAAATAATAGATAAATAAAATCAATAAGCATTTTAAATGACAGTTTATAAGCTCTACTTACATGTAGAAAATGAGGGCTATGGCAGTCACCACAATGACGCTGAGGCTCAAAACAATGACAATGATATCCTGAGTAGTTAAAACTAAAAATAGAAAGATAAATTTCCTTAACTACCTATATTTGTAAATGCATGACATCAAAATGAAATGAGTTTATTACTATTATTGATCTCCGGGTCATCATCAGGCAAAACACTGTTCTTCCAGGGCAGAGCAGGAGATGGGTCGATTACGCGAGTTTCATTTTTGGACGTGTCAAACATAAAGAGGGTAGTATACTGCAAAGTAAAGCAACAAGTGAGACTCATATAGTCTGAATATACTGTAGACATATACACATATAAGTGACAGCATTTTCAGACCAACAACTACAGACCTATTCAATTGCTCTCAACCATAAATGTACTGCGTTTCACTCAACTAATTTAGAAAAATATCAGGGTTTTACGCCACTTTAGGTGATTCAGTGATGTAATGCAACATACAGTGGGAACCAGTTTACATGCACTTTATTAAAAGACACATTTGCATTTTTTTCTCACTGTCTGACATGAAACAAGAATTAACTTTTACTTTTTTTTAGGTCAATTAGAATTTAAAAAAAATAATTCTTTTTTGCTAAATGCCAGAAGAATGAGAGATAGAATTTTGGTCCATTCCTTCATACAGAACTGGTGTAACTGAGCCACATTTGTCGGCCACCTTGCGTGCACATGCCTTTTCAGCTCTGCCCATACATTTTGTTATCCTTAAGCCACTTTGTAACCAGTAAACTGTCAGTTTGCTTTGGGTCATTATCCATTTGGAAGACCCATCTGCGCCCAAGCTTTAACTTCCTGGCTTGAAATGTATCTCCAATATTTCCACATACTGTTCTTTCTTCATGATGATCTATTTTGTGAAGTGCACCAGTCCTTCCCACAGCAAAACAACCCCACAGCATGGTGCTGCCACCCCCGTATTTCAAAGTTGGGATGGTGTTCTCAGGCTTTTTCCTCCAAACGTGACAATGGTCATTATGGCCAAACAATTAAATAAATATTTTTTGTCAGACCACAGGATATGTCTCAAAAAAATAAAGTCTTTATCCTTGTGTGCATTTGCAAACTCCAAACTGGCTTTTAGATGTTTCTTTTGGAGTAAGGGCTTCTTCCTGACAGAGTACCTCTCAGCCCATGTGGGTTCACATTTCAGACCACAGCACGTTCGTCTCTGTGACACAGAACCCGCCTTCTTTCTGATCTGTATGATGACTGGTCATTCCTTTTTTATACTTATGTATACAGTCCTCCTGTCATACAAATGACTTGGAATGGAAAATTAACAACCAGCTTGTAAAGGATCCTGCAATATTGGCAGAAGAGCTAAATGTATCGTTTTTACGCTCTGCTGATCAAATAGCTGCATGTTTTAAAACACTTGAATTATCTTACAACCCTGAAACAAACAATCAAACCTTTAAAATAAAATTAATATCTGAGGCTGAAATTGTAAATATTATAAGCACTATGAAAGACTCCAAAGCTAAAGACCATCACAGCTTTGATGTTGGATTTCTTAAAATGCATAAAATGTCCTTAGCACATCCAATTGTGCATGTTATTAATTTGTCGATTAAGCACTCCATTGTACCACAAACATGGAAGGTGGCCACAGTTACCCCTATTTTTAAATCAGGCGATAGAACTAATATAAATAATTACAGACCAATTAGCATACTGTCAGTTTTTTCAAAAGTTCTTGAGAAATGGGTTGCAAAGCAGTTAATTGAACATCTGCAAACGGGCCAAACTCCTTTGCACCCAATGCAATTTGGCTTTCGCGCACATCACTCAACCGAATCTGCCATAGCAATGTTTCTGGAAAAAGTCAAAAGTAGTCTGGATAAAAATAATTATGTAGGAGCAGTTTTTCTTGACCTGAGAAAGGCGTTTGATGTAGTGAATCATAGCATACTATTGTCAAAGCTGAAAACTTTCAATTTCTCTGACCAAGCCTTAAAATGGATGTCTTCATACTTATCAAACAGAAAACAAGCTACTGTAGTCAATGGAAAGAAATCGTCTTTATTGCATTGTACACTAGGGGTCCCCAAGGGTCCATCTTGGACCTATTTTATTTTCACTGTTTATAAATGATTTACCTGATGTTTGTAAGGATGTAGACATTCAACTATACGCCGATGACGCTGTGATTTATACAACTGCAAAATCATCCGAGGAAGCAGCCCAAATTCTTACATCAGCCCTAACTCGAATCCAGCATTGGCTTACTCGATCATGTCTTCAGCTAAACGCATAGAAAACAGTCTGTATGTATTTCTCAAAGAAAAACTTTAATATTGCCCGCTCCAATGTATACTTTGGAGAGCAAGAACTGCAATTAGTTCAAGAGTTTAAATATCTTGGTGTTTTGTTAGATTCTACGCTTTCCTTTAAGAATCATGTTAAAATGATATCAAGAATAATTAGATTTAATGTGTCCAACTTCAACCAAATACGCAGGTCAATGACTGATCAAGCTGCTATGATGTTTTTACATAGTATGAACCTCTTCGCACGTAAGCTACTGTATAACTAGTTGGTCTCTGACAGGTGTAACGATTCTTAAACCAATTGAAAGACTTTATAAAAAGGCACTGAAAATCCTTGATAAAAAAACATTTGGTTACCACCATTGTAATATCCTCTCCAAATATAATTTATTGAGCTTTGAACATTTCATAACATTTAAAAACTGTTGTCTAATTTATAAAAGCTCACATGGGTTGGCTCCACCACCCCTAACAAGATATTTTAAATACAGAACAAGTGCCTCGAGAACAACTCGGTCCATGAGCAGAGGCGACTGTGAGGTTCCTGTGAGGAAAACCTCCTTTGGTCAAAATGTCCTGTCCTATAAAGGCAGTGTCCAGTGGAACAAACTACCAACCACTGTGAGGGAGGCAATCAGCTTCAAATCATTTAAAAGTCACTTAAAGGAATGGCTCAGATCAATACAAACCTGTCAACATAATCGATAACATTTCATGTAAAACGCACCTTAGGGCTATGCAATGCACCACAGCACTTTAGATAAGTATTTTAAAGAGAAAAAAAAAAAACTTCATGAAATTTTAGATTTTTATAAATCTGTAGCAATTAATGAATTAAGTCTTCCCCTGGGTTTGTGGAAGTGAACTGCCTTCGCTCCCGTTTTCTGCCTCACCCTTCCCTGTCCTCCCTGTCCTCTGTCCTGTCCAGTCTTTTGTCATTGTATTTGCCTGAGATCCCTAATGTTCTTTGTACAGTATATTTGAATGTGTATCTTGTGGTCCCATTGTTCCTTGTCCTGCAGTCGTTCTGTTCCTGTACTGTCTTGTGACTTTGTTGTGTGTCATTGTTAAATGTTCAATGTGAAGTTTCACATCAGCCTGTCTAGGGACAACAGATGGAAATTAGCCTATGGCTAAAATCTGACATATTTACATATTTTATATGTTCATTAATATGTACTGTCCCTACTTAAATAAATAAATAAATAAATAAGTATAATTGTTTGAACCAATGAACGTAGTACCTTCAAAATTGCAGCCAAGGTTGACCAGACTTGTGCATGCTTTCAAGGACATGACATTGTCATCTGGGCTTACCCAAATATATAGTAATATTAGTGTATGTACATTTCTGACTTTGTGAAAAGTTTAAAAAAAAATCCAAAAAATTCAATCTCTCATTCTTCTGACATTTAGCAAAAAAAAAAGTTTTTATTTTTTTCATTCTAACTGACCTAAAAAAGTAAAAGTTAATTCTAGTGTTATGTCAGATAGTGAGAAAAATAAATGCGAATGTGTTTTTTATAAAGTGTATGTAAACATATGGTTCTCACTGTATAACCTCGAATGTTCTGCAGTGTGGCTTAAAAGTTTAGATCTGTGGTGGTAAGAAATGACTTTTGAACTTTTTCAGCATACAACATAATAACAACAGGATACGTAGAGGGGTATGAATACTCCTCACTGTACGCCTGAAACATTACAACATGTCAATAGTGTGTTGCTTCATTACCTCGTGTGTCAAGGTGGACGTATACAGCAGAGAGAAGTTGACATCTCGGTCTCCAAACTCATCCAGTACATAGTGTCCTCCCATACCTGCATACAGCAAACTACGTCAGAGTGACTGGTTTGACAAACATAATAAAACTGATTCAAATGGAGTCCCCAAGGCGTCCGGAAGTACATTTCCGGAAGTACAGAGTTTAAAGGCACAATGGGGGCTAATCAGCTACGTGCCAACTACTGATTATAGACATAAAAAAATCATATACTTGAATATACAGTGAAATGCTTTTACAACTTTTTGGTTAACAGGGTTTCAGATAAATTTTGTGATAAAAATTGTGTTTGGTTAGCCTCCATCATACTATATATAGCTCACATATACAGTATATGGCACACCAATATTTTCTGTGGCACAGCCAAAGTTTCAATTCTGGCTACGCCACTGGTTTATAGTAAAGTATTTTTTTATAGTGCATGTTATTATAGTGCATGAGCTGCGACTCGTAGTTGCTTCAGATGCGTTATGGATGGTGTTATGGAGCGGCCAGGTGGAGCACACAGCCAAGACACGGTGGAATTAGGAACAGCATTTTGGTTTTGGGCTATGACAAAAATAAACGCGATTTTACTTTCCGAGCTTTAGGTAATGTTTGCTCTGTCCCCTATTGTGTTACTCGCAGGGTTATCAATGGTCATACACACCCTCAAACGATATGTTTGCAAAAGGATGGCCATTCTCGGGAAGGTTCCTGCTGTTTCTGTGTTGACTGAGCATTTTTTCTCGTAACACTTTCCCAAATAGAAGCGTCCCGTCGTGGTACCCGGCAACATAGTCATTGATCTGCTCAAAAAAACAGAAAACAGACTTGTGATTGTTGTCATTTATGAGATGGTACACAGCACGGATTCTCACACTCACAATGCAGTAAGTAAATGGGCATAGCACCATTAAACAAAAACTGTCAACAAGTTCAATATCTCTGGCAACATATTATGAAATTTACGGTACAATATTTTTTCATGAAAGTGTCCAAAAAAGGACTTCCAGGAAAATTTTTGGGGACAAATAACTGAACAAACGATGATCAGGCTAAACATTTTATATTTTCTGTTTTCAATGCTTGGTGGCGCTTCTGTCAGTAAGGGGAAACTGAAGCTACATAATGTAGCTTACCACCATCGTGTGTGGAGCACATGAAGTACAAATCCCCAACAATGTGTGCAGCGCTTTGGGTGACTTGTGTCATGTGAAAAGCGCTATAAGCTTTCATTTCATCCCAAAAACATGAGATTATATAGAAGTGAGACTAGACCGGGTGAAAAAGGAACAAACAATAATAATAATAATAATAATGCATTAGTCTTATATAGCGCTTTTCCAGACGCTCAAAGTCGCTTTTACAATTTCTTGCATTATTCATTCACTCCATACTCGGTGATGATAAGCGAGGCAACCAGTCTGCACACATCAGCCACCACCACCAAACACTCACACACACACACACTACATTTGCCAGGATTCCTGGTCTCCCATCCAAGTCCTGCCAGGCCCTTCCCTGCTTAGCTTCCGAGGTCTGACGGGATCGGGCATAGCAAAGGCGATATGAGGCATGACTGTGTATTTCAGAAAGGCAACTACGGAACTTTTGAGAACTACTACAAGCAGAGAGAGAACAAGAAACTCACTTCAGATTAAGAACCACCGGTGTATGATTGTTTAAAACGGGATCTTACCGTGTCATTGTAGGTCAGGTTACCACAGGTGTAGTTTCGTTGAGGCAGAGTTACCACCAGAACATTTTCCATGTCGTGACTGGAGGTTCTGTTGTCATAATACTTTGGACTGGGAAACCAAAAAGAACCAACTTTTGTTTGAATATTATATTATATTATATTATATTATATTATATTATATTATATTATATTATATTATAAAACACGATGAAGTTCAAATACTCACTTAAAGATGTCAATGAGAATGAACATGATGTCTGGATGGATAGGTCCTGTCTTCCGCTTGATATAGGAAATGTAGTCTGGGCCGCCACAGAGGATGAAAACTGCAAACAGGATAATAAAATGTAGACAATCCTCTAAATCCTCTAAGCATAGACTTTCTGCACTGGTCTTCCTGGCACCCAAACATTTATGTGGACTTTATGGCATCCATCCTACAACCAATCCACCCTTCATTCATTGATGCAACACTGCCACAGTCATACCACCAATAAAAATGGTTTACGTGTCAAAATATTGAGGCTATTACTGGCAACCAATCTCTCTCACTCACTCACTCTCACTGTAAGAGTTAGAATAGAATCCCATAAAGACCATAGATAAATATTGAGGTCAAAGACTTTAATTTTTGTATTTGTTCACTGGGTCTCATGCATGTACACACGCCATGCCGGATTGTAGCCTTGGGCTAATATGCATCCGTTGTCCCACGCTCGCACTCTCAAACACACTTTCATTCACCTTGGCACAGGGAGAACATGCAAGAACAGAAAGACCCCGTCCAGTTGGGAATTGAACCCAGGACCATCTACCTGTGAATCACGAGCGCTAACTGCTGTGCCACTGTGCATGCTAACAAACAGAATAATGACAGCAGCTTGATACTGAATTAAAGTAGTCACTTTTAACAATTAAGCGTTAATTTCCTTCCTACTGCATGTGTACATAGAGATTATAATTTACGTATCTTTGAAGCTTCCATTAGATTTTCAGATTTCAGGACTTACTGTTACTGTGTCGAGTCGGAGACTTAAGTGCCATGAAGAGATTGACCTCCCCATGCAGCATTTCTCTGTTGGTATTGAAGTTAAAACTGAGCGACTGTGCATCCAGTGCATTGATGTACCTGCGGAAAGGCAGTTCAGCCACCTCAATCACAAGGAAGTTCAAATGGTGACTATTTATAGCGGTGAATTGTTAGTGCGTCCTCACCAGAAGCAGTCCTCGGATATATTTACTGTGCTTTGTTTTTTATACACATAGATCCGATTCCACTTCTCTTTCAGAGTTGTTATGCTCTCATTTATAAAGTTGAGCAAGAAGTCGGACACCTTGCGCGCGGGTGGCAGGATTCGAGTCAGCTTGGGCTTGTAGTCACAGGATGCTCCAAAGCTTCCAGCCGAGATGATAGGTATACTCAGGGTTAGGCCGATCTCCTGACTAAAGCAACATAAAAGCAACATGTGTGGCTAGTAGCAGTATAAATAATGACTAAAATGGACAACAATGAGATACTTACTCTACTAACTGGAATGTGGCGAAAGTGCAAGAAGGCCCAAGCATCACACAGCCTATTTCATTGTTTTTCTGCAAAAACACAAGTAATGCACAGTGAACAGTTACATAATTACACTATTATGCTCTCTTGTAAGATTACATACATGTGTGCTTGTTTATGGTTACATTCTTGTCACAGGTCAAGTTTTTTGTTTTGTTTTGACCCTAGGCCACATATTGTGTATACGGTGTGGATGGCCTAAGATGGGTGTCAGTGCAGTGAAACATTCAACTAGTGCATTAGCCATTTTTAACTGTATTAACTCACCTTTATTTATTTACCAGCATTGGCTCACACTAAAATGTTAGTTATTGAGATTATAATTGTGTATAATTATATACTTGTATTAATCATCTGTGCAGATGTGTGCCAACTCAGTAAGAAGTCAGAGGGAAAAGTAAATTGTTCTTTGGGCCGCACTATGGACACCCCTGATATAGGTGATATATTAAAAGTAAATGTGATTGAGCTTGCTTTCGACCTCAACAGTCCATCTATGATCTGGGATGCGGTGACCATTCTTCAGACACGCCCTTGGCAAACTAGCCAACTTTCAATCAAATGTGATTTTGATATATTGAAGTTGAGCGCGTTCAGATGCTTACAGTAAGATTCTTGATGATGGCAACCCCTTCACATGTACTGCTGCCACAGCCCTTGCTGTTGTACATTGAGGTGGTGAAGCCTCTGTAGTTGGCTGTCAGCGTGAAATTAAGACCTATAGTGAAAATATGTGTTTATTACAGATAACAATAAACAATGAAATGCCGTAGAGAAAATGGTCTATCAGTGAGGAATCAATAATGTATGTATTATGCACATCCCACTTTTCAGTTTTTTATTCAAAAATCAAAATCATGTATAAATTTCATTTCACTTCCCGATTGTGTGTCACTTGTGTGTCTTCCACATCAAATTTCAATTAAATATATTTATGTTTATGGTCCATAGCGACAAAATGTCAAAAAGTACTTATGCAATCCACTGTATCTAATCTTACCCTGCAAAGAGTGCAATCACTTCATGCAGTACAACAAAAGGCTCCTTATTCCTTACTTTGAATTGATGAAATGGTTGATGTTTATGATAATTACACATTTTTATGATAGTGGCACACATGCACAGGCCTGTGACATCACACTAAAGGATTTACATTACAGATTACAGATGCTGATCTTCATACCTGCTGCCTCATTTTTCAGTCTGTCCTGCTCAATAGCTTGTTCAATGGCTTCTTGAACGTACGGCCAGCTCCACTCGAATGTGTTGTCCTCCACCACATTTATCCTGTATGTGTAATTTCCATTCAGGCAGCAATCCAACATTGAGTCTGCTGTCAGTGTTAGTATAAACATCCACAGGTAAGGTAGACTCTGCAGGACGGACATCTTCAACGGTGTTTTCCAAGAGCTTTTACATGACAAGAAAAGAAAAAATAATAATAATTAAAAATAAATAAAACTTTAGCTTGATCCTGGGTCTGTCACATTTGTCCTCAATCAGCTGCAATTTAGTTTTTGTATTTGCGGTTTTTAAAAAACAGTCTAAAAATGTCTGTCTTGTCCACCTGTTGTTCCCCACCTGCTCTCTGACAGATTTGCAATGGTCTGCCCTGGTACGAGCTGATCCATCAGTCCCGCGTTAATGAACAACTTTGGTGACAGTAGGTGCTATGATCGGAAAGAAGGGGAGGAGGGCACTTAAGATTCCCACAATGCATCACTTCTTCTCATACATCCCTCTCTTTGTAAACAAAAACTGAGAATCAGAATCAGTTGAAACAAGCCAGACAAACTCATCAGAATTGATTTGGTGAGGTATTTCTAAAAACATAAGTCGGCGGTAAATTAAGCCTAACATTGTGATGCAACACAGGGTTGTTTAAAAGCAATGTCGTGGAAAAGCAAAGAGGAGGCAAAGGTCAATTCACGTCATAAAAGGATAAAAGGATAAATATTGTCAACTATATAAGCGGCAAGGATAAAAACTATTTAAAAAATGTATCTTCAAAACATAGAATGTGTAACTACTACCTTCAAAGTAAAAAAAACTGATTTCAAGAGCACTGCTATTGTATTATCTTTAACTAGTGACACCAGTGCAACTATTGACTTAGGCACTTACACTTACATCAATATTAATAACTCTAATAGGTTTTTAGTATCCTCAGCACTGCTACATGTGTATTCCTTCCTGCGGCATTGTAGAAACACAACGTACTTTTATTGCTGACCATAAAACATTACTCAGGTCAAACAACAGTTTTATCAGCTCATGATTGAGGCGTCATTGTCTTTCTCACACTGTTGATGCCACAGATAAGACACAGGTGGAAATTAAATCCACTTTTCAATACACAATCATACTCCTTCAGAAGCGTTTCATTGGGAGATAAAAGCAATTATGAATAAAAAAACATATATAACCAAATACTCTTTTGGGTTGTGAAATGTCCTTGAAATGGTGTCTGTAAAAGGAAAAAGTTGAGACTCTAAATGTTCGTAATTTCTCCCAAGTGGGGATGGTTTAGCAGGATGGTTACCACTAATACTTTGGTGTTTCTGATTAAGATAACACTAAATATGAGTTTGGTTTGGGGAAACTGGAATGTGCGTAGATTAAGATATTAAATGGGGAAGTCTTGGGGTGTGTGTTTGTTATAGGATAAATTTTATAGTCAGGTTTATTAAATGCTTTTTGTTTCTAATTCAGTCACACAAAAAGATGTAAATTAACAATTAGGAACATATTTGCTTTAGTTATATGTTATCTGGACACAGCAGTATCTGAAAGAAATGACAAACATTTAGGAAGCACCGAAACATAACGTGACTTTATCAACTCTGCACCTAAAAGACACATTCTTCAAACTCCATTCAATCTGACAGTTTATAGTTTCCATCCTTTCTCACATGGAGGGCTATAAACATCTGCACTGACACAGTGAGGCATCATAGCTGGGTTGTACAGCTATTAGGTCCATTATGGTTTATGAGAAGTGGCATGTTACCTGGTGCAGATGAGGAAATAGCATGTGTTAAAAGGAACAGGGTTTAATTGTGTCATAGTGTCAGTGTGGATTAAAGTGGCAATGGTCAGCTAATGGAGTTTTGTTTGTGTAACGATGACAAGACTAACCGAGCACATTTTCTCCAGTTCAGCTTCACCCAAATCTAAAAGCTTCTCGACTGGAGCTTACAGCCCCATTTGAAAGCTAAGTAGGGCCAGCCCAATATGGATTTTTGGCGTCCGATACCGATACCAATATGAAGGGTATTTTAAGGTTTAAATCATAAAAACATATCTAATAGAGGTCGACCAATGTGGGTTTTTCTGAGGCCGATGCAAATCTGCACCACTGATATTTTTTGTTAATATTTTTTTAAATGTCTGGTCTATAATCCTGTGTGTGTTGAACTATAACAGCAGGGGGCGCTGTATATTGGTAAATGGTCTCAACTTATATAGCACTTTTCCACCTTCATTAGGCACTCAAAGCGCTTTACAGCAAGGATCCACTCACCCATTCACACTTTCATTCATACACCAGTGTACGCAGACACTGGAGGCAAGGAGGGTGAATTGTCTTGCCCAAGGACACAACAACAATGTGCACCTTCAGGAGGCGGGATTCAAACCCCCGACCTTCCGATCATGAGATGACCCGCTCTACCATCTGCGCCACCCTCGCCCCATATTCATGTTAAGTAGGTACTTAATATGGAGTTGTCTGAAAGACAAAACTCAGTAGATTCCACAACAAAAAACGCTAAGTCTCTATCTCTTATGGTTACAAAATTATACCCAAAAGTCGACAACATAAAATATGTAAAATAGGTGAACAAACTGGTGACCGATTTTCACCGCGTAATCTCTCCGCTCCCCTGAGGCCAAGGAAGTTGTGGCAGGGCTCATTTTAAAGCCCAGACTGAGCCCAGTATTTTTCTTGAGTTTTCGTCACGTGGTTGTCACATTTTTGTCACCTTTTTGTCACCTTTTAGTCACTTTTTGGTTGTATTATTACTGCTTTTCGGGCACGTTTTTGTTGCTTTTTTGTCACTTATTTGATGCATTTTGTCATTTTTTGGTTGGATTTTCATCTTCGCTTTCGTCGCTTTATTTACTTTTTTTTTCAAGAAGCTTTTAGATTTGGGTAAAGCCAAATCAGAAAAAATTTGCTCAGTTCAGGTGGGGGTCATGAGGTTAAGGCTCTCAGTCATCCAGGAATATTCCATTGCAGTATATGTTCAAATATCATCGACTGGAATGGGTTGATTTAGTTGCGGTGAAACAATCTGTTCTACTTTAAAGCCGTCTAGATAAGCCAATACATCACAGGAACAACTTCACCACATCACCACCACACTCATAAAGTCAGCTGAACTACTGTAGAGTCTGTTCCTTTAAAGGACAAAGACCAGACAGGTACGCATCAACTCGTCTAAGCTCAGGTAAGAACATATCTCAGTATGGAAAAACGGTGGCCTGTTCCTTTAACACATAGAGTGGAAAATATTGCATGTCATAATATTCCTTTTGCCTACACATAACAGTTTATTTTTGCCGTCCTGCTGAAAACCCCAAAGAGTGTTTCACAATAGAATAACATTGTTGATTTGTTGAGTTTCGCGGTTGACAAACTTCTTGCTTTATCATGACGGAATCCAATAGTCCTGCGTGTGGGAATCTGGGACACAGATTTATGACTCAGTTAATATTTTCAGTAGCTAATCATTAGTTTCTTTATTAGTCAGAGTGCCCTCTGCCACCTTTCATACGACCAATTAACCTGGACTGATTCACAAATTATGACTGGGCCTTGGTGCAGGGTTTAGTCCTGCTGTTGTGGCTCTTTGGTGAAAGGTGCTGGTCTAATTTGTCCAGTCCTTGCTTACACCTAATACAATCCTAGGTTATTCCTGGCCTAATGTAGATTCAAAGTGAGCAAATAGAAAATAGTTTTGATTTTGGGGGAGGAATCAGCTCTTTGGATCCACGAGGTTAGGTTAACGACCGCTGCGCTCAGCTCAAAAAAGCTGGTGTTGTGTCTCGTATTGGGGCCATTAATAGTTAGAACGGAGGAGATAAGGAGATAACCTATATAAACAGGCCACTATTGACGAGTAATGAAGGAGGTCACGTAGCTTTAGACTATGCTAAACTAGACTCAAGCAGATTTCCTCAGTTGACTTGCAACACAGCCGATTTATTATGGCTGTGTGTAAGAGAATTCCTACAAAACGATGGTAGAAAGGTCGGGAAGAATGGGCAGCAGTCGGATGTCTTATGCAGGAGAAGTTTTATTGCCATCGTTGCGAGACCCGAGACATGAGCTCAAAACACAGTACAGTAGCACAGTCCTAACATTCAAATCTGTCCATCCTTCCGCATCAAGAGAGTTAAGTAAACCTGGTGCCACGTAGGCACTAAGCATCTACCACTGGCAGTGTGCCACGTGAATTCTATGCCACAAGTCATAGAAGGCCAAATTGTACTGTTTTGGTAGTACGATATGATAAGGCCATGTGTGAGGGCCGAATTAACTCTATAATTCCCCATCACGCCACCCTTTTGAAACACGTAGTAGTTTCACCCAAGTTAAAAGTAAATGTAACCTTAAATAAAACCCAATTAGAATCAAGTTAAGATCAATCAAAGCTAAGTCCCAATAAACTCTCAACAAGATTAACTTCCTATGTGGAAGGACACACAGAATCTACATTTCATAACAATATTCAACACTTAATTCAACAGTACACGGGTCATTGTGATGGAATAAAATGACCCCCCTCTCAGTGACCCCAAAATACTGAGGCATGTGGTCATTAGATTCACTTAATCACCCAATCGGGGTAAATACTGCTACCAATAAAAACACATGCATCAAGTACTAAGGGCGTATAAGAGGGGGCACCATAACCAAACGTCCGATCCCAGACTATTGCCAATTATCCAGGGACGGTAAAAGATTATGGCCACCAATTCAGTTTCTCCTGCAAATTATATTATTATTGGTCCAAGTCAGAAAATGTACATACAAGAAAATACAAACACCACAAAAACATAAAAAAAATAAGTATTTCAATTCTCAGGAAAACCACATTCACCTATTAAGAGAAATGCCCATAAGCAAAAAGAACAATCTTCACACTCAGGACGTCGAAACACCTCCAGGTGCCTCGGATCTATAAGGGACATGACTGGACCATCTTGGATGAGCCATCGGGATTAATATACCCACAGCCATCAAGATGTCCTTACGAACCTCCATGTCGGAATAGAATGGCGTGTAGAGTCAACGGCGTCCGAGGAGAAGCATGCTAAGTCATACTTTTATGCACAATGACATTTCCCATAAAATTCAAATCTAACTGGATGGTAACCCTCATTATTTGCGATCTTAACTAGCTTAAGACAGAATACAGTTCACCCGCTTCCCATATTTTAATCAAGATTAAAAGTAATGTTACTGAAAAATGCTAAGCAAGAACCCCAATAAGACCAAAACATATTCATCCTTGTATACTTCAGGCATATCGGCTTCTGACGTAGAGCTTAAAACCTTCCTCCGACCTAAACATACCTGCAATAAGCAACACACAAAACATAAAATGACAGGACCTCCCCACAAGACAACCAAGTATTAAAACCTGCTCCATGCATCTTGTGAGTCCGGACCTGCAAAGTTATGAATTCAAATTCAGATATATAAAGCCATGAAAGATAAGCACTATGAATTAGAATATAAATGCAAAATCACAAGAGGCTGAAAACTGACTGGACCAAAAAATGAATAAAAAATAAGAATAAAATAAGGATAATAAAATAAAAATAATAATAATAGTAATAATAACAAAAATAATAATAATAATAGTAATAATAATCAAAAAATAGTAATAATAAAAACGATACTAAAAATAATAGTAAATAGAAAAAATAAATATAAAAACATGAAAATGAAATGTTAAAAACTAGGTAAATATAGAAATAGGTATACAAAAAATGGCCTCCCACTAAGTCCTAATCAATCTCTGTACATTTGTCGCGCTTATGGAAACAAAATGTGAACCATCAGTGGTTATGAGCCGCGGGAACAAATCCTGACTTTACCGCTCAACTTGGTATTTGCCACTGATGTCGGACCTCAGTGTTATGGCAATAAAAAAGGCAATGTACAAATATAAAAAATAACAAAATATTAAATGCATAAAATAACAAAACTAGAATAACAAAACTAAATATATAAAAAACCTTAACACATCCTATGAAGTTAAAAATGTATAAAAACTTATCAACTATAAAAGAGGAAGAAACATTTTAAATAATAAATGTAAATAATAAGTAAATAGAGCTAAATATAAAATTAAAAGCAAATATAAAATGAAAACACTCATAAATGTACAAATGAAAATGATGCAAAATGAAATAAATGCAAAGGCAAAGTGGGGTGTGTAAGGTGAACCTGTCGTTCCTATCCAAACACAAACTCCTTCAAACACCTGCATCAAAATCATATCATACAGTTACTTCTGGCTAAACTCAACCACACTTTGACACTAAACCAATGTAAACCTTTTAAATGCAAATGTAGAACCAATTATCTTGCTAAATTTGTATTAAATGCCTCGATACATTATGTCTGCTTACATAAATCTTAATCACCAATTATTCAAACCCAAACCGATATGTGGTTGCCTTTTTGTCAGATCCAACCCGTCTCTCAGGTCGCCTGTGAAAATAATGTTATACTTGCAAACAGCACACACATCAGTACAATTTCTACAAACTTGCCGACCAAATATGACTTTTCGTTAGAGTTGGGTTCAATTATCATGACCTAAATGTCAATCATTACTATCACTCGCAAGTTAATATATATGATGGGATAATAAGTGCTTCCTTCGTTTGCTTGGAAACACAAAATAAATACACAAGGATACAGATGCCTCCGGACATCAGAGCGAACTGACATTCTCTTCTTCCACGCTGCCTCCTGCAACACAAAGAAGCACACTTCCGGCCTGCACCGGCCACATGTTATCATACCATGGTGTTATTGCTCTCTGCTCCTGTCCTGAGTCAGGCCCTTCTGCAAATTCCCTGTCTCTGTGGGAAATGAACGTTATCAACTAGAAAGAATATAGATTAAAACATGTTACACACTTAATACATACAGGTTACTAAAAATAGGCACACTCCTATGATCTTATAGTAAATATACATTAAAAATGCAATCATGGCATTAGTATGGTTAGTATGAAGCCATAATATCATTACACGCTTCCTATTGTTTACAACAACTGGGTTTTATTTACACTACGTCACGTTATTTCTGACGCTTTCCCTGTGTTTAATGATCGGGTTTTAGACTTAAAGTTCAACCACTTACTGTAACTTTTGTTTTCCCAAAATTTGTTCCTTCTGATCAAAAGAGTCACAATTATTTCTACAGAGATCAAATCGACTCTCCTTCTTGGCCCCTCCTCTTTTCAACAGTTACATGAACTCGGTGTGCACCCGGAGTCATGAAGTGTTGAAGATGGGCAATATACTTTTGAGGTCATAAGTGTGACCTTTTTTTAAGTGACTCTTAAGATACCGGATTTACACTGATTATCACTTTTGCTATTTTTTGAAATAAAACAGGTTTGCCAGCACAAACTTCAGATTAGAAGACACCGTTACTACTACGTTGCATGCAAACCTCTTCATCGGACTGCGCGCAACGCAAAACAACAGTCTCAGATCTAAATCTAAGAACACGCTATGAGTTCAAATCTGGATTCAGCCTCCGCTGACAAGTCTTGGCAAAAGACACTATACTTCAACTTCAGCATCCAAGGGTTTTTCAGTGTAAGTGTAAACGATTACTTTATTACAATGCTCCAAATTAAAGTACACCAGTACCAACCGCTTATCAGAATTTAGGACTTCTTCTTTTGCTTAAAACCTAAACCAACAATAAAAACACTGCACAATCAATTTCTGCACAAAACTCACTCAACTTACTTAAATAAAAGTCACACTATTTCGTGAGGTTCAGAGACAACACTTACACAATACGAGAATTGTTAAGCCTTAACCCAGATCCCTAGAACACAACTAGAACGACTATACAAAATTAGACTCACTAAATAGAAAGAAATATACAATAATCACATCATTAATCATCTGACAACCTCTCCTCTGCCAAATCCGCCTACTACTCCGGTTTAATTGACTCCAATCAACATAGGTCTAAAACCCTCCTCAATCTCCTCGCCAATATCACAAAACCTCTGACTCTCGTTTTCAACACGTGTAACCATTCCCTGCCTCCGAGATCTCCATTATCCATCGACACCTGATCACACGGGCCTCTACCTCTCACCACATCACCCCAAAGGCACTTCATAACCTGGTCCCTGTACATATCTTCACTCTCAAACTCTCCGTCCCACCGGCCAAACTCATCACCATGGGGAGCTATAACACACTTCGGGCACTAATCAGAAAGCAAGCAAATTAATCTCTATCACTACTATCAACAAAACATTTTCACACGAGAATGGTAACCTCAAGTTACTTTTCAAAGTTAAGGGGACAATATTTTATCAGCTGCAAGGATATCACTGATTAAATATTCAAGATCTCTCTGTCATTAATTTATTTAGTAATGTATTTATCTTACATAAATTCCTAAGGCCTACTGCAAATCAGGTAGGATTGAACTTAGTACAATTTGCCTATAACTTAAGAAAGTATTAGAATTAATATACTATTAAAGCAATAACGGGCCTTGGCTTCACCTAAACTCGCCTCGTTAACATTGAATAATTTTACTTCATGTGAACCCTACAATCTCTATGTTTGTTAGTTATTTATCACTCTGTAAATATCAAACTATTCAATTACATTTATTTATTTATTTCATTATCTACTTTATCTTGATAATTATAGCTGTTCAATTAAGATTCAAATGGTTTGACCAATCTGAGCATTAAAAAAATCAAAAAATGAAGATTAGAAAAAATAAATAAAGAGAATTTACAGTAACACGGAGTCCCATGGGGCCTAGCCCAAGGGCAAAACACAAAAAATTGATTAAAAAAAATATATAAACATCTATTTATACGCAAAAATTCAAAACAAGTGTAAACTAAAAGTGGAAGAGGGGCGAAGCACAGGACCTGAGACAAATTTGCAGCACTAGTCCGCCTGCAGACAGCTTTTTAGGGCGTTGGGGGACGGCGGCAGAGGAGGTGTTTTGGTTTCGAGAGCAGGGCAGACTCTCAGGTTTTGTAAACTGTCCTTCATGCACTTGGACCAGCGCTCACGCATTGCGCACGGCCCATGCTCTTCTCCCCACAACCACCAAAAAAGGCAAGGTAAAAGTAAATTAAAGACTTAAAAAATCAGCTTGTCCTATCGCGCAAAGCATTACAAAATAAGAAAAAATTCAAAAATGCTAACAAAAAAAATAAAATAAAATAAAACAAGAAAATTTGAAAGAAAAGCAACACAAGTAAATAATAATAATAATAATAAGAGTAAATAATAAAAGTAATAATAATAATAATAAAGAATGTAAGAAAATCCTCTGTACACTATCAAAAAAAAAAGGGCTAATCTTCAGAAAAAGGAGAATCTCCTGTTCATGTTTTACCTACTCATATCAATTAGTGATCAGTTTATGTTATCATGTTAACGTCAATCGTCTATTCTAGGTTTCAAATAAATTGGTATTTTAAAGGAAATTAAATTATACGCACAATGATCTGTCAGGACCCCCAAAAACCTTGCAAGCAAAACCGAGATGTAAAAGTGTATAGTAATTTAGACCATTTCAAGCAAAACACCACTCTAAACTTTGTTTCGTTTAGACCTATCTTCTTTATTTGACCTATATATTCAAATTAGTGTTGTTTGCAATTAAGAATTGTTTTGAATTCATTATGTCTCGGCGCTGCCATCTTTTGGGGATCCGACATCACCTTGGGAAACATTATTCCGACTAATGTTGAATCTTCATATTAAACACTTAGCCTGCGATACAGCCTTAGTCAAAACAATACATTTTTTTCAAACCAGTTTGGATACCAGCTAATCTAATCTTAACCGTTCCCCTCACAAAGGTAGTGTTTTGACCACTTCTCAAATCTAACCTTGGGGCTGACTCTAAATATGTAAAAATTATAAGCAAGTGCTTTAAACTATCTTTAAGAGAACCAGCGAGAGCCGATCTGCTGACGTGGCCTAAGTGTATCTCATTTCTAAAACCTCAACGAAGGTCGCATCACTTTACCGCAAATCCAACTACAAAAAACAGAGTATATTATTTTTTAGGTCCTGGTACTTTGAAAATCAGGTTTAAAGCTCAGTTTTCTAAAACAAATCACAGCAGAATAACATCTGTCAACATTTTACAACATAACAACAACAACAACAAAAGCAAGACATTTTTACTTCTCAATTGTACACATTTTGATCCTAACTTTGTTTCACTGTTGCCAAATATCATTTGTTTTGATTGCCTGTCAAGCACAATCTTTAATATTTTTAGCCTAATGCCATAAATCATACGCCTTTCTCTCATTATTTTTAACCTTATGTGTTTTAAAAACCCAGTTGTTGTACTCACAAAGTTGCAGCTAAACAAACACATCGGTGTCACACCGGAAGTCAGTCCTCCTTCACAGTTCCCGTGGCCTGTAAGCAGAGATTAGAGGCAGCATCAACTTTCGAAAAACAAAACACAATCTCAATTCATTATCACCAGCGTGAATCATCAATTGAACTGTCATTCAAAATGCGACACTGTTTACCCTACAGAGACTCTTAATCTGTACCGTAGCTTAGTAGCTAGTTCTAGTAAACAATGTTGCCATTTTTTTTTCTTTTTTTTAATGCTGACTCAGCAATCTGTCTCTAGGCAGACGTTATCAGGAACACTTTGTTTCACGGACCTTGCAGACAAGCAAAACAATTAGATAAAGCAGCAGGTGGACAGACAGACAAAACACGGAGATACATGACACGGAACGCAAACAACGGACAAAAAAAAATCTCTAGCTGCATCCAAAACTATAGCCAACTTCACCTTTTTAAATAAAATAACGTGATATTTATCGCAATGTTTATTAGTTGATTCTGGACTTTCACGGTTAAATTCAAGTTAACGCAAAAGACAAACGTAGGTTGTATACGTTGCAGAAGCGTTCTCTCTTTTTGTGCACAACAACTTCAACGGTCTCCCTTGTGGGAAAGATTATCCTAGGCTCTCTCCCACCAACCGTTACTCACCACAACTGCCCGATTTCCTCTAAACGACGTTCAGACAAAACCACCAGCTGCAGTTTAACTACAAACTTCATGTAAACATTGCATCAATTTCCGATACAAGGGCCACATAAAGTCTGCATTTCACGGTCCTACTCGACCGTGACTATACTATCCTCCAACCGTCTAAGTAATTAATTACACGGCCTATGTAATCCATTACCGGATCAATATTCAGCACTCAGTTCAAGATTCAAATCAACCTTAAACAAAGCTTACACTCAAAATAGTCTACATTATGTGTCCCTCTCATACCTGTGACGACTAGCTGCTTAAACAGTAGACTCTACAGTCTGCATCGAGCCTCACATCTTTGTAGCCATTCTAGTCTAAACTTGTGCATCCGAATACCCTAGGTCTTAGTACAGGACCTAAATCCCTACTCTCGACCAGAAACAAACATCCAGAATCAACCAATAACACTGTTTTTTTACTCTTTAAACATTTCCCATTGCATTATTCTTTTTTTAGCAAGCATGCGTCTGGTAAGGCCATTCTCCCTCCTTTTTATCAAGGATAAAAAAAGAAACGCACTTACCAGAGCAGCTGTGTAAACGAGTTCGTGGACGCCAATTTGTAAGAGAATTCCTACAAAACGATGGTAGAAAGGTCGGGAAGAATGGGCAGCAGTCGGATGTCTTATGCAGGAGAAGTTTTATTGCCATCGTTGCGAGACCCGAGACATGAGCTCAAAACACAGTACAGTAGCACAGTCCTAACATTCAAATCTGTCCATCCTTCCGCATCAAGAGAGTTAAGTAAACCTGGTGCCACGTAGGCACTAAGCATCTACCACTGGCAGTGTGCCACGTGAATTCTATGCCACAAGTCATAGAAGGCCAAATTGTACTGTTTTGGTAGTACGATATGATAAGGCCATGTGTGAGGGCCGAATTAACTCTATAATTCCCCATCACTGTGAATTGCAAAAAAGAGAAAATGATTTATGAAGGCAATATTAGCGAGTTGCAAAATCCATCTTGCCCACGCAGACAGCCGTTCAGGTACAGCAGGAAACTAGAGGCTGTTGTTTATGTCGGAATTATATTATATTATTCATCTTCCAAAGCTTGGTGGAAGTATGAAAAGCTGAAGTTCCTCAATATCATTTTCTCCAAGCATTTAGAGTAGATAAGACTCTACATAGACTAACTGCTTCTTTCATCCGCCCCCAGCAGTGACAGGGCACAGTGGTGCAGTGGTTACTCCGCCCCTCTCAGCAAGAAGGTCTTAAAGGGATACTTCGGGATTTTTGACATAGGGCCTCATTTCCTAGTTATCCAGAGTGTTGTTGATGTCTGGAGATATTTTTTTCTTAAATTCATGCAGTTCTTATATTTGAAGAGTCTAGTTGCGCTAGCCTAGAGCAAGGCTAAAGCATTTCTATGGTAAACGCTAGCCCGCATTAAAAAACAGTCTGGCGCACTCCACAGTGCACCTGAGGTAAATCACTTATAACGCCAGACTAACGATATAAATGTCTGTGTCGATAGGTTAATTTTAACCATTTTGCGTTTAAAATAACTTATATTTGAGCGGCATCAGCTTTGTGGCTGTAAGCTAAGGCAGCGGCGGAGTGATCTGCGAGAAAATAGTCCCTCAAAATGCAGTAACTCATGTGATACAAGGTCAGTTTTATTAAAACAATTATTCTATTAACACAGACATTTATATGGTTAGTCTGGTGTTATATGTGATTTACCTCAGGTGCACTGTGGAGTGGGTCAGACTGTTTTTTAATGCGGGCTAGCGTTTACCATAGAACTGCTTTAGCCTTGCTCTAGGCTAGCGCAACTAGACTCTTCAAATATAAGAACTGCATGAATTTAAGAAAAAAATATCTCCAGACATCAACAACGCTCTGGATAACTAGGAAATGAGGCCCTATGTCAAAAATCCCGAAGTATCCCTTTAAGTTTAACACCCAGATGGAACAAGGCTTTTCGGTTACAGTTTATTTGACACTACCTTGATACAATGTACGTAACACAATTGAGTACATTGTAAACTGCTTTGTAACAATCTGTAATAACTTGTATCTATGTAGTACATACACAGTGGAATAATGTGTATTAGTACTTTGGAGGCCCATTACATTGTACTAAATTTAGCAAGTACATTGTATCTAGGGTAGTGTAAAATAAAGTAATTTCAAGTAACTGACCTGCATTAGGACGTTCTGCTCCTAAATGTCCACATCCTTTCAATGGCTGTCTTCTGGTCCAAAGAGAAATTATCTCCAACTGAAACACACACAGATAGTTTAGTGAAAACCTGGAAAGAACAATCGTTATAAAAGAAAAAAAAAATCAGAATTTGTAAATCTGTTTTTTTTTTAAGAGTGCGACCTGAGAAAAAGAATCTCTCTGTTTATGTTTGTCAAGACCGCTGAGAGTTTCCATCCCCAGCCCAACACCTTACTTGGGCTTACTAGTCCACGTATCCACATCTTGAAATATGCAAATGCCTAAATGCTATGTAAAAAAAAAATAATAATAATACCTGTAGACAGACCACTGATCCTGTAATAACAATTATAATAACAGTGGAAAGCACAAGCTGTGATTTTACCGTTTCTGTTCCTCTCCTGCCCTCTGGAGAATATTAATGCATGTAACATGAGCTCTCCCAAACAGTCGCATTTGTTTTCTGTCCTGATGAGCAATTAATCACTTTCATGTATAGAATAGAATAGAATAGAATAGAATAGAATAGATTATGTTTTATTTGTCATTATGCACAAGCTAATGAAACTTGTATGGCTCTCAAAGTCTCAATAATAAATAACAATAGAAAAAACGCACAGACAAAAACAGTAGTAGCAGCTACAATGTGGTGCTAAAGTGCTAAAGTGTGATGGAGCCATAGATATAAGACAGAAGATGGAGCAAGCAGCTTGATGGTAAAAACTATTCCTCAATCTGCTGATGTGAGTCTATATAACACTCTATAATGTTTGCCTGAGGGCAGGGGCTCAAACAGTAAGTACTGTCCTAGTAAATGTTTGTTGCCCTCCTCTTCATCTGTGTGGGATACAGAGCTGAGCGTCTGACTGGCTGTCTTCACCACACGTGTATGTTGTTCATGTACAGTGTTTCAGATGGTGAATTTAATGTGGACCTTTCAACATGATGCACATGTGTTTCTTTCCAAATAAAAAAAATTGGCACATTTAATTTCACCAACTAATGCCAGGAGGAGGGACTCTCCTTCTCCACTGTCTTTGTGTAAGTCCCCTTCATCTGATCATTTCAGTGGTCAGTTTGATTTTCAAAACACCAATAGCACTGAAGCTTTTGTTCTTAGCCCTAATTTGAACAGGGCATTCTGGTTCATGAACCTTCTAAAATGATTGAATTACGTTTTCAATTTCAATTTTCCATACATTAACTGTAAATTAAGCCAAAAAAAAGGATTGAGAGTGTGTGTATTTTGTAAAATCCCCAATCGCGCCATTATCTCATAATGTGTTGACAGGAGTTGCACCCAGACGGATGCAGACAGCGGTCTTTTACACCTCAGCCTTTATAATGTAATCAAGGTCTGTGTCACACCCCTCACCATATTGTGGTTGAAATGTATTGTCTTTGTGTTGATAACATTGATGGCATCCTGAGCTGTTTAGCACATGCAAGCAAACCTTTAACCACGCCTTCACTTTTGTTTCCTGATCCTGATACTTCTATATGGATCATCACTAGTCTTATATATAAAGACCTCTGGTGAGGAAAGCCATGGAGTTGGTGTTCTATCAGAGCCATTCACTGTATACTCAATGGATACTCAATGTACAAGGAATTAACTGATCTTGGTTTAGTAAAACTCATCAGTGCTTCAAACAAGGATCTATTTAAGGATTTATTTTGTATCAAACATGAAATGGCCTACCTATAGTGTTCAAAAGTAATAAGCCTATAATGCATAATATGACCTTGAAATAGTCAGGGGGCATTTTCTGGTTTAAATTCCCATAAAGGTTCACATTATGTACAGTGTAGTATAATCAACTTACACTGCCTCGAAGGGTTAAACTGATGAACTGTGACACACAAGATTTATTTATTCACCTTGGCACCTTAGACAGCTTTTCATTTGAACACTGATTTATGGTTTGGGGCAGCAGCACTGAATCCAATTTAATTAAAAAGAGCTGTGCCAGTGCCAAGACACAGGGATGTGTGAAATGTGCTGATGTGTCCATTGTTTTATGTGGTTAATTGGCAAGAATACGATCATTTTATGGAAACTACCTTTGCCAATGTTATTGTTAGTCTACACATACAAGAAAACCAATATATGCCCCTCATGGATAACCTTTTAAGGAGCAATCCTTAAATCCGATCTTCTTCTCTAAGGATTTACCTCTTTTGTATTTTGCATCTTCAGTTTTAGTGGCCATCTCTGCTCGTGGTATACGGGTGTCTATCTTTAAACTATTATTGTATTTTGGTGTACCGTGTAGGTAAAGGTAAAAGGTCACCTCGTTGATGACGTGTGTAATTGAACCGCACCGCCCTTTCCCTGCGTCATGGCGCAGTGCTCGTGATTGGCCGCTGCTCGAGTTGTCCCTAAAGGCGTCTTGCACGTTTCGCACGTCGAGGAGTAGTGTTACTAAAAGAGTCGCTGGGACAAACAACATCGAGGCATCAACATCAAGCTATAGCAGCCCAAAAATGTACAGCAGCCTTTTTTTAAAAACGATTATGTTTTCCCCCCTTTTTTCTTTCATTTACGCGCATCAGCGGTGTTTATTGCTGTGCGCACTGTGAGTGTGTTGTGTCTACGAGAGGTTTACTTCTTCAAATCCGAAGTAGGATCCAAAGAAGGACGCTGAAATGGACGTGACGAACGGCTTGTCCTCGAACAGAAACATCCTTTGTTTGTTTGATGTCGACGGCACGCTGACACTGCCGAGAGAGGTGAGGCGAGATGAATCTGATCAATGGGCGTGCAGTAGTTGGCTGTGCAATCTCCCGGCATGCCCAGTCTTTACAGCACATTCAGTTCTGCAGAGGTGAGGTCGTAAAACAGTAGAGTGTCATCACAATGTGTGTCAGAATCACTGTATATCACTGTATATCACTGCTTATTTTCAGTATTTCTCCATTTCACAAGGGGAATCTAATTGCAATAGCTGTTATAGCCATGGTTGTTTATTAAATGAAGCCTGACTTTTCTGACAGAAAAGTTACTATATACATTGAGTTTACAAGGTTTATCACGACAATTTTTGTCAGAATTACATAATGCCTCTGTTCACTGAGTTATGTTTGGACTACTCTAATCTGGACCATTTTGTTGTGCAGAAAATCGACCCACGGCTGGATGATTTCTTTCAGACCCTGCGGAGGAAAGTAAAAATCGGTATTGTGGGAGGTTCTGACTACTCCAAAATCGCAGAACAACTGGGGGAGGGCGATGATGGTGAGCTGTTCACCTGGGATAACCCCACATCATCCCAGCGCACACAGTTTACACTTGATATGCTTAGAGAACAATGTCATTAACTGTCTCTCTAGCCACATAACGCTTCTGTGTCTTCACACTCGTATTATATCTGGCTCCATCCTGGCATTTGTGTAAATATTACACTTTAAGGAACGTTATGTGTCAAGGAGGACTTATACTTTCACTGCGATGCCAAGTGTGCCAAAGGTACAAGGTGTGCATAGTTCTGTTATAGTTTCTAAAATACAGTAACAAAGCTTGTATGGCTTGGTAATGTGGTAAAAGCGCTAAAAGCTGAGTCACAAATCTGTGTAAGTTTCTATGTTAGGTGCTCACCTAATCTAACTTAGTAGACGTTCACATCCGAATCAGTAGATCTATTAAATTTGATTGTACAAATCAAGTAAAGCATATGGGCAAGTTTGACAAGAAGCATTATTTTACTGCTATCTAGATTTGTCTTTTTTTGTCAGGAAAAAACACATTTGACACACTGTTAACCTGTCTATTGTTTTTGCAGTGATCCACAAGTTTGACTATGTATTCGCTGAGAACGGGACTGTGCAATACAAAGATGGAAAGCTTCTTTCTAAACAGGTATGTTTATTGTAATGTATTTTAGCAGTTTAAAGGTTTTTTAGGACAAATAAGATGGATCCTGATGTTGCACTCTTTAGAGCATTGAAAGAAATGTAATTTATCATTCACAGGCTATTCAGAACCAGATTGGTGAGGAGCTACTCCAGGACCTGATTAATTTCTGTCTCAGTTACATGGGACTTATCAAGCTGCCGAAGAAAAGGTGAACTGAAAATCTGAAAACTGAAAATGTTAAGTTTGTGCCAGAGCCGATTTGTCTCAGTCCTTAAAGGACAGCAAAGCAGGGTTTACATCTTCAATTGAGATATGTTTGGATCTATGTGGTCATTAAAGACTGTAATTGTCTTGCAGGGGAACATTTATTGAGTTTAGGAATGGGATGCTGAATGTTTCTCCCATTGGCCGCAGTTGTTCCCCTGAAGAGCGCCTGGAGTTCTCTGAAATTGACAAGGTTTGTGATTTTACATAGTTTTTTTATTAGACAGTAATACAGCTGTAACATTGTTATTAACAAATAATTACATCTTTGGCCGATGTAATTCATTTCATAAGATGATCATGTTTTTATTTCACCTTTTTTGTACAGCACTTTATCTGTGAAAAGTGCTGTATGAATAGAGGTTACTCTTTTTCAAATACATATTATGGCTTTAGAGGAAAAGAAGCAGAGTGCCGCTGGATCACTGTGGTCGGATGATAAACGCTAGAAGATAGTAGATGGCAAATACACTTACAAAACAGGTGCTCTTCAAGCTTAGTGGGCCAGGCATACCAAAATCACAAAGGAGATAGGCTGAGGCACTCTGAATTTGCAGATAAAAAGTTTAATGGCGTGACCAACACGTTTCGACTCAGGGTGAGTCTTCATCACCCTGATGAAGACTCACTGACACAAAGATGCAGTACAAATAATGTAACACTAAACTAAACAGCAACAGTTTAAGACATTTTCACTGAAATACAGGCACAGTCTGTTGTTGGGACGGGATGCTGGTCTGTGACGCAAACAGACAGTGGTCAAACAAAGCAGGGCTTTCAAAGCGACAGCCTGTGAAAAGCAGGGGGAATACATCTATTTCATCAGTGTGAAATCTATCCAAATGTTCAATTCTACAAATCAGTGTAAATAATAATGACTATGGATAATTTAATTTTTTTGCTCAACAGAGGGAAAAGATCCGGGAGAAGTTTGTTGCTGCCCTGAAGGAAGAGTTTGCTGGGAAAGGCCTGCAGTTTACAAAAGGTGAGAAATACCTTCTAATCTAAAGGTTTTGTTCAGCACAGATGTAGATTTACAGGTTGTGCAATATTTGGTGCTGTTAGATTTAATCAAAATGTAGCAGGTGTGGAGAACTGGTTCTGCCGCTGTTGTCTCCTGTTCACAGTTCCCGCATGTATTAAAGTATTGCACACAAAAACATCCTCTCGCTACATCGTGGGGCGGTCCTTTTGTTTACCTTCGTGCTCCACAAGCCTCTGCGCATGCTGCATCACGTCCCAGTTCTAATTGTTAATCATTGTTTTTTCACATGGTTAGTGTTTAACCAAGACACTTTGGGACGTGAATCAAACATTTATCTAAAAATAATAAAGAACCTTTAGAATTAGCAAAGATGTATTAGTAAGATTTGTGTGCTGGATGATATAAGCGTTTCTCATCTAAACAAGCCGTCTTTATCTCCATACTATCTATACACTCTCAGCTGTTGTGACCTTTTAGTACACCTTGACAGTGTGACAGCAATTCATTTGGGTGGAGGGTGTGGACAAAATCAAAGCCACTGATTGGCTTCCCAGCTGTCATGTCCTGGCCTGCCTCTAAACGGGGGTAAAAGGATGGATCACAGCCTTTTTTTAAATGTTTGGACCCTCAGTTTTATTTGCATCATAATGTCCTTAATTGCAAACACTTCTATATGTACCCTTTTGAAACTGGGATAAGGCTTTTAAGCTATCAAGTATTTAGTAACTGGATAACGATGACCACCCGAGATTAAAGGTCACAGTGCAGGCGTCTTTACCTCAACAACAAATATCTTGTGATTTCTTGAAACATTTATGCCGATATAAGACTTAAGAACATTTGAACAATACTTTTGTAGTGATAAAGAAAGAAAACAAAAAACTGTATTGTTTCTGTCTAGTTGAATGTCATTCGGACTTGGCGATGCTGCTTCAAAAAGCATTCTCTGAAATATATACATTTATTTTCAAGAGGAATAACCTCTTGAGATGAACCATCTCGTTTTCAAATACCTCTGTAAATGTAATTTAAAGCGTCTATCATGAATAAATATTTTCTGTTCTTCGTAGGTGGCCTCATCAGCTTTGACATCTTTCCGGAGGGCTGGGATAAGAGACTGTGTCTGGAGGTACTGGAAAGGGAAGGCCTGGATGCCATCTACTTCTTTGGCAATGAAACATCAGATGTAAGTTTTATTTAATGCTGTTGTCCTAAAAACCCACACAGCTTTCATTCAGTTTCATAAAAGTTTGACCTGATGCTCAGTCATCCAGCAAAATTCACCAAAAAGTATAAAACAAAAACAAAAAACAAAAGTACCTCAAAAGGTTTCTGTTGAGATGCACTGTACAACATCCTCCTGTTGTTTAAGGTGCTCACTAACAAACTAAAGTTAATGTGATGTGCTATATTGTTATGCGCATCTACCACAAGGAGGTGCTACTAGTCTGCAAACACATCGTTCTGTTTTTCATTGATACTCACCAAATAGCTTTAATATTTTGATATGCCTTATTAATGATGTCCCTTTTCTTTGGAGGGAGGGAACGATTATGAGATTTTCAATGACCCTCGGACGATTGGCTTCACAGTTTTCTCCCCAGAGGACACAGCCCGGCTTTGTCGAGAACTGTTTTTTGACACGTCGTCGTAGGAATCCTGATACTCTACACTCATTGAACCTGTCCCTCTGCCCCTCCAGCCTGGCGTGCCATAACAAAGTGTTTAGTATGACAGCTAGCACCTTGACTCCACTCATATATTAACTCCTCATACGAAGGGACAGTTTCAAAGAAGGGGTTTGTTTTATATGTACCTTTTTAAAAAGGGACCATTGGAAATTGTAACAGTCGTTATGTTTCTGACGATACTATTGCAATCAATTTTATGCACTAACTGTTTTAAGCAAACCTTTATGATATTCAGTATTTTAAGTGATGCTCAAGATAAATTAAACAATGCACTAATAATGATACTACTTGTACAATTAAGTTGCAATCTAGTTGATATCAGTCTACCACTGCTAATAAGTTGGTGAATTTAGCTTTGTTATTTTTGAAGTGTCAGTAAAACATTCCAGGAGTTTTGATTTATAATAATTTTAACTCATCTGTGCTGAACATTTCATATGCTATGAGCTGATAGTGACTCTTACTGTGAAATTAATTTTTGTGACAAAGTTATTGGAAATTATAGAATTCATCCATGATTTTCTATATCCAAGCTTGAATATCCAAGCTTTCACAAGCTTTTAATGCCAAACTTAACCGACTAAATGAACTCACCAGTGGATTAAGCTACTGTCTTCTTCAAGACACACCGTCTGCCTGTTTATGTCTGTATTATGTAGCATAGTATGTTCCAATGCAACTTGAATTTCATTTGTTTTTCATGTAAATTATTTGTACTGCAAACTACTCCAGTCTGTTTAAGAATAAACGGTATGCACCAGACTCAGACACTCCAGCCTTTAATTACCAGAACATCAGTAATTTACATAATAATGACGTTGCTGTGTGTTAATGATTTTTATACTCTGTGATAATGTACTTGGTGCATTAAAATTGATTAAATTTAAATCATTTTACATGTCAATGTGGGTTTTTCTTTTACACTTGAGTGTCACATGTGACATGGAGTAGAGTAAATTCCAGTGGATTACTTTTTAAATAAATTTAGATTAATTATCTGTATAAACAAACACTGTAAGGTTCTATGTGCATCCACAGAGGTCTCAAGTTGTCTCATCCAATTGCTCGAGTAGTTCAGATGTGGTTGAGTCGCAAGTCCAAAATATCTTCAAGTCCTACATGTTCAAGTTCGAGTCACTCAGCCCAAGTCATAAATTCAGTCCATTTATGGAGAGGTTTCTTATTTTCCATGGAGTATTTACTTAATGTGTAGTTCTATTAATTTTCTGATAGTAACATATGTCTATTTTACCAAAACAAAAGCCTCGATTGCCAAAAGTTAATTTGTGAATGATATGCTTTAATGATCACACAAAGCTTCGATGAATAAGAAACCCCCATTTTGTCATCCACAAACAAAAGTGCTATCAGAAGTGACAAAAATAACAAGACTCAAGCTTTAATGTCGACCGACAGACAGGACACAGTTGTAACCAAACAATGGATATTTATATAACCAGGCTTATGTCATCGTCATGTATAGATAGAAAAGGTGATTTTTTTAATGTATTTATTTTACATTAGCTCCAGAGACTCATTTGTATGAAAGGAGTAGGTCCACATTATGAGTCTAGAGCAGTGCACTCAGGAAATCTGTTAAGTGCAAAGTACTTGAAGGGAATTCACAAATTATCATAAATAACCTAAATAAATACACACAAAAATAACAAAAGGAAGACACATTTGTTAAATGTATGTAAACAAATTATAAACTACATAGTTTATAATTTGTTTACATACATTTAACAAATCTTGCTGGACATTCCCTCTACACTTACTGCTCAAAACCTCTTTGTTCACCGTTTTTAGTAGCATTTCATAATGGCATGTCAAACAGCGCATTTTACATTTTTGTTCTCGTACTTTCAGAATTCATTCTGTCATCACCATTTCCTTTGCAATAATATATGCTGAGAAAACAAGTCAGCTGATCCATACTTGAACTCAACATGTGATCTCGGAAGTAAACAACAGCCGCGTGAAAGCAGAAATGAAACTCAATATGGGTAATCTAGTCACTGCTGGACAGATTTTGCTGGACTTTTCTTTTGGAAAAGCAGTTTCATAAAACCAGTAATGTCAGATATCGAGACTGATCTGATTCACCAAAAATGTGGAAAAAGACAACAACCCATATTTCCCAAAAGAATTGCGCACAAATAAAGTTAAAGTCCCCAATCTCTGAGTTGTTAGGGTCTACGAGCTGATGATTTGTCCAGACCAGGTTTCGTGCTTGCTCCCTGGGTTCAGATGAGTGATTTTGACATCCACAGCCTGCACCTTCAGATTCTTCGGCGGGACTCGGCACACTTTATATGTGACCTCATCGCCCTCGACCGGGACATACTCTCCATCCACGCTGAAACAGGAACATAAGACAACATGTCAGATGTGAAAAATGGTTATTTCTGTAAACAGGATCCTTTATGTGGCTGTATCTGGGGCAGTTCGGTGGTTTTCTGCAGTGTACCATAATTAAGCAGATAAGCAGGTCACCAAGTTCTTTGTACTGTATATGGTCCTTGCTTTTTCCCATGTCTTTGCCTTGTTTCTTTATTACAAACCTGGACCATCTCTCTTATAACAACTTCCCTTACACACAATTATCAATGCAGTCAATGTCAACACAGCCATGTAAAGTCAAAAGACACTATGCACTTACCTCAAATCAGTCATTTTAAACAGAACCCTCAGCGTTCAGACTGTGTGGCAAAATCAAATTATAACAAATTTGAAACAGATTTTGCCACTCAATGTAAAATGTTGTGACTTACTTTCTTGTCTATTTGCTGTTAAAGTTGAGTTAATAGTTGGAATCGATTTACTTTAAACCCTTGTGCGATGATGTGCTATCAACTCATAGAATAGGGTGACCTAAAATATATTTATTGCCATCTTCCCGGTTATTAAAATTTCACTTGTTTGCTTTTTTCCTTTCTTAAGTTCTCTACTCTGCCCTATATACTTCCCTGGAAAACGTGTGTAATTTTGACTTATTGCAGTTGTCTCCATGTCCCGGGACAGTTAAAGCAGTCCTAGTTTTCAGCACAGCACTGCGGCACTGTTTATGCCATGTTTAACCATTATATTCTGCCTTTTGTGTGTGAATTTAAGCCTGAGCGCGCCGACACTTACTCTGAGATGTGAACAAAGATGTCCTCTCCACCGTGCAAAGGCCGGATGAAGCCGTGACCCTGAGACCTGGAGAAGTTTTTACATACTCCTTTGAACACAGGGCCTGAGTGAGCACGCACTGTCCTGCAGCAGATGGAAAAACACTTTCAGAGAGGCCAGTGACAAACAGATAAGGCTTTGTTGGTAAAGAATTGAGAAAAGACGAAACGGTTCATTGATTAATCTCTGCTCATCTGCCACAACTGAATTGGAGTAAAACTGTTACGGACTGTTAGGGACATAAAGTACAATATACTGAAGAAGCCTGTGCGATAGGAGAATTAATGCAATATTTGATAACCGTCTTGAATATTGCAAAAGAGATATAGTCGCAATATTTCACTAAACACAGTACAGTCCATTCAATTTAAACAAAATTTGTTAGCAATTTGTTTTGTTTTTGTTAATTCATCAGATACTGTCAAAACAAAAACAAATAAATCAGGACCAAAACAAGGTAAAAAAAAATGGAACTAACAAGAACAAATGTATAAAATTTAACTTTTGCAACTTACTATGTATTTTTGTTTTAGGCTGTTTTAGCAAAAAATATTAAAATCTCCGTCCCATGGAAGAGCACAGTGATTTTGCAATATATTGTGGCTTCTTGTGACCGTCAGGTCCATAAATATAATATCTTTATGGCTCTATAAACCACCACAATGAATTTCAAAGGAAACAACAAAGATCCATCTAAACTGCAGACTTTCAGCTTTGAGAGTAGTTACATCCAAATCAGATGATCGGTGTAGGAATTACAACCGTTTATATGTGACCTTCCCACTTTTCAAGGGACTATAAGTAATGGCACAATTGGCTGCTCAGTTGTTCCATGGCCAGGTATCTGCTTTTCCCCTCAAACCCATCAGAGAGATAGCAAACACATTAGGCGTGGTTAAATCAGCAGTTTGGAACATTATAAAAAAAGAAAGAAGCTGAGCTGAAAAACACCAAAAGAAATAATTCTTTCCCTAGTGAAGAAAAGCCCTTCACAACAATAGGTCAGATCAAAAACACTCTCCAGGAGGTGGGTCTGTGTGTGTCAAAGTCAACAATCAAGAGAAGACTTCACCAGAGAGAATACAGATGATTAACCACAAGGTGTAAACCACTGGTGAGCCTTAAAAACAGGAGGCTGATTAGAGTTTGCCAAAAAACATCTAAAAAGCCTTTACAGTTCTAAAACAACATCCTAGGACAGATGAGACAAAGATAAACTTGTACCAGAGTGATTTGAAGAGAAAAATATGGAGAAAGAAAGGATCTGCTCATGATTCAAATCATACCACCTAATCAGTGAAACATGGTGGTGCAGCATCATGGCATGGGCTTGTATGGCTACCAATGGAAGCGGTTCCCTTGTATTTATTGATGATGTGATTGTTGACAAAAGCAGCAGGATGAATTCTGAAGTGTTTCGGGCAATATTATGTGCTCATATTCAGCCAAAAGCTTGGACGTCGCTTCACAGAGCAGATGGACAATGACACAAAGGATACTGCGAAAGCCACCAAAGAGCTTTTTAAGGCAAAAAAGTGAAATGTTATTAAATGGCCAAATCAATCACCTGACATGAATCCAATTGAGCTCCATTTCACTTTCTAAAGACAAAACTGAAGGATAAATGCCCCAAGAACAAGCAGGAACTGAAGGCATTTACAGTAGAGGCCTGGTAGAGCATCACCAGGGATGAAACCCAGCGTCTGGTGACGTCTATGCCTTCTAGACTTCAGGCTGTAATTGACTGCAAGGATTTGCAATCCCCCCTCCTGGAACCGCCACCTTAACGTGTTGGAGGGGTTTGAGCACCCGAATAATCCTGGGAGGTATGTTGTCGGGGGCTTCGTGCCCCTGGTAGGGTCTCCCATGGCAAACAGGTCCTAGGTGACAGGTCAGACAAAGAGCGTTCAGAAGCCCCTTAGGAGGAGGAGCCATAGGGGCTGGTGCAACGACCTGGCAATGGACAAGTGGAAGAAAATGGATGGATGGATGGATTTGCAATCAAATATTAAAAAGGAAAAAGTTTGATGTATAATTGTTACTTTGTCCCATTATTTTTGGTCCGTTTTCAGTGGGAGCACAAATACAAACGGTTGTAATTCCTACACCATTAATCTGATTTGGATGTAAATGGCCTCAAATTAAAGCTGAAAGTCTGGAGTTTAAGCACATCTAGGTTGTTTGTAGAGCCAAAAAGATGAAGAGTGAGTCGATGTCCCAATATTTAGAGACCTGTCGGAAGATATTGCGTCACCTAATACTGAGATGACTGTACTGATAATACACTTGAATGATAAGAGAAAGTATTCATTCTATTCGTGTGATATTAAAGATAGGTTATGTGAAATACGCACTAAAACAATAAATGTAAACACAAAAAAATTTGAATCACCCAAAAAAGTTTGAACAATTTCTGCAATTTTGAGTAAATTGACTTTACAATTATTATCAGTAAACTCAGATTTAGTCTAAAACATGCTTTTTTCATCTGGGGCATACAGTGTCATGTTTGTGTCTATATTAATATTTTGATTAAAAAACGCAGTTACAGTGGCCAATATGATAAAAACTAAATACTGAGCATTATTATTATTTTTTTTATTATCCCTTATTATTTTAAAATATATGCACAAATATAACAATTTAATTTAAAAATACACATTTAGATTCTGTGGCCATAAGACCGTTGGAAGAGTTAAAAGAAAAGAAAAGAAAAGAAAAGAAAAGAAAAGAAAAAAAAGAAGAAAAAAAAAGAAAAAGAAAAAAAAAGAAAATAAGAAAAGGTCCTAACAAAATGGAAAATTCACAAACTGTTCGTTTCTGAAATTGCTTGTCAGGTACCCCTTAAATTCCCCCATAGACCCATGCTGGGTCTATGGTCATATTCCAGGACGTTAAGCATTTGTATAGCCAGAACAAAACACGACCTCCGCACTATACCCACCATAGGCAGCGTCCCATCAGGCAGCACATAGTTCGGTCGGCGCACATTATAAGGTAGAACCTTTTGTGTAGGACGGTATTGGTCCAAAGCTTTGGGTGAAAGCCCATGATACATTTTATAAGCAAAACATGACAGAGCAAAATTACGTCTTGTTTGCCGTGTGATCAAACCCAGCCTTCTATAGTGCTCAGGTGCTATTTTTGCACGGTATGGCAGCTGGAGAATTATGCGCATACATCTCCGCTGTAGGCTTTCTAAACAATTCACCAATGTTTTTCCAATACCACATAGCAACACTGAGCAGTACTCCAATCGAGATCTGATGTAGGCCTTGTATATACGCAGCAGTAGTTCTTGCTTCTCGGTGGCAACTTTGTCTTAAGAAGTCTCAGAACAAAAATTTCCTTACGAGCTGCTTTGCAAGTCTCCTCGATGTGACGCTTAAATTTGAGGTCACTCGTAAGAATGACCCCCAGATGTTTTGTCTCATTTGAGAAGGGAATGGTCTGACCCTCAAACACAACCTGGTTGTTTAAGCGGCTGGCATATTGCTTTGTGAAGCACAGACACGCCGTCTTAGAAGCATTGAACTTCATGCCCCAGGTTTTGGTCCAACGGCTAGCAGTAGCCAACGCATAATTCAGACCAGCAATGTGGGTAAACAACATTGTGAATAAGCTCTAGTGTTCAATTGCTTTTTTTTCCTGGTTTATTCTAAAATGAGATTCCAAGTACAAGACAACAAACTCATCCCCAGCCAGACTCCTTGTATTTAGCACTTCTCAAACTCTCAGAGAATATGACATACTCACGCTGAGTATGTGCGGGTGCGTTTGGTGGGCAGAGGGCTGGGCAGGTCCCGGGGCAATGGTTCCTCTGCACCCTCCTTCCACACCCGACTACCCTCTCTCAGGAAGGGGAAGGACAGAGTCAGTGAGGCACTGGGGGAGCGCAAGGGGGAGCGCAGGGGGGGCTCAGAGGAAGATGAGGGGTCTGCCATCTCAAACACAAGGAAGGTCCCGATGTAGCCCCAGGCTGCAGGCTGGTCACACTAGTGGTCCGTCTGCCTCCTGGCACTGATAACCAGGTCAGTGCTGTCGCTTCAAGTCTGTCAGAGGGCCTTGCTGTGGAGGAAAGAGCTGTAGGGAGGGGATGGAAGGAGGACAGTGGGTTATCATATGGCCTCAAAACTCCACAAGAAAGAGCACTCAACATAGAGGCCAAATCTGAGAAACAATATCTGCTACAATAGTGAATATATAGGCCTATAAAATTGCAGTCTATAGGCCTACCTAAGAATTGCAAATCCTGATGACGTACATACCATTACTATGGTATGTACTATTCTCAGAAATGTAAAACCATGGCTCACAATAGCCTGTAATCTATATTTTTTATTTATATATTTCATTCATAAAACACAATCCAGGTTTTTGTGCTTTCACTCAGCAAAATCAATGTAACTTCAAATCAAGGGGAGGCCTAACCTACTGTGAAACTAAAGAAAACATTCCTGTTTCAATAAAATTCCTTAACTAAGCTGACAATTGGAGCAGTAATTTATTATTGATATTATACAAAATGCCAGTACTAACGTCGACACACGTCGACAAAGCATTTCAAAAGTGCTTCATTGTCATTGTTTACTACATAGCCCTTGTAGTAACTGATGTGTAGCAAGGATGCCCTGTACGCCCACTCCCCCTCTAAACGTGACGACGTAGCCGCACTGGGGCCCCCATATGGCCTGACGTCAGATCAGCTGCAAAAGCGCACCACTGCGCACGTGACGTCAGTGGCAGAGGAACATACACCACAGCAGTGGCAACAAAAACCTTAAAAATGTGATTTCATTAATTGATCAAACACCACTCTTAACGGGCAGAGAGCATATCCAATACCACAATAGTACAACACTCAAACACACAAATGAAATCACAAAACCAACTGAATGTGGCTGTGTTTTTAATGTCCTTTTTTAATGTGTCCCTGTCTTTGTATTTGTACTGACTCTCCTCCAAGTCAAATTTCTTCCTCTGACGACAAAATAATAAGAAATGAAATTAAATATTGAGCCTTGTACATCAGCTAATACATTTATAGGGTTAGGTTGTAAATGTAAATGAAATTGTTTTCACAAAATGGCATGCTTACATTTTAAATACAAAACAGCATTCCAAAGATATACAAATGCATTGTAAACTTGCCTAAATGTCTCGCTTTGATTTCATGGAAAGTATTTTTATTGCCAATCGGCATGTGCACCAATCTAAGTTTGTGTACATGTAGCAGCCCCAGGACACTTTTTGCTTCAAAACATACTGACCCAGCTGCAGAGTATCCTGGTTCTTAACCACATGATCTCTTTACATTTATTGCCTAAAGAGCATGCAACAGAAACAATGGTCCCAACCTAAAAACAAAGCCACAAAGGCACGTCCTTTTGCACAACAAATATCCACAAACATTACTTACCGTATCGGCCGGAACAGACGGCAGGAGACGACTAGTGTACGCGAGAGCGTATTTTAAGTTGCTGTGAATTATATAACCGCTATTTAAATAAATAAGTCGCGTAAATCCGCACAGATCACCGGAAAACCCTGATGTGCCCGTGCGCGCGAGGCGAGTCTGCGCAGCTGGCGGAGATTCCGATGGCGTGATGCTACTCGCTCCTGCAGTCCCCGTTAGGCATCGATCTGCAGCCTACGGAACAGTATGCTCAGTGTACAAGGCAGGCTACTTCCGCTTTGTGTCGAGCTGTTATTGCCCCATTACAGATTCCATGCCACCTACAACTAGTCATGACACACAATAACAAGCACTTTGAATGTTTGGTAGGGAAGCTATTGTCATCATTAAAATAATACTCTATTAACTCTAATGAGTATATTACAATGTTGAAATGTGTAAACATCTGCAGTTTGTCAAATCTGTTTAGCACTGAAAACATTTAGCAAGCTGAGACACATGAGCATAATTAAAACAGGACAGGTCTGCTCCTGAATAAACACACGCTTGCACATTTTCTGCAGATTAGATGCCAATATCAAACATTGCAACAGTGCTATTGAGATCACACACACACACACACACACACACACACACACACACACCACACACACACACACACACACACACACACACACACACACACACACACACACACACACAACAAACACACACTTGATTTAGTTATGTGGAGTTTTAACTGAGTCTAAACAATAATGCATGCCTACCATCTGTTCTGTGCATTATTTTTTTTTTAATTAAAGTTCCCAAAATGTACCCTACAGACAGACGTCACGTGAAAAAGGCCAGTTCAAGGCTATACTTGTACACAGAGCAATAACACATTTTAAGTCTTACTCCCTTCTCGTCTTTATGTCAACATTAGCCTGACTTAACACATTCTCTAAACTGTGGATAAAAATAGGACACAAAAGACAACGGGTCAATAAAAAATAAAAATGCTGTGTGTTTTTATTCTGCTTCCAAATGAATCTGCATAAAAATAAAATATTCAATTGTTGTGATAATATAAACTTGAGGCACTCAAAATATATTATAAATGTGTAAAGTAATGTTTTCTCATATTTTTGTCTTTTATAATGGCTTGGTTGCTTGATTAATTGTTCCACCATGACAGCAGCCCCAATCCGGGTTCAGAAATGGTCCCCTGTAAAGACAAGAGGTAGAGTTAAAGGTGCCGAAGTGATTAATGAGTAATGTAACTTTTACTTTGAGATTATATTATATATATATATAATAATATATATATATATATATTACACATACTCACACATATTATTTCAGGTGAATTAAACGGGATGTTGTCCCATTGCTGTACATTGTTTGTATTTGTAGAAAATAAAAATAAAAAGGTGTTGTTGCAGCATATTATGTGTGATTATAAACCCAGAAGATGCACCGATGCTTAAACAACTAGTCTGATAGAGGGTCATAATGTAAACATTACTGGCTCATAGGAATGGGTGATTACAGTGATTTTAGGCTCGATCTGATACTAAATAGTACTAGGGCTAGCATCGAGATTATCGATCCGCCACAGATACCAATGTGTTTCGCATTAAAATGCATTTGACAGTGCAGCCAGTAGTCTGGTGGTTAAGGCTGCTGCACATGACAGATTTCTGTTTCCAGAGTCTTGGGTTTGAGTCCCAGCTCTGACAGTTTGCTGAATGTCTCTCCCTGCTCTTCTCCCTTTTCACCGTGTTGTTCCATCTAATCTTCTGAGCCTGTTTTTAAATCTGTTCTTAAAACGCACTTGTTCACTTTGGCTTTTGACACAGCCTGAGATTTTGACATTTTATCAGATTTTATTCATTTGTATTTGATGCACATTTCGTATTGTATTTGATCTTATGTTTTACCTTTGTAGCACTTTGGTCAACTTAGTTGTTTTAAAGTGCATTATAAATAAAGTTCCCATAATAAAGCCTACGTGGCAAAACATCCTTTAAAAAATGCATTTGACACTTAGGACACTAGCAGAGCAATTTCCTATCAGGAGTGAAAAAGAATGAGAATAATGTGTTCCTTCTAGTTTCTTTTTGTGTGAAGTTTGCATGTTCTCCCTGTGTCTGCATAGGTTTCCTCTGGGCACTCTGGTTTCCCTTACCACTCAAAACATGTACAATAGGCCAGGATGAATGAGAGTGTGTTTGAGAGTGCGACTGTGGGACAACGGATGCAAAATAACCTAAGGCTACAATCAGGAGTGGTGTGTTCATTAACATGCACTGCCCCTACCAAATAGACCAATTATTAAAATAGTTTTCCAACCACTGATCTAACTATTCACAAGAACAACAAAGCATGAAAATATTAAAATATATATATATATATATATATTATATATATACACACACACACACATGAATAAATATTATATATAACATTTTAAAGAAAAGATATTCAGACATTAGGATCAATACTTTCAATACTGGAGTTACTACCGAGTCACTCTGCTCTCTGTTCTTACACACAATGAAGAATGGGAATGTTTCTTATGAATGTAATTGCCATGACAACACATTTATCTTCTGAAAAAGAAAGTACCAGAAGACCAAAAAGAGAGCATGGCGTGTGCATAATTACTATAAGAGTGTAAGGCGCTTCCTTCTTCTCCACAGCGGCCTCTGGTGGTGGAGCTGTGGACTGTCCCGGTTGGGATGATGTTTGTTCACTAGATGTGGCTGGTCCCGTTGGAGAGGTGTCGACAAAAACCTCGTCTGTTACTCTGAAGCGAATCTCTTCCCCCTGGTCCATGTAGAGATCATGAGCTCCTTCATCAGTCTCATATTCCCACAGCCAGACCTGCTCGGCCTCATCACTGCAGCTGCTGTTAAGGAGAATCTGGAAATAATGTGTCCCGTGATGGTACACTTCTTTATTGGTGCAAAAATAATTGTGTTAAATAAATTATTATTTACAATATGTAATATTGTAAATATTTGTAATGGAAATGAAGGAGACCCCAGGCAGAATAGCTCCTGCAATAAGTCAGGCGCTAATAGAGCTCTCAATAAAATTAAATGAAAAACTGGATGATATTGACACACCTTGCGAAAAATGTACAGATATGGCAGGAGTAAGTAAGTTTGTTTGGTGGAGGGTCTGATTCTAAGTATCAGTGTAATAGCTTACGAAATAAATGCCCTAAAAGTGCGAGTCTTCTCTCCCTGGAAATTTAAAATCGCTTCATTAAATTATCAGTACTTTGTTAGGTATTTGATGTGTGCAATCAATCAATTTCTCAAATCATTTATAGGCTAGAGTGTCCCATTGATATGTCATTCTGTGTGTGTGTGTGTGTGTGTGTGTGTGTGTGTGTGTGTGTGTGTGTGTGTGTGTGTGTGTGTTTTCGGGTATAATAACACAAATTAAATGCTGCTATGGTTGTCTTTCTATTGTGCATTTTAACTCCTAATCTCAGACCCACCACATGTCCCACTTTTACAACATCTGAGGTGGTCATCCGCTTTAACACTCAGCACAAACCACATTTCACGCAGATGCACAGAGGGTCAGGATACAATTTTGCAGGCTGCTGAAGAGACTCTGGCGGAATGAGGATGTCATCAAAGAAACCCATAGTTACTGTAAAAAGAGGACTCAGTGAGGGCTATTCAGGTCCAGTGCAAAACATCATACTAGGACTATTAAAATACATATGATGACTATTTGTAGTAACACATATTTAATGTTTTTTGGAGCATTAAAGCAATTATTTCAAGGTAATACACTTCTTATGTTCTTAAATTAAAGAAGGCTATTCTGAAGATAAGTGTGCAACTTTCCAATATCCAGAGAGCATGTGACTAGAATAAGTTTATAAATAGTCACTGATCAAAATGCTGTTACCGTGAACTCCCTCTTGACTGCAGTATTTGATCTTGCCAACAAGGACTTCATCAAGGAAAGGATGGAAGACTACATACCTGAAATGTACTGTGTAGGGAACAGATTACATTTAAACAAATCCAATGAACACAACTTTGACAACATTTCCTTTAACATACCCTTAGTGTGTGAGGCTCCATCTCCCGGAAATATGTAAGAATCCTCTAGTTTAGTGATGTCATACAGACAGATACACAGTCCAACATTGTAGACAACCTGAGGCAGCACAAGAGAAAGGCACAACCATGTAACCACAGTGACCGAGAGCCATTTAGTTGTGTACATTTATTAGGGATGGAGAGAGAATTCTGTCTTCCTTATCCCATTTCAGTAGTGTACGCGAAATTATTTGAGCTTGTCCCCAAAGAGAAATGTGTCTTCTTTTACTCATCCTTCGATGCCATCGCCCAGGGACCCATCTCCAGCTGTGGAGCCAGGCTGATGGTCAGAATCACCTGGCTGGAGGATCACCTATTGAACATGTTTTTAATGGTATGGGAAACCGGAGACCCGGAGGAAACCTACGCAGACACGATGAGAACATTTGAGTCGGCCATCTTTACTGCCTTGGGCAGATGTGGCAGCAGTGGGTGCCACGAGTGTGATGCCAAGCACCTACTGCAACTGCTCACGTTCATCGAGACAATAGGTGTGTTAAAGTTAAAGATGAACCAGACTGGTCCAGACCTTGCAGGCGAGCTGCGCATGCCGGTCAAATGTGTCCAAGATACCACCGCCTTGCCTGCGCGACGGTACCAGTATTCACACCTGGGAAGTTTCGGTCAACACATGCGCTGACAGCGGACTGACAGATGATTAGGTCTGACTTCTTTTTGATAGAAACGTTTCGCCTTGAAGCTCCACTGCCTTCTGCCTCCTCTTTTCTCATCACAGCAATCTACTCTCCAGAACTGCTTAATATTTGACCGAAAGTACCATGGATGTGTCCAACATATACATTTAGCAGAAGTTTATTATCCATTTTTTATCCTAAACTGTAAAGCTGATGGTGAGGCGTCTGTTTGGTGAGTGGGAGAAGCAGAAATGTGTTCACAAACTTTTAAAATAGTTTTGTTCACACACTCATTCTAACAAACACGAGAAGCTACGTGATTTGAGGCTCCTCTCTGTTCTCGCGGCCGTGATGACCGACTTGATTCCAGGCGCCTTTCACCATCACCGCCCTCGTCTCCTCAGCTGCCACCGCCTGCTCTTGCCTCCATTCCAGGCGAGGCGCACTTCATTTTAAACACACCTATTGGCATGAATTCTTAGTTATTACAAATGAAAAAGCCACGCTACACTGTTTAAAACTGACAGCTGTGAGTGTTAAATGGTCAAACATTAGGCTCCGAGAAGCCCAAAGGAAAACCAAAAGAACAACCTGAAGTGTCGGTCAGTTATTACGGACTTTGTAGACTGGTGCGAGCGCAATCACCTGTGCCTGAACACCAGTAAGATGAAGGAGATGGTGATCGACTTCAGGGGGAGGACACTACAGCACACACCAGTGAACATCCAGGGGGAGGACATTGAGGAGGTGGACAGTTTCAAGTACATGGGTCTTCACCTCAACAATAAACTGGACTGGTCCCACAACACCAACAAGAAGGGCCAATGCCTCCTCCACCTTTTGAGTAAACTGAGATCCCTCAGAGTGAACAGGCCTCTGCTCAGGAGGCAGGACTTTTTATTACTCTGTGGTAGCCTCTGGTAACCACTACACTGCTGTGTGCTGGACAAGAACAGACTGAACAAGCTGGTCAGAAGGGCCAGCTCTCATCCACTGCACAGGACTGTAGAGGAGCTGAGCATCTCCTTCAGTGGAGACTGAGACATCCTCAGTGCAAGCTCTACCGCAGCTCCATCATCCCCACTGCTGTAAGACTGTACAACACCTAATGTAACTCATGTGCAGTAACTATGCAAATCCACGTCCTCTGTATCTGTGTCACTTCATCAACCACCTGCACCAATTTATTTATATCCCATTTTCCTGTCTAATTTGCACCCCGAGTGTATTTGAGAGCTGATGCAACAAGTGAATTGTAAGTAACTGAAATAAAGTGCTATCTTATCTTCACAGGCAGAGACGCACCTTGTTGGCCAGTTTTTTGTTGAGCTCCTCCGCTATAGCGTCGTTCAGTTGTTTGTGGAAGTCCCATGGACAGATGCGAACAGTGTCCACCATCTCCACCAGCACGAACATGGTGCAGGCCGGGCTGCGGCCCACCGTCAACACATCAACAACACCGCTCCAGTTTCAATGCGACATTTTCTTTCATTTTAGTCTAATCAATAAATTGTTACTCCATCTTATAATTCGGCTAAACACATGAACCATTGAAGTAAATATGAGACATGAACCCCCAGTTATCCCCGCGTGAACTGTTATTTTACGGCATGTCGTAACGCTTAAAGGCACAGTAGCCCTTCTGGATTTTGTGCGCTTATACCTATGACCAAATCTTTGGTTGTATTTTGTTAAAAAAAATAAAATAAAACTGCATGATTTAGCATAAGTCAAATAATTATATTATACGTAGACTCTATAAGCTAACCACCGCTACAACAAATTCTACAAAGCAAACCACAAATCAAACAAAATTAAGAAAAGGCTTTTGCTTTATTATGAAGCACTGTAGTTATTTTACTCACTAATATGAGCTGCAAAATATTGATTAGTATATAATTACAATTTATTCAACATACAACATATTCCTAAAAATAAAACAAAAATCCTTTTATCTTTTTAAAGAATGAATGTCATAAACAGCAAGGAAGTCTCATCAAACAATCTCTGAAACAAAATTAATTTGTTGTAAAAAAGCAACACCAAGTTAACTCTTCCTATAGCACACCTTTTAAATGCTGCTCAAGCACTTAGCATTGTCCCTAGAATGCTAACAGATAGACGTATATATATAAAACCGAAATGTTTAATAGGCTATAATTCACACATTTCAGATTGTTTGATCTGTTCAACCAGCTGGAAACCATAGAGCGCATAGGGGGACAGACAACCACTCTATTTCGAATAAACTATGCAAATGATTCCATGGCATATTGATTGTAAAGTGAGTAAACCACATTGCAGGCCAATAAATTTGCTGCAGCAGCAGAATGAATTACCTCATAATAAGCATTACAGATAGAGACAGGACTGGGTGGGCTGCAGCTGTGCCCTGAGCGATGTACATTTGCTAAAACAGTTATGTAAATTAGCACTGAAGCAGTTAATGCAAATATACATTTATGGGCAATAAATACATTTAGTGCAGTTTCTGTAAATAAGTGGTTATTTCCGCAACAGGTGTGTGTGTATATATGTGTGTGTGTGTATATATATAACCAATATATATATATATATATATATATATATATATATATATATATATATATATATTGGTAGCATTTGCAACTGATTTATGTCACAATAAATTTCTACAATGATTTATAGTGTCAGTACTGCAGTCAACATTAAAGTGCACGCATCTTCACTGTAACTCTTCCTTGCATGTTTATGCGTGTATAGTGTGTGTGTGTGTGTGTGTGTGTTTTTTCCATCCACAACAACTGTAATGGCCCGTCCCATAGGCAATACTTTCCTCCAGGCTGCAGATTGCTGAGGCTTCTTCATCTGGTTAAGGGGCGGAGCCAGCCTTGAACCATTCAATCTGAAGGTGTGATTAAGAGGAATAGTGTCCTTGCTGCCATCACCGTGTTGGATTACTGTTGTCAGGAGCTGCGGCGGCAAAACAAGTGATTCATTACTACTAAAGTGGTCGTATTTTGGGTCCATCACTATTTGCGATGTGAACTATTTTATGAGTCATGGGCTTACCTTTACCGGAGCAAAAAACATAGGACCAATGATAGAAATGTTGTCATCTGGGTGGATTTTGTCGTAATCCAGGGGCTCGACAAAAGTCAGGGGTAGTAGACCTTGCTTCTTTAAGTATGTCTCTGTAAAAAATAAAATAAAAATTATATTATTACATATTTATTATATATTATATTGTTAGTGATATCTGCAAAATGTTCGCTATATTCTTTTGTGTACTCGGAGAAGGGATGTTTTGCCGATCAGGAGTATCTCACTTACACGCAACCTCAAAGTCATGGAAAAAAACAATGCACCTGAGTCTTACTGTCTGGTTGATATTGATTTGTATTTGTCCTGATGCAATTACTGTCCTCTATACAATGGCAATCTTGAAATTATTTGTCTAAAATTTAAATCCAGAAACAGTTTGGGAAATTTCACCATTGTTCATTGACATTGTTGACAGCCCTGATGAGCAGGTTAGAGATCACACTGTATGGTTGAAGGGACAGCCACTGGGCAAACACTGCTGAACTGAAGCATCCCCATCTGAGCTGCAGTGTCCTGCATAACCACTGTCTGAATGCAGGTGATTATGTGCTTCCATAGTCAATCCCCAATCCCACTGGATCATCCAGGTGCCATAGATCTTTTAAAATAATAGAATCTGCAATTTAAAAAAGATTTCCTCTGTAATAAAAAGGCGACTCATTAACTGTAATTTGTACAGCAGTAACAAGTGTTTCATTTTGTTGGGAAAATAATGGGCACTGGAATAAACAGTGCACTGCCAAATCAGTTAACAATTTTACAATATTGTAAAATATTGGATCAACCACCTGTATGACATTATTGTTGTCAAAAATTAATTTTATATCATGGCTTTATGCTGATTTCATGACAGCACAGAATAACAGATTTTATTTTCTTGTAATTTTCGCTCCCTAAAATGTTTTTTTTCCCTATTCTTTTGTTAAGAAATCCCTTAAAATATTTTTTTTTTAAAGAAGCACCTCTCCCATTGAGTAATGTTGCTCAATGCTCTCCAGTGTGAGGTAAAATAAAGGGCAATTTACAACAGGTAACAATAAATAAGGATCTTTTGAGAGACTAATTACAGCCCAGTATAACCTTGAAATTACCGTCCAACATCCCACATTGACCCCTTTTATATTGTGTGACACAGAGATTAACAACGAAAGAGAAATTATGTGATCCCAGAATAGGACTCTGGCAGAGTACAATCGGAGTCAAACGGGGACACTTCCTAACAGCAAGAAGAAGAATACAGTCCAGACTGTAAAGAGCGATAATCTGAGATCTGCCAGAAACAACGACTTTACACGGAGTGCGAAAGTGAAATCATTTTAGACTTTCAATAAGTAAAAAAACAACTTTCTTGCCCTCTGTTTTCAGACAACAGGACACCATTTTGTTTGTTTGTCGCAGTAAAGTGACGTCACAGCTTGATTACTATTTATTTTATTTTATTTTATTTTATCTGATCTGATTTCTTTTATTCATTATATATTTATTTAAAAAACATATGATTGTCAATAAAAAAACATATCCTGAAAAATGCTATTTCACTGTATTAGCAAATAAATAACTTGTTAAGTGTATTGTTTTATGATAATTTACTTAATCATAATTGCAATATGCCCAACTTGAAATAGTTTAGACCAGTGGATATCACACCATTAACCACTTTATAAGATATTTGACCTTCAAAATAGCGTATATACCAATATAATACCTTATATTTGGAACCTGCCTAAAAAATTTATATTATTTATAAACTGAATGTAAACCATACCTAAATGAAATCTCTAATCAAAATGACCATGAGGATCACCTGAGAAGTCCTGTAGAGCCACCAAGTGCAGAATTACAGGTTTAGACCTATGAAAGAAAGAAAGAAAGAAAGAAAGAAAGAAAGAAAGAAAGAAAGAAAGAAAGAAAGAAAGAAAGAAAGAAAGAAAGAAAGAAATTTATTTTCATTACATATATTCTGACTAATGTGCCTCTCGTTGTTGTTTTCCATTTTATGGTCAAGGAACAGTATGGTCAATGGTCCCAACAAATACATAGGCTAATAAAAGTAATAAAGTATTTTAACTCATAGAATTAACTTTCCTACGTGGCTCTAGGGCCAACATCTCCACTGAAAGTAGCACAGACTACTGTAAACAACCACTCCAGACTAAAATAAACTAAAAATAAATAAATAAATAAATAAAATAAAAAAGTAGGCTAGTATGCCAACAAAATAGCCCAATCCCCCCAAAAATAAACCTGGCTCTATTATTTATTCAGATTTTGTTCCCAGATACTTTGGACATTTTAATACCTTCAGAAAACTTACTAAAGATTTTTTTTAAATGTATGTGATTTATTGAATCTATAAATGTAATTATTAATTCCCTCATTCATCAACTGCAGTGTCTCTCCTTAATTTGATTGTGCTTTCATTGTCATCCACCAAAGGGCCATGGGGTGAACTCAAGTGTTTGGAAAGAGAATGTGAAGAAATAGGTTAAATTGTAGAAATAAATAATAAGGGGGAAATACCTGTAGGCCAATCAAATAGCCTACTCAAGTAGTGATAATAAAGGTAACCTCCCATTCACATGAAATAGTGTTGATATAATATCATGTATTTTCAATCCTCACCACACTTATCTTTAGAAGGACCCCATTTCCCAAACGCCACTGCTGAAAAGTCAGGATGCTGCATGTCTGTAACCCAATAATATGTGGGTCCTCCCCCATATCAGCCAATAGAAACTCTGTTGCTATCACCGCTTATATTTTTAGAAAATTGGTTGCTGCTCACTGCTGTAAGGCAAGTACAAATATCCATCCGCCAAACAAATTAGAGCCACGAAGAAAACTGAGCTTGGATCTCGTAATGTAGACTTTACTCGCGAGCCAGTCGTGCTTTTGTATATTCCTGTAAGTGTTTTTGTTGTTGTTATTGTAGGAGAAATGGAATGTGCGTTCATTCTAGTCGAATTATACAGGGCTATTTATTTTATTATTTGTTTTATTTATTAAAGCCGTTATGTCTTGTGCAAAAATTATAAAATACGTCATCGAAGAAATTACCTTTTATAAATATTGTTTTTATAATAATGATAACTTGCAGCTGCCCTTGTAAGAGGAAAGTAGTCCGCTCCGTCATGGGGGTGTGGGCGAGTCATAGTGTATAAATACGCCGCGTTGTCAAACAGTAAAGTTTCGGTGGAAGCTCCGTGCAAAGTGACAGCGGGTAGCGGCCAAACTGAGAGGGCTTTTCCAGCTCCAAGACGGGTTTTAAAGGCGTATGGTGACATTATCCCGGGCACTCACCTCCGCACAAGGACATCAGCTTTTCCAGCACGTTCTTTTAGCCCTTAGAAGAGGCAGGAAGAAAGACGTAGCGCGAGCATCACAAATAACGGTAAGCTACGTGAGGATGACTAAATGACTTTTCTATTTGGTGAAATCATATGATCTTATTGTGTAAGAAACGATCGTGTGCAGTGGTTGCAATCATCACAATGCTGACCAAATTATTGTCACAAGAACAATCAAAAATAGCTCGTAATATCACACACTGGTTAAAGTTGATTTGCCAAAGATCGTTGAGTTTTCATATTGATTAGTGTTTATTTTGCTTTATTTACTTGCTCGATGCCTTAAGATGCCCCATTGATTATCCACTTTCTCGCACCATCGGTGGTGTGAAACAGATTACGCATATCGTCTTCAAAATAGTTTTTTTTTTTTTTTGGTCTGAAACCCGTTGCCTTTGGTGCTGTGCTGACTAACCCAGGGCAGTCTCCAGGTAGGCTAGTCTTTGTTTATCTTTTCATCCATCTGGACCAAGCCTTTATCACTATATGCAGTATGGACATTGGCTTTTTAGGTAATGACAAATGGGTTCATAGTTCACATATTTAGGTGATAATTTGACCAAAAACAGCGAATCATAAACAATTATTTTGCTCTGTTTTGTATCTTGTTGTTTTGTAGCGTTTCTGTAAATACTTTGCTGGACACTGTAAGGCTACCACACACTTGGAACTCTCATCATTAATCCATGCAAACCAAAATAACAGGAGCAGCTGCCATTGCTTTAAAAGCTGTTGTACTGAGCTCAAGCACATCTCCCCCCCCCTATAGGCGGCTGAGCTGGTACACACATCATCACGCATGCCATTAATGTGGCTGTTGTTTTGTCCAAAAAAGGGCGAGCCATGGTGTATTTTGTGCATATCTAGAGTGAGCCGTACATTTGTCATTGGATGACATTGAAAAGAGCTGTTGCTTTAATATAACAGGAAACCAATAATGTGATTGGTTGCTGTGCTCTCAGATCTCAAGTAAGGGCTCCTTTCTCTGGCACCTATCCTACCTTTAAGCCAGGTGGTGGACGGAGTAGGATGTACCGAAGTGACTGGATACTGTTTTGTGTTTGTCTTCCAGGACATCTGTGATTGTTAAAAATGAGGTAGTCAGGTCACATGCTTTTTGGTTATAAAATTGAAGTTGCCTGTAATCAGAGCTGTCTTTTTAATCTTAGGTGTCAGATTCTTAGAGACATGAACGTGAATGAATGTTTGTGTGACGAAGGGGGAGGGAGGTTTCTCTGCTCACTGCATGGTGGGAAATTGTGTTCAATAGGCTTCACTAACTGTCCTGCCATTTTACACCAATGTTTATGAATCTGCTGTTGGTGGTTTTCCTTATTCTTCCACTGTTCTGTGATTAATGAATGATGTGTGGCTATGCTAAAGCAAAGACCTCAAGATCTCATTGAGATTATAAAGGATTTATGAAGCCTACCACACGGGCAGCATCTGTTACACCCATCTGCACATCAGATGATTCTCAAAATCCAGACTTGGACTCTTGTTTCCATCATATTATTGTGGGCAAGCTATGATTTGGAATTGGATGAACCCTCATCGCTTGTTTTTATTGCTTTGCCGAATCAGATGTGCGTCCTCAGATGTTTAGGTTTGCAATGATACAAAATTTAGGATATTTCTCTTAATTTCATCTTTAGACACATTTGGTGTCATATAGCATATAGTGTTTTATTGCAATCTCCACATGGCACCAATTAATTCAACATTAAAAGCTTTTTGTTCATGTTTACTGTACATTTCCAGTTGTGACAATTGAATTGAATATTTTATTTCGAACATACAAACATAAGTATACAGACCGTGTACAAGAACAAATACAGAGACAAAGGTACAGACTGAATCTGTCCAAAACCTTTGAATTTCATATAACTTTCTTTGCCTCTATAACAGGTCTGCTCTTGAATGGCTCAATAAGGGATACAGTATAACTCCTGTGAATACCATGTGATTAATTTAGTTTTATTGTTTTGTTTTTTGCAGTTGGGACCTGAAGATCTTTCGGATATATTGAGGTGCCTTTACCATGACGACAGTTAAAATCTACATAAAACTCTAAGTCAGAGTAAGTCTTTGCCCTTCATTAAGGATCACATCTGATACAGCCTGCCCCAGGACGCTGACAGTGATGCATTTGGAAGTCAAGGTTGCCCTCAACTTCATTGTATCCTACCTTTACAACAAGCTGCCTCGCCGCCGAGCAGACCTGTTTGGTGAGGAGCTGGAGAGGATCTTGGTGTCCCGTTTTGAGGGGCACTGGTACCCAGAGGCTCCTCTCCGGGGCTCTGCCTTTCGCTGCATCCACCTGGGGGCTCTTCGGGACCCTGTTGTGGAGCTTGCTGCCAAGAGGAGTGGCCTGGACACAGAGGAGGTGCATGCTAACGTTCCTGCAGAGCTGAGCGTGTGGATTGACCCTTATGAGGTCTCGTATCAGATTGGAGACAAGGGAGCTGTGAAGGTGTTGTACCTAGAGGACCCCCCTGGCCTGGGCTGTGAAGGCGAGGATCCAGAGGGTGTCCCAAGAGAAGCTAATGGAGATGAGGCTGAGGAGAACAAGAGTGTAGTCTTTAACCCAGACGCTCAGGTTTTTGTGCCCATCAGCAGTCAAGCATCGCCCACTCTTATGCCTTCACTGTCACCACCCCCACTACCCACTTCCTGTCATGGGCTCTTCAGCTATCCCAGCTCCAACACACCCCCTGAGCTGGCACCTCACTCCTCTAACACTTCCACTCCCTCTCCTCCCAGCGCCTTGCCCTACCTCTCCACCCCACAGCCAGCACGCCCACTGCCTATCACCTTCACCACTGCTAGCTTTGCTGCAACCAAGTTCGGCTCCACCAAGATGAAGAAGAGCAGTGGGGGCATGCCTGCTGCTACACCCCCTGTCCCAAGGATGCTTTCGCGCTCCCCTCCTGTCTCAGCCTCAGAGCTGCTTAAGCACAAGCCACTGTCTCTTTCCCTGCACTCTCTGGGTGGACCAATCCCCAGCCAGCTCTCCCCCAATGCCAAAGAGTTCATCTACCCAGGATCTCCAGGCCAGCTGTACTTCGAAAGCGACACTCAGCCCATGCAAGCTCACACAAGCCCCTTCCAGCCTCCTCACACGGTCAGCAACCAGCCGCCCTTCGACCCCTTCTCCAGCCCCCCTCCCGCTCAGAGCGTGGGCATCATAGGCAGCGGAGGCGGCCCAGTGTCGTACGTAGAGAAGCCGCCGTTTGTCGACGGCTTGGGAAGCTACAACCTGCAATATCCCAGCCCATCCTTCCAGCCTGTCGTGCTGGCAAACTAAGCCTTCATTTGACAATACTTTGAGACACTAACTTCAGATTTTTTTATTTTTTCTAACAAATTGTGGAAATACCAATGCAAGTTTAGAATTTGTTTTACTACTGATTTACAATATAACACTGACTCTGTGTACCGTTTTGTTACTCTGTAGCCCCCACCTCACCTTTATTGTCTATTGTTAACGGTCAGGCTGTATGAGCAACATATAAGCTGGTGGGAGCGTACCTTCCGCTCTGCATTGATTTGATGCCAATCCCTTGTCTATGATTTCAATTTAATGCTGGATACTTGTTTTCTTGGACCTGGCTCTCGCGTACCCCCCATTTTGCATTGCACTGTCATGCTGTGAAAAATGACCTAGCCAAGTCCTGCACCGAATGACGGCTGTGGAAAAAGCTCAGCACTTTGTTCCGCAATCTGCTCTGCCCTACTTGCCTCAAATACAGCAAGTGGAGCTCTGCTTGCTTTGCTCTTGTTTTGTTGTGGTTCGATGGGGCTCAGAGGTTCAGTGTTTACATAGTGGCCATCTTATCCCTGAAACCACTGGCGCACATGGTATATTACATATTCAGAGCAGCTTTGGTTTTGCATGACATGGGCCTAAATGAGAGGGCACTGTGTGTTGTGGTTGGCTGATGTAGGGGAATGTAGTCCACCTGTCAAGGGAAACTACATCAGGGACAGTTGAAGAAAACTGAATATGAAAAGCAATTTAGCACTGCAACCTATTTAGATACCTCGGTCATCATTTGATACATTTGTGCAAATGGACACGTGCAGGGAAATGTGCACACGTTCGCAGTCAGCAGTGTGTGAAGGTGAACAGGCAGAAGAATAGAGGGGGAGGGGAAGAAGCAGCAGTTAAGCATTAGGGATTGTGATAAATGGCTTAGCATGACTTTGACTATGAAGGAGAGGTTTTCCTGTGCGTGGAGAGAAGCCTGGGAGAGGCAAACAGAAAGCGCTGGAGGGGAGTGTTGCCTTGACGCTGTTCAGGCAGGATAAGCTTAGAGAGCCACACGTTAAAATCCAGAGCACGTTTTCTCTCTGCTTAAATGGTATTGAAGCCAAAGGCACACACACGTTCTGCCCCTTCTGCTAATTCTTCTAGTGTTGTTGTTTTGTTTTTTTACCAAGAAAATGTATGGAGTGACATTGAAATCATAGAGATGAATGTTCTTGAATGTGTCATTGGCTCTGTTGCAGTGTTTTGAATAGCCTGTCACAGTGAGTTGTATGTTTACTGTGGGTCCATGTGATTGTTTTCTGTGTTTTGAAGGCAAGAGTGACCCTGAAATGTCCGTGTGAGCTTTCCAGCACTTTATTATTGGGCTCCTCGTGCCCTCACCCTCTGCTCAGTAATGCACTCTCACTTAGCTGTCGTTAAATGCTTTAGAGATTCTGAAAGGACTGCAAAGTATTTAATGCATCATACTGGAGAGAAGATGTCAGTCCAGATTTGTACTTGTATTGTTTTATTTATGACCCCTGACATGTGCTGGTATTGCGATATGACGATTTGTTGTATGCAAGCAGTCATGCAACTTTTATTTCTAATTCTAAGAGTTACCACATGTTATGATTACAAGGGGAATTTATTTTTCTTTGTAATTTATTTCTATTTTTTGATTTGCTAATGACCACTCATTTGTATAAGTATAAAATAATGGAAAAATGTATATACGCAGTTCTGTTCAGAGTCATTGTTTAGTTTCTTACATGCTGAAGTTATTTTTTCAAAAAGACGTGAATATATGCAAAACAAGACGAATAAAGATGTACACAATTAAGTACTGAATGTGTATTGTACCGTGTATAGCATCTGTCTCATGAGACGGGTAAATGTATTCACTCTTGAAGGGATCAGAAATAAGACATGAATGTTTACAGTGGGTATGTGGAGAAAGATGGCTGCCGTTGCGTTGGGCTCTGCTCCTATGCTCCCATGTTCATCGAAACCAAAATAATATATCAAATTCCCCATTGTTCACCTTCTGATAAGAAATGTTTTTGTGATGCTTGGGGCCCTTTTTCAAAAGCACTTGTCATAGCCCATTATCTTCCAAGCGCTATGCCTTTTTGACATTCATAATAAGACATTTGATAGTTGGTCTTACTAGTTGCCTATTGCCTATTTGCATCCTGGTTCTGATGATATAGCCATAGCCATCCTACAGCTATCTTTGCTTATCCACATATACGTTTAATGCAGTTGAGTGCAATAGTCAAAACGGCCCTAGGAGATTTATGGGGTGCTACCTCTTAACAAAAAAAAGTCTATGTGAAGCAGGTTTAGAAAGATTTCAAGGAATGACTGTAATTGACCTGTGCTAAATAGCCCACCACTCATTATCACAGTGTTAACAGTCAACTGCATGCAGGTATTTCGTTTTCTAGTTTCAAAGAGTTTTGGTGTATTCAAATACAGTATTACAAAGAAAAAGGTTTTTACAGTCAGGGTTGAAATTGAACTGGTCAGTGGAAGTAGAATTTTTATATACAGATGTCTTTGCTTATATTTCATTGTTATAAAAAGTTTATTTTCTATGTAAGATTTAAAAGCATAATAGATCAAACTAAACCAGATCTGGGTGTAGTGCATTTTCTTGCTTGTATTTTGTTATGTTCCCCCTTCCCTATTTTGTACCAGATGTACACCCTGTAGTATGACGTTCACTACTGAAATGCAATGACCTGTTTTCTGTGCAGCTCTCCGTGGAAGGGGAGTTACTATTGAAGTTTCTTACTGTATGAGATTCTTTTTTTAAGTTTGTAATAAAATAAATCTCCAAATGGAAGCATGGAAACACAAGCCTTTGTTGTGGTAGTGAATTCATTCATGTGCACTTTAACCCTTTATAGGGCATGTGACTATTATTGGTAATTTCCGCACACTTTACATATGGCCTCCCTGCAGTTCATCAGTAAGGTAAAAAAAAAAAAAAGTCCTCACTCAAACAATCAGAAGAGATCACCCTACATCACAGTGGCATTTGACCAATCAGCAGAGACCGGTCGCACTCTAAACTTCCTGTTTTGAAGTCTGAAAAAGACCCAAGTCTGGCTAAATTCATGGTATATTTCTAGCATAACTTCAAAACTGACCATGGTAAGTTGATGAAACTCACATTTTATTGGTGAATAATTGTGCTAAGTAATGATATGTGTTAGTTTTGGAGAACGTTGTGAAATTACAGCATGAAAAAGGCTGACACCATATTTGTTCACTTAAACCTGAAGTTAATGTTTAACTTCAGGTTTAACTTCAGGTCATCTTGGATGACTCAAGTACTCAATTTGGATTGTAATGATTTTAACGATTTTAGACCGATATCCAATTTACCATTTTTAAGCAAAATATTAGAAAAACTTGTTTTTACCCAACTTAGCGACTTTATAATTGCACATGATGTCCTTGAGAAATTTCAGTCTAGCTTTAGGGTAAACAACAGCACCGAGACGACCCTTTTAAAGATTTTAAATGATTTTAGATTAAATTATGATTCCAAAAAGTTGACAGTGTTGGTTCTACTGGATCTGAACGCCACCTTCGATACAGTCGACCACACTATTCTTTTAACTCGTTTAAAACACATCGGCCTCTCTGGTGCTGTCCACAAATGGTTTACATGCTACCTCACAGACAGGACATTCATGGTAAGTGTGGATACCTGCTCCTCTAAGATCCATAAAATTACATGTGGTGTGCCCAAGGGTTCGATTTTAGGCCCAGTGCTTTTTAACCTGTATATGCTCCCTCTTGGTGATATCATCAGGAGACATGGAGTCAACTTTCATAGTTACGCTGATGATACACAGTTGTACATCTCCATGTCTCCTGATGACACCAGGCCAATAGATGCACTTTTTAACTGCATTTTAGATATCAAATCCTGGATGGCAGAAAACTTTCTCCAGCTTAACCAGGACAAAACTGAAGTTTTAGTCATCGGTCCTGAGGCCCAGAGAGAGAAACTTTTACCCAAACTACAGTCATTGTCTTTTAATCCTTCCTCACAGGTGAAGAACCTGGGCGTGATCTTTGACTCTGAGCTGACTTTTATTCCACACATTAAGAATATCACAAAGATAGGTTTTTACCATCTAAAGAACATGGACAGAGTCCGCCCCATTCTCTCCCGGGCCAACACGGAGACGCTAATGCATGCTTTTATCACCAGTCGTATCGACTACTGCAATGCCCTGCTTTCTGGTCTTCCCAAAAAGAGTATCTCAGGTTTACAACTTTTACAAAATTCAGCAGCTCGTGTCCTCGTGGTAACTTCGCTCACATTAATTTTCTGCATTTTCTTTTTTAAACAGAACTAAACTTGTGTCATGTCCCCTAATAACTATTTATTTCAAAGTAGGCTATTTCAATGAGTTCCTTATAAAGGGTTAAGCAGACAACAGAAAGCCGTCTCTACGCATTGAGTTGCCTTGTTTATGACTTGCCTTTAGACTACAAATCACGAAGCCACATACTGTAGGCTACTTTAGTGCCTCTCCGACGAATAAACGCATATTGTTTAATTCAAAATTATAGGCCTACCACTTCAACACTGTGAACTACTTTGATCAAAAATGCATGGTGGTAATGAGGCAGCTTGCGCACCACCCCCTTCGCTGCCTGAACTCATCCCTGGTCTTACTTTGCGTTTCATCATGTTCAGTGCAGTTGTGGAAGCCTCTAGCACGTGCAGTAACAACTGTTTTAGCAAACATAGACCTATACGCGCTCCCCCACTGTCCCCCAACCGCCGCCGTCTATTTAGTTGTTGATCCATCTGCATCCATCCATGGATCCTTCAACACACCGCGCCATCCTCCCCCGTCCATCACTCCCTCCTCCTCCTCCTCCTACCAGCGTTATTCCCAGAGCCCCTCCCTTTTTTCATTGTTCCTGGCGTTTCGCTTCTGTTTTTCCACCATACTCCGCGGCTGGATGCTGCCGCTGCATCCCGGTGTTACGCAACAGTGCTCCCCTATGTCGATGTGATCATTACATAACATCTTGTTCTCAGGAATACTGATGAGGCCAAGAGAACGACAAGGGAACATCAGAGCAAACCACAAAACATGATGGAGTTTCACGCAAATATCTTATATTGCGGTCTTCACTGATCGGGTCCAAATCGACAGTTCCTTTGGTTCATTTTGCCAGGAGGCTTAATAAGAAAAAAATATTAGGAGGCAGCAAATTATTGTATCGCAGTTTATTTCATATGCATACAACAAGATACAGGATAGGACATGAGAATGTACATATCCTTTACATGGTTAGAATAATGATAAAAGCACATAAAAATATATTGGGGGGAAAAAATCTATAGTCAGGACTCGAGGGCTACTTTCAGAATAGTAAACATGTAGCCTAATTACACTATACCAAGCACCCAAGACCAATGTATATAATGCATCTGAGAAAAACCTGACAAAACAACAAATAGGCACCACATGCATGCAAAATACAAGAGCTGCAGCTTGCTTTATGCTGACATGGTATAAAATATTCATTTGAATCACTCATTAGCTGCTCTAAAAGTAATACCTTGGGAATACAGGTAGAACTAATGTTTAAACGTGAAGCAGATTGTGATGATTTCAAAAAGCAGAATCTATTATAACTGCAGGTTGCATGTTCAGAACTGACAACTTTCCCAATGTGGACAAGCTGTAACATTTAAGCCATATCGAAACTAAAGATTGCTACATACTGAATGCTGTTCTCATTTTAATGTCCTTTGACAGAGACAGACCCCCCCCCCACATGTCAGCAATAATCACAACTATGTATAAAATATTTCAAGTTTGAATGTCAGTACAAAACCAAACAACATAATGATTATTAGGAAATAAAACACAAATCTATGAAGAAACATCCCAAAAGGTTCAGTGCATTTGGTTAATACAAAATCTATGCGGAGTAAACAATTAACAATCTACACAGTGATCAAAATATGCAACTTCTGTCCAAAATGGAGCACACACCAGGAATACGTGGCCAAGATGTTGTTTTTTTCCATTCTTTTTTGACAGCAAAGTTCATCAATGTATTCATTGAAACCGCATCTATTTTAAGTGATGTTTACAGACATTAAGTACACTTGGTGTCAAATATTTAGCAAGTAAAGACAAATTTTAACTGGGCTTCATGCATTACAATCCCAGGGTATAGAGCAATTGGAAGCACAAATGACTTTGAGACATTTCTATTCAGTACCACATGACAATTTTACATATGACATCATCACTGAAATAAAACAAGCAATAAATAGCTGGATATTATTGCCACAGTAATTTTGTTCATGATTGAGACGGTTATAAGCACGCACCATCCACTCCACAAAAATATGCGACATCCAAATACTTTGGATGGAGTCTCGTAACAGTCTGTAATTTTTTTTCCTTTTTGAATTTTACTAATTTTGACAGACATCAGTCCCTTTAGCAAACTGAGCTCCTTCTAATCAACTGTGCCAAAAGGATCAAATGCTGCATATGTGCTCGCTGCTTCTACCAACACTGCTATAAAACCTCTCACACTTTGATCCAGCCGGAATAGGAAGTGTTGGATGAGGTAATAGAAGTGTGCCCTGTCCTTGTTATTCCATGTTAATAGAGGGAAAAATCCCACATTATTTATAAATGTGTTTTAAAACAAACATCTAAAAGCACAGTTTACCCTTTGAATATTCCCTGCATTGTCATTGGTTTCAATAAAAGTATTGTTCCATTAAGGAATAATCTGACATATTGTTTTACATCACAATCAACAGATGCATTATTATTACCATCAGAAGAGATACAGCACTCATTGACTATTTGGCAAATATAGGGAATAGTATTGGGTTAATAACGCCACAGTCTGTATCCCTGTCTCAAAATATTTACAATATTTTATAGCAAATAGCTAAAATAATAACCGTCACTCCACCCTTCACTACACTATGTCAAGGCAGGCAGTGGCTGTAGCGCCCTCTACTTGCAGTGTGCAGTAAAATAAACATTTCTTGCATTTTAACATACCCCTCTACCTGAGGGCCCTGCAGATCTTCAAACATACTTGGTACACGACAGACCACAAAACCACTTTGTAAAATGGTCAATAATGTGTGGAAGCTCACTTTTGTAAAAAAGTGAGCTCTAGGTCATGCATGTTTTTTCTCCCCTAAATAGCTATGATGGCATTCACAGAGCGTAGCTAATAAATCACCCATTATCCCATTACCCACTCTGTGATTTGTGTAAGAAAAGGTGCAAAATGGATAACCCACTGACAATATACAAGTCAATTCAGTTTGTGTCCACGCGAGTTACAAAAAGGAAGAACTGTAACTGAATTACCTTCCTGGACACGCCCTGCGGTTTCCCCCACTGCCCTCTCTGCTGCTCTCCTCTGGCCTGGAGCCCCATTCTGTCTCCCATAGGCTCCTATATACTCTAACCCTTTTGAGCTTCTGTCCATCTGAAGTCCACACACAAACACAAGTGTGAAAAGTAAAGGGTGTGACACGACTTCTAAATGACTCATGCTTTGGTCCAAGTGCTGTCTCCTAAAACGGTTTTCTGTTTCAAATTCAGTGGCTTTACTTTGTACCAGCCTTTCTTCCTCCCAAAATTAAGAAACCATATTCTGCTATAGTCCCCTCTCGCCAGCCAGTGTAACAGCCAGGCGCTCTACATGGGCCGCCCGATGACCACCGCTCCCAGACCACTTCACCGCCTGCCAGCGTGTGTCTGAAACTTAGGAAGAGTCACTGGACATCAGCCACAGCAAATTTCAGATTCCCTTGGTGTTTGTGTCTGTGTTGGATACTGCGGGGAAGGGTGCACTGCTTATGACTCCTTGATGCTTCTTGTTGTCCTCTCCTGGTCCTTTACAGCCGACCGTACTTGGCCTCGTAGCGGGCCAGGGTGTTTTTGCAGCGGCCACAGTCCTTTCGGAGCTCTGCCACTTGCTGTCGCAGAGCTGCGTTCTCTCGCTCTAGGAATGAGGCACGTACCGTGATCTGGTTCTCCTTGAGCCGTCGTGCATCACGGGAACGCTTAGCTGCCACATTATTCTTCTTCCTTCTGGACCAGTATTTATCATCCTACAATAAGAACAATAGGTCAGTAGCCGTTAGTGATGGGCAGATACCAAAAAATATCTAGATATTTACTGTATACTTAGACTTCTGATGCTGAAGCCTGTATCAGAAGTAAAGTATTGGTTCTTAAACTTTTAAACCAAGTACCAACCCATAAATATTTGACATTCCAAGTGCAAACAGGCGTAGATTAAGATCAAATTGGACTTAATTATGTCTTAACTGGGTGTAAACCAAAAACACCCAACATTAAATGATCTCTATTTAAAATGAAAAGAGTCCACTGTGTTGTACATAGGAATGGAGCTCCCAAAGTCTAGCCAAATGTAGAATATAAAACAATCTGCATAGGCGTGGTCAAATAACATACAAATATCCACATGTACCCACCTTCTGCTCATCGGGAACATACACCTTCTTGGCCTTCTTGATCATGGGCTGTGGTTTAAGATCCTCGTCAGAGAACTTGTGTTTACGTGGATTAAAAAGCTCTCCTCCTGGTACACTGGACAGCACTAGGTCAGTGGGATCAGGCTGAAAATTAATGTCCACTTCAATAGCTTCCGGGTCAATGGGCGATGGTGTATTCCGCTCTGTAGACATAAATGTCTGAACTAGTACTTGCAGTTATGATTAAGACTAGACTCTTTACAAAACAAAACACAACATTACTTTAAATTACAAACCTGTTTTAATTTCCTTAACTTCTGCTTCCTTTGTTATCGCTTGTTCCTCAAGGGTCTCCTCCTCCTCTTGCTCTTGCTCTTGCTCCTCCTGCTCCTCCTCCTCCTCTTCGATCATTGCTGGCTGTAGTGTAGTAACAGTGATGGGTTCCTCTGCTTCAGAAGAGACTGAAGTGGGAGATGCCACTGAGGTGGGGACAACAGCTGTAGTACCGGTAGTAGTAGAAGTAGAGCTGGTGGTGACAGGGCTGGAACTGTGGGAACAGTTTTTCCTTTGCCTTCCACTCCGTTCAGTGTCTTCTGCAGCTCCTCATCCTCCAGGCTCACGGGGATGCCATTCTCCAGCAGGAACTCATCCAGGTCCATGTACTCCAAGTGGAAGGTTTCTCCGTCGTAGGGGATGGTCTTGTCCCATATCGCTGGGGTGAGGGAGGCGGATACCCCTCCACTGCCACCACCTACAACGTTTCCCCTGGAGCCACCACCAGTGCTGGCTCCTCCAGCCACGCCTCCCTCCACATCCTCAGAAGAGCACAGCTTCTCCTTCTCGATTTCTGCACCAAACACAGGTATATCAGTCAATCATATGAATTTCGTGCAACATACAGAAACAAAAAAGGGACAGCTTAGGGGCATCGCACATGTACAAGATTAATATAGTGCAAGATAAAGGAAGGTTAATTGTAGATTTATCACTAGGACTTTTATAAATTGATCAGTAATGTAGATAATGAACATGTAAATCGCTGTCCGTAAAAGGTCGTTACTGTATACGTGCATTGGATTCCAAAACTGCAAAAAGCAGCATGGGTACTTTTTGTTCTTTTTGGACTATACTTTCCAGCATCTTTGATCAAGACATACGACATCTGCAGCTGAAGTATTTGCGTTAGGCTACTGACTAACCGGGACAAAAACCTTTTCATATAATTGCATTCAGATGTGATGGAGGACAGGATTAAACCCGTTTACCACGTATTTACTCAGCTAGTACACAACAGCACAGCGACGACAACTAGACTAGGTTCCCGTTCTTTTGAGCTTACCGTCGTCGCCTTCCTCCAAGATGTTAGGAGGGGGGATGTCCATGATCTTCTTCAGAGCGAATGGAAAAGACTTTGGAGGACCAGTTGTACCTGCTGGACTACTTGGTTTAATAGCCACGGTCTCGGAGGTTGTTCCAGGCATTGTTCCCTGTCGGTCTGCCCCAGAAGAGCGCACTGGTTAAAGGGTCACACTGCGTCCCTCTACCACGGAAAAGCGCACGAGATGGTATTCTGCTGCTTTTCTCTGGATGAAAGATGCTTGATTGATCCCTCTTCGTCGATTTTGACTCTTTTTGGGGGAGCTATAGCAAGGCTTCTTTACGCCCCTGCTTTCTGCGGCCATCCAGAGGTCTTTGGTGTTCATGAACAGGTGCCCCGCCCACAGATGGATAGTAGAGGCTGATTGGTTTGTTTGTGATCTCGCTACATATGTATCCGTTTCTGCAGCACGGATGGAGCTGCTACAAAGCTCAACTCTGGCGCCTCGGTCTTTGATGTAAAGGTAAAGGCCATTGTGACGATGAATTAGGCTAAATGCCAACCACAAGGGACGCGCACACAGTTATTTCGAAATAAAAGTTAATAATTAAAAGTCGATACAATATTCCCAGCTCGACTCATTTAACAGACACAATAGATCGGCTTTGTATGTATTAAAAACAGTACTTAATATATGCGTTTATTAGCCAGACAGCAGACACTCTGCGTCACAGAATGGGACCTTGTTTTGTTTAGATGTTCCGTCCTTGCCAGACTCGTGGACGTACACGTGCTGCGGCCCCCACCTTGTCACGTGAAAGTACAAGCTGTTAAGGGGCGGGGTTTCATACACACGAGCTCGAAGAGCTGGAGCTACGCAGCTGTAAGGACAAACCACGGTATATTTGGTATATTGTGAGAAATAAAGCACAGAAAAGTCACAAGACCACAGATCCTGAGCATGTAATCGTAAAATAGGGGTAATTGTAGATAAAACAAATATATAGCCTACATATAGGCTATCCTATGGAAAGGAGAATTGTTTTGCCGTTTAATGCGCACAAGATCACAATTGTATCTTAAATTCACCTTCGCATAATCAAAATGTCCCGCACCCACCCGATGCTCTATCGCCACACGAATATTTAAGTTTAGGAACACGATGTTCAGACCACTTTACAACCAGTCATTAAAGGGTTACGCCACTAGTGCACCAGAATGACCTCCAACTGCAGCGATGAAAACCAGTTTAACACCCGGTGCTACGGCAAGGATAGAACACATCTGTCAAATTATCCCTCACCATAGGATTATAAATGGCAAGGCAAAGCAAATTTATTTATACAGCACATTTCATGCACAAGGCAACTCAATGTGCCTCACAGCAAAACCAAAACCAAATTAAAACACTCATAAAACATACAAAATAATAATTAAAAATATATATTAAAAGTGGTTAAAATACCATCAATTGCCATAGGCAACAGTAAATAGGCATGTTTTCAGCCTAGACTTAAACATAGTAAGAGTTGTGGCCTGTCTCACGTCCTCACTGAGGCTGTTCCAGACTTTTGCTGCTTGAAACTGAAACGCAGCCTCACCGTGTTTAGTGGTGACTCTATGGAACCACCAGGAGACCCCTCCCTGAGGATCTCAAGGCCCGAGGTGGTTCATACTGCTGTACCATGTCAGCTATATATTTTGGTGCTAAACCATGAAGAGACTTATAAACTAGCAGAGCTATTTTAAAATCTATTCTCTGAGCGACAGGAAGCCAGTGCAGAGACCGGAGCACTGGACTAATGTGGTCGTATTTCCTGGTTCTGGTCAGGACTCGAGCAGCAGCGTTCTGGATGTACTGCAGCTCTAACAGCTCGTTTAGAGAGGCCAGTGAACAGGCATTACAATAGTCTAATCGACTGGAGACAAATGCATGAATTAGTCTCTCCAAATCTGGTTTAGACACTATGTTTTTATTTTAGCAATGTTTTTAGGTGGTAATAGCCGCTGATGTAATGGACTTAATATGACTGTTAAAATTCAAGTCTGAGTCCATGATTACCCCTAGATTTCTAACTTGATTTTTAGGTTCTAGTGAAAGAGCTTCAAGATGACCAATGACAACCTCTTGTGTTTTTGTGGGCCAAAGACAATCTCAGTTTTATCTGTATTTAACTGGAGGAAGTTATTTTGCATCCACACACTGATCTGTTTGATACAATGACACAGTGTATCTACAGGCCCAGATTCACCTGCGGTTAGTGAAACATAGATCTGAGTGTCATCTGCATAATTGTGATAGGATACAATGTTACTGGATATTAATTGACCTAACGGAAGCATGTACAAATTGAACAAGAGGAGCCCCTGAATCGACCCCTGGGCAACCCCACAGGTCAATGCCAGGTCTGACACACAGTTTCCCATCGCAACATATTAAGTTCGTTCCTCGAGGTAGGATCTGAACCACTCGAGGGCCTTTTCAGAGATTCCCACCCAGGTTTTTAACCTCTCTAGTTAGATCCCGTGGTCCACTGTCAAACGCAGCGCTAAGGTCCAGCAAAACTAAAACCGTGACCTTGCCTGCATCTGTATGTAGCCTTTAACCACGTGTCTCCACTGCCCTCTACTGTTCAGTTTGTGTATAAATAATTAACATTCGCAGCACAGAAAAGTTACAGATAATCACACGGTGTCACTACAAGTTATTAGTTATGCCATAACTAACATGTAGTGCTTTTGTTATAAACCAACCACATGCACAGCTGATAGTAGACAGAACATGAATGCTTTTAGTGGTGTCAACATAACATCCTTAACAAGTACAATATTTTAAGCGTTTGTAAGCATTAAGGTCAAAATAGGACTGGGCCTTACCATTGTCATAACAGAGAGGGAAGGTGAAAGAATATTCAGCAAGAGACCTCAGCAGATCATCACTCCTGTCTCCAAAAGGGATTTTACTTGCAGTTGACATGATGGATGTCCAGTTAAAATGTCTGGTGAAGGCTGTTGGTTTTAGCTCAAATGATTCTTCACCGCTGACTTCCTAGACTTTTGACTAACTTTGCAGCAGGTCACAACACGGGAGCCATGTGTCCTCGCAACTTGTATTGTAATACGTCTGGGTGAGCACGCCCATACACCAAGATACAGCGCAAGCAGCTCAAGACAAACCTGTCAGTCACGGTACAAGACCAATGGGCAAGCAGTGGGCGGGACCTAGTGGAAGAGGACCAAAACCACAACAGTGTAGGACAGAGCGGCACATTTCACTCCACGTTAAAGGCACGTGTTTACTCTGCAATGAAAACATGCAGCATACCGCCATCTACAGACAACAATGTGTTCTCAGAGGGAGAAGAAACCCAGAGGAATTCATGTTGAGAAGTAGTAGACTAAAATTTAACCCAAACGCGTGAGTAACACTTGAGATTTTTATTTGCTTGGGAACATTTCAATAGAACAGTTGAAGCTTTTTGAAACAGAAAGGTCATTATTTTAGCAGTGATTCTACTGAACTAAGGACTTCATTGCTCAAACTGTTGAACATTAACAAAAATGACAGCATTGCAGGTCACAGTATGTGTGTTCAGTGTGTCACAAAACTGATGTAATAGAGCTCAACAGTCTCGCTCCGGTCCTTTGTCGGGTGCCAGAAGTAAAAATCCCATGTTTACAAGCACTAATCAGCTATGCCAACTACCGACCAACACAAGGATATTTTACAAGAGAGAAAACACTAAATACTTGAAAATAAGGCGACATGCCTTATAACTTTTCGATTTCTAAAGTTTTAGATAAAACACACAATTTCAACTTGAAGATTTATGTCCACGAGTTAGCTCATAGCTTATGAGTCTGTGTTATGCTTTAAAACTCTTAATATTTGAATTTGTCAAAAAGTCAATGCGAAATATAAATGGGATTTTTACTTCAACCACCCACCAAATGACCAGAAGTGGATGGGGCTGTTGAGCTCTGTACAGAAAATAAAGCCAGTATATATGTGTACTAATTATTTTGTGCAAAAAGAAATCTTGCCATTACCATTTCTCCATTGTTGTGTATTTGAAGACAGTATACAAAATAATTAGATATTCCAGAGGTGCATTTTTAGAGGCAGTTACTCGCTGTAGCTATGACAATACTAAAAACTTTGAAGATGTAGAAGGCTTTGGCAGTAAAGATATTTAAAATTATGATGTATGAGAAATAAGCGAAAAAATGTCAGTCCTGTAGAAGAAAGTTATACTTCCCGAAGTCCAACTCATCTGGCATTATGAGCATGTCCTCCCTGGCTCTGGCAAGTTTACGTCTGAGAAAATCTCTTCTCTCCTTCCACTCCTGCAGTTCCTCTTGACAGTGAGCATAGTCACAGCTCATGCCATCAGGGCAGTTGTCAGCCAACCTGGACAATGCATATATACATACATATAAATATGGTTTTGGGAGAAGTTTGTATTGCTTAATAAGTCTCACTTGGGGCAGAGGTCAAAGCATTTGGCTGGGAATCTATAGTTCCATGTCAGAGCCTTGTCTTCTTCATCACAACTGAAAACACGATCTTTGTGCTTTTCAGTGGAAATATGCTGCTGCCACTGTCTTTCACTATTGCTATGTCTACCACAAAGTCTGCAGTAAAGTCCATCCTAGACAAAAACACAATTAAACTTTAACAGGTGCATAGGACACAAACTATACATCTACAGCAAAGTGCCGACCATTGGCTCAGCGTAGTCTGTGGGCATCACAATGCATTTCTCTTGAGGGGGAGACTGGGACACAGCACGTTCATCCTTTTGGTGGTTGAGCGTGCTCAGTGTAAGCCACATGTCATATACCTGTTGCATGTCCACTACTGCAAATACCAGACAATTCTTCAGCTTTTAGTTAAGTTCCTCAAAATCATACATTCATTATCACAAAATGGTTTTACTTAAACTCACATTTAGTATTTTTCATATACGTCCACATATCTTTCTCTTCTTGACTGTGTGCAAATGTGCAGTTCCCAACGTTGCATCTTCCATGATTCAAGATTCTATGACATATCTATGACGAAACAAATACCAAAAAATCCCAGATTTCAGACTGTAAACAATAAAGATCCAGTTAATGTGAAAAAGACAATAAAAAGCACAAGTACATCATAGTGCAATGGGAAATGCTTGCAATGCGGCAGTGTTCGAACCATAACCCATTTACTCCGCTCCAAGGATTTCACCAGCAATATCCTTTTATCTTTAGTCCACCTGTAGGAAGCAACCAGAACAAATCAGATAAAATTACTATTCCGTAGTTTATCAAATTAACATTTTGTATTTTTCAGCTAAATTGTAACCTTGCTCTCAAAACAGGATTGTCGTGAGATCTGAAGTTTTAATCTCATAAAACTCCTGTGGTGATTCGAACCAATTGCGTTGCAGTATTGTCATGAGAGGGCAGATTTTACATTTGCCAACAAAAACAACAAAACGTTTATTGGTTTATTGTGCAGCTAGGTTATGCGACATGGCTGAAAAAATATTCTGCTAAAGGTCTGTCCTCTTCAGGAACGAGTTAAACGGGAGCCATTTATATTATACGCACGTTGAATGTTATGGTTTACTGTCGCTGATCCCGCACATGCGCACTACGCGGGGGGGCAAAAGGCTCGCTTCCACAATCAACACAGCCCACTCAAAACCTTGTTAATATCTCGAACATGATTTGACAGACCACCTAACAAATTAAAACTGAAAGTCAACTTATTTAGACCATCTTTGTGCCTACTGCACTAATCGGACTGCTGCGAGCGAAAAGCCCATTTTATGTGTGCCATATAAAAACATTAAACTATAGTCTAAAGTTATTCTTAATACTTAAGTACATTTTTGCCTAAACCAGTTTAACAATTACATTTAGGCTATTCATTTGTTATCATAATCAGCACTTCCTAAATATCATTAAAATCACCAAGGACACCCAAAGATAAAGCATCCTCACAACTTGGACAAAATGACATGTTGTACATTTAGAAAGTGCTCATTTCAAAAGCCTGATATGTGACATCTGCTGTGAGGCTTTAGCAGACATGATGTAAGCACTTGATGGTAGTAAGGTTTGTGTGTCTGTGCATGTGCGGTAGGTAGCTAATTTATTATAGGGTACGAAGGCCTGTGCTTTCCTTTTGCCCTCCAGTCCGCGCCACAGTTCAGAATCACGTGCACGTGACGTCACCCGTCAACGTGTGTATAGTGTTAATGTTATGGAGCTCAACAGTCCCACGTCCTTTATGGTGCGGGAATTCAAAATCTCCATATACTTTATAAATAAAATTCAAAGTTCAAAAGTATGATGGTAGCTAAACTCATGGACAAAATGGACTCAAGTTTGGATTGAAGATTTATCCAAGCTTAATAAACCTCAACGTTAAAGCTGTATCGCTGAATTCAATTTTATTTTTGGTATTTTCTTTCTCCCCTCCTAGAACCGACACCTTAACGTGGTGGAGGGGTTTGAGCGCCCGAATGATCCTGGAGCTCTGTTGTCGGGGCTTCGTGCCCCTGGTAGGGTCTCCCAAGGTCCTAGTTGACGGGTCAGACAAAGAGCGGTTCAGAAGTCCCTTATGAGAGACCAACAGGCCCGGTTAGAACCATGAGGCCGTCCTTATGTGGACCCACCACCTGCAGGAGGAGCCATAGGGGCTGGTGTAATGTGATTTGGGCAGCTCCAACAGCTGCCCCCACGACCCGGCAACGGACAAGTGGAAGAAGATGGATGGATGGATTTTTCTTTCTAGCTGATAAGCCTCTGTTGTGCTTTTTAACACAATATTACAATTTTTTGAAGAGTCTATGGAGATTTTCAATGGAATGTTTTCTTCCGGTACCGGCTGGAGGCAGGACTTGTGAGCTCCATTTGGACTGTATTATCCACGTTGTACTCACATATGTTTAGCTTTAGCTGAGCAATACTTGAGCGCCTTGTCTGGGTCGCTTGTGACTCCATCACGCCAGCAATGTCCACAGACAAACCTCATCCTCATTTTGAGATGTTCCTTAGGTCTTCCTCCTCTCGGTTTAATAGTACCCAGAGACTGCAACAAGTGAATAATGTAAGACAAAGACGATAACAAAAGCAAGCAGATTACCATAAATATGAAGTGACTTACTTTAATGTCGTTTTGTTGTTTGTTGCTTAGATTTTTGCTTAGTTTATCATAGTAATTGGTGGATACTTTCACCATTTCGTCAGGTGTGGTTCCTGTTCATAAAAACAAAACAAAAAAAACATTAGTCCTCACGTCTGATATTTCGACCTTAGACTGGAGGACACTATGCAAAGCAGTATATACTGTATATATTTAAAATTAACCCATTTCAACTTTGGTAAGGAAAAAGATAGGACTTGTTCACACACCGGTCTCTCTCTGTAGCTTCCATGTTTTGAGTTCTACTTCAGAGTGGGCGAACATGCACTTGTCGCCGAGCAGACATCCATATCTGATGCTGTGGCGGCACAGGTCCAACTGGCACCGCACGTGCAGGCGACGGATCCTCTTGTACCTCACATTGATGTTCCTCATCATAAACGCGAAGCATCTGTTACACAAAGCAAGAGGAAAAACTTAAATACTGCAACTTAAACTTATTAAAAAGGTGGACAGTAGCTCACTTATTGGCCTCAAACAAGTGTCGAACATTCACATTAGAGCAGATGGAGCTGTCATCTCTGCTGCGCTGGCTTATTATAGTAGGTTTACCGTCAAAGCATGCCTGCAGACAAATGAAAGAATCTATTGATACATATTGTATAATGAACAGTATTCATTTGAATGTTTTTTTTTCCTGTTAATAAGAGGCATACACCTCCTATTCAGTATGGGGCATTTAAAATGTCATCCAACGGCATTAGGACAGATCGTTAATAATGGAACATTTGGACAAATTATATAGAGCTAAAATGGCACCACTTTAGCAGAGTTTTATATATTGAACCAAGTTAATTTCACTCAAAGAGCGGTTAAATGATCACTAACCCCGCATAAAAAGATAAACATGCCCTTGTTTTCTTCAAGAATCTGTACTATGGCTTTTGCAGGGTCTTGGTTCAAAGCTGGTTTATCAAACAGCAGGTCTCGGTCAAACGTCCCCTTTCTCTCCTCAGTCCAAACGTCAATCTCTAACTGGTTAAAGGCAAATGTGCAATCCTCTCCAAATTTACACAAGCCAAGATCTCCAGACTGTTGTATTTCTGAGCACAACACAAGAAATGTACCATTAGCCACCACACAAACATACTCAATTAATAATAAAATCCGGAAGCCACTAGTCTTGATTTTACTAGTTGATAAAATAAAGCAACAGATGATTTTGATCTCCTACCACAAAATTATGAAACTCTTCTTACCTCTGCACAGTATAAATGGGCCAAAAAAGGATGCGGGAGGCCTTTGTCGCACTCTGGTCCAGGGTATAACACTGTCCTTTTCTCTGCATAATAAAATGTTTTTCCCACAGCTGTGCACAAGTCCAGGCTTGTGGACAAACGTGTAAATCCCTTCCCTACAGGGAAAAAAATCCAACTATATTCAGATTTCTTCAAACAAAACAGTTAAATGATCTTGTAATGTGTTTCATGTTTGCCTGTTGAGCGTTACTTGTCTCAAAACTACAGATTTACACTGACTGGCACAATCTAGATCTTAAATGCAACAGTTCCTTTTATATGCACAACCGTGATGGAACGAATACACAATAACACAACATACCTGTTCGAGAGTAACAAGTTGAGCACGCTTGCATAAACTGATGTGTCGAAGTCAAGCCCTTTGATAATTTGGCTGGTGAACGGTTCTTTGCTTCCTAAATTTTGTGGGTGAATAAGAAAAAGATAGTCTTCAGGAGTGCAGATTTGTTGCAGAATTTTAAATAATCTTACTTTGGCGTCACTCTTCAAAGGTGCAGGGTTGATACAATCTGATTTACCTAAAGTATAGAGGAAAAATAATAATTTTCAGCTTTGTGAAACCTGTATTATAGCCGTTACTGTAGTGAGATTTCTTATAGTCTGAACTGTAGCAGCTTATGTTTTAGGTATGTACAGGTGAAACTCGGAAAATTTGAATATTGTGAAAAAGTTCATTTATTTCTTAAACTTCAAATGTGAAACTAATATATAATATATCTATAGACTCATGACATGCAAAGTGACATATATCAAGCCTTTGTTTTAATTTTGATGATTATGGCTTACAGCTTTAAAAACCCCAAATTCAAAATGATTTGGATTAGAATTTAGATTAGAATATTGCATGAAATCAATAAAAAAAAAAGATTTTACACAGAGAAATGTCGGCCCTCTGAAAACTATAATCATGCATATGTACTTAGTACTTTTACTTGAATTACTGCCTTAATGCGGTTGCGTGGCATGGATGCTATCAGCCTGTGGCACTGCTGAGGTGTTATGGAAGACCAGGACGCTTCAACCAGAGGAATACGACATCTGAAGCCCATGTCCAGGATCCGTCTGTGTGTGGTGGCTCTTGATGCACTGACTCCAGCCTCAGTCCACTCCTTGTGAAGGTCCTCCGCACTTTTGAATGGCCTTTTCCTGACAATCCTCTCCAGACTGCTGTCATCCCTGCGGCTTGTGCACCTTTATCTTCCACACTTTTCCCTTCCACTTATTTTTCTATTAATGTGCTTTGATACAGCACTTTGAGAACATCCAACGTTTGCTATTACCTTTTGAGCCTTTCCCTCCTTATGGAGGGTGTCAATGATGGTTGACTGCACAACTGTCAGGTCGGCAGTCTTCCCCATGATGGTGAATTCTACTGAACCAGAGACCATTTAAAGTCTCAGGGACCCTTTGCAGGTGTTTTGGATTCATTAGCTGATGAAAGGGAGACACTTTAAGCTGACAATATAGTCCCTTTTCACAATATTCTTCAAAATTAAAACAAAGACTTGACATGTCACTTTGCATATCATGAGTCTGTCATATATTAGTTTCACATTTTAAGTTATATTACAGAAATACATTTTTCACAATATTAATTTTCCATACCGCCTTTGCGCTGCCCGATCCCGTCAGACCTCGGAAGCTAAGCAGGGAACCTGGTCGGTACTTGGCTACAGCTGTGGCTACAATAGTAGCTTACCACCAAGTATGGAGTGAATGAATTATGCAATGTAAAGCGTCTTTGAGTGTCCAGAAAAGCCCTATGTACAACCGATGCATCATCATTAATAATAATAATATTATTTCCAAGTTTCACCTGTATAACTCTGCCAGACAAGAGATTTCAGAAAGAGGGGATGAGCTATTTATTTGAGTAATAGAATGGAGAAGATGGGAGTTAGTGGCAGATAGATTTTAGAAGCAGAGTGGGGCTTAAAATTACCATTTAATTTAAAATCTGAGAGCGAGTCTAGTCCAGCTCCCACAGTTGCTGCAACATTTCCCATCGAGGGAAATCTGTCAAGAGCATCAAGAGAATTGAGGCAATCAACGGCATTTAACCCTGTGTCACCGTTGAGACTGTCTGTAGAAAACTTGCGCTGTTTTTCCAAAGCTTGCTCAATTGACTTTTCAGAGCTACGATTTGCTTTGGGAGCTTCTTGTACAGTAGTGGTATCTGAAGACAACAACTCGTTCAGTGAGTCAAGGTCATCCAGAGAGTTTTGTGTCATAGGTGGAACAACTTTGGAAACTACGGTCCCATATGAAATGCTAGAGGGTGCGTCTAAGGCACATAAATCGGCTGAGGCGGAAACATCATCAAGAGCATCTAATGTAGAAAGCTCGCTACCACCGCCAAGGAAAGAGTTGAAGCTGTCAAGCTGGCTGAAAAAGGCAGGGGGCAGCTGTGGTGTTGGTACTGGGACGGCAGAAGCAACGGTGTGAGGGGAGGGCAATGTACGGCCTGGGGCCAAAAATGCCTGAAGATGGGTCTGTAAAATAAAAGGGACAAATAATTAGTAAAATTCCCCGACAACGATGACAAAACTAAATTCACATCCATCTAGCCAACTCAAGCATATACTAAATATAGAGATTACAACATACAATGTAGTAGTATATTTCAAACATTCAATCTTATATTTGAGCATCAGTTATTTTTCAACTGAAAAAAATGTATTTTTTATGTATTTTTATTTCTAGGTGAAGAGAAGCATCTTCTAACGTGACGCTCATATAAAAGAAATGTGGAAACTTTCCCATAGTCAAACTTGCAAAAAAAGTTATATTTTATTTACAAGTGCTATGATTCAGCAACTGCTTTCCCCAAACTAGGGAGATTTTTCAATTTTGTCAAAAATTGTGTCATTCTGTCTTCACTACACATCTGGTTGTGGGGCTGTTTATCCTTTGTCTTAGAGCTACACAGGTGTCTCTGTATCAGTTGTGGTCAGCATCCTATGGAAGTTGATTATGGCCGCAATCCACTGGAATAGACCAAAACTTAGGCAGATACCAAACGCCAGTCAAGTGGAAACCCAAAACCGAAATTAACAGGGGCTGTCATCCAAAACTAAATGTTATTTCATGTCATATTAAAAGCTACATTTCACCCGAGTTGGCTCTGGCTCATTGGGGAAGGTGTCAAGTAGACTGTCCAAGTCATCGTCCATCAACTCAGAATCATCAGATGCTTCTGGTACAGTGAAGACAGCCAGCTGAGAGCAGCCCCGAGCTGTGAGAGTAGCCTTTTCTTGGATGGAGATGCTTTCTGATTATGACAAAGTTCATTATTTGATTTGCTTTGAGCCTTAATACAGAAGTAGTGTATATTAAGTCAAATATAAATGTAACCAAGTTATTCACACCTGAAGTAATAGCTGGGAGAGATGCTGTACAGTTTCCTGTATGATCCATGCACTTCTGAAGACATGAAAATCAAAGACATATTATTGGTCAAGTACAGCAAATAAAGTGGACTCAGTGATGTACCTGTTCATGTGTAGTTTTTCCATTTGTGACCGCTTGTCTTACAAGACACTCTTCCTAATAAACACATTCCAATATTAAAGATGCAAATGACTACAAAGCTTTCAACAGTGAAGATCAATGTGGTAGAATATATAGTATTAAGTTTGAAACTTTCAAAGATTAACATGTGTTGTGATGCTTATATAAAGCATTTTAAGATTCATTTCCAGATTTACAACTTATTTTAAAACACTTGGGTCTTTCTTTGTCATACTATTGTGCAAACAAAACCATAATGACTCACCTTTGCGCTAACATAAGGTTTACGTATTTTCAATCCTAAATGGATGGCCAAATCCTGTGCAAGTTCATTCACTTGATTGTCCTAAAAAACAACAAACATAATGTTCAAAAACTTGAAACAACTTATTGACTGGTTCTGAAGATTCCCCGGTGGAATGACTGCCAGAATCAGAGTTTGTGCATTCATTGATGTAAGGAAGAACAACAAAAATAATAAACTATTTAAACAGAATTTTTTCCTGTGCTGTTTACGATTTAAATGTGGTCATTTGGTCTGATTAGATCATAAATATGTGCTCTATCCTGAATATAGGGGATTACAAGCAAAACAAATAGTTGGTTTAGCTAACCAAAAATGAAACCTTTACACTTTACCAAGAATGTAGCTTTGATGACTTAAAGTTTTCTTTACCATGCGGTTGATGAGCAGGCAATCGGTGGTGCAGCTGTACGCTTCTTTGTACTTCCCCAGTTCTTTCAGGCAGAGGGCCTTCCTGTACAGACCTCGGTGACTCTCTTTACACAGCGAGAGAACTTTGTCACAGTCCTCCACACCTCGCTCATATTCTCCCTGAATATCAGGGAGACAACAATTATAAAAATAAAGGATGACAGTGATTAAGAGCAAAACAAGGTCAATGTCTTTTTAGTTTACATTTCATCAGATGAATGCTCTACTGGCAAAGGTCATGCAATGAACACAAAAGGTAAATGCATCTTACCATACTATAATAGGCCGCAGCACGATTCACTAACAAGCTCTCTAATAATACTTCTGGGATGTGGATGTCTTCTGAAGCAGCATACTGAGAAACATCCAGACCTTCACTAAACTCCTTCACAGCCTCCTCCCAGGACGCGTCTTTGAACAGTGCATTCCCTTCCTGAAGGAGGTTGCAGACCAAGCCTGTTAAATATTCCTAAAAAGGGGAAAAGAGGTGTACATGATAGCAAATCAGCTAACACGAAGTAAACTGCACATTGGAAATCTAAGCCATTGAAGGAAAGCATCAAGTAGTCCGGGTGTGATTTAATGGTGCATATACGAAGTGGTAGAAGTTAGAACCCTCTTGAACTTTAAGTAAAATAAGAAAACTTTAGAATCTCCATAAAGTGACGTTAAAATGTGTTTTCGAGGATATGACTGATAATAAATGCTTAAGAATCAAGCTACTAACAAATAGGTCAAAAGTTAGCGTAAGATAATGGCAGACATAACAGTGCACGTCTAAGCTGATACCTGATAGCCTTCAGGGTCGGGATATGCCAATGACGACCTGCAAAAATAACATGATCATAGAAATGGCACTGTTAGCCGTTTGGACCCATGACATAAAATAAAATAAAACATCAAAAAGATGCCTACTGTATAAATTTGAGGGCCTTGCAGATCTCTTCTCTGCGCTTGAGCCTGCCAGGGTCCATACTGCTGCTTCCCTGAAGGAGAAAGGCATATCAGACAACACGCGAGCGAAATAAGTAAATGGCTTTAACGAAACTTAAACGTGTTCTGCTCGAGAAATGTTCACGCTGGCAATGGCGCAAAACTTTAGACACACTTGCCTGACATCCACAATAAGTTCATTGATGCACGAGGACAAAATATGACTCATTCAACACAAAAGAGTGAAAATGAGGCTTAAAGCCATTGCTATTGTCAACAAAATAAGAAGTGTCTGCAGTCGAGTTCCGAGGCCCCTGCATAAGTTTCGATTCACTGAAGTCCATCCAAGGTCTGCTCAGCACATTCGCACATTTGGGGAGTAGGTGAAGCTGCAGACCCGGAGGCGCAGCGCATCCACAACAGTCACAGCGCCCTCTGCTGTTTGCAGCGGATTCATAGCAGCGAACGAGACGCCATCCGCTGTTACTTTTAAAGTATTTCTAGCGATAACACATAGCTACTTTATAATTGCCTGAATAAAATGTCTGTGATACTTAGTTACATTATAGGCTACTTACACAGTATTGAAGTGGTATTTCCACTTGAGTAAACATTGTTTAGGTCAAGTTACTCTTACATGTGTAAAAATGTTGGCTACTCAGCCCAACCTCTAAAAACATAAACTTATTCCAAATTGGTTTTATGTAGAACCAAAACAAATCACCGTTTTTACTCACGTAAGCCGACTGTGCATATCTTCCTTTCTAAATGAGCTGTAGATGGCGCTCGGATTGTCGTGAATCTGCTGCAAACAGCGAAGGGCATTGTGACTGTTCAGGATACGCTGCCTCCAGGTCTGCAGCCTTATATTATTGCATTTGACTAGTCACTGGTGCTGTGTTTGTGCCCAATCCACTGTTTCTCAGGCTCCTTCCGATACTTCCTGCAACCCTTTGACCATGTGGTGCATCTTTAACTTCACATAAACCATTTTTTTTTCAATTACCAGTTTCTTAAAGACCACTTTTTCTCTCAAATTTATGAAAGAATAAATCCAAGTGCTTGAACTCCCCATTGTAGTCTTTCTGGACTACAATTCCCTTGACCACTGTTTTCGGTCATCGATAGACGTTTTCCTGTGTTTTTAAACGAGCGATCTGTCACTGGTGCGCGTTTTAGCAACTTAGCATTTTGAGGTAACGAAACTTTATTTATTATTGTGTTGGTGTTGTTCAATTGTTGTTTTTAAAAACATATTTTCAGACACCCTATGAGAATGAACTAATGAGCTAACACAGTGAACGAGTTTAGCCCGAGTTTAGCATAGCATAGGCCACGCTGTGTGCTGCAGCTAACGAGCTAAATAAACATTAACCATACTATTTTGATCCACACTATTAATTCATTTTTTTGGCTGTCTGTCTGTCAGTCAGTCACTCTGTTTGTCGGAAAGAAAGTTAATTTGATAGCTGTGTATATTAGCAATAAGATTATGTAGCAATAACCGTAAATACAAATTTGTCTTATGCAGTTAATTGAGCTTTTATGACTGGTTGCAGCGCAGATTCGTATGAAATATTTGGATCAGTTCTGTTCATGACAGAAGCTGATCAGGTATCAAGTTCTTTGGGGCTTTTCCTTTTAATGTTCACCTTACTCAATTTTGGACTGATACAGCTGATCAGGATTTATCTGTAGATTCCTCTCACCCTCATGTGAAAGATCTAACTGTTCTTTACCATGTAATTAACTCTTCCTTCTCAGTGCTACCATGGCGACAGATGTTGTTGCACAGCTGGCTGACTCTCTGGCCAAGACTGGAGTTGAGGACGGGGAGCTGAGTTATAAAGGCCAGGGTCGGAAGTTGGATGATGCTCAGTCAGGTATAACCTTAAATGTCTACATGTTTGATTTGTATGCTAACTCTGAATTGCACATACTAACTCTTGCAGTGGAGGAGATCGTGAAAGAGATCCAGGACTTTGAGGGGTTACAAGCTCTAAGGCTGGAGGGAAACACGGTCGGTGTGGAGGCAGCACAAGCCATTGCAAAAGCTCTGCAAACAAAAAGCGAGTTTAAGGTGTGTTATTACACTCTCCATCATGTGATTTATTATATACAGTAAGCAATATGGTTAAATGATAAATACTCTTGTAATCTAGCGATGTTATTGGAGTGATATGTTTACTGGCCGTCTTCGTTCTGAGATCCCACCTGCTCTGGTAAAGCATAACTTTAATTATTCTTATTACTTTATAACTTTCTTAAAACGTCTACCAAACTTGTAAGGCTCTTGCTTTGTGTTTCTTTTGTCAGAATTCCCTGGGTGATGCACTGATGTTGGCAGGAGCAAGGCTGACGGTTTTAGATCTTAGTGACAATGCCTTTGGACCTGATGGTGTGAAAGGAATCGAAAAGTTACTCAAGAGCAGTGCCAGCTACACACTGCAAGAGCTACGATTAAATAATTGTGGAATGGGCATTGGAGGAGGGAAAGTAAGCAGGTTTTTATAATAAAGATTCGATAGTTGTATTATAAAGATTATTGAAGTATTGGGGTTCTCCTTGTGTTTAGATCTTGGCTGCTTCACTGACTCATTGCCATAAGGACTCCAGTGCAGAGGGCCACCCCCTCAACCTGAAGGTGTTTGTTGCAGGTCGAAATCGTCTGGAGAATGATGGTGCGATTGCCCTCGCGCAAGCTTTTCAGGTTTTACATTTGACCATCCCCTTGTTTTACATGATGTACAGTATATTTATAACTTTATAGTACACTTTACTAATATTGCCATTTTTTCGTTCAGCTAATGGGCAGTTTGGAGGAAATTCACATGCCCCAAAATGGCATCAACCACCCAGGTGTCACAGCCCTGGCTAAAGCTGTTCAACACAATGCAAACCTCCGCATCCTCAATCTCAATGACAACACCTTCACTGACAAAGGCGGCATCGCCATGGCACAGGTACAATTTGAGACAAAGTTTCAACAAACTGTGGTGTTTTAGACTAAATGTTCTTCACAATGACATTTTGGATATGCTGCTTTCTTTTACAGGCGCTGAAACATCTGAGCAGTGTTCAGGTGATCAACTTTGGGGACTGCCTGGTGCGTCCCGCAGGAGCTCTTGCCATGGCAGAAACAGTTTCTGAAGGACTTCCCATTCTCAAGGTTAAGATTTTATTTTACATTAATTGTATTTACATGTAATCCGAATGTAACAAAACGAAAGGAACATACTGTATGTGAAATGGTATTCTTTTGATTGTGTAAACATGTTATTATCAACATGCTTACACTATACATTAGTGATATGACTGTGTTTTCATGGTCTTTACATGGTCAAGATATTGGGCGGCACAGTGGCGCAGTGGTTAGTGCTCGCTCGTCACAGATCCCTGGCCGGATGGGGCTTTTCTGTGTGTGTGAGTGGCTCGTGGTGGTCGGAGGTGCCAATGGCGCAGATTGGCCGCCTCACTTCTGTCAGTCTACCCCAGAGGTGGCTGTGGCTACAATAGTTTCCCACCACCGAGGAGTGAATAGATAATGAATGAATAAATGTGACGCTTTGAGGGAATTGATAACGCAGGCTTGAAAAACACATTACAAGTGTAAGCCATTATTATATTGTTAAAGGTGCATTATGCAACTTTTTATTCTAAAAAAAAGGTTGATATTTCGTATTTAACCTTGTAGTGACCCAGCGGCTGTATGAGTAGTCAGCAGTGCGCCTCTACTTTCCATCACAGTGGCCTCTACAACGCTCCAGGATCAATTGTTTTGTGGGTTCTCTAGTGAGAGGGTCCGTCAGCAGTGAAAACCTACCAAACAATTGATCCTGGAGCGTCCTAGAGACCTCTGTGACGTAGAGTAAAGGCACCATTCTGACCACTCACACAACCGCTGGGTCACTGCAAGGTCACATACACACAAATATTAAATATTAAGGTTTTTTTCCACATAAAAAGTTGCATAGTGCACCTTTCCCTCAAAGGTTATATTTCGTAATGCTTGAGTAAATGAAAAATGGTCCGCACAGCAATTGGAGCTCCTAAAAAGATTTTTCGGGCCACATCCCCTTCATCAGACATGAAAATGTGTTAGAGACACACCTGTTTTAGTCTGAACTAAGGATGGGAATTGAGAACCGGTTTTACAAGTAACGACGCCTCTGATCGATGCCGCTTTGCAGCCTCTTAATATTATAAACCTGCAGGCGCAGAGCCGCTGCAGATACGCAGATACACACACCAATTTCACTTCATCCCAAACTAAAGTCTCAGCTGTTTTAGGATCTGTACGGCACGTCGTAACAAGTCCGTCTGAATCTGTCATCTAGTATAAACACTTATAAATGTGCAGCTGCACTGAAGAACCTAAACACTGGCTGTTGCAAGTTGAATTAGTCAAATGAGCGTTTTAGAGTAACGGATGTCTGCCCCTCTGAAATAAATATTTCAAATTTATATCCCGTTCGTTTAATAACCATTTTACAATAGCTTTTTTTAAATGCTTTGTATGAGGAAGGTTATGTCAAAATAGGTCAATGGATTATCAATCTATAGCCTATATTTAAATTAATTGGAATCAACAAGAGAATCGATAAAGAACGGGTTGATAAGATGGCAAGGATATCGATAAAAATGAATCAATTCCCATCCCTAGTCAGAACTAAATAATCACCTGACCAATCAGATCTCTACACAGAAAAAAATGTGATTAAAGATACAGTCCATAGTCTATTTACAATATTGTGATTGCAACATTCCCACCAGGTTGTGTTCATGTGACATCACAACATTGCCCATGTAGCCATAGTTTAAGGCGGAGCAGCTGCAAATTCTATGGTGGTAACTATGATATATATGTATATGTGTATATATATATATATATATATATATATAAAAATATATATAATATATATATATTATTATATATATTATATATATATATATATATATATTATATATATATATATATATATATATATATATATATATATATATATATATATATATATATATATTATATATATATATATATATATATATATATATATATAATATATATATATATAATATAATATATATATACTGTTATATATATATATATATATATATATATATATACATACATACACACACAGTGCCTTGCAAAAGTATTTGGCCCCCTTGAACTTTTCGACCTTTTGCCACATTTCAGGCATCAAACATAAAGATATAAAACTGTAATTTTTTTGTGAAGAATCAACAACAAGAGGGACACAATCATGAAGTGGAACAAAATTTATTGGATATTTCAAACTTTTTTAACAAATAAACAACTGAAAAATTGGGCGTGCAAAATTATTCAGCCCCTTTACTTTCAGTGCAGCAAACTCTCTCCAGAAGTTCAGTGAGGATCTCTGAATGATCCAATGTTGACCTAAATGACTAATGATGATAAATAGAATCCACCTGTGTCTAAGCAAGTCTCCGTATAAATGCACCTGCTCTGTGATAGTGTCATAGGTCAGTTTAAAGTGCAGAGAGCATCATGAAGAACAAGGAACACACCAGGCAGGTCCGAGATACTGTTGTGGAGAAGTTTAAAGCCGGATTTGGATACAAAAAGATTTCCCAAGCTTTAAACATCCCAAGGAGCACTGTGCAAGCGATAATATTGAAATGGAAGGAGTATCAGACCACTGCAAATCTACAAAGACCCGGCCGTCCCTCTAAACTTTCAGCTCATACAAGGAGAAAACTGATCAGAGATGCTGCCAAGAGGCCCATGATCACTCTGGATGAACTGCAGAAATGTACAGCTGAGGTGGGAGACTCTGTCCATAGGACAACAATCAGTCGTATACTGCACAACTCTGGCCTTTATGGAAGAGTGGCAAGAAGAAAGCCATTTCTTAAAGATATCCATAAAAAGTGTTGTTTAATGTTTGCCACAAGCCACCTGGGAGACACACCAAACATGTGGAAGAAGGTGCTCTGGTCAGATGAAACCAAAATCGAACTTTGCAAAACGTTATGTTTGGCGTAAAAGCAACACAGCTCATCACCCTGAACACACCATCCCCACTGTCAAACATGGTGGTGGCAGCATCATGGTTTGGGCTTTTCTTCAGCAGGGACAGGGAAGATGGTTAAAATTGATGGGAAGATGGATGGAGCCAAATACAGGACCATTCTGGAAGAAAACCTGATGGAGTCTGCAAAAGACCTGAGACTGGGACGGAGATTTGTCTTCCAACAAGACAATGATCCAAAACATAAAGCAAAATCTACAATGGAGTGGTTCACAAATAAACATATCCAGGTATTAGAATGGCCAAGTCAAAGTCCAGACCTGAATCCAATCGAGAATCTGTGGAAAGAACTGAAAACTGCTGTTCACAAACGCTGTCCATCCAACTTCACTGAGCTTATATTTCAGTCTCTCAATGTGCAAAACTGATAGAGACATACCCCAAGCGACTTACAGCAGTAATCGCAGCAAAAGGTGGCGCTACAAAGTATTAACTTAAGGGGGCTGAATAATTTTGCACGCCCAATTTTTCAGTTTTTTATTTGTTAAAAATGTTTGAAATATCCAATAAATTTCGTTTCACTTCATGATTGTGTCCCACTTGTTGATTCTTCGCAAAAAAATACAGTTTGAAGCCTGAAATGTGGCAAAAGGTCAAAAAAGGGGGCCGAATACTTTCGCAAGGCACTGTATATCTAGTAATATATAATATATAATTAGGAATATAAATAGATGTCAGTTAAAAGCTAAGCTAAAAAGGTGGGTCTTGAGCCTGCTCTTAAATACATGAACGGTCCTGAGCTCCTCCGGCAGGTCGTTCCAGAGGCGAGGGCCATAATATTGGAAAGACGCCTCGCCGTGAGTCTTTCTGTTGACTTTAGGAATAACTAGGAGACCCCTGCCGGAGGAGCGAAGGGGCCGTGAAACATAGATTAAAAATCTTTTTGGGAGCTGTAATTGCTGTGCAAACCATTTTTCAATTTTCTCAACTTTTTCACTTTTGGGTCCAGCACGCAAAGCTCACTGTTGTATATGCGTGTCTTTTTCTATTTTTTCATTTTTCGTAATACTAAAACAATTTTCACTAACAGTCACCAGATTTGTTTAAACACCTGTGTGTGAGAACTACGAGGTTAAAACTGAGACCTGCTGCATATAGTGTTTAAATAATAAATGTTTTTTCCTTTTTTCCATTTAATAACAGGAACTGAACCTGTCTTTCTGTGAAATCACAGAAGAGGCTGCTCTGAAGGTTGCACAATCTGTCAAACACAAAAACACATTGGAGAAACTTGACCTGAATGGTACATGCATGCGTGACGCTGACGCATTGTTTCTACACCATTCTTCTTGAATGATTTATTTTTATTTGACCTGGCTGATTTTGCTGTCTTTTTTCAAGGAAACCTCCTTGGGGAAGATGGCTGCCAAGCTTTGCAGGATGCCATGGAGGAAATGAACATGGGCCAGATTCTTGGATCACTCAGGTACCGAGGAAATATTGGACCTGTTTAAATGCTACGGCAACAGTTCCAGTAAGAAGTCTTTTACCTTGAACACTTTGCTTGTATTATTATGCGATATAGCAGGGATACCAAACATTTGGCCCATGAGCCACATCTGACCCCCTGGAGTTTTAATCAGTTCTCTATTTATGAATACATTTTTCTGACCAATGTAGTGCAATAACTTCTAGGACTAAAAATCCTATTAGGACCTGCAGCAGCACCTTCAAAGTTTGCTACACAGTGTGCTGCAGCAAGTCTGAAGCCTACTGTCTCTCGTCCTGAATAGCAAGAAACTCTCGATTTGTGGACCGTCATCGAGTGCAGACTTTAAGTGTAGCTGAGAAATGCATAGAAGAAAGGAGAGTAAATGATTGAGATATAGATGTACAGTATTTTTTTTAAAACACTTCACTGACTTGTTTTGCTAAGCAGTACAAAATTGTCCATAAATTACTATGATATGCATTACAGTATACAAAAGTTCTTATTTTTATGTTTATAACAATATTTTTTCCCGCGGCACACCTTGACTATGGAATCTCAGCCCACTACCTAAAATGAGTTCGGTACCACTGCCATTTTTAAGACGTCTTGTAATGTCTTCTTGGCATGGCTGAGTGAGGGCAATATGACCACAGTTCAATTCTATTTGTCCAACTTATTGTCAATTATAAAATCCTATACTTTATTTTTGCAATGTCGCACCTTTGCCACTAGGTGGTATCCTGTTTCCAGTGCTTTGCTAAAACCAAAAGGCACAGCTTCTGCGCTATTTTCTAATGTGAAAAACTCACCAGACTCCTGTGTTGTGTGATAAGTGATGACGAGGGGGAGCCAGATGACGATGATGAAGATAAGGATGATGATGATGAAGAAGAGGAGGAGGAGGAGGAAGAAGTAGATGACGATGATGATGATGATGATGAGGATGTAGATGAGGAGGACATTGAGGAGGAAGAAGAGGAGGATGAGGAAGAAGAAGAGGAGAAGGTTAGCCCAACATTGACCTTTTACTGACAGTGCAATAATAAAATACAGTTTTGTTCCTTCTGTCTGGCCCTAGTTTTCCACACCCACCTCTGCCCCAAAGCCTCCAGATGTCTCCTCCTTCCTCAGCTTTCCTTCACCCGACAAACTGCTGAAACTTGGAGATAGAAGGGCCTTTCTGATTGAACAGCAGGTAAACTATGGAATTTCATGAACTGTTTAGTTATTGGAAAACCATTCTAATCTTGTCTGCCTATGTAGGTGGATGTGACTGATGCTATGAAAACAGCAGAAGCCTTTCTGAAGATTTCCTCAGTTTATAAGGATGACAATGAAGAAGTGAAAGATGCTGTTTTGAATAGTATTGGTGAGGCAGTTGGAAAATATTTGGATAGAATTTTTTACCATACAATTTTATTTCGTACAGGGCACTAGGACCAAGCTATTGCTGAAAGTAATAATTGCAATAATGTTATCTTTTGCTTACAGATGCTTTGCTCAAGAAAGCTTATACCACCTCTTCATTCCAAGGATACAGCTTTGTGTCGTCTTTGCTAATACTGCTTGGACTGATCAAGGTATCATTGTATTACTATTTCAACTTGATATCTGACAATATGTATTCAGTTGATTGTCATTTGAAGTTTTTTTGTTTCCTTTGTCACACCGAAGCTTTCATTTAACACCCTTTTTCTCTGTTGCCTCTAGAGTGAAGACAAGGTGAAGCCTATTCTTGTGGTCCCTGGACACCTCCAAGCCTTAGAACATGTTGCTCAACAAGACTACTTCCCCAAAGAAAATATAGCGGTGCTCGAAGCCTTCATGTCCCGGTAAGGACGTGAACCACCAGGCAACTCCCAGGTATAACATTGTCATTATTACTGTGCCACCTGTTCACGGGGGGATGAGCAATCAACAATTAACGTCATAAAACTCTTGTGGCTTTGGTAAAGCGATAGTCTGTAAGTTGAAATATTAGATAATAGATTGTATATAATTGACCACCTAGACCTGCAATTTGACGTAACTTAAGTAATATTAAATAATTGTTAATTTGGGGGGAATTTCAATCTCCAGATCAATTGGAACGCAGCATAAGTCTATGTTGAGATGTGAACTGGGCGGACTGCCCCAGAAAACACTGCGCCAGTTTAGACTCACAGCGACTAATGGCACATGCTGTCTGGATTTCTCTCACGTGCCACGTGCGAGAAAGCAAAAACGTGACTCTAATAATGCTGATTGTGCTGAAAGTGCACATGTAAATGTAATGAGATTTGAGGGCCTAATGTTGATGGAAAGCGCTGTACAAGTTGAGATAATTTACGATTTTAAGTACAGTAGCCTTAACTACTAGGCCCTTGGGGTTCAAAGTATTTTCTAAAGGAAGACACCATCTCCCCTTAGACAACACTCCACTACGTCTGGATGACCAACAGATGGCTAATCTTTAATTGCTAAAATGATTTTCCTGGCATTCGTTATTGTATGTGATTTTGCTACATGGATTCTTAAGCCATTGTGCCGTAAACAATTTAAATCCTATCTGTTTACTTGTTTTAGAAACAACACCGCACTGGATTCTTGTGGAAATATCAAAAGACGCCTCCAGTCAACTCTACACTGTTTGAGGTCCCAAAACTGAAGACGGATGTTAAAAAACTTTTATGGACTGCAAAATGGGGCATTTGTTTGAAGAAAAGGAAATACACTTTAGGTTTATCCACAAACCTTTCTCCACTTAACTGAATGAACTCACTCATGTGTTCAACCACCTTCTGATCTATATTGGAGTTACCTGTATTTTCTAATCAGGACATAAGTATATGGCTGTATTGATGTATTTGTACCTTTCCCTATTTGCCTTTGTTTTCTTTTTTATGTTTACTGCATTCACAACTAAGCTGTTATTTTACATTGTATAAAATACTATATGAGAAATCCAATAGATGTCAATTAAAAATAAGACCACCCACAATGTTTACAAAGTTTTAATAAAGTATTTCTTGTATAATAATAAAAAAATAAAAAAAATGTTTTCTTATCATTGTCATTATTACAATATTTTTTGACTTGTTTCATTCAAGCCAGTAAAGTAACTTACTGTCTTGTGCAGAAAATGTGAAGCTGAGGTGATAATTTGCAGTGAAGGGCGACACAGGCAGGGGTCACAGGACAAGAATGTATCAAAGCCTTGTTTGTTAGCTGCTGGACCTCAGAGTATTGCAGGAGCCACTTGGAGAAAGTGGTGGAAGAGGTGCTTGGACCTGTTTGTTTTTTTTACTTTGTCACAACAATAATTTACGTAATATTTCGTCCGTAAGGTAAGCCTGCTTCTTGCATTTAACTGTCAGTGTTTACATTTACATATTTATTTCACAACTACCACAAAACTAAAGTAGTTTATACTGTTACTCATATTGTACTAAGTCTCAATTTGTCCTACTGCACAGATGGACCTCTTCATAGCTCTGGTTCTTTTTGTGGCATTAACGCCACATCCACTGGTTAAGGCTGGAAAGTGTCCCAGGCTGTGCATCTGTGACAGTGCCACACTCATGGTTACTTGTGCTGGAAAGAACTTAACAGAAGTTCCCCCAACTGTAGATGAGGTAATTCTTCCAAAATTCAAACAAAATTATATTTCTGTAAAAAGCTCAATACAATGTTTTGTTCATTCAATCAGATAACTGTGAAATTAGACTTGAGGAATAACAACATGAAGATCCTTTCTAAAGGGATTTTTGTACACACACCATACCTTACCTATCTAAACTTGCAGAGCAGTAACATTCAAAAAGTACAAGAGGGCGCGTTTCGGAATCTGGGTCGCCTGGTCTCCTTAAACCTGGCATACAACAAAATTGACATCCTTTATCAGGTACAGGGTGATCTCGCCGTGGTATATTAATTGATATTATTAATCCGTTTTAATAGTGCATTGTTACATGTTCCTCTCAGGAGTCTTTTGACGGGCTTTCGTCCTTAAAGGAGCTGAATCTAGATCATAACCGTGTAGAGGAAATCCAACCCGGGGCCTTCACCCAGCTCAGCAAACTCAACATGCTGGCACTCACGCACAATCAGCTGGTTTACATACCCAACATGGCTTTTCAGGTCTTTGTTGTTAAAGGGTCAAATGCAAAATGTTTCTCTATACATCAGATATGTCCTTATTCTCTTATAGGGCCTCCAAAATATAAAGTGGATGCGTCTTAGCCATAACTTCTTGAACAATCTAGCACCAGAGGCATTCACTGGCCTGTTCACGCTCAACCGACTAAGTTTGGACCACAATGAGCTGCAGTTTTTTCCAACTCACACCATGAGCAGGTAGTCTCAAACAAATGGGAGCAGTGTAATCTTTTATTTAAGTTTGTGGGGTGATTTTTCTTATTTTTACTCCTTGCGTGTTTTCACAGGCTTCCTGAGGTCACTCGCCTGGACATGAGCCACAATCCTATGATCTACTTGGGAGAGGAGGCTGTGTCCATGGCCAAGCTCACACACCTGCATCTAGACCACATGTCACTGCAGGACCTGTCAGATCAGGCTCTGTCCAAGGCCCCACTCGTGTCCCATTTGGATCTTGGCAATAATCAGCTGCGTTATCTGGAACCACTGTCTGGGCCCAAGCAACTGGTTAGCCTCAACCTCACAGGTGTGACTGTTTGGCAGTAATAGTTTCATATAACAGGGAGACGTTGGCAGTGTTAATTTTGTCGACAAAAATATTTCATCATAATTTTAGTCACTGTATTTTTTTTTTATGCCTAAAATTGGACTAAACCTAAATAAAAAGTTGTTTGTGAGACTAAAACTATGACTACAATGTCCAGATATTTCGATACGTCGACTAAAATAAGACTAAATAAAAATGAAAAGAAGACATTAAAAATATAAAAACTTCCAATGAGTATTAAAATTATTAAAATTCAATGCCAAAGAAACAGCTTTGTGCTTTGTTCATGTGGGAGAAGCTCCATGAAACAGAGAACCTTGATTAAATATGATTGTAATAAATATAATTTAGTCGACTAAATTTACATGTAATTTTAGTCGGCTAAAACCAAAATCGAATGGAGGAATTTTTTTTGTGACTAAATCTTGACTAAAATTAAATGAGATTTTCATCAAAAGACTAAGACTAAAACAAAATTAAAATATGTTTGAAGAATATTTGTTTTGTTTTTGAATCTATTAAAGCAGTTTCATAAACTTGCAGGCTAGTTTTGTAGCATTTCTATGAAACCTTAAAAGGTGACGCTAAAAGTTGTGAAAAGTGCTTATAAACTCTTCCTTGGTATGCTACAAATGTGTTTGGAAAGTTAGGAATGAGTTTGGTCCATAACAAAAAAATGTATACTCTGGCTCCCTCTTTCATTATTTGCAATTAAACAAAATCAGGTATAGGGTCTTAAAGATTTTGAGTTTGCATTAACTAATACATTATGTAGAGTCTCCGCAAAGATGGTGTGCCACTAACCTTTTTTGTTTTTGATTTGAAAATACCAGAACTTGCTGGCATTTTTTATGTAACAATACAACTCATCACTATAACGCTGAATTGAGTTTTACGTCTTTATTTTTACAGGCAACCCTATTTACTGTAACTGCTTCTTGCGACCCCTGAGGCAGTGGGCTCAAAAGAACGGTGTGAAGCTCTTGGGATCATGCGCAGGGCCGGGTCACCTCTCAGATGAACCTCTGCAGAAAATGACTGCTTTAAATCTACGGTGTCGCCGAGGGGAGATGCTTCAAGAGGAGACTGAAGAGGAGAAACCAAGCCCCCAATCCCCATTAAAGCCTCAGAAAAAAGTCCAGTGTCCTGCCAACTGTGACTGTGATGTAATGTTTTATCTTCATATAAATGAAAAATAGAGATTTGCGCAACATTTTGATATTTCGAAATATTGAATGATTTATTTATTTTTGTTGCTGAATTAAAACATGGAATGTTTAAAAAAAAACACATTTAAGCTGTGGATGCTAATTAAAAAGGCCCTTGCTTTTTATTTTAGATTTTTTTTTAATATAGTTTAAGGGAATTATTGTATTATTATTTTCTAACTTTGATATTGCACAATGCATATTTTAAAATTTCCTGCAGCACTGGCGATATATAACATAATTTTTCAATGTTTATTTTTGCCCAGGCTGAAGGTCAGCATGCCACATGTGAGGGGAGAGGTCACATCAAGGTCCCCAAAGGTTTCCCCAATACCACACAGTTACTAGACCTACGCAACAACCACTTCCACTATCTCCCTATCAACAGCTTTAGAGCAGCCAGCAATGTAATATCCCTTCACCTGGAACTGTGCAAGATCCATGAGATTGAGGGCAGTGCCTTCATTGGGATGAAAAAGCTGTTGTATTTGTATCTGTCAAACAATGATCTCACATCACTGGATCCAGGGGCATTTAAGGGAGCGACAGCGCTGACGTACCTTCACTTGGAGGGGAATAGACTGATGCGATTCCCTGGAACAGGTGACATATTGCAGTCTTGGTATTTTGTCTGGATAGTATTATTATGTTAATAAAATATGAATTAAAAGGTAATGTGTTTGTTGTTGCAGCCTTGGCCCAAGTTCCACATTTGTTCGTCCTACATTTAGAATGTAATACCATCTCCAAACTTGAGCCCTCTGGCTTGTTGTCATCTGCAGTTCCAAATCTCAGAGAACTCTATTTGTCCAACAATACCATTACGGCTGTTGCTAAAAATGCCCTCAACTCTGAGCACCTTACTATACTGTACATCGACTTGAACCAGCTGAAGGAGGTCCCCACCCAAGGTCTGTCTGTGGCCACTCATCTCGAGGAGCTCAACCTGTCTCACAACTCGATAAAACGGATTGGACCAAATGCATTTAAAATGGTATCCCAAAGCTTGAAGAGACTTATGATGGATGAGACGGGCATAGAGAAGGTAAACCCACACTTTCATAATCAGGCTGTTCATGTGATGCCATAACAAAATAAGGACCTTAAAATTAAGATCAAATGATTTACTTCATGTTGGATAGTGATGTTATTAGGACTTTAAAACTCTGTTTCATACCTTGTGTGATTAAATAATGTTATACAAGCCCACTCCATCTCACACTTGACTTGTTTCTTTGTCCAGATGTCTAATGATGCACTGGCCTGCCTAGGCTCAGGACTGAGAGCTTTATCTTTGAGGGGAACCCACTGGAAGTACTTCCTGACCTGCGCCCACTTACAGGCCTTGAGCTTGTGGATCTACGGGAAATTCCTTTTCTCTGTGACTGCTCTCAGCTTCCTTTGTACAGGCGAGTTTATCTCTGACATACGGGAAGGCATTATTTCTTATCAACCATATTTAATTGTTTGATCTGTCTCTAGGTGGCTTGGGAGTGTAAGCTTTGAGATTGCAGCCACATGTAGAAATCCACTTGAGCACGAAGGTCAGAAGGTCAAAGACGTCCCTCTTTTCAAGTCCTGTCCAGAATTAAAGTCTCCTCCAGCTTCGAAGCCAAAGGTTGTGTCACCCAAACCTTCAAAGAAGAAGAAAGCCAAAGCCAGATCACCTAAAGGACCAACAACAAAGTCTTCCACTCCAGAATCTAAAGTCAAACAAAACAAAACCTTGTCAAAGACGCCAAAGACACTAGTGTTTCTGTAGTATAATTATAAACTTGTAACAATATTAAAAAAATATGTATGCTTTCGTGCAGTGAAATGGTTCCATGGTGTAATGGTTAGCACTCTGGACTCTGAATCCAGCGATCCGAGTTCAAATCTCGGTGGAACCTAGGATTTTGTCTTTAGGTTGTTAAATATAAATACGTTGCGCAATTAAAAGAACTGGATTATAACGCGAACATGCTTGTTTTTATTTTGTTAGTAGTATATAAAAGTCCAAACCACGACCGCTTCAACGGAAATGATAACTAGTAACGTTAATTCTTCTTCCGGGTAACTTAGCACCGGGTCAAGATGGCAGCAGCGATGGATGTTGATACACCAAGCGGCACAAACAGTGGGTCCAGTAAGAAGCGATTTGAAGTGAAAAAGGTATGGTATTGAATAATTGTTCATTTATGTGAAAGAGTCACATTGGCTCAATTTTTACGTCCATTTTCCCGGCAGTATTAACGCCAATCGGCACACTTTCTGGTAGCTAACAGCTTACCGCTAGCATGTTGTAATTGTAGCATGAGTGCGCATTACATGAATGTTAGATACATTACTTTAGGACGGTTCATTTTACTATAGTTCATCTTATTCAAGGGCAATGATTTAAAAAAATTAAATCATTAATGTCTTGAATGCTAATGCTACGAATCATGTTGCTGTGAAAATGGCTATGCGCCTCAACGATGGAATCCATATTTACAGTCACTGACATTAAACATTTTAGTATAACTATTATGTTATGAGCTGTTATAAGATGGTACGTGTAACTTATGCAAGTGTATTGTGTTCTGCCAGTGGAACGCGGTAGCGCTGTGGGCCTGGGACATTGTGGTGGATAACTGTGCCATTTGCAGGAACCACATAATGGATCTATGTAAGTTTACTCAAGTTAAACGTGCTTATGGGAAACCTTTTAATCAATGTCACACCGTCTTCATTCAGGTATAGAGTGTCAAGCTAATCAAGCTTCTGCTACATCTGAGGAGTGCACTGTTGCTTGGGGTGTCTGTAACGTAAGTGCAAATTAACACCGACAGGTTCAATCACTTTTTCCAAGTATGGAAGATAATACTAATTAAAGATTTTAATAAATGCAGGATTTCTAAAGTAGTATGCGAACAGCTTTACTACACCTGTTCAGAAGTTATTGTAGACTTTGTTCTGTTATATCTTAAGGATGAACAAGATATAACTGAAGAGTAAACAGATTTGATTTATTAAAATGTATTTTTCAGCATGCATTCCACTTCCACTGCATTTCCCGTTGGTTGAAAACCAGGCAGGTCTGTCCTTTAGACAACAGAGAGTGGGAGTTTCAAAAGTATGTAAGATTTGATTTATTTTAATGGGTGTAAAGTGAAATTCTAATATCCAATTGGTTTTCTGTTTTCACAGGTATGGACACTAGCTTCTACTACCAACATATTGATCTTTTTATGCTTACTGTCCTTCCCTCACCTACTTGTAAACCTTTGGCAATTAATCTTGTTTGTTTTTTCACCTGTTCTGTGAAATAAATATCCATACAATTGGCATTATTCATCCACCAGTTTCCTCGAAGTTTATAATATACTCTAGTGGTTTTAAAAATCACACTACAAAAACAAAAGCATTATGGGTAATAGTATGAGCATTGTATTTAGAGCAAAACATTGAACAGTGAGTACTAAATACCATTCATTTATTGGTGCTAATCCTAAACCAATGTCTAAAAGTAATTTTTTCATTGTTCAAATACTCGATCTGTGCACATTAGTGGATCAATAAAACATTTGCATTAGAGATTTTTCAAATGGAAAAAAAAAAGGTTAAGCAACAGCATTTTAATAATTATCTTGCCAACAGGGACAGACGTCAAAAGTAACATTTTATTCACAATATAAGGTCTAACAAAAAATGCCAATGTTTAGAGTTGGTCAATTTCTGGGAAACACTTGTTAGTTGACCCTTGGGTGGGTGTGATTTAATATCTCACTCTTGAGGTTTGGAACTGAAATGATGGTTCGGTCATCGTTAATTGATAGAGGTCCATAGGATTTCTACAACTCACGCCATTTCAACCCTACGTTCAGTGTTAATGGTAATGAACGCATGAACTATTTTTACAAAAGCAAGTCACCCACCGCCTGTGTTTTAGATTTGCACAGTGGAACAGTAGAAAAAGCTTGTGGCTCCCCAGATCCTCATCTTTAACTTGCAATTCATTTTCTTATGGCTGTGATGAAGCACCGAATTTTGCACTCAGTTTGGTGACGAGTGCCATAACTTTGGGATTATTCTGATACTTAGCGATGTTTGCTGGATTTGCAGAGACATCCTGGAAGGCAGCCATGATCTCTGGGTCCTACAGATACAGAAAAATATAAAATCAGACATCTCACAAAACTCAGTTCTCAATGTTAATCTTAATTATTGGACACATTACCATTATTTTTTTAGAAGCACACAGCGTTAATTACCATTGATCAGCAAGTTAATCCAATTTAGGTCTATTTTAGGCCCGGAATACTTTGGAACGCTAAATATTTTATAATGCGTTAATGCTGCTATTCAACACATAAAATTGTAAGTCACCTTCATGGCATTAAGAAGTTCAGGGTCTTGTAAGATATCGGCAAAACCAGGCATGCCAGGAGGAGCGCCACCTGGAAATCCAGCTGGACCTGCTGTGAAATATTTAGAGAACTGATATCCAAAACTGAAACAAATCTGTTTAAGATCACTACATTTGAAATTTCTTACCAGGATAGTATCCACCTCCAAACTGTCTTGCTTCTTCCTCCTAGGAGACCCAACGAAATATAGATAATGAAAACATTTGAAAAACTTGTAATGCACATGTAATGAAATTACCACAAACATTTCTGTGAATAAAATACTTCGAACTGACCCTCTGAGCTTTTGCATGTTCCTCCCTTGCCTTCTTTATTCTTTCTTTCTTCTCCCTTATTTCCTTCTCTTCTCTTTTGCGCTCGTATTTGCGTCTGTGCTCTATGATTTTATTTGCCTGCATGAACAAAAAAACATTAACAAATGCAATAAAAAAGGATTTTACACATGGCAATACTACCCTACCTTGGGCAGAACCTCCTTTAACAATGCACTGGCATCTTCATCATAGTCCAGTTTGCATGCTGTAGCCAGGTCTTTTGCGGCCTCCTCCCAATGACCAAGCAGCCTAATGGTGTAGAATGAATTAACTAATTCCACAATTTGACCAAAACCAAAATATACTCACAGCAGAAGTACATTCAAACTAGGGGTGGGAACCTTATGATTTGATACGATACATGGCAGTATAACTTACAATACTATTAGTCCATACATTGCATATAATAACGTAATAGTTATGTATCGCAAAGGTTAAAAATGAAGTTAACTTTTTTTTTAGGTTAAGGGGGGTATTAAAATCGACTTTTTCAAGCTATCATGTTATGTCATTCCCTCATTAAACACATGCCTGGAGTGTTGCCTTGGCTCATTCACATATTTTTGAGTAATCAGTAAAAACTTAGACAGCAGCCATTTTAGGTGTAGCTATGCCTCAGTCCTCCTAGGAACGCTCCCGCCTCTGGACCTTTCATCACCAGCCAAGCCACCAACCACTGCTCCTCAGCTCAGCAGAGCCCCCTCCCAGCACAGTAGTGTTGTTTAAATGCCACAGCAGTGTGCTGAAGGGGGCGTGTTGGAAAGCTTCTTAAAGAGACAGAGGCCTATTTCAAGACGTTCAGTACAGCCATTTTGAGAGAGCAATTTTATTCAAGGCAGTTATTTTAATTTACTGCATATACAGACCAACAGAAGGTTACGTCATCATTGTAGTATGCTATAGACTGGTGCTATGTGATTGAAAAAAGCATAATACCCCCTCTTTAAAAACTCCATGCATCTTAAACTACATATGCTCCATTTTTTTTACAATTTACATTTGAGATCATGTATCATTTAAAAAAAAAAAAAAAGTAAATGATCCTTGACCCACTCACTGAAAAAAGGGCTGATTGATCATCTGGAGTGAGTGGATTCACTTCATTTACTTTTTACTAAACAAGAAACCAAAGTACCGTTTCCAAATGGTATATAATACAGTTGTTATTTATATAATTAGATCATTAAATCATTAAAAGTAATATATTTTTATGACAGTTTTTGGTCTTAGGGCTGCCCTCTACTGTCCCGACTGTATTGTTGACTGTTATGAGCCTCTACTGAGGTGCAGTTTACATGGCATTAGTCTCTAGGAAAACAGAGCAATCATGTCCTCTCTCCATTAGATTTTACATGAAAATGATGAGGCGTCAACACAACCAATGAAACTGCAACACACTTTGTCCAGCAAACGGCCCTCTGTTATTTACACACGCTTTTATATGCCGTGGGTACACAGAGGAAGACAATTGATCGGCATCAACTTCCTTGAATGTTGTGGCTTTTTATGGATAAACTTTGTCATTATACAACAACGGTACAACGAAATTTGTCCTCTGCATTTGACCCATCCTTCAACGCCACAGGGACGACCCATAAGGAGAAGTGGGTGGCGGCAGTACCACGCCCAGGGACCCATCTCCATAGGCCTGCCACGATAAATTTTTTTTGAGGACGATATATCGTCTCAGAAAATATTGCGATAAACGATAATATTGAGTATAAAGCAAATACTGTAGGCAATAAAAAGAAAACTGTAAGCAACTATTTTAATTGAAATGTATTGAACTTTTGGCATTCAATATTAACACATTATACCAAACAAAGTGCCAACTAGAAGGGTCGATATATTCTAGGACACTGTATCCATCTGTGCTTCTCAACCTTTTAACATAACTTACTCTCTCACCAGGTTCTGTGTTTGAACTAGGTCTGTCATGACATTTTTTTAAATAGCCAATATACAGTGTCCTCTTTAAAAAATATCCCAATAACAATATTGATATTTCATCTATTCTCATCTAGTCTGGTTAAATATTCCCCGACAAAAACTCATTTCTATGTTGAATTAAACCTGGTTAGAATAAAATGTATATTAAATGTATGGATTCAGATAATACTGTATTACTGCAAAAATAGAGTAGCCATATGTTTTGTTTTTTCCTTTTCTTTTCAAATCTCACCTCCTGTACACACGGCTGTCGGAGTAAAGCAGCTTTTTTGGGGGTGGGGGAATTTAGTGACTGTTTGTCAAACTGCTGCAGCGTTTCTCTGGCTTTTGAAAAGTGTGGACCAGTAATATGTTCTCAGGACTATCACGCTTGTATTTGGATAGTGGCTAAAGCGCTCGGTTCCTCTCGCTAACAGTAGCGCTGATTAGCTTTGATACACTGACTGGGCGGGGTTTCGTTTCGTTCTCAGTTGGACATACCTGCAGTCGCATTAATGTTGTTATTCTCTCCGTGATGCGTTCTTTTGGCTGGAACTCCAAGTGTTTTCACACGAGCCCCTCTTGCTCCGCGATAAAGTTCACAGAAAGTGTCGGAATCAGCACGGCACTTTGTTTACACCCCGCCTCTTTCCAAAAGCAGCGCTGATCACATCAGCCGTATGGCTGATGTGTTTCAGTGCTGTCTTTACGCACTTGGAGACGGGTTGGATGGACGCTCCGCTCAGTCAGTGCTGTGATAGCGTTCATTCTTCTGTATTTATTTTAAGCACACGCAGCACGTGCATTTATCGAGACTAAAAATGTTATCGTCCTTCATTTTACTTATCGAGCGATAAGTCGATATAGTAATTATCGCGGCAGGCCTACATCTCCAGATGTGAAGCCACGCTGATGGTCAGAATCACCTGGCTGGAGGATTCACCAACTGCACGTTTTTTTAGTGGTAGGGGAAACCGGAGTACCCGGTAAACCCGCACAGACACGGAGCGAACACGCAAACTCCACATAGAAAGGCCCTGTCCAGGTGGGAATCAACCCGGGACCATCTTGCTGTGAAGCACGAGCGCTACCCTCTGTGCTACCATGCCGGCAACTCTGGTGCTTTCTTAAATAAAATTCATAAATTCACAAATTGTTTACAGACCGTTATTAGTATATCCGTGTCAGACTGGCCTATCACGTGACTCTTCTGTGTTAGTCCTCGTTCTCTCCTGTTCGCATGAGGCCTTGCAGCTGAGAACGGCCTCCTCCAGAGTTTTCAGTAAGGCCGGGTATCAGGCCATACCTCATTTATCAACATTGCGTAAAAAAATGGTGTATGCTTAGGTGTATTTGCGATATACGCCAGAGGGCGCGTGACATTTATAAACCTGTGCTTCCCGCTCAGATCTTATCGTACGCAAGCGCTGCTGATGGTAAATGCCACGGAGAAATCCTAGCGTCATTTGAATGAAACGCCCAAAAATATTCATGTATGAGGAGGCCTCACCCACGGATTTTACGGCACGCACGCACGAAACACAGCAAAAAAGAACATTTCTCCAACCAGGAAATGATAGTTGTTTTTAACATAACATGATATTTTTGCACATGAGGAAGATAACCTTATAGCCAATTCAAGATCACATTTACTAAATAAAAAAAAAGAGGGGGAATAAAAGAAATAGGCTAATAATAAAAAGTGACCTTTATTAAATAAGCTGTAGGCCTAAATAGCCTATAAAAAAAGGGTATAAAATTAGACCACATAAAAAAAAAAAAAAAAAATAAAAAAAAAGCATGGATATAACGCTGCAGACTGGACCATGATCTGAACCAGCGAAAAGCAGCTGTCAGCTCCGCGGACTCGAGTCCGCGCTGGAGCCGGGCAGGACTACGCGTCTTTCGGCCTGAGCAGAGCCTTTCTCCGGGAGGAAACAGGTGCACGGAGAGTTGACATCCGACCAGAACCTAACAAACCCGTCCGGACCAAAGACAGCCCTACGAGACGCGCTTTATTCCCCTGACGAGAGGAGAGCGCGCGGTCACCAGACCCTGTGCACGCGCCGCTCAAACCTGGACCTTAAGAACCCGTCCGGACCGACGAAAGCTGTGGAGCTGTCGGAGGATTTGTTTGACGCCCGGGCTACTCGCGAGCACGGAATACGGTCCACAGACTTAGCGCTCAAACCAGCCAGAACACGGAGCATGGCCTCGCGCAGACCCAGGTGAGTCCCGGTGTCCCGGTACACGGCTGCAGCCGTGGGTGAGAGGCGGGGAATCCACACAAAGTTTGCACATGCAGCAGTATTTTGTTAAAACAAAAAACGAAACAAATACAAAAAACACCATAAGCACCTCTGTGGCTGCAGTCCAGGTTTTAGTGTCTCTGGTCCGGGCTGAGTCTCTGCGCTCGGACCCGTGTCGATGCAGCGCAACATTGAATCAAGTCTGCCCATAAACATTAACGCTGTAGCCTTGTTTCATGTTTAAATCACTAATGAGGATAATATGCGATGTGGCAATGCAATTCATGCTGTTAAAAACTGTTTTCCAGCGCTGTTTAGTTAAAATTGGTGTATCATGTACACCACCTCCTGACTTGGTGTAGGATTTGAGCGCACCATACACCAGGTGTACGGTGCGCTCAGATTGATAAATGCCAAAACAGGCGGTGATTTTTCGTACACCCCAATTACGCTCTGATTTCACCGTACGCAAGTTTGATAAATGAGGGCCAATGTGCGTTGTTGAAAGCAGTGGAGTGCAGCTGACTCAATATACATGATGTTTTCAAAAGTATCAATATCTGCATAAAGAGTATTGGTATTGTGCAGCAAATTATCGTTATAAATCACAAAACTGATATATTGTCACACCCCCATTTCAAACTGAAATTTAAGTGATGTACCTATGAGCTTTTCCTCTCCACTTGTAAGGCTGTGCAGAGTCGGGGTTGATTTTGATAGCTTTGTCACAGTCTCTTATGGCTGCATTAGGTTTCTGCATCTTGATATAAACACTAAAACACACACAAATAAAAATAGGTTAATAGTTTTAGTCTATGTGGGTATTCAATGAAGCAAGCCTACTTCTTTACCAGATCAGCAAATTGTGCCCTCATTTCAGACAGTTTCACTGAGCTGGACTAAATTCCTCAAGAAAACTTGTGGTCCAGTCTACAAAATCTAGACATATAATATAAATATAGTATACAAAGACGACTAGTGTGTATAGAAAAAAAAATCATTTATAAAATGCTCACAGTAATCTAAGCTGTCTCGTTGTCAATAAGTCTTTAAGCTTTAATAACAAATGGACATGAACTCTAGCAGCAAATTTGTCTGCAAGCTACATTTTAAACTTTTTTATATAGAATACCTCAAATAAAACATGACAACAATAGATAAAAGGTAGGTGTAGTATAAAACAATTACCTTGCTCTCTTGGCATACAGGATGGCAACACATGGGTTCAACTTTATGGCCTCAGAAAAAAGATTCAGAGCTTTCTGTAGGTCACCTAAAAAAAATATTATATATTAACAAAATATTATATCAAACATTTTATTTGTCGTTTACCTTCTCCTAGTGCATTAATGGCCTCCGTCTTCTTTTCATTTGCTTGGTCCATCATCTCATCTGTGACCTATGAGTTATACACAATGTGGGTGTGTTTACAGTAATAAAGTAGTGTTTTATTTTTCATGAACATCTTGTACCTCTATTTCTTCCAGTTCCGCTGGGTCTTGTGGTACATCAGTGTCCGGCTCAATAACCCCATCATTGTCGATTTCTAATGCAGCAGCAGCAAAAAACAAAACAAACCCACACATCGTTATGTGGGAGATTATGGAACTACTAGTAAAAAGGCCACAGATGTTAAACTTAAATAAGGAAAGAGACAAGTAAAAATAAAAAAAGTACCTATTTCACTTTCCTCGCTCTCAGACCCAATACCTGGCTCTGGTTCAGGGGCACAAGCAGAAGCTGCAGGAGGAGGATCACACGGACAACCTCCCTAGAAATGATTGAATAAGCCAAAGGCATTGCTAGTAATATGTGAAAGATGTACAATACATGTATAACAGACTAATAATTTACCTTGCAAGAATCCTCCGTCTTGGGTGGTGGAGGGAGTGTGGCACCCATGCTGCAATTATAATGGTTAAAAAAAGTTTATAAAATTAATATGCATCATTATTAGAGGAACGTATTAATGTCACAACAAATAACAGGTTGAACAGTGTTAAATAGTTTGACATTTTCACACGTACAATTTTCATGCAAATTCTAAAGTGTAACAAATTGTTCCCCTGGTTTGAGAAGAAGAAAACGGCCAAAAGTTTGCACCTCTGCAGCCAGGTCCGGAAGAAGCTCATCTCAGGCAGGTGCAGAACACCGGGGTTGGACTGACACATCTGCACGAAACTCTTCAGCTCGGTGACCTTTCGTGGGTCCATGCTGGGTTGTCACCGTTGGTGCACCACGCGCTGTGAACAAGAACGCGGATACAAACATAAGCCTTGTTTACGCACGAGCTAGCTAATGACCGTTGCTAATGCCTAGCCATTTAGTTCAGCTAATTCAGTTGAAGTAACTGCAGAATTACAAAAGGCATCTTACGCAACAACTGTATATAGGTTTATTGTATAACAAAGATAAATAAACAAATATGGCATGTGTTAATGACAGAGATTTCTGGAAAGCCCATGACGCACGATAGCATGTTAGCTCCAGCTGCTCACGGGCCGCTTACAAGAGAAGTAAGATAAAATGCGCTCAAAGCTTGACACCGATATTTCACACTCCACGTACCTAGATGATAATATACGAGGGCTTGCACTCAAATGGCAGCGCAAATCTGCTGATTTTTTTAAGAAAACCGCAGCTTCTCAATCCCTGACGATGTCACTGCAGCTGCGTTCCATTCAAGCTAAGGGTTGCGGAAGAGCACGAGGGCGGGGCGTGCAAGTTAAACCCCGAGGTTTAGCCAGAGCGGCTCTGGCGTTTTACAGAATTACTTGCAGACAATAAAATCTTAAGATAATCTTAAGATAATTCTCAAGTTGGGCAAACAGTAAAAAATATTGGTGCACCCAAACAAACAGGGATTCATACGGAGTTGAAGAGGGCCAAAAATGCTCTTCTGTATAACCCACTGCAAAAATGTAATAGCTTTGTCACTGGTATGTTTGTGCATGTTTTGAGTTTACAACAACCTTAATTGGTCTTGTGAAGTAGCATTGTATCAACATATTACCTGGAATGTTCAGCATTGTGGCTTTAATTTTAAGTGAAAAGTATATTGCAACAAAACAGCAAAGGTAATTTATTAAATCAAAGATTACTCAAATGTTATAGAATCACAGTTAATTAAAAATTCAGTATACGTTAATAGAGAGTAACGTTTATTGCAATAGAGATTACATTAATTTTAACTAATTAAAGCTGGGGTACCTGATTTTTTGGTGTTGTAGAATACATTTTTGCCACCTCAGAGTAAGTCGTAAACACAGCAAAACACAGACCTTGTTGTATTGTCTTCACCTAAAGTCTTAGTTAGCAATGGATGACAGAAGTCGAATCTAAATTAGTGAAATTTATCTTGGGGTGGCCGCCCCTGCTTCACTTTGCCACTGCTCAATGCTGTATACGTGTGTGAAATGGGCATATAATTAAATTCTTTGAACAATTCAAATATACAAGAGGGATTGTGAGAGCTAGAAACAAGTTTGGGCCAAAACAAAAAAAAAGTCAATGTTTGAACAGGAAAAATCAGGTACTACAGCGTTAAGTTCGTTATGCCTGCGAAACTACTTTCAGGGAATAGTACACTCAGACGCAGCTACGAAGCATCTAAGCTAACGAAAGTTACTGCTTCAATCTACAACAGTTGGCTACTACCATTGAGTCTTGCGAAATATGTATTATTTTTCTGAAAACGTTAGTTGAAGCTTTGGCTAGTTAGTCATAGTAGCCAGTAATGTCACGTGACTATTTGCATTTATGCTTGATGCTAGCAAGGAGCATGCTGTGACCTCGGTTCTGTAGGTAATGCTATGTCGCTTTCTGGTTGTAATGTTGGCACCCTTATCAGGTCTGGTGTCAGGCTACTGTCCCGACAAAACTGGGCTCAAGGTGAGACAATGATGTTATATGATCCTTAATGTCTGTCTTCAAACTAATATAATAATTGTGCAAGTCTACATATGAAAACATAATTGTACTTTCTTGTGTTCAGGATGTTTTGGGTGTCCGTGTAGACCTGTTTCGGTGAAAACTGGAGGTTTAAAACCAAAAACGGTCCCATCCCGTTATCTTGGTCAACCAAGCCCATACACACATCCACACCTCATCAAAAATGGTGAGTTCTGAATTATTTTATACATTATTTTATAAAATAATTATACATTATTTTAGCAATGCCACCTGTTAACATATAGTTAAGAGAAAGTATGATTTATTTGAGGCTGGTGTCTCTATACTATAAGTAATGTATAGGCGCTCAGTCGTACAGGAGAAGTCCATCATGAAGGTTCTTGAGACATCTTCTGTACTGTAGTTGAAGTGTCCCTGTACAACAGCCTCCTGTGCTCCAGGCCTGGAGGGCTCTGTCATGCTAATGAGGCTGAAACTCAGCCTAGGACATATCAACAGGCAGGTAATTAGCAGTGATCTCCTGAGAGTAGGGTCATCCACACTGAAACGCAGGTGTGAGTTCTAAGACTTAGAACTACAAAGATCTTTACCCACTTGTGAGAGTAGCCGTTAATAGAGGGGAGGCACTTAGCCAAGCTAAACTCCTCCCAGTGGTCTATATATAGACAAACTTTAGTGTCGCTAACAAAGCCTTTTGGATGAGAGGTGAAACGTTCTACACTTCAACTACAGAGTACAGAAGATGACTCAAGAACCTTCATTGAAGATACTCCAAGTAATGTTAAACACAGCCAAATTTACATTTAATATAGCATTTTGTTTTTCTTTGTTTTAATACACTCATATTCCTTATGCAGGTGACGTGACTCCAGGCTTAAGCCAAACTGAGTATGAACTCAGAAGATACCGATTAGCCTCACTTATTGAGGCCCAAGCAGAACGAATGGGGCCATCTACTTCATCCAGTCACCATGTAGTAATTGTGCTGTCCCATCCAACTCGATACATGACAAATGATATCCCGTATCCATTTCATCAAAACCAGGTCATTATATAATCATATGTGAAAGCACAGCAGTATGTTGACATGTGTTGACTTGTGAGAGTGACTTTAAAAAATAATGCTTTGCAGGACTTTCTTTATTTGACCGGTATTCTAGAACCTGACAGTGCCTTGATTCTCCATGGAAGAGGAAGACCAGATCAGGCCATACTTTTTGTCCCACGCAGAGACCCATCTCGAGAGCTATGGGATGGCCCCCGGTCAGGAAGAGATGGGGCTGCTGCACTGACTGGCATTGAAAGAGTTCACTGCACAGAAGAACTAGGTGTAGTGCTAAAGAGTCTAAAAGGTTAGGAATACGTAGGTTGGTTTGATGTATTGTATTGTTTACAGTTGTTGTTTTACAACTTTTCTAAATTCTTAAACTATTAGGTACTGCGGTGTGGTATGATAGTTCTCAGCCATCTCACCGTAAGCTGCATCAGAAGCATGTGTCCCCCATAATGGAGATGGGATCAATGCCACGCTCCCTTAGACCTCTTTTACAATCTCTCAGAGCGCTTAAAAGCTCTGCAGAAGTGGCACTAATGCAGGAAGCTGGTCACATCACAGCGCAGGTTAGTGAAAACTATCCCCCCCCATTTAAAACACACAAGCTGCTGACTGTAAATGTATTTTAAATATATACATATATATTTATTGTTTTTAGAAAAAGTGCAAACCCAAAAGTAGCACAGGCAATCAGTATAAAAAACTAAAAAGTCACTGCAGTTTTTTAACATCCCAATTATTAATACTACAAAAACAAACATCGATTTTCTGAAATTATGAATCAATTTGACTTACCAACTCGATTTTTAATTCAAATGTATTTTTTTGCCCTGCCCTAACTCATTCCTCCTTTTTTAGGCATTTAGAAGAACCATGGCAATGTCACAAGGAGACATAGATGAAGCTCTTCTTTTTGCTAAGGTACAGTATCACGCATATTTTTAAATCATCCTTTGCCAAGAAATCTTATTCATTATGTTCCATTTTAACTGGGCTATTTTATTTTTTGTCGCTTTACTTTTAGTTTGATTTTGAAAATCGGATACATGGCGCAAACTTCTTGGCCTACCCACCTGTAGTGGCTGGAGGAAACAGAGCAAATACTCTTCACTATATAAACAACAACCAGATAATCAAAGTAAGAAATTATTTGTCACATGTTACTATTTTTATTATTTTAATTTTGTCTGGTCTGGACAGTTCTTGGTAATGGATGTACAGTGGGTTGCATAAGTATCCGCCCCCCTTTTAACTTTTTGACATTTTGTCCCGCTATCGTCCACAAACATAACTATATTTAATAGAAATTTTACATGAAAGACACACAAGCCTTTCTGTGTGGAGTTTGCCTGTTCTCCCCGTGTCTGCGTAAGTTTCCTTCGGGTACTCCGGTTTCCCCTCCCACTAAAAACCTGTATAATAGGTGAAGCCTCCAGTCAGGTGATTCTGCCCATCAGCCTGGCCCTACAGCATGGAGATGGGTCCCCGGGCGCGGCACTGCTGTCGCCCACTGCTCCTTACGGGTTGCCCCAGTGGCATCGAAGGATGGGTCAAATGCAGAGGACAAATTTCCCTACGGGGACAATAAAGTATACCAACAAACAGACAAAAAGATTTTCAAAGCTTTGAACATCTCTCAGAGTACAGTTAAATACACCATTCAGAAATGGAAAGAGTATGGCATCACTGCAAACCTACCAAGTCCCGGCCGTCCTCCTAAACTTACTGACGGAAAAAGGAGAGCACTGACTGAGTTGTTAACTATTAGTTGTACACTGCACAAATCTGGCCTTATGGCAGAGTGGCTAGAAGAAGCCATTTTTAAAAGAAAACAATAAGAAGTCCCATTTGCTGTTTCCCAGAAGCCACATAGGAGATACAGCAAACATGTGGAAGAAGGTGCTTTGGTCAGATTTATGTTTAGGGTTTTCATGACCTGAAGGGCAGGTCAAGAAAATAATGATAATATTGAAATAAACTTCAATGCCATTAATCAAACGTCAAAAGTGGGATTAACCTAGCAACAAAACAAATTGGAACTTTTTGGCCTTAATGCAAAGCGCTATGTTTGCTGTAAAAGTAACACTGCACATCACCCTGAAAACACCATCCCCACTGTCAATCATGGTGGTAGCATCATGCTCTGGGGGTGCTTTTCTTCAGCGGGGACAGGGAAGATGGTTTGAGTTGATGTAAGTTGGATGGGGCCAAATACAGGGCAATCTTGGACGAAAACATGTTGGAGTCTGCAAAAGACTTGAAACTGGGGCGGAGGTTCACCTTCCAGCAAGACAACAGCCCTAAACATAAAGCCAGGGCAAAAATAGAATGGCTGAAAACACAAAAATATCCATGTGTTAGAAAGGCCAAGTCAAAGTCCATATCCAAATCCAATTGAGAATCTGTGGAAAGATCTGAAAACTCTTTCATATAAAATTTAAATAAATATATTTATGTTTGTGGTCCATTGTGTGGCAAAATGTCAAAAAGTACAGTGGGTTGCATAAGTATCCGCCCGATACTTATGCAACCCACTGTACATTGAACAATGCATGCACATGCCGGATTGTATGGGCTAATTTGCATCAACAAACATACTCTCCTATACAGCCATTGTACTCAAGGTTATATGGTTGTATATAGTTCTTTTTGAAATTTCAGAAATAAACAAGAAAGACTGGAGCAGCAGTGACTCAGTGGCAGAGCATGCACTTAGCTGAAAGTGTTGGCTGCTTGATCTCAACTCCAACCAATGCATAGTGTGTTTACATGCTTGTGTATGTTCTGTCCAAATAACAGTATGTAGTATATACAGTATAATAAATATTAGGGCTGTCAAAGTTGACGCTTTGACTGACAATTCATCAAAAAAGAATGCTTTAATCATGGATTCAATGCAAATGAATCCCATCTTACATTTGGACAGAACACACTTCTGTATCTTGGGCACAAATATTACCTGAAGGCCAGGTCATGAAAATAATGATTATATTGAAATAAACTTCAATGCCATTAATCAAATTTCAAAAGTGGGATTAATCTAGCAACAAAACAACAACAAAAATCAATTGACAGCCGCAACAATAAATATTTAAAGAAAATAATTCAAGTCGAGGGTCACAGCAAAAGCTTCTCTTTGTTTTCACGGACTAGATGACCAGTTCTAGTTTTTACAGAGTAAATGAAATCAGTGAATTTATGTGCAGACGCCGACATGTGCACTTCAGTACACAATGGGTCAAATGCACATTGAGAATTACTATACCTTTTAAACAATTTGGAAAAGCCCAGATGACGATGTCATGTCCTTGGATCCATAAGTTTATCCTTGGGTGCAATTTCAAGAAACTTGAAGGTGCCAGGTACATTGGTTGAAACAATGATGGAGCAATGAGCACACTGCCAAACTGGTTACAAAGTGGCTTAAGGATAACAAAGTCAATGTTTTTGAAGTGGCCATCACTAAGTCCTGATCTCAATCCAGTTGAAAATGTATGGGCAGAGCTGAAAAGGCATGTGCACGCAAGGTGGCCTACAAATTTGGCTCAGTTACACCAGTTCTGTTTGGACGAATTGACCAAAATTCCTGCACAACTATTGTGAGAAGCTTGTGGTAGGAAATCCAAAACATTTGACCCAAGTTATACAGTAGCAATGCTACCATATATTATTGAAATGTACTCTCATTCAGAAGCCCCTTATGAGAGACCAACAGCCCGGTTAGAAGCGTGAGGCCGTCCTCCCGTGGACCCACCACCTGCAGGAGGAGCCAAAGGGGCTGGTGCAATGTGTTTTGGGCAGCTCCAACAGCTGCCCCCACGACCCAGCAACGGACAAGTGGAAGAAGACGGATGGATGGATGGATGGACTTTCATTCTTCAGCATTCGACAAATGCAAATAATTAAAAAAATTCTAATTGACCGTAAAAAAAAAAGTTAATTAGTGAGAAAAAAATGCAAATGTGTATGTAAACATGGTTCCCACTGTAAAGAACAACCAGGGGTATCCACACATGCAAAGATGATGATAATACTATAGATTCATAGATACTGTACCTTAAATCAGTGGGTCGGGCGTTGGGTCTCAAATGGTTCATGGACCATTTTCAGTTGGTCACGGGTCTTTGCAAAAAAAAAAGACTGATTGCTTTGATAGATGTTAAATCAACAAAACTTTGTAAGGAAATATTGTATTTTCAGGCAATGAACTACAAGATCAAACTGCTGATACTTTTAATTGAAAATAAATATTTTATTTGGGTTGAGGCATGTTAATATAAGTTGAATAAAATGAAGGCGGGTCCCGAAACTATACCAGCTGAGAGTCGATGCAAACAATTATGTTAATCAGTGTTCTTTGTAGTACTGACCACATGAAGGTAGGAAAGCTATGGAAAGCTGACATGGTTACAGAAGGATTCAAAATTCTTGAAGAATCAAGAAGTGGAATTAAAATAATTTCAACAGAATTATCGTAACCGATGTCCAAGATGCCTGGAAGCGGCCAAGGTTTATTTTGCATTTTTTTATGATGTGACAGAGCCGTGTTTAGAGCTGATTGGATTTTTCACTGTTCTATCAAATACAGGGTGTAGGTCAATTAAAAAAGAGTTGTGCAACTTGAACTAACACTCGCATAGAAAAACAACACGGCTAGAGTAATTTACAACTGTCTGCTTTATCAGTTTGTAGGTGTTCAGAGAGAAGCAGATTGACAGCGCTTGTTGGTAATTGTTGGGCTGAAGAAAAGTACTGAGATCAGTTGTACTTTTTCTTTCAGGATGGTGAAATGGTGCTTCTTGACGGTGGTTGTGAATACTTTGGTTACGTCAGTGATATTACTCGAACATGGCCTGTCAATGGAAAGTAAGTTTGTAGTTTGTCCATCTGCAAAAAGTGTCCACCCCAACTACTATTGGAGTGGTAATCACAAAAGACGCATCACTGAAATGTTCCCAAATACAATATGCAGCCAACAGATACACTTTCCTTGGGCCTGAATTTTGAGTGGCCTGTTTTTTTCCCCCCACATATGCATTTTTTTTTTTACAACTCATGAATGTAAAGTGTCCACAAATGTAAAAGAAAGCAATACATGACCCAACAAACAGTGGGAGTAGTATGTGAACCCTTTGGTTCTGCATAAATTGGTCATAAAATGTGGTCTGCTCTTTATTTAAATCACAAGAATGAGTAAACAGTGTGTACTGAAACTAATACCACCCAAACAATTACATGTTGTTGATATATTTTTATTGGCCATAACATGTAAACATTCACAGGACAGCGTGGAATAAGTAAGTGAACCCCCTGGCTAAGGATCCTCCAAGAGCAGCCATTGAGAGTCAAGTGTGAGCCAACCTGAAGTCCAATCAGTGAGGGGTGGCCTAAAGCTGCCATTGCCACTGAAAAATACACACTAGTTTGTCTAGTTTTTATTGCCATTGTTTGAGAACAGGTTCACAAACTAAGATTTTTTCTCGGTACAATAGTGCAACATAGAACATAGAACACTGAATTTAGATATAAATAAGCTATAAAAACTTTAAAACTATAAGGCTATAAGGGCATGCATCAATCAATCAATGGTTTTGTATAGCCCAATATCACAACAGGAGTTGCCTCATAGGGCTGCACCGAACATTAAGGCAATAAAACAGAGCAGTAAATAAGACCATGTAAAGTTCAGGCGAATCAAGTATCCAGGCAAACATAATGTCCAAATAAGCGTCAGCAGTGGGTGGCGACAAGCGGCGCGGGTGTCCCCTGTCCTTAAGGTGCGTTCAGACCGAACGTGTGTCTACGCTCCGTCAGCCTCTAGTTGGACGCCAAACATTGCCGCTTCACACTCGCGAGAAACGCCCGTTTGCTGGCGCGTGAAGTTTTGCAAGCGTCATAATTAGGAGGCGTGTCATACAACTCAGGCCGAGCGCAAACCGCGATAATCAACTTCTCCTCCATGCTGCAGGTCAGGGGCGCAACTACCGCAAATACCCCCCCTCCCACACACAAACACACACATGGCTCTTTGATGGTTGTTTCTTTTTTTTTAAAGAAAATAAATACCCTCTGAATTGACTTTATTTTAACGAAAATGTCACTATTTCACACAATATAACATCGACATTTCCCTTTATGGAGTTTGTTATCACACAAAAACAATCACACGGCCCGATTAAGCTTCTGTTGCTTCATTCACGTAACTTTTCCTCCTCTCCCTCTCTCTCCCTCGCGCAAGAGGGGAGATAACAACGCAAGCTTCAACGCGATCTCCTCTGTAACCGTGTTTATTATTTCATTAGGACTTTTATTTCTTAAACTTGTTGCCTTATGCTCACTTTGAGCTCCTCGTGGGGGGTGGAGATGACTGTCCCTCTGCCAATCCTCCACTCCTCTCTGCCCCACTCCAGCAGTGACTTTTGTTTCGCAAAATAAGCATGCACAACTAAAGTGACGCCCGTCCCCCAAAGAGGAATAAAAAAAAACACTTCACCACCGCGAACCTGTTCATATCGTTCACTGTAAAGACTCGTTCAAAAGAGCCGGATCGTTCGCGACCGACACATCACTTTCGGCGCCCCTATGAAAGGCATATATTGCGTATGCCCTTTTTGCGCCACTGCTGCAGGTAACAGGTGACGCTTGTGCTCACTATTTGAGCCCAGTCCCTGATTGGTTAACAAGGCGTAAATGAACGCACGTGTAGATTGTGATTACTTGAGTGCATGAAGCAGTGGGCGGGGCATCGCTGCTCTGTACCGCGCTGTTCTCACTGGTTTTGACGTGCGTTAATCCTCATCTGCTCGCATTTGGAACGCTTCATACGCGCGGACATCTTTGCTTACATTTCGACGCGCGTCGAAGCACGTCTACATAGGGTTAACATGGAAGTTGGTGGCGTGTCAGCGTTTGGTCTGTACGCACCATTAAACTCTCCAGCACGGCAAGGAAAAACTCAACAACCCGGGGGGAGAAAAGAGAAACTTTGGAGAGAACCACAGAAAGGAGAGATCCAGTCCCTTGGACGGACAGGCTAGAGACCCAGGGCCGATGGGAGTCCCTCAGCAGACGGGCCAAGATCGCAGACCGTCCAGTCCAGTCCTTGTTGTCAGTCCAGTAGGCAGGGTTCCTCCGTTCAGCCGGGTTCTTCCGTTCGATCTAGACAGGCACTGCCGAGGGGGAAAAGAAGAATGCATATAGAATATTAAAATGAATAATGAAAAATAAAAAGTAAAATATGATAAGACGACAACAATTTGACATAGACCAACAGTGGGATTGTATTTACAGATGTGCAGGTGCATAAAGTGATAGCAGCAGATCTAAGTGTGGACATACCACATGGTGCAATAGAGCAGATTACACCCATGAGTCTGTAACTAAGTTATTGGGTCTTGTTTTGTGTTCATGAGTCTGATGGCGGAGGGGAAAAAACTGTTCAAGTGGCAGGATCTATGGGTCTGGATAGACCGTAGCCTCCTGCCGGAGGGGAGAGGGGTGAATAGTCCGTGTCCAGGGTGAGAAGGGTCAGCTGTGATCTGACCCACATGCCTCCGGGTCCTGGAGGTGAACAGGTCCTGGAGAGATGGGAGCTTACAGCCAATCACCCTCTCAGCAGCACGCACAATACGTTGCAGTCGATGCTTGTCCCAGACTGTAGCGCCAGAGTACCACACAGTGCTGGAGGAAGTGAGGATGGATTCAATGATAGCCGTGTAAAACTGCACCAGCATCTTGGTCGGTTTCCTCAGCTGCCGCAGGAGGAACATCCTCTGCTGGGCCTTCTTGGTGAGGGTGCTGATGGTTGGCTCCCATTTGAGGTTCCGGGTGATGGTGGTGGCGATGAGGGCGGTGTCGTCCGCAAACTTGATCAGTTTTTACAGACTGGTGACTGGAGGTGCAGCAGTTTGTGTACAGGGAGAAGAACCAGGGGGAAAGTACACAGCCCTGAGGAGTTCCAGTGTTTGTAGTCTGAGTGTTCGAGACAATCTTTCCCAGCGGTGCGTGCTTTCTCCATTCCGTCAGGAAGTCGGCGATCCACCTGCAGAGGGAGTCGGGCATGCTGAGCTGGTAGAGCTGTCTGAGGACCTACGATCAAGAATTGTTGATTTGTATAAGGCTACAAAGGTTAAATCTACAGTTAAAAAAAATTCTACAAATGGAGATAGTTTGGCACACCAAGCAGTGGCCGCCCTGTAAAGATGACTCCAAGAGCACAGTGCAGAATACTCAATGAGGTAAAAAAAAAGAACCCTAGAGTGTCAGTTAAAGACTTACAGACATCACTGGCACATGCCAACATCTCTGTTAACACATCTACAATACGTAAAACATTTAATAAGAATGGGATTCATGGGAGAATGCCACAGGGGAAGCCATTGCTGTCTAAAAAAACATTGCTGCACATTTGAAGTTTGCGAAAGAGCAAAGAGCTGCTCCACAGCACTACTGGCAAATATTCTGTGGACTGATGAAACCAAAGTTGAATTGTTTGGGCGGAACACACAACGTCATGTGTGGGGGAAAAATGTAGCAGCACACCAACATCAAACCCTTATCCCCACTGTGAAGTATGGTGCAGGGAGCATCATGGTGTGGGGCTGCTTTTTTGCCTCAGGGCCTGGACAACTTGCTGTCATAAATGGAAAAATGAACTTGCCACAGGTTTATCAAGATATTTTGCCGAAAACCTTGAGGTCATCTGTCCAACAACTGAAGCTTAAAAGAGGATGGGTGCTCCAATCTCGCTAAACTGCAACAGTTTTGTAAAGAGCAATGGTCCAAGATTCATCCCGATCACTAATCACTAAAAACATGTACAATAGGCCAGGATGAATGAGAATGTGTTTGAGAGTGCGTATGGGGGACAACGGACGCAAATTAGCCAAAGGCTACAATCCAGTGTGACGTGTTTACATGCATGAGACCCATGTATGTTCATTAACATGCACTGTCCCGACCAAGTAAACCAATAAATAAATAAATAAAAATCAATAATGTCTGGATGAAGTTAGTCCTGCCAAAGAAGGGCCATCCAGCTATTAAATCCAAGGCTTAACATACTCCCTGTCCTGTGAATGTTTACATGGTATAGCCAATACAAATTTGACAACATGTAATTGTAGCAGACACTGTTTACTCATTCTTGTGATTTTAGTAAAGATCAGACCAATTTAGGCAGAAATGTAAGAAATTCCAAGGGGTTCACATACATTATCCTCCCACTGTTTTGATCGAGCTTGATTCTATTTTACTTTTTAAATACATGTTGCTGATTCTTGAACTTATACATGTTTTATACAAACCTCAGCTCAAACAATGTGCACCGTGCCTCCCATCTCCTTCGAGAGGAATGTTCTTTGTAAAACCCTCTATGTGGTTATGGTGCTCACTAGATCGGAAAGGTTTGGTGAAAGTATCAAAGTTTATGTCACCCTGACAATAAATAACTTTTCGAATTTCTTCAATTAGCCTGGAGTTGGTTGGTGCCACCTCACTAACTGACTCACGGCCCTTGTGCTCCATTTGCAGCAGACACAGATGCTTCTTGTTGGTTCACATGCAAAATTTCAATGTACCACTGGCTTTTTGTGCACAACATAAACAGGAGAAAAGCTTCTGATAAACCGTGTGCACTGTTTGTAAAAGGTTGCGGTGACCTGATAAAGGGATATTACTGAATCATGTATTACTAAATCTGACCCAAAGGTTTCACAAACTGGGAGAGCTGGGTTGGGTGCTTGGGTAGCATCCTGCTGCAATAAAGCCCAGGCCAAGACTGAAAGGATGCTGATCGGGGGTAAAGTTCATGCAGCAATGGAAGAACAGCTACCCAGTTTGGTTTTGGGATGCGAATTCAAGAAGCCTGGACATGATGGAGGAGCAAAGAATGTTTAGAGTCATGGGCGGAACTGCGGAAGAACAAACCCTATCAAATCAAATTCTTGTCATTGTCGAAAGACCCAAAACACCTGATGACCCCATGAACATCACTGACTGAGGCCAATGACTGAGAGTTAAAGTAGTTGCTAAAAATGGCCATAACAAGAACATGTACCTGCATACTTACCTTGTGTGTTTAGAATTAGGTTTAGTAAGTAGTAATTTCAACACATAAAAAAAACAGAAATTTGCTAACAAGACCATGAGGCACCGCAACTTGCTCCACAGCATTATGAATGAAACTGTGAACATTTGAGGAAGGTCTGTGAACATTTGTTGATATTCCATTATTTTGCATATGGGGCTTAGCTTCATGGTCCGTTAGAAGTCTGACAAGTTCACCTCAGACTCAGAAAGTCTGAGTTGAACTTATCTTCCTGCTGGCTGCAGCCCAGATCATTCACCAGATCAAAAGACTGCTATTATTTATCTATAGAAACAATTGATTGTCTTTTTGTTTAATTGTTGCTAAATTGTACACACTTTGTCATTTGGAGAATTTATTGTTATGCTTTGACTGTTTCTTCATCAGATTTAGCCCTGCTCAGGCTGAGCTTTACGAAGCTGTCCTTGAAGTGCAGCGTGCATGTTTGTCCCTGTGTTCCTCGGGGATCAGTCTGGATCATATCTACAGTACCATGCTTGCACTGTTGGGACGACAACTCAAGCGATTAGGCATCATCAAGGCCAACTCTAGTGAGGCAGATGCACTCAAGGTAAATGAGATAATGCAATAGGGTAAATCCTATTGTTATTTTGACAAGAATATTATTACATCAAAGAAGACCCATCTGGCATTCTAGTTCTGGCTATACACATGCCTAAGTATAATTTTGCTCTACATAATCAGTCAAAATTTGTACCAAAATTAATTAATTTAATTTGATTAAAAATGTAAGTGAAGTCTATTGTGTATGCTTTATTTTAAAGAGGATTTTGGAAATCTTTGCTGTGGTTAATCAATCCAGTTTATTATTATGTATATGTTTTTTATTTTTATTGAGGGATGTCTGATCAACAATCAATATATAAACGTTTTTTTGACATGGTGATTTATCTTAGGTATGTTCCCTAATGTGTGTGTTTTTTTCCCCTAATGGTAAAAAAAATCTCACACAAATAAAACAACCATCCATGCAACCTTTCAGGCAGCTAGACGGTACTGTCCACATCATGTTGGACATTATTTAGGAATGGATGTACATGACACCCCTGAACTGTCCCGCTCCCAGCCTCTGCAGCCTGGAATGGCCATCACCATAGAACCAGGTACTGCATTAATGTCCCACAAATATGTGAGTCTTTCATGTCAATTCAGTCAAATTTCTATGACGCTTTTTTTTCCAGGCTTGTATATCTGTGAGGACAATGACGAGGCCCCACAGCATTTCCGAGGTTTGGGCATAAGGATCGAGGATGATGTTGTGATTCGAGACAGTGGAGGCCCTCTTGTCTTGTCCTCTGAGGCACCAAAGACCATTGCTGAGGTAGAGCGTGCGTGTGCCCAGAGATAAGACATTGACAAGGATAAGTGAGCCCACTGTTTGCACTACCTGCTGCCGTTTTCAACACTCCACTGTTAAAGGAGTTAATCAAGCTCAGGCGCTTACAAAAGCATTGTCTGAACAAGATCATGGGGGTCTTGAATGTCCTGGCAGTGGCTCAAAACTGTACCCAGCACATTACTGATTGGGAACCAGAACAATCTTGTTAATCTGATGTCTGATGTCAATGTAACACTGCTAGTGACACATCATACAACAGTTGAAATTGCATTTACAATAAATTGAATAAATAGCAAAAATGTTTAATTAATGCCAGCGAACCCCTCTGGGCTTCTATAATTTAAGAAAAATATATGTTTCTGAAGTTTTTGTTGATATTGTACATTTATATTTATAAAAATGGTAAGAATGATGTGCAACTTATCCCAACCTCACTGCAATCTTCTGTTTCTCTTAACAATTTACATTGGTCCGAAATAAAAGTTGCTGTTTTTTCTTGCAAGACTTGCTGTCACAACTACAAACGCCTTTAAATTAGAGGTTAGTTTGTATGTACATTTTGCAACACAAAATGTTGCTATTTGAAATACAAAACAAATACATTGTATCAACCCAAAACTTGGAGATGACAGGTGAAACTTAAGGCAATGGCTGGACAATCGTTGAAGACAAATAACCTTCACAATCCACTCTCTAAGTGCAAATTCCGACTTTTAAATTTTGAATCCGGCTCCAGAATAGAAGCCTGCACATGTCCCTGGTACCGAGTGCCGTGAAAAGTGAATTGTCACAGACAGAACCAGCGAACACCTACGATGACAATCACCCCCTCTGCTTCTCCTTTCTCCTCCCCCTTCACGCCTAATGTTGCTGTACCTCCATCCCTCCCCCGTGTCAGGAGTAGAAACAACAAGCCGCCATTTTGTTTGTGCGCACAGACCGTCAGAAAACGGGAGGAGATAGCCGAAAAGAGCGACTCCGGTGAACGTAGGGCAGCTGCTCTGGGCACCACCGGCGGAAAAAAAAGGCTGTCCGCACTTTTTTAAAGCCACAGAAAGACAAGACAGCAATGGAAGGGGAAGGTCCAGTGGGTGATATCTTTATTTGTAGACATTTCTATGCATGAGAAGGAAATTTCTTCGAAAAATCCAAGGAAAGGGGTGTTTGTGGAGACGGAGATTAGAGGCGGAAGAGAGCTGCATATTATTATAAGAAGGCAGAAAAAAAGACTGCGATAAGTAACATCAACATGAGAGATCAGTATGTGTCTCGAGCGGAGAAAGCAAAAAGTCCGCATAGACTGTTGTCAAAATAAATTGCTCCCCGGCAGAAGGGAAAGGTGGAAAGAAAAACGGGTGTAAAGAGAAGGGAAATTGTTAGGATCCAACGCCAAAGGGTGCACAGCCCTCCATCACAGAGCCTGACCCCCGCCCCCCCAACAAATTTGCAAGGAGCATCGAAAAGAAAATTACCCTGGTCATTTTCTGAATAGCCTTATCAAGTGCAATTTTTTTGTCACGTTTATTTTTAGCCCGTTGAAGATGTTTTCCTGCTCTACATATCTTGCCTATGCGCTCACAGTGATCCGGAAAAAACGGAGAAATGTATTTCCCTGACTGTTTTCTGCAAGTATTTGATATTTCTCTTGTCACTGATGGTCAAATAGCGATGTGATTGCTTCCTATAAATACAGGCTACTGTCAAAGAACCACGCTGATGTGAAACGATCGCCCAGGATCCTGTAAGAACATTACCGATTCCACATTTTGTTTGTTGCAAAATATGTCCTGGAAAAGACTGCAATAAGCAATGCAAAATGAGCCTATTTGTTAATGACACAGCCTTGCCTGACCAAACACTAAGTGCACAATTATTAAAGATGCATGCACGCCTTCTGTAACTCATGTATGATGAAACGGTTTGCAATACGTTAGAGTGCGGTAAAGTTTTAGACTCAAGTGTTTTATATTTTTCTGAAAAGTGATCTTTTGTTGCAGGGTTGTTGTATTTTTTATGGTGCTTGAAAACCACATTTACTGCTGGGAGATCAATGGACATTGGCCGTGCAGTCTTGGTTACTGACAGAATTGTTTAATGAGGAAACTTTGACCGTGAGGCAATCCAAGAATTATAGGACCTTTTGTTTTGGGTTCTGTTCAAACTTTGCTTCAACCCTAGAAGAGAGGAATCGGAGTGTGCTGTGCAGGAGTGGGCACGCGGCGCATGACTGGTCTTGGGACAGTCGTCGGAGGGTCGCGCAAGAGGCTGCGTGAGGTTGACAGAGGGCCGCTCGCTCCACCTTCCCACCTCCCGTTCAAATCTGCGAAGAAACAAAATCTGCGACAGGGAGGGGGTGATATCTGCAGAGGAATATACCGTGAGGCTGCGAGGCAGAGGTTAACACGGCAGTCCTGTTCTCTCCCCTACCGTCCCCCGAGCGGTGGGGGAATGCTCACAACAATTTGTAAAAGGAGACGCGCTTAAGGGGAATACGAGTCCCCAGGAAGGATCTACGGTCATTTTAATTCGTAAAAATATGGCCGAGAATGTCTTGGAGTCGGGTCCGCCTTCAGCCAAGAGGCCAAAGCTGTCTTCTCCAGCTCTATCGCTATCGGCCAGTGATGGAAACGGTAAATATACTGCATGCTTTACTTGTAAGGTTATTCAATACAAAACCTAATTGTCTGCATTAAGTAGACTTGCGCCTGCCTGCAGAGTTGCAAAGTTCGAGTGACTTACTTCTCAAACTAGCATTGTGTGGTAAACAATTAAGATCGCGGATTAAGCGAGTGGGTATAGGTATTGTGACGATGAAAAAACTCTATTCTGTGTTTGAACTTTGATAAGAAGCCGCAATGTTTTGATCTGTTAGCCCCAAGATGCTAACTAGCCTCCAAGTAAAAGATCACTCACCAAACAATGGAAGAATCGAGTCAGCCCAGTTTTCTTTAAGTTATTTACACACATCAGAAATGATTTCACGGCGCAAATAAAAATGTATTTGCCCGTTCTAAGTTGAGCTATCTCGATATACCACAAACCAAAGCCAAATTTGAGTCCAAAAACATTTAGGAGAAAGTAACGGGAATTGAGCTAGCGCTAACTAGCTGCATTCAGGGTAACCCCTCCACCGGCACAGCTGGGCAGGGGGATGGCTAGCAAAGACGAATAATCAATGCAAGTTGATTTAGAGCAACTTGTCGAGTGTGGCCCTTTTTTTTTACTTAAAAATGTCAAAGTTATTTAGAAAAGGTAATTAGCTTGTGGGCTTTGCTCATGATGTAAAGACGCCCTCAGTTTCAGGGACCATTGTGTATCATTGGCCATTGTTCGACACTGGGTTAAAGTTGCGCAAAGCCACGATCAGCAGACGATGCACCGTGGCAGCGTGAAATATACAAATTGCGCCATAATTAAAAGGACAATGCTGTGTATCCAGAAAGTCTTTCTTCACACAAAAACGTTTTGTTTTGTAATAGCAAGCTCATTCTTGTGCGCCGTCCATTGTCTATTGGCATATCATTGCCCTGCTTTTGTTGACTTGAACTGATCTTGTTTGCTGTGCGTAATACACTTTTACATAAATCAGCAGGATGTTGCCAAATCTGACAACTAATGGACCTAACACTGTAGCATGAACAGAAGCAACTGGTTGAATAAAACAAACTTGGACTATGAGCATTTGGGGGGGTGGGGGTGGGGAGAAGATAATTTAATCTTCCAGGTAGATCATTATCTCAAGCTTGTTACCTTTTCACTACAGAGCCAGTGCAAACATCCTACCTGGTACTGTTGTATGTTTACATACCCCTGTGGCTTCTACCTGACCGTACCACATTTCCTCTCGATGTCTGGCGTCCATCAAACCACAAACCTATGCCCAGGAGAGAGGTCAAGGCTGCTAGAGCCTGAGGCATCTATTTCGTTAACCATGTTTGCCACTAGCCTTGTTTTCTATTCCTAAAAGCATATCATATCCCTTCTCTCTTAGATTTTGGCTCACTTTTTGACCTGGAGCACGACCTTCCTGACGAGCTGATCAACTCTTCAGATCTGGGACTAACCAATGGAGGAGATTCCAGCCAGCTACATACCAGTCTTGTGGCACATGGAGCTGGTCTCGGAGTCCAAGAGGCTGCCGCCAAACATAAACAACTCTCTGAACTGTTGCGCAGTGGGGCAGCAGTGCAGCAGGGTGGCCCAACGCCTAATAATATGGTGCCAGGGGCTTCCAAGGGTATGGTGGGAGCTGTAGGAGTCTCTCAAGGCCAGCAACAGCCAGGACTAATGCAGCAGGTTAGCATGGCCGGTGGTATGGGAGCTCTCAACAGGACTGCCATGATGGGAACACAAAAGATCAACACTGGACAACAGCAAGGACTGATGGGAGGGCATATGATGAACGGGTCACCACGGATGAGCTACCCTGGAACTGTAGGCATGGGTAGTAATGGTAATCTGTTGGCGGACACACTTCAACATCAGCCAGGGGGACAGCAAATGGGCCCTGGGGTTCAATCAGGAATGAGACCACAGCAACCTGAAGCACTGAATAAGGTAAGCAAATACAGACTGAAAACATAACACTACAAAATTCAAGCAGGTGCATCTACGCTGTGGTCTCGGTGCAAAAGTGGATGAAGTTACTGTGTGGCTGGTTGTAATACAAGCCTTATTACTGTTTCAATTTTATATCAATCAATATCTAAGCTAGTGTTAACAGTACTAATGCCGGCTCAAGTCAAACATTTAGTTTGTTTTGTCACTGAGTTTGGGTCAGGGAAAAGTCTGCACGAGACATTTTTATATATTACATATTGCGATATTTGGTATTGAAATGATATGACGCATTACAGTAAAGTGTATCATGATATATCAAAGTTTGTGCTGGTCCTAAAAAATACATTAAAATGACATTCCATCAATTTTCCCTGTTAAGATTTGGGAGTCCCGGCCCCTGGGTTGGGAATTACTGATCAACAGAATCGATGCAAACCTGAAAGCGGTTTTGTTCAGGAGTTGGAACTGTATCGCTGCTTACTTTGTGGTGTTAGTGGTAAACCTCACTCCAACTCAGTAAGCCACATCAAGGTTATGATTTAGTATGAACAATGTGACAAGTATGCACCTATTTCTATGTTACATTGCAAATTATGGATACATTTTGCGAGCATTTAGGGGTTTTGTATTTCTACATGGTATTTGATGTTTTCAGTTTAGAGAAGTAAACAAACAAACAGTGTTAGACAATATATACCTTCGGGATACGTTTTACTTCCACTTATTTTTCTATTTTTTTTTTATTTTTTATTTTTACTTGAAATAATCAATCGATGTTGTGCAGCAGTACTGTTTCCCTGCATTTCCGACTGCGGTCACACAAAATACATGGGGACAGGAAGAGCATCGAACCTACGTGTGGCCATACCTGGATTGGGTTTCAACTTTAGTTACATTCCTACGATGATTGGGAGTGAACGTTTCTTCTCGATTTAGTTTTCAAACTGGACTGGACTGAAACTCCACATTGTGCTTGAGCTTCTGTTGAAGCAAATTAAAAGTGTTTTTGCCTAAACTTTCCAATAATGTGTTACTTTCACAGATAAACATGATGACCAGTGCAGGATCGTATGGTGGGCAGTATGGCCAGTCAGTGGGCCAGGGGATGGCTGGAGCAGGAGTGGGCTCGCAGTTAACGGCCAAGACAGGTCTGCCAAACAATATGCCTGCACAATTTAACATGGACAAAAGCCATTGGGACAAGGGATGCCTGGCATGGTAGGATGTTTTCTGTACTTCCTATGTGTCAAAGTTGACTGCAACTACTAATTCTGCTTCATCCATTTAACGTTGTTGTGACTTTTAATGGATTTATTTAACTAAAATGAAATGAAAATCTTGCTTGTTGCAGGTCTCCCAGCAGCAGGCTGGTGCAGGAGCAGCTGGGTCCCTGCAGGTCAGCCTAAATGCTGTAGGAGCAGGTCCTGGTGGAGCAGCCCCCACTGCAGACCCTGAGAAGCGAAAGCTAATTCAACAGCAACTGGTCCTTTTACTCCATGCGCACAAGTGCCAGAGAAGGGAACAAGCCAACGGGGAAGTAAGGCATTGCAACTTACCTCACTGTCGCACCATGAAGAATGTGCTGAACCACATGACCCACTGCCAGGCGGGCAAGTCTTGCCAGGGTGAGTCTATGATGCTATGGCGATGTAAAAAGACATGTAGAAAATGTGAAACTTATTTGTATAAATGGTGCAGATTCATTTTGCCTTTGTTACTGCCATATTTGACGGGCTCCATACAAATATGCCAATATAATGCTGTTTTCTGTATTCCGCTCTCCTGCTAGTGGCCCACTGTGCCTCATCCAGACAGATTATCTCTCACTGGAAGAATTGCACACGACATGACTGTCCGGTTTGCCTTCCACTGAAAATGCTGGCGATAAGCGGAATCAGTCATGTGAGTGTTTGCCATGTTCACATACATTCCTGATATATCGGGCTATTCATAATAAACATTTCTGCTGTCTATAGCCCTCCTTGCTAGTGCTGCAATGGCTTTGGGAAACTCTTCAAGCCCAGTGGTCCAAAGTGTACAGGCTAACTCTTCGAACGTAAATCCTGCAAGCCAAATAGACCCTAGTTCCATAGAAAGAGCCTATGCTGCCCTTGGTCTCCCTTACCAGGGCAACCAGATGCCACAGCAGATCCCACAGGCCAATATGCCCAGTCAGGGGCCGCAGGGCCAGTCTGGGATAAGAGCTCTAAATTCAATGGGTGAGTAAAGCTAAACATGAAAAAAAAGTTGACATTATGCCCACTAAGATACTGACGCAACTCTTAAGTTTCAGGAGGACACTCTCTTGGGGTGAATGGAGGTGTCGGGGTGCAGCAATCCAGTCAACAGTCCAGTGTCTTGCCAAACATGATGCAAAACAGTATGACTGCGCAAAGGTATGAACATTCTCAGGCTTTATTATATGTGTTGGTAAATTATATGTTAAATTATAAATTGCTTTTTAGTCTAATGAATGATGCCATGGGAAGTCTGAGTGCAATGCCAACAGAAGCTAATCCATCAAGTGGAATAAGAAAGTCTTGGCATGAAGACATCACGCAAGACCTTCGCAACCACCTTGTTCATAAGCTGTAAGTCTAATGTTTTGGAAAATGACATATTTTCAGTGTGTATTACTTAACAATATATATCTCTTTGGGAGCAGTGTGCAAGCTATTTTCCCCACTCCTGACCCGGCTGCTTTGAAGGATCGCAGGATGGAAAATTTAGTTGCGTATGCTCGTAAAGTAGAGGGGGATATGTATGAGTCTGCAAACACAAGGGTAGGTAACTCATAACAATGTGAGTAGGAATGCACAATATATCACTAACTTGTTATTACTGCAACATTACGTGACATAACACCCATCACTAAGGTCTTATATCTCACTGAGATTTACACCTGTCCCAGCAAAAGATGTACATACTTTTTTTAATAGATTTTTGCTAACAGAGCCTAAAAATTAAACTGAACATTTGCATAATCTAGTTACGTTACAGTTTTAGTCTGGATTTTCAACCTTATTTTGGTCCTAATTTTCTTGTTTTAATAAAACAATTAGTTTAAATTTGATGGAATATCCTGTGTTTAGTAAAATAGTGCTATAATATTATCGTAATAAGACATTTAAATGTGGCCATACCGCCTTTGCTCTGCCCAATCCCGTCAGACCTTGGAAGCTAAGCAGGGAAGGGCCTGGTCGGTACTTGGATGGGAGACCATTTGGGAACATCAGGAATCGTGGGCGAATGTAGTGAGTGAGTGAGTGGTTGGTGGTGGTCGGAGGGGTCGATGGCGCAGACTGGTTGCCTCGCTTCTGTCAGTCTACCCCATGGCAGCTGTGGCTACAATAGTAGCTTACCACCACCAGGTATGGAGTGAATGAATAGTGAATAGTAAAGCATCTTTGAGTGTCCAGAAAAGCGCTATATAAAACCGATGCATTATTATTAAATGATCACCATTAATAACCAAATAATAATTTCTATCAGTAATGATGTCTAATGCATTACTACTATATTATTACTTTGTGCTTTCCAACTCCTCAAATGTATTTATGAACTCCAAAAGATGTTCAAGACAATTTCCCGAGCAGTCGTACAACCACCATTTAACACTGACACTTTATTCAAATGTAAAGATTTTTTTTCACGTGGGGTGTTAAATTTATATTTGCTGGTTTCTTGAACTACACTCTTTGATTCACCCAGGCTGAGTACTATCACCTTCTGGCAGAGAAGATTTATAAGATTCAAAAGGAGCTTGAAGAGAAGAGAAGGACACGGCTTCAGAAGCAGACTGTAATGCCTGGGCAGCCGGGGATTCCGCAGGGTCCTCCGAACCTGGGCCAGCCGCCGATTCCCCCAGGACAACCTCCAAGTAAAACAGCACAGCTTTCATCATCTTTGTTCATATCTAACTTTGTTTGTGTTCTTGGGCATTAACCACTCGTGTTCATTCAGATGGTCCTCATGCCAATCTGTCCATGGTCAGATCAAGTGGACCCAATCAGATGATGAATCGAATGCAAAACCCAGCAGGTACAGCTCTTTGTCTACTCATTACAATAACTTCATCATGTTTCACACTAAGGTATTAACCTGAAAAGCTGTTCATGAATACAGATATGAATATAAGATTGCTCTTAAATATTGATACATATTTTCATAACTGTCTGATCTACAAATAACTCTATTAGCCGCTTATTTTTACTTTTTATTTCTAGCAATAAACCAGTTTGGTCAAATGGGGATGCAGTCAATGGGTCAAAGATCAACGCCGCCTCTTTCTAATAATGCTCCAATGAATCAGGTCGGCATCTTTGCGTCATCTCTCACAGCACTGTAACAGTGACTAATTCTAATCCCTGAACTCTCTCTTTTAAACAGATGGGTATGGCACCAACAAGAATGGGTCAGCCCAACGCTGCACAGTTACAAAACCAGTACCTCTCGTCGCCTCAGTTTCCTGGGGCCAGTCCAGGCCTTGGTTCTTCAGCTGCTGGAATGAACCAGTCCGGGGCGCAAATGTCAATGGTATTAAGCAAATCCATTTCTGTTGTGACTTCTTTTTATTGATACTGTTTCTAATATACGCTCCCTTTCCTCATGTCCCGTCTCAGCAAAACCAAATGTCTACGCCTTCACTCCCTGACAGCAGCCCCGTAGCACAACCTACTCCCCCCGGTCCCTTGGCATCTGCTGGTGCTAACAATGCCGTGCCTCACCCCAACACCCCCCCAGTGTCCGCAACAAACCAGTCCAACGCCTATCCCCACTGTGCGGCCAGGCCCGCCAACTCGCCCTCACCAGCACCAAGCTTAACTCCTCAACCGCATCAAACCCCTCTACATTACCAGGCTCTCGAACGCCCCAGCACCCCTCGCCAAGCACACCTCAGATGCTTCCGTCAGAGCAGCCTTCATCGGGGCAAGGAGCCACCACTGATAAGACCTCTCATCTCCAGCCGCAGCCGCTGGGAGGGATGGCCCCACCAAGCCTCCAGGATAGTCAGGCACCTACTGAGAAGGCTCATGTCCCGTTACAAGCACCAGCAACCCGGTGAGTATGTTTATGGCACTAAAAGGCCTTTTCCACTGTTGCAACGCTTCTTTTGCAATCGAGAACCAGCGCTACATGTTTTTTTTTTTCTTCTAATTTAAGCTTTCACCCAAGGCTTCGCAGACGGCAGAAGAGCCATTATCCTCACCAGCACTGGACAGCGTCAACACCGACTCCAACTCTCAGCCTCCTACCACAGACGACCTCACCCCCAAACGGGAAGGCGTCAAAATGGAAGTTACCAAAGAAGAGGAAGATCCAGACAAGGAGGAGACGCAAACAAAAGAGGAGGACAAGGCGGATAAGGGCGAAGAGCCGCCTGATGTCAAGACTGAAGAGAAACCAAACGTAAGACTTCAAATAACGCCATGGTTGATGAGAATTTCAATGACGACGCATGTTAATTATATTTGGAGCTACACACTTTGTCCAGCAGAAGTTAAAAGCTATTGTGGACGTTGCTGTGGAACCAAGGCTCTTCTGCTGCAATGTACTATTATAAGTTACCTGTACAATTTGAAAGTCTCTAAACTCTAAAACATAATCTCTGAATCCTCAAAGGGCTGGTTATTTTTGTAACATTTTTTAACCATTCATATTTAACATGCTTTGAAATATTTTTGTGCTAATATTATAAAACAATCGTGCATCTTCTTGCGTTTAACTAATGTTAATGTGTACAAAATTGCATAATTTAATGAGAAAAGCCTGTAGTCTGGCTGACTTGGAAATAACAGGACAGAACAGATTCATGGTCCTTGACATTTGATGTAGATAATTTTTCAAATTAACAATTTGGTCAAATGTTTTTGCTTTTTCTTTATAACATTTCTCCCTTGTAGACAAAACGAGAGCCGCCGCCTGGAGATGACTGTAAAGAGGAGCCGATGGACACGTCTCCAGATGTGTCTTCCACTGGAGTTGGTAGTGAAGACAAGAAGCCGGATATAAAGAAGGAGCCGAAAGAGGAAGAGGAGGCTCCAGGGTCAACTGCCAGTTGTAGCTCCCCGGCCAGCGTTCAGAGCAAAAAGAAAGGTACCTCTGCGTGTGACACAGAGATGTTTGCATTAAATCTCAGTTCTTGGCAGTTAACATCAGTTATTCTAAGATAGCTGAGTCAATTGGACCTGTGCACTCACAATTGTGCGTTACTTCAAAATAAAGGGTTAGCTCAAGTTCAACAAACCTCTGCTACTGCCCTTCCCTATGAAGACCTAAGTCTCCTCTCTCAATTTTCTAACTTTCCTTTCCAGTATTTAAGCCTGAAGAGTTGCGTCAGGCTCTGATGCCCACTCTTGAGGCTCTTTACCGGCAGGACCCAGAGTCCCTTCCCTTTCGTCAGCCGGTGGACCCCCAGTTACTGGGAATACCCGTACGTATTCGAACTAGTAACAAAACTAACCTGGTAAGGGCTTGCACTGGCTGCCATTTTGCTTCAACTTGTGTTAATTGTAGTTTTACTTTTTCCATCTTTATTTTATCCATAGTTTTTATATTAGAATTTTAAGTTTGATTCTTTTTAATGTCTGCAGTTAGGGGCTTAATTTTGATTTTTGTCATTTATTGCATGCCATAAGCTTAGAGAACAGTTGATTCTTACGCTTAATGTCTCTCTGAAAAATTAAAGCAATGACAACTTATTGATAATAATGTGATAATCCTAAATAGCACATTTTTCTTGCTTTTTATATCACTTGATAACATTTGTATCCAGTCGTTACACCAAACATTTTAACGAAAAAATGAAAAACAATATTATAGATATGATATCTCAGTATGTTCATTATGTTGTCTTGCTTTTATTTAGTCATGTTTCACATCATGTTTCTTTGTTGATACCATTATTTTGCTGCATCTTTTTGAGCATTCTAGTGGAGAATTAGTACAAGTGTTGATAGCAGTAGTGTGCTTGCTTAAAGGCAGTGAGTTGAGGTGGGGCAATATAAACCTAATTCTTGAAACCAGTCTTATTTTGTCTGACATATTCTGTATGATATAGAATATGTTGTTTTCTCAAATTGTAACAAAACTGAAGTTTAATTTGTGATATTTACACCTGGGTCAAGGTTTTCAAGTCTCAGTGACACAGCGATGCACTGAACTCTTTGAAAATCACATCTGTTTCACCAGTAAATCCCTCAAAGCTGTTGGCACATTATCCCACCTCAGCGCTGTTAGCTTAGCTGTAATATTGCTGATGGATTGCTTAACAGTTAACCTCTGTTTGCCTGTTGCCTTCGCCCTGTTTTTCTTGGTTTTGCACCCTCATTGTCAGAGCTCTGAAAACACCATGGGCTTTTCAGAGCCCCATATCTCAATTCAAGCATTCATCCTCTGCCACACTAACCACAGTTCTGCGATTGCCAGGATTAGGCAGACATTATTATATTCTTATAATTAGGACAGGAACGCTGCTGTATATCTATATCTATATATATATAGGGTGCAAAGCACAGAGCTTAAGGGCAAAAGTTGTCATGTCTTTCTGTTTGCACGTGAACCTCTTTTCTACAGCGCTCAACATCATTGTCCCCCTGCACCCTCTTCTCTCCCTCTGGTCCTGCCTGGCTGCCTGCGACTCGTCATACCATCATGGCGATGACATTTTCTTCACATTTACCATCGGACTTGGGACACTTCACATAGGACTACTTTGACATAGTGAAGAACCCCATGGACTTGTCCACCATCAAGCGGAAACTGGATACAGGACAATACCAAGAGCCATGGCAATATGTGGAGGACATCTGGCTAATGTTCAACAACGCTTGGCTTTACAACCGCAAGACGTCTCGCGTCTACAAGTACTGTTCTAAACTGGCTGAGGTGTTTGAGATGGAGATCGATCCTGTCATGCAGGGTCTGGGATACTGTTGTGGGAGGAAGGTAATGATGATAGCAATAAAACATATTAAACATATATAGTTCTGGAAATGCAACTGTCAAGAGTTTGCATTAAATAGCAAACCAAAACAGTCAGGTTGTGCATTTGTCATCTACTAACAAAAATTATTCTTATTGTTGCAGTTTGAGTTTTCCCCCAAACCCTATGCTGCTATGGAAAACAATTATGCACCATTCAACGTGATGCTGCTTACTTTAGCTACCAGAACAGGTAAGAGCTATAAGCATGGGAAACAGATTTGATGTTTTACTTACATACTTATAAAGAAACAAACAGGTAAGGGCTGTAAACAAGGAAAAACACAGCCAGTGCAGTCGCATAACTTAATTCAGTGACATTTTATTTTATGAATCTAGTCACAGAAATTTGGCTTAATCTTTTTTGTCATCATTCATAAAGTGGGCTCCTTTTTTGCTTCTATGCTTTTGTGTGAAAAGAATGGCACAATCAGTTTTGATTTACAAGCAATATTTGTTTTTAAAAGTTTGTGAACAAATGGTTTCCACTTTATAAATGATCTGAAAGGATGATGGGTCATTGTTGCTTTAGTATTTTTGGTTCTTTTCATGTTCTGAGAAGATGATCAGCTCCCGCTCCACAGCTCCCTGTGGTCTCAGTGTTGCTGTAATGTTGTATTGTTTACCACTGAATGTCTGATGCTAATCTTTGCCTTGCTTTGGCGCTCTGTCCCCTGTTGGTTGTTATTTCCATTGTGCTCTTCCTCTCTGTACCTTCCATTGTCTTTGTCAAATCTGTTACAATTTATTTCACGCTTTTTTATGGATTCTCATTTTGACCCTTCCCTTTTCTCCCTCCTTTTTAACGCTTGTGATGTCTGCATTGGCCTGCTTTGGTGTGACCAATCATTCGCTCCGAAAATGTATGCATAAAATCACACTTGCCCACCAAATAAAAAATCGGCATCATGATTGGCTGCTGCCACCTGGCGACGACCTTTGCCCTCTGCTCCACCTGTGTGCCCGCCCCTGGCCCGCCCCGCCCTGATTGGCGACTGCTTCTCCGCGCCCGCTTTGTGATTGGCTGTGCTGACAAACGGTGTAGTTCACCAAAATATGGGCTTCTTGCTGACAGGTACCACTTCTGTGAGAAGTGTTTCAACGAAATCCAGAGCGAGAGTGTTTCCCTGGGGGATGACCCCGCCCAGCCACAGACGTAAGTACCTACACACAACGACTGCTCTGTTTTTAATGATCCTTCATTATTCATTTGAGCTTTTAATCATGTTGTAATGGTCCAAACACATGCCTGGAATGAATGTTTTACTTATTTAAGTAAGTATGTTTGAGAAATGCGTCCTATATTGACAGCCTAGAGATCAAAACATTTGTCTGTCACGCACTGATAATGCAGAAATCCTTTCATCACTCACATTGCCTTCACTATCACAGCCTAATTGCTGGGGACTGCAACATTTCATATGCACATTTGATATTTTTCTATACACGTAATTAGTCTTAAAAAGCAATGATAGAAAATATGGGATGAACGGTCATATTCCAAGATGACAAAGGATTCATGGGGTGGTGGTTCAGGGAGCATGAGATGTAATTTTCACAGATGGATTAACTGCCAGGGTCCAGATCTTAACCCCATTGTTTGATCAGAAACGTGTCGCCCTGACTATCCGCAGTCTCTTGCCTCTTCTTTTCTCATCACAGAGATCTACTTTGTGTTAAATATGAAGCATTTGTGCAAATCAAAGTGCCAAGGATGAGTCCAACGTATAACTACATTTAAATAAACAGATGTTTATTAGGCTATTCATTTTAATCCTTAACTGTGAGAGGAGAGTCTATTTGTTACTCTGATGAGGTGCATTTCTCTATGTATGGAAGAAGCAGAAATGCGTTCTCAAACTTTTAAAATAGTTTTGTTCACAAACTCGGTCTAACAAACGCGAGACACTGCGTGATCTGAGGCTCCTCTCTGTTCTCGGGGCTGTGATGTGGCCGCCTTGGTTCTAGGTGCCTTTCTCCGCCTTTTTTTCTGTGGCAACGTTTTTGGTCAGGTGGTGCAATTTGATCACACAATTCTGCTTGAACCAATTTATGCCTCATCAAACCTTTAAGAAAGATTATTTTTAAAGGTTTATTACGTTTTATAACCTAACTTTTCCTTTTTGCAGTTCCATAAATAAAGACCAGTTTCAACGGAAAAAGAATGACACACTTGACCTAGAGTCGTAAGTCATTTATAAAATGTTTTGGTCATAAATATTAATTACATGCAGATTTATTCCAATTAACTTTTGGCATTCTTTTAAAATATGATTTTTGTAATCAATATTTAGATTTGTGGAATGTATGGACTGTTGTCGAAAAATGCACCAGATCTGTGTCTTGCATCATGAAACCATATGGCCATCAGGGTGAGTCCATTTTGTTGGGTTTAGTCAAATACGGCATCAGACACTATTACGTCCAAATTTATTGTAGTTTCAGCAAACTGATTATTTTTCCCTTCCACAGTTTTGTTTGTGAGGACTGCCTTAAGAGGGCAAATAAAACACGAAAAGAAAACAAATATGCAGCCAAAAGTAAGCCATATCATACAAAATATGTATATTTTCTGCAGAATGTCTTCAATCTGCCTTTGTCTTTTGCAGGACTTCCTCAGACGAAGTTAGGCAATTTCTTGGAGACTCGAGTGAACGACTACCTCAAAAGAACCAACCACCCGGAGTCTGGTGAAGTCACGATCCGTGTGGTCCACGTCTCGGACAAAGTGGTGGAGGTCAAACCAGGCATGAAGTCCAGGTAAGAGCAAATGAAATGAATACCCCTTAATTGTTACGATTCTCTAGAAAGGGGTGATTTTGAGTCATGTCTGATTTCTTTAAAGGTTTGTTGACAGTGGAGAGATGTCAGAGTCATTCCCTACCGAACAAAAGCCTTGTTTGCCTTTGAAGAAGTAGACGGGGCAGAGGTGTGCTTTTTCGGCATGCATGTCCAGGAGTACGGCTCGGACTGCCCCCTCCAAATCAAAGACGGGTTTACATCTCTTATCTGGACAGTGTGCACTTCTTTCAACCTCGTCACCTCAGGACTGCTGTTTACCATGAGATCCTTGTGGGCTACCTGGAGTATGTCAAAAGATTGGGGTAAGAGACAGATGCCTGTCTGCATAATTCATAGATTCACAGTAAATTTCGCTGTTTTGACTGTGCTCCCTTTATGAATGTTAGCTATACAACGGGGCATATCTGGGCTTGTCCTCCCAGTGAAGGGGATGATTACATCTTTCACTGTCATCCGGCTGACCAGAAGATCCCCAAACCCAAACGCCTTCAGGAGTGGTACAAGAAGATGCTGGACAAAGCTGTCGCAGAGCGCATTGTACATGATTACAAGGCAAGATGCCATTTATTGCACTCTGTTTCACCCAAGCAATGTGATGTAACAAAACATGCCTAATAATCTACCTTTGTGCCTTCCAGGACATTTTCAAGCAGGCAACAGAGGACCGGTTGACCAGTGCCAAAGAGCTGCCATATTTTGAGGGAGATTTCTGGCCCAATGTTCTAGAAGAAAGTATCAAGGAGCTGGAACAAGAGGAGGAAGAGCGGAAAAGGGAAGAAAATAGTACCTCAAACGAGACGACAGATGTAAGAAATTACCTAATGGTCAAAATGTTCTATTTTGTAAACAAATTAACATTACCGTGACTCCATTTCTGACATTTATACCTTTTCAGACTTCAACTGGAGACAGTAAGAATGCCAAAAAGAAAAACAATAAAAAGACGAGCAAGAACAAAACTAGCCTGAGCAGAGCAAACAAGAAGAAAGCAGGAATGCCCAGTGTTTCCAATGATCTCTCACAGAAACTGTACGCCACCATGGAGAAACATAAAGAGGTACCAATCTCCATTTAACTTTATTACATTTATCAGCCGTGCCGCATTATGGAAATTGTATGGAATGAGAAGTATCAAATGATTGATTCTTGACTAATTGACTCTGTTTTCTTTTAGGTATTTTTTGTGATTCGTTTAATTGCTGGACCAACTGCCAACTCGTTGCCGCCCATCACTGATCCAGACACCTTAATGGCTTGTGACTTAATGGATGGACGTGATGCTTTTCTCACTTTGGCCCGGGACAAACACCTGGAGTTTAGCTCTCTTCGGAGATCCAAGTGGAGCTCCATGAGCATGCTGGTGGAGCTGCACAACCAAAGCCAGGACCGCTTTGTCTACACCTGCAATGAGTGCAGACACCACGTGGAGACACGTTTCCACTGCACTGTCTGTGAGGTCAGTGACCACTTCCCTTTACAGGCTCTGATTTCTTTCATGAAGCTGCATTTACTCAAGTGCCTTCTAACCTGTCTTCTCTTTAGGACTATGACCTGTGCATCAACTGCTACAACTCTAAAGGTCATGAACACAAGATGGACAAATTGGGACTTGGACTGGACGATGATAGTAATAATCAGGCAGCTGCCACCTCTCAAAGCCCCGGGGACTCACGTCGCCTCAGCATTCAGCGTTGCATTCAGTCTCTAGTCCATGCCTGTCAGTGCCGAAATGCTAACTGTTCTCTGCCGTCCTGTCAGAAGATGAAACGTGTTGTTCAGCACACAAAAGGATGCAAGCGCAAGACCAATGGGGGCTGTCCTATATGCAAGCAGCTTATTGCTCTTTGCTGCTACCATGCCAAACATTGTCAGGAGAACAAGTGCCCTGTCCCATTTTGCTTGAATATCAAACAAAAGCTCCGGCAGCAACAATTGCAGCACAGACTGCAGCAGGCGCAGATGCTTAGGAGGAGGATGGCCAGTATGCAGCGGGTGGGCCAGCCCGCTGGAGGAGCACCTGGTACACCTGTAGGTCTCTCATCCCCAGGACACAACAGCACAGCTCCTAGCACTCCCACATCTGGAAGCACTCAGCCCCCGACTCCCCAAACGCCCACACACATGTCTCAGGTTCCACCTCAGATTATGGGCCAAGCTGGAGTCCAGCAGCACGGGGGGCCTGCCCTCAGGGCAGCATGGCACCCCATCGCCATATGCAGCATCAGTTCTCCCAAATGAGTGGTGGGTCTGTGCCTGAGGGAATCATGAACTCTGCTCAACATCAACAGATGGTCAGTCAACAGCAGAGTGGCGGTGGTAACACCGCTCAGCAGCAGCCTCACATTTTGCCACCATACGCTGGGAGGCCACCAGGTTCATCCCCTCTCCATCAGTCCCACGACAAACCTGGTCTTGGCTCTGCAGCATCGCACCAACAACAGCAGCAGGCAGGTGCTTCGACTGCTGGGATTGGTCACCCACAGTGCCAGCCTGTCCCACAGCAGCAGCCCTCCTCAGGACCACCACCCGCTGCAGTGGAGATTGCTATGAAGATCCAGCAAGTGGCTGATGCTCAAAGAAAGATGGCACTGCAGAGACAGGTAGCTACAGGCATGATGCCCTCACATGCTCACCAGCAGCAGGGTCAGGGCCAGCAAATGAACATGGGAAACTCCTCTGGTGCAGGGATAATGGGACCTCAAACCATGCCTGCTCAGAACCAGGTGACAGTCCGTCCACATATGGATCCGCAGCAGGCAACAGCAAGAATGGTAGGAGGGCAAATGCAGCAGCAGCATCTGCATCCAAGTAACATGCCCCCACAACTACATCTCCAGCAACAAAGAATGGTCACTCCTCTTCAAACCCTTCACAGCAGCAATGGGCAGGGCAAGGTATGGCACCCCCCAAAGACAGCCTATGATGACTCAGATGGGTCACCAAGGCATGATGACTGCTCAGCAGCAGCAACAGCAACAACAGCAGCCCGTTATGAACATGGCCCAACAGCAGCACGGTCCCACAGGGGCCGTCCTAGGAAACGCTGGTGGAAACATTCCACCGGGGGCACTGCAGGACCTGCTCCGCACACTGCGCTCTCCAAGCTCCCCTCTCCAGCAGCAGCAGGTCCTCAACATCCTTCGATCCAACCCTCAGCTCATGGCTGCCTTCATCAAACAAAGGGCAGCTAAATATAAGGGTGGGCCTGGTGCTCCTGGTGGGCCAGGAGGTCTACCTGGAATCCCAAATCAGCCAGGGGGTCCTGTTGGAAACAACATGACTGGAGATAACCCACAGCTCAACTTAAATGCTGTCAGTGGGTGTCAGCCAGGGATGCACATGGTTGGAGGGCAGAATGTGGCTCAGCTCCAACAACAGCAACAAATGCAGCAACAGAGACCCATGGTCAGCAGCTTACAGGCGCAGGCGGTCGGGGTTAAGGGGATACCAGGTCAGGGCCCAGCGGGTCAGGGTCCACAGATGGCAAACCTCAACAATCCCCAATTCAGAGAGATGCTGATGAGACGGCACTTACAACAGCAGCAACAACAGCAGCAACAACAACAGCAGCAGCAACAACAGCAACAACAACAGCAGCATCAACAACAACACAGCAGCACACAACAACAACAACAACAGCAGCAGCAGCAACATCAACAACAACAGCAGCAGCAGCAACATCAACAACAACAGCAGCAGCAGCAGCAACAACAGCAGCAGCAACTTCATCAACACAGCAACTTCCAACAACAACAACAGCAGCAACTTCATCAACAACAACAACAACAGATGGGAATGAACCATGGTCAGTTTCAGCAGCCACAGGGGTACATGGGCCAGCCAGGGATGCAGTCTCCCATGGGGCAGTCACAAGCTGGCCTGCAGCAGGCTGCTGGAGCCCCTGTTCAGGCCCAAGGCTACCCAAACCCTTCTCAGCAGCAGACCACAGCGGCCCTACAGCAGAGGCTACAGCTTCAGTTGCAGATGCAGCAGCAGCAGCAGCAGCAACAGCAGAGTGGTATGGGTGATGGAGGGCCAGCTGGGGGGACAATAGGTGTCCCTCAGCACCCACAGGGTCCAATGGGTGTCCCTCAGCACCCGCAGGGTCCAATGGGTGTCCCTCAGCACCCGCAGGGTCCAATGGGTGTCCCTCAGCACCCGCAGGGTCCAATGGGTGTCCCTCAGCACCCGCAGGGTCCAATGGGTGTCCCTCAGCACCCGCAGGGTCCAATGGGTGTCTCTCAGCACCCGCGGGTCATGGGTGTCCTCAGCACTCGCAGGGTCCAATGGGTGTCCCTCAGCACTCGCAGGGTCCAATGGGTGTCCCTCAGCACTCGCAGGGTCCAATGGGTGTCCCTCAGCACTCGCAGGGTCCAATGGGTGTCCCTCAGCACTCGCAGGGTCCAATGGGTGTCGCGCATCACCCGCAGGTCAATGGTGTCCGCAGCACCCGCAGGGTCCAATGGGTGTCCCTCAGCACCAACAGGGTCCACAGCCTCCACAGGGTGGTCCACCAACATCCCAAGCCTTGCTCCAGCAGGCCCTTCACCAGAGGTTGCTCCAACAGCAGCAGTCCCTTGGACCTGGTGGGTCCCCTGCCCCACACAATGGCCCCATGAGTCCCCAGCAGCCTTCCCCACACCTCCATCTACAGGGCCAAGCACTACCCTCGTCTCTATCCAATCAAGTACGCTCCCCTCAGCCTTCCCCCAGACCACAGTCACAGCCCCCACACTCAAGTCCGTCCCCACGCCTACAGCCCCAGCCCTCTCCTCATCATATCTCGCCTCAGGTACAGACTGGATCGCCGCACCCAACCCACCTGAACCACCACCCTGGGATGGGCCCCCTTCCACAGCATTAACCAACAAACCAGCAGCCTCAGAGCTCTATGGATCAGTTTGGGGCAGACCAGAATGCTATGTTCTCCCACCTCAATAGTATGGCTGGCCTTCGCGGAACAGGGGTCACTGTTCAGGACTCGTTGGGACAGAACGCATTGGGTCAAAACATGAACCACAACCCTTTAGACATCATGTAGGAACTCCGATGAACTAGGAGCTTTTTGCACAGAACTGCACTCGCCCTGGACAGTATTATTGTTTTACTTAAGTCTTTTTTTTTATCTGTTAATAAATGTTATTTAAGATGTTTTCAATAACGATGCATTGAACTGAACTTCCTATGGGAGATGAACAATAAGGCAAACAGTCGTTAAATAGGATTAGGTTAAATCAACCGTAAGTTATTAATATATTTTGTTATATATTATGGACAAAGTGGTCAGCGGTTTCTGTAGCGCTCTCCACCTGCACATCGCACAGATTATTTTGGGGGAGCGGGTAGTATGAAACCTTGCCTTTTTAAGGATATTTTTTTGAAAGGTGGTGATCTTGGGTCATGAATTTTAAGCATTGATTTAATGCAAATAGCCTTATGGGTGTTTCTCATTCTGTTCTTGCTTTACAGAATTGGTAGAGATTATCAATTTAATTTCAAACGTGATGCATATCTCTTAAACATGTTTTAGTTGGCTTTATTTATTTTTGTTTTCACAAGTGTTATGTATCTTGAGACTGCTACACTTTGTATAGAAATATATTTTTGTTACTGACTGTTACTGAGGGGGGGTTAGTGGATTTATCTTTCTACTTAAGATATATTTAGATGACTCTGTTGAGTTGGGAATAATTACTTGTCAGTGTTTTACTGCAGCGGTTGGTCTGCTGTGAATTCTCAGATGTATCAGGAAGCCCAGTTGTCTGTCATGCCAACATGAAAGCCCTCTCCCTCGAATGTGTGCACTCCTTCCTTTAAAGACACTTCATATGGAGCAATGGAGCCTTGGGGAGGGGGACACAAACCTGTGTGCCTGTACTTTTCTGAACATGGGCTGGGACATGGATTAGAACCTTTTAGTATTTTTACTATCCTGCTGTTTAGAGCAAACACAGGATTTTGATCCAAATGAACTGTGTTGCACAGAACTGAGGAGAAAGAGGACGTCTGAATGAAGGACTCCCTTTCTGCCTTGACACTTGCTGCTTCCTTTTGGACTCTGAACTGCCCTCCAGCTCCTCATCTTCCCCTCTCCCCAACTTCAGTTTATCTGGCTATGAGTTTAATTTAAACTTTTTTTTTTTTACTGTATAAAGTAAACTGTGGACTTCAGATACTGTTTTTATAATAAAACTAAATTTTACAATACCAATGTGTTTTGACTGGCTGACAGTTGCATTGTTTTGGCCTTAAATTGGCCCACTTAGCGATGGATAGCAAGTTTTGACTGGTAATGGAATCTTACATTTTTAAATTGCAGTTATTGAAATAATCTGGTAATATATGCCAAAGCCCCGTCTGTGCTTTTGAATTAAAAACATCTAGATAACGAACTCTGAACAGTGAATTAAGCCTGCATTTGTTTTTCCCATGCAGCCGTTTAGTGACCCTCAAAGTGATTCAGTTTAATGATCTTAGAATGCCCTCTAGTGGCCTATAAATTATGTTTAGACAGAAATATAGCGTAAAGATATACAAGTATAAAATATATTTTGAAAGCAGAGGCTAAGTCAAACATTTTACTACATATTTATTGGAAATGGAGTGAAAATAAAAATAAATGTAATATTCAATAAAACATGTTTTACATTTCATTAAGACAATATTATGTACAGACAAAGATCATTTAGCTTATGACATGCATTAAATAAACACTTTCACGATTGAGTTACTTACATGTATACAGTAAGCTGCTCGTGGACATTAATACACAGCATCAACAGTAGTGTATAAGCTGATAGCTGTTTTCAAATGCACTAATAGAGAATGAGGCATAGACTATCAGTTGGTATTACAAAAATAGAACAATGTCGCTTAGACAGGGAGCAAATAGAGTTCTTTTAGCGCATCTACTCTCCTTAAAATGCAAAACAACATCTAAAGCATTAATTCTTTTCATTGTGTTCTTGTGACAGAAATAAACTCACTGAAGCACAAGATGAGACACAGAATGACTAGGCAAGCTTTTTCTCATTGAAAAAAATCGGTGCTCTTTTTACATAAAAATAAAATAAAAATGAACTGGTAGGAAAAAAGGAGCATAAACTGGCTCCAGGTGCAGACCCGTGTAAAAAATAGCTGCATGGAAGTAGTATTGTTTTGTTGACTGCTGTCTCAAACCCAGTGGAACTCATTCATAGCAGTTGAGGTTTCCTAACAAACTTTCACATCTATGTACTTTAAGATGCCACAATGATAAAGTCACCACTCACTTATTACTCAGAGGCAGTAGGTCTAAAATAAGTTTTGTAAACATGATTCGTTCTCTCACTGTACACAAATATTTACATTTGAAAATGAGTGGCAAGTGTTATTATAGTTATTTTTCATCCCAATGAGTTGTGTTCACGTGACATAACATCCTATAAAGCCTCCCGCTTAATACTGGGTTGGGGACTGATCTGAATTTTTGTGGAGTTTGGTTTTCAAAATGCATATACTTTAACCTGGTTCTTCTTTCTGATTTTTCACTAATGTCTTATGATAAAGTGGTGACATTATTCAATCAACATAGGCACGATTGTCATCAGTTGAAAGCACTTTGAACCACAATATTAATATGGCAGATTTGTGGACCTGTTCTGTATCTAAAAATTACATTCAACATTTGTGAATTTTGCTTGGACATTTCTTTCACAAACAGTAATTTCTGTAGAATTATCTGGCCCCCTGCCCTCCATCTGAAAATATGACACCACAATATAAAATGAACCTTGTCAGTAGCCCTTAAAGAAGCCCTCGAACGTAGTGGCTTCCTTAAAGGTGACTGTCAAGGAGTTGATGGTCACTTCGGTCACCATCACCTTCCCAGGGTTTGCTGTAACTGGATTTGTACAGTTCTCTGTTAATGCTGTAACATTGTCGCCCGCCACTCCCGCCTCCTTCACCTGAGCAGCACCTGTGTTGTGGCCTGGTTGCCTCCCATAGCCGCTCACGATGACAGAGGTAGCGTTACTCCTCTCCGCAGCACTGTTCTCGAATCTGGGACACACTAACACCTGCTCCACAGCTGCCTCCTCTTCCTCCTGCTCAGAGTGTACAGTCACAGCGTCTCCTGTTACCACCTCGGGCACACATACGGTGATATCCTTTGATTGGTCACACACAAAAATCTGGGGATTTTCTGCCAGGGATGTGACGTTTTGTGTTCCTTCTGTATCCCATGCGAGTATTTCGTGTGCGCTCTCCATTTCCAGGTCGTGTCGGAGTAGAGTGGGAGGGGAGCTGCACTCAGACTGACCTGTGACAAAGGGCAGTGCATTTAATGCAAAAGCTGTAACGGACGACAACTGTTAAGATCATCAGACCAACCGTAAAGACTGTCTCCACATGTAGTGCTCTCACATTCATGCTTGTCATCCTCACTAGTGCCCAGCCAGTCCGCCTCCAGTACTCGCTCTTTCATCCTCAAGGGCTGAAGCACTTTGTGATCCCCAACTGCCCTCTGCCGGGACACTCGGAGCCTCTTCATCCTGTGAGATGGACGATGTTCCACGTCTGTGCTAGAGGAGCGGGTGAGCGACAGGCGCAGACGTGGGGCTTTTTCTGGGATCTTGTTGGTGCTGCGAAGGTCCATGGCAAAGATATTCTGTAAAAGATCGTTCATTTGCTCAAAAATGATAGTTGTGGCCAGACCCTTTGACCAGACAATAAGATCCAATCCCCCTGCAATCCCAGGTAGGGAACCACTGCTTTAGATTATCAAACTGATTTAATAATGTGTAGTTAACCATATGTCAGTGGATCTACATATCACTAACTTTTCTTGTTGCTGTTCGTCGGTAAGAAATAAGTCATGACAGTTGCTTACCCGCAGCACTAGCCTCCTTGGTCTTAGACCCTTTTTGCGATAAGCCAGCGCCCTGAGCCTCTCCTGACTGAGGCCAAAAACAACATGAACAAAAGAAAGTCAAACTACATTTCAGGAGTGGAAGAAAACATTCCTTTAGTATCACTGTACTCACTTCTCTTCATAGGCCAGGACCAGGCGAGGGTCCAAAATATTGTCCTCTGGTTCCCATGTACTGTACCTGCCACAAAACAATGTAAATAGTGTTATGTGCACTCTCATGTGCTTCTACACTTGGCTTCAGATCATTCTAGCGGTGTGGAGTGTATGATAGGGCGAGCTCACCCCATGATGACTCAAGGCTTACTCACTTTTGGGGCCAGCCCTGCCATTTCAGTAGGTACTCCACATTCCCCTGGGAATAAACAGAGAGGGGGCGGGGTTAGTGCCGCTCAGAGCAGTGCACACGATGTCCAGTGCGACGCAGAACAAATGAGTGAAAATAGGATGACTGTCACTTTAAAGGAGGGGGTCACGGATATTTTTTTATCTATTCAAGCGATGTTTTTATGGGGGTGACGTCAATGACAGAGGGGTTGGGTGGCCTCTAAACAACAGTGTTTCACGCACTGACGTGAGCGCACATGGTCGCACTAGCCGCGTTGTAGAACACACGAGATCTTTCCAGAACATTACACCGGTGGTAGGTGGGGCCACGCGGCATGTAAACAACGCAACATTTCACAACACTCAAAGCTCCCTACAACATTTCCCAGAAAAATAAAACACAGTTTGTACTAATGGGTTGATTGATTGCAGCAGTTCACTGTGTCATAATTACAAATATTAGTGTGGCCATTAAAAGTTTACTAACACGCCACGAGAAATAAAAGCCAAAGTAATAGCGATTCTACTGTTATAAACATGCGACAGAGCGGATCTCGTCACATGATGTTCCCTTCATCGCTCTACATGCACAACTACGCATTCCGAGTTCACATTCACAACATTCCCGTGCTGTGCAAAATCAGCGCGCTCACCATCACGCAGCACAGTGACATTACGCAGCACTTTGACACTGCGCTGCTGTGACACAGGGAAGTGCGCATCTCCTGCTACGGGGATACACACCCCCTTTAATCTCCACTATATCTACATAGGCTCTCCCAAAACACATCAAATTGATATGACGACATTCAAAACTTTGTCGCATAGTACCCTATGCCTCACACAAAATAAACTGCGTAGTCCAGTTTTGTTCTGCGCGCGGACTGATGACACCAGGGCGCCACAATTGTAGAAAAACATGCAAAAGACAAGTTGAATAACAAGTTGTAATTTGTGTGGTATTGGTTTTCTCTTACCTTTCGGATTCTCTTTTTAGTGATAGCCTCAACTGCAAACACTTGATCTCCAATTGATGACAGCTCCATGGTTCACGTTGTGCACGGGACAAAAACAGAACTGGGTCTCTGTTGTTATGCTCCAGGAGCAAAAATAACAGCAGCTGCTGAGGACGAAAAAGCTTGCACCGTGTCCACGTTTCTAGTGTGCACTTGTTTTGTCCACGGAACCGCCGCGTACTAAACTCCTTCTCTCACTTTGGAAATCTGCGACACATCAACACAGGACAACGCGCAGCTTTAAGTTGGGCGCGCCCCCTTTCCATTGCGTAGAGCCAAGCCCCCAATGTGCGTGAAAGAGTATAGCGCGCGCTCTCAATTAAGAGGGTTGTAGAGGGGAACAGAGCACAGAGCAGGTATCAAGATTAGTTTGCACTGTGGAAAAAATATTAGTAAATGTGGGACACTGGCTATATATATATATATATATATATATATATATATGGACATCGTGTGTGTGTGTATGTGTATATATATATATATATATATATATATACACACGCACACACACACACATATATATATATATATGGACATCGTGTGTGTGTGTGTGTATGTGCATATATATATATATACACACACACCCATATATATATATATATATATATATATATGTGTGTATTTATATATATATATATATATATATATATATATATGTATATACACATACACACACATACACACACATATCATGGCTGCACAGGAGCAGGCCTTGAGCACCAGAGCAATAGAGGCCCAGATCTATCACACCAGACAAGACCCCAGGTGTAGACTGTGCAAAGAGGCCAATGAGACAATCCAGCACATAACTGCAGGGTGTAAGATGCTGGCAGGGAAAGCTTACATGGAGCGCCATAACCAAGTGGCTGGCATAGTGTACAGGAACATCTGTGCAGAGTATGTGCTGGAAACCCCAAGGTCAAAGTGGGAAACACCTCCAAAGGTAGTAGAGAATGACCGAGCCAAGATCCTGTGGGACTTCCAGATACAGACGGACAGAATGGTAATGGCGAACCAACCGGACATTGTGGTGGTGGACAAAGAGCAGAGGAAAGCCGTGGTGGTGACATAGCAATACCAAGCGACTTCAACATCAGGAAAAAGGAACACGAGAAACTAGAGAAATACCAGGGGCTCAGAGAAGAGCTAGAGAAGGCCTGGAGAGTGAAGGCATCAGTGGTGCCCGTGGTCGTTGGGGCACTTGGGGCAGTGACCCCCAAACTGGAGGAGTGGCTCCAGCAGATCCCAAGAAATACATCAGACATCTTGGTCCAGAAAAGTGCAGGAAGGAACTGCAAAGATACTGCACAGAATCCTAAAGCTCCCAGGCCTCTGGTAGAGGACCCGAGCTTGGAGGAAAAAGAGACCCCCCGCGGAGGATTCCACCATTCAGGGATAACATAGGACTCAAATGGACATATCAGTGTTTACCCACTACCTCCCTGATCCCACATGGTGATTGTCAAGGTTGTAAACAGGTTCATGAAGATTCTATGGAGAAAATTTTGATTTTGAGGTAAGAAAGTACATTTTTTGACCAAGACTATTTTGTTTAGTGCTTATACTATTGCACATAAAACCATATGACTTACATTAGATAACATTTTTGTTTCTCAGGCAAAATGTGATGCACATTTCCCCTGCTAATTTCAAACCATTATGCTGATACAGCTCGCTAAATAATGGCTGACAGGGGTGGGGATGGTTGTAACACAATCATCCCCTATATACAGTTAAAGGGGGGGTATTATGTAAAATCGACTTTTTCAAGCTTTATATCATGTTATTATGTCATTCCCTCATTAAACACATGCCTGGAGTGTTGCCTTGGCTCATTCACATATTTTTGAGTAATCAGTAAAAACTTAGACGGCAGCCATTTTAGGTGTAGCAATGCCTCAGTCCTCCTAGGAACGCCCCCACCTCCTGGAGATGCCTCTGGACCTTTCGTCACCAGCCAAGCCACCAACCACTGCTCTTCAGCTCAGCAGAGCCCCCTCCCCGCACAGTAGTGTTGTTTAGATGCCACAGCAGTGTGCTGAAGGGGGCGTGTTGGAAAGCTTCTTAAAGAGACAGAGGCCTATTTCAAGACGTTCAGTACAGCCATTTTGAGAGAGCAATTTTATTCAAGGCAGTTATTTTAATTTACTGCATATACAGACCAACAGAAGGTTACGTCATCATTGTAGTATGCTATAGACTGGTGCTATGTGATTGAAAAAAGCATAATACCCCCCTTTAATAACACTTACTTGATTTTAATACTTTTACAGAATGCCTAAACAGTGGAAAAGAAAGACTGACAGATTGGTGCCAGCTAATGCAAAAAAAAAAGCATCTGATGAGGTCAGAAAGAAGGGCAAGTCAGATCAGTTGCAAAGGCACTTGGGATCTGCCATGTAAAACTGAGCAGATACTGCAAAACACTGCAGAAGCTGAAAGACCGGGGTCCATGATCTTCCCAGTGTAGGTCACACTGAAGCATCAACAGAGTTTTCTCTGAGGTGCAGGAGGAAGTGTTGGCTGGCGGTGGGCGACAGTGGCGCAGATGGTAGAGCGGGTTGTCTCATGATCGGAAGGTCGAATCCTGCCTCCTGAAGGTGCACATTGTCGTTGTGTCCTTAAGCAAGACACTTCACCCTCCTTGCCTCCAGTGTCTGCGTACACTGGTGTATGAATGGGTGAGTGGATCCTTGCTGTAAAGCGCTTTGAGTGCCTAATGAAGATGGAAAAGCGCTATACAAGTTGAGACCATTTACCATTATTTGACTCAGACAGCAGACCTGTATTATGTACTGACTCCATGTGAGGTTAAGCATATGACAGGTCAGAGAGAGAGAGACATTGTTCTGGATTGTTCTTTTATTTAAATAAACCTCTATTTGAAGCATATCACATGACGTGGGCTCTGTTTTTGCTTCTTTTGTTTAACTGTTACAACCTACCCCGGTAGGGGGTTGGTTGTAACAAAGGACCACCATGTATTTGACATCAACTCACGAGGTCTGTGATATTCTTGCAGAGTTTTGAATTGGTGCCATTTGTAGTTAACAAATGTAGGTACTTTGTATTAAAGTTTGAGAACTCTAGCTCAAAAATTCAGTGAGTTACAGGTGCGGAAGCAAAAAGTGTTACAACCATACCCGGTCTCCCCATACTGTATATATATATATATATATATATATATATATATATATATATATATACATATATATATATATATTATATATATATATATATATATAAAACATCACATAAAACTGTACATCTATTCAGTTTAATCATGCTCCATTCAAAAAATCCTCTAAATGTAGTTTCTTGCCTTTCTCTTGGCACTATTATGACATTTACTAATCCTATTAAAGAGGCTTACCTTTAGAGAGTGGAATACAAGATCTGGGCTAAAAAGGAACTTCAATAGCTTGTCCTAGAGCTTATATTAGGCCTTGCAATGCATACAAACATTGAAATGATTTAATAAAGGTATGATAAGACACGTGAGAGGTGGCTCAGGTGGTACTGCGATAATATACTAACTGGAGCGATGGTGTTTAAATCCCAGCTCTGACCAGTGCAAGTTTATATAAACCACAGATATTGACTTCTGTCCATGCCTGGGTTATTTCTTTACATTTCCAGGTTCAGCACTGAAAGCTCGTTGAGTTTACAAGTATCACAAGAAGTGTGATACTTGTGTGTACAAGTTCTAATGAATATAAGACACGCTAATTGTCGTTTTGTGGTAGCAAGCAATTCTTTTTTTAGCCTCTTCAGTGAGGCTAAAAAGAGCAAGCGCAGGTAGCGATCACATGAGCTTTAACTTTATACCTGCGTGTTCCCAAAATACTGTGTCCTCCAGGTGCGAACACTGAAGTGTGTGCACAGAGCCAACTTCCTCGCTTCTATCAAAGCAAAGATCTGTTTACAGAAAAACTCTGCACACTTTGTCCATGGTCCACTGTCTTTCAGCACCTGGAACATTCGCATCACTTACGGGCACCGGTACCATGGCAACCGTTGCCACAGTGACAAGTGAAAAAGCAGGCCGATGATGCTGATGAGACAGCGGGACACAAACTGATAACCACCTAAAACCTGAACGTGTGATGCGCTCAGTGACCACAATATGACCTTTGAAGTCCAAGAGTCAACCTATATTTTCAACATCATTGAACAGCCCAAAGTCCAGCACACCTTATCTATTAAAAGATCCCATAGGCCTCCAAAGAATATGTCATGTTGTCATCAATGATTTCTCATAATTTTATAAAACAAATAGCAAATAATAATATTGAATATAGCCTGAGTTGGGACAAAATAACAAATACGCGCCTGTACCAAACATGGAAGATGGGAAGAAAGTTTGATTCTCAAAGAAGATCAATGAAACCTCAGCACATTGGATGAGATGCCATATCATGAAGCTTTAGCCCTCAAGGGAACAAAGGAGACTCAGATTGTGCAGGGGTGTCGAGGGAAATCGAGCAGAGGCATCCCTGTTGAAAAGGAATCCTCGTCAGTGTTTTTCCACAGGACAACATTCAGCTACTACTGTATGACCAAGAAGATTGGTCTTTTCTTTTTTTTTTACAATCCAGTGTGTTGCACTGGTTTAAATTATATTAACATCATTTTAAAGATAAAGGAAAGTTTACAATGTCAGATCCATCCTGGTCTTCTGGAAACACTCAATACAACAAGACCTGTAAAGCTATTCACTACTTGTCCTGTCCAGGCTGCTTAAAATAAAATTACAATTTGCATGTTGCAAATGGTTAGCCTTTAGCTCTTGTTCCTTATTTTAATTTGTGCACTTGAAACTGTACTCAAAATCTGGCTTTAATTCACCAAAGAATAATTAAGAATCCAAGAGTTCCAACAGTGAAGGCCTAAAGGCTGAGGTACATACTTTCATCTGAAAGAGTAGCATTATATTATTGCATCTGAAAAAGACCCCAAATCCAAATTAATTGGACTTCTAAGGTCACTTCCATAAAGTTTAAAAATGTTCTCTTTTTGGTCAACTATTGGGATTTGTGTGAGCAGCTGCTTGATGCTGCAGAACCAGAGCACGACTATGCAGCTCCTGTTTGCTAATGTGTTTTCCTGTTTTATCGCGCCTTTATCTCGGTCCTGATGGGAGCGCGTTGCGCCACAGGCCTGGGTCAACACACGTAGCGCTCTTCCCGTAAAGCCCGGGTTTCAGAACGCGAACCGACCGTCACATGACTTGCTTTCTGCCCGGATACTCCAGTGGTGAAGTTAGGAGCCGATTGAGCGGCGAAAAAACAACACACAGGACGGATCCAAATCGCTCGCTCCCCTCCCACGTGCTATGACTCACGTATGAGTCACTGAACGTGCCAGTAACAAGAGCGCAGATACTTCCTTGGAATTTCAGCAGTAAAACAAAATAAATGAGAAACTTACGGACATACAACCTGCCGGGAAAGCATGGGTTTCTGATAGCCACTTACTTTGTAACTCTTGGTCGTGCTTTATTTTTACCAGGAACTCAAGAGGTAATATAATCTGAACAGATTGTGTAAGTGTAAAATAAATTATGCCCACCACAAAGCAAGAAAAGGGATTTTTATGTGGCGTTTTTATTTTATTTGATATAAGCCTATAGAGGTCAAACCATCATTTACGAAGCTGCAATTTTGAAAGAATGCTCTGTTTTCATTGCATTCGTCTTTCAGTCAGTAGAAAAACAAAACATGTGCAACAGTATAGCGAGATGTTATTGCGGAGAAGCTGAAATTAAAGTATAGCTGAAACAGACGCAAGTGACTCAACAAGAAAACAAAAACAAGTGTAGAAACAAAAGCAAAACAGCCGAGGAATTACACACATTACTGCCAAGGCGCAGCCAGAGGTGGGTAGAGTAACGTTAGTGTAAAATAGGCAAATTCAACACAAATAGAAGAGATAATATTTGTGGTGACTACAACAGCACTTTGAGTGTAAAAGTCATGTTTCACTTTCCAACTTAAAATAATATGACAATGTTCTAAGAATTTCAAACTTTTATTTTGACAGATTTGACAGAAGTGTTACCAAAGGTCTTACTCTATTAAGACTATTGATTCTTAAAAGTAGAGGTAAAAAAGTACTGTCACTACTAAGTAAAACAAAAGTTTCCCAAGGACATGCAGTTGGGCAAATGTTAGTCCTACCCGCCTCAGCACCCAGAGTCATATCTTACTGCCAAGATATGACTGCACATAGAATTCTGAGTTAAAGATGTTTATTAGCGTGCAAATGTCTGTATATATAAAGATTATACAGACATGGCCTAAAATATGGCATAATAGTCTGTGTATGAGCCACTTTATTTTGTTCTTATAATGTCTCAACATATCAAGTCTGGTCTTTTAAAATGTGACATGTGTTACATTTTCAAAGGCAGTGAAGTTTCTTTGTCTTACTGTGAATGAAGTATCTATCTATAGGCATACATACATTTGATTCAATGCCAAACAAGAATTTCTAAACGATTTAATTTTACACCATGTAACCATGGTCACCACGAACTTTGTGTGGTTGCCGAGTAACTTGAGGGCATATAATCAGCATTTGCGTAGAACCTATTTACAAAAATGTCATACTTTGTACAGAAAAAGTATAAAGCTAAATAGATGTGAAGAGGCTGACAAATCTGAAAGTGCCAATACTGTTGTCATGACATATTAAAAACACTTGAGTTTAAAAGGTTAAAACGAGTTGTCCTCGTGTCACCGCTGTGGACAAGTGACTCGGGTGTGTCCAGGCAGGTGACAGATACCGCAGTTGCGTGGCTTCTTTGCAGCAGGAGCTCTGTTACTACTGGCATCTCCTGCTTTCTTTCTCCCGTTTCCACTTCTGCTGCTCTGACCACTGTTAAATCCACTGCTGTTGTATCCACTGTCAAAAGCACCTGCCAGAGAAAAACAGAGGTCACACACAAGGCCACAATACACACATCCAACACAAGAGCGAAGCTTTTAGATTGATCTGAGGCTGAGATCATCAGCCCCTTAACTGGAACGTCTTTGTGAGTCATCGGCCTTTTATTTATTCATATTGAATAAAGATGTTACAATGATGGATCTCTAAGGCTCTAAAACTAATGCTTATTGCAATGGCTGAGTGTATATAGTCACCAAAAGCTGCATAAGTGACTCTGTGTGTTCAATAAATGTTCTATTTCTTTTTCTCTACTGGGCATGTTTGTATTGTTTTTATGTGTTGGTGAGCCAAAGATGAATTTCTACCTCGGTAGATAATAAAATTCTATTCCATTATATTCTATTCTATCCGGCGAGGCACATTTACATGCGTGTCTCCTGTGTAGAGGATGACACGGAGTGATTCTCACTCCTGTCCCGTCCCACTCCCACAAAAAAAAACCTGTCCCATCCCAATCCCGGTGTGATGTGCAAAAAAAATCTTGTCCCGTCCTGTTCCCGACAGAATCAATCCCACTCCCGTCCCAATCCCGCATGTTTTACAACGTTTTTTAGATGCACATCAGGCCGATAAAAGCCACATGTGTGACTGAAATAACCTGGGCTACATTATTAGTCTAACCACCAGCACTATTAAATAAAGTCGTTTAGGAAGTTTCAGTTTTATTTCACAGGGCAGTGGAACATGACACCTCCCTTTAAGATCGCTGTCCCTTTAAGATCCCCAGCCAAAGCCCTGTCCTCGTATCGCACACAGCTTTATCACACACGAAACTAGTGGCTGTGAAGTTCACTTTTTACTTTAACGTTCGCCTAATGCCACTGTGTTCAGCACCAACACATCTCCCTCTGTCCGCTCTGACAGCGGCTCCAGCCACACACGCAGCCGCGCACGAGGGGGAGAGAGGGGAGAGAGAGCGCGGCGTGTTTGGGCCGACAAGGGGAGGGTGCATTGTTGCGGCGCATGGACAGAAGGCAGGATGAAAGTTAGCGCTCATTTGTATATTTAATCATTTCTCTCCGTGTTTTGTGCCTCATGAAATAACAGCAGCATGTCGCTGCATTATCTGCCACTTTCTGCCGCTTTGATGCGATATACTCCCGCCACTCCCGGTGTTTTTTCCCGGTCCCGTCCCAATCACGGGATCAATAGTGAAATTCACTCCCATCCCGTGGAATCCCGCGGGAATCCGTGACCCACGGAATCCGACAAATTGTCATCCTCTACTCCTGTGTTCATAAACCTGCAGTGACCTGAGTAAATTAATAAATAAGACAGAAAAGCGCTATGACAGTAATACAAAAGGATCACTCTGCAATGATGTAAACTACATTGTAGAAGTGGTAGACTATGTGTGCATGATCATATGCATAGTATTTGATGCTACAATGTACGGTACATTTTGCTAGATCATTAGTACATGTAGTCATGATGCATTGCCTGACTCTACTTTCAGAAAAAGTAACATTAATAATAATGCCTTACACTTGTATTGTGCTTTACAAGCCTGTATTACCAAGTTCCTCAACGCGCTACACTCTCGTCATTATCCCTTGTCTTACAGTGGGGCATTTCGTGCCACTTTTTGCCATTTTTTGCTGTTAATTTGGCCATAACCTTTTCCATATTTGAGATATTTTACTAATTTTTTGTAATAAAACGTATTTTGACAAACATTATCAAAATATAACTTTCAAATTTTATATTGGTCATTGATGCAGCCTGTACAAATTTACTACCCTAATCTTAGGTTAGTGGCTTTTCATGCCACTTTTTTGACAGCTGCAAAAATAATGTAGATTTTTTCAAACTTTTTTCACATAATTATGTTTATCCACTTCTGTTCTGCACAAAACTACCAAAGTTTGAAAAAATATCAAAATATTTTACTATTTTATAGCCAATAAAAAAAACAAAAAAAGCTCACAAAATGGTCAATTTTCCATATAAAAAGTGAGTTTGGGCAGAATTTACATTTTGAAACACCCTTGGGTATAATTTTTCAGGTTTTATGCTAAGTTGAGTTTTCACATTTTCTCCATAATCTTACGTTAGTCAATGGGGCATTTTCTGCCCCATTGACTCCCATTATAAACTCACTTTTTCATCGCTCTGCCATCACACTTTAAAATCATATTTTTTTGTGGTTTCTTCTGATCAGAGGAGGTAACATTTGTGATTTTTACAGTTCAAAGTGAATTTCGAGCATTTACCCTGGAACTGCATTTTCAAAGCATTTCTATGGGAAAAGCCTAATATCACAGTGAGGCTGTTTCAGTGGAGTTATGAGGCTCATGATGTATATGCTTATATGGGGCGTTAGGGGAGGTCTGTGGGGAGGTGCTGGGGTGTGTTGCAGGGTTTGTGAGCTGGGGGTGGTTGTCCATGGTGGGGGTAGTTGTCAGGTGTTTTTGTTTACAAACATGTTTACAAATATGGCTGTAATGAAGCAGCTCTTTATAAAACACACCTAAACACAGATGCTAAAAAAATACACGCACACATCCCCCAAACATTCCCCAGACCCCCCAACACACCTACACCCCGCCCTGGACAAGTATATACCCCCCACACATATACCCCGCCCCAGGCTAGTACATCCCCCACACACCCAAAACACACCCCTCCCTAGGCTAGAATATCCCCCACGCCTCCTCAACACCACCCCACCAACACACCGCCCCAACACCCACTCAACACCCCCCAGACTTCCCCAGACCTTCCCATCACCCCTACACCCCATCCCAGGCCAGTATACCCCTACACACCTCAACACACCTGCAACCCCCAAGGCCAGTACATCCCCACACACCCCAACACCCCTGAGCCAGTATATCCCCACACACTCTGCATCCCAACCCAGGCCAGAATATCCCTACACACCCTCAACACTTCCTAGACCCCCCCAGCATACCTATACCCACCCCAGGCTGGTATATCCCCACAACACCTACACCCCACGGGGGCTAGTATATCCCCACAAACCTACACCCCACCTGGGCCAGGTCCTGATTTGATGAAGCCAATAGAACAACATCGTCTGCAAACAGCAGAGATGAGATCCTGAGGTTCCCAAACCAGACACCCTCCGGCCCCCGGCTGCGCCTAGAAATTCTGTCCATATAGGTAATGAACAGAACAGGTGACAAAGAGGAGCCCTGGGGAGACCAACACGCACTGGGAACAGGTCTGACTTACTGCTGGCAATGCGAACCAAGCTCCTGCTGCGGTCATACAGGGAACGGACAGCCTTAATAGAGGGCCCCGGACCCCATACTCCCGGAGCACCCCCCACAGGGCACCACGAGGGACACGGTCGAACGCTTTCTCCAGATCCACAAAGCACATGTGGACTGGTTGGGCGAACTCCCACAAACCCTCGAGCACCCAATGAAGGGTATAGAGCTGGTCCAGTGTGCCTCGACCAGGACGGAAACCACATGGTTCCTCCTGGATCCAAGGTTCGACTATCGGCCGGATCCTCCTCTCCAGCACCTTGGAGTAGACCTTACCGGGGAGGCTGAGAAGTGTGATCCCTCTATAATTGGAGCACACCCTCTGATCTGCCTTCTTGAAGAGAGGGACCACCACCCTGGTCTGCCAATCCAGGGGCACTGTCCCCGACCGCCACGCGATGTTGCAGAGACATGTCAGCCAAGACAGTCTTACAACATCCAGAGACTTAAGGTACTCGGGACAAATCTCATCCACCCCCGGGGCCTTGCCACCGAGGAGCTTTCTAACCACCTCGGTGACTTCAGCCTGGGTGATGGGCGAGCCCCCTCCGAGTCCCCAGCCTCTGCCTCCCCATCGGAAGACGTGACAGTGGGATTGAGGAGATCCTCGAAGTACTCCTTCCACCGCCCGACCACATCCCCAGTCAGCAGCTCCCACCGCACTGTAACGGTGTTGGTGCATACCCAAGGGTGTTTCAAAATGTAAATCCAAATTCTGCCCAAACTCATTTTTTATATGGAAAATTAGCCATTTTGTGAGCTATTTTTTTGTTAATCTTTTTATATTGGCCATGAAATAGTAAAATTTTTTATTTTTTTTTTTACTTTGGTAGTTTTGTGCAGAACAGAAGTGGATTCACATAATGATGTGAAAAAAGTCTACAATATTTTACGTAGAAGTGCAACCAGGATTTTTTAAACCGATCACTAAAATTTTGATCGGCCGATACCGATCATTGCCGATCCGATCACATGGTTGTAATTGTTATGATTCATTATGATTCATAATTTAACAGTGACAAATACTGGACTTTTCTAAATGAGAGTGTTTTATTGAGTGAATTTATTTTCAATATTTATATTTGAATATTGTATAGCCTACTAGCTAGAAATCTACATTGTCCTGTTTAACCTCCAACTTTATTATTATTATTTATTATTTCTGATATTATTATATGCTGTAGGCTATTGGTTTATCGCCTATTATTTTATAACTTTTACAGAATTTCCCTCATGGTCATCTTTTTATTATAGTTTACAGTAAACTATTTTTTATAGTGCGTGTTATTTCGGCCAATCAAGTTCCTGTCTTACTTTGCGACTCGTATTGCTTCAGATCAGATGCGCGTTATGGATGGTAATGGGGAGGCCAGTGGAGCACTCAGCCTAAAGACGGTGGAATTAGGAGCATCATTTTGGTTTTGGACTGTAACTTTGGACAATATTTAAAGAAAGAGAAGAAAACTTCCACAAGGAGACGGTGACATAAGGTGCCAAACACATGCACGTTTTACTTTCTCTTTTGACTAGCAGTGACACTTCAGCACTAAAGAGCACATTTTCCCAGCGAAATAAGACAGGACAATGACCCCTGCCTCTGATTGTAGTTACACATGCGTTTCAGATAGCACGGTTTTGTGATAAATATCCCGTTTGTATCACCTACAAACATGTGAAGTCATGCGGTAGTTGCAAATGTAAATAATGGCACATGGCACATTGTCTCCTTGGCCTCCTGTTAGAAGTCCCATACAAAATTTATATTTTTCGTGACCTTAAAATATCAATTTTATGGTCACGAACCTTTATTATGCTTTTGTCTTAAAGCGTAGCTCTAACTCTGTGGTTGTTTTGTTTAGTTACACTGCAGTCTGGAAACGAGTGAGGGATACAGCGGAGCAGTACATCCAGAGCTGTTGTGTAGCCACGAATTACATTTAAAACTAGGTTTAGCGCGGCGCTACACTGCAGAGTTTTCACCAGATTATTTACTGTAAGAAAGTCTGTGAAATCTACGTTTGATCGGCCCGTCTGATCGGCACATTTCACCGATCACAAAAATTGCACCTCTATTTTTACGGCAGTTGAAAACAGTGGCATGAAATGCCACTAACGTAAGATTAGGGAGAAAATGCAAAAACTCAACTTTACATAAAAACTATCAAACTCAAAGTTGTTACTGATCTTTGACATATCCAAGGGTGTTTTAAAAAGTAAATTCAAAATAGTTAAATATTTTTGATATTTTTAAAAACTGTAATAGTTTTGTGCGGAACAGAAGTGGATTAACATAATTATGTGAAAAAAGTTTGAAAAAATATTAATCTACAATATTTTTACGGCAGTTGAAAAAGTGGCATGAAAAGCCACTAACGTAAGATTAGGGTAGTGTTTCTTAACGGAAGACAAGGGTTATTCATTCACGCCATACTCGGTGATGGTAAGCTACTGTTATTGCCACAGCTGCCCTGGGGTAGACAAACAGAAGCGAGGCAACCAGTCTGCTCCCTCCCTCCCTCCCTCCCAGCATTACTATTGCAACAACACATCATCAGTAGGGTAAAACTAACCTGTCTCACGACGGTCTAAACCCAGCTCACGTTCCCTATTAGTGGGTGAACAATCCAACGCTTGGTGAATTCTGCTTCACAATGATAGGAAGAGTCGACATCGAAGGATCAAAAAGTGACGTTGCTATGAACGCCACAAGCCAGTTATCCCTGTGGTAACTTTTCCTCCCTCCCTCCCTCACTCCCTCCCTCCCTCACTCAGGCTTCCTGGTGTTCCCAAACAGTGTTCCATCCAAGTACCAACCAGGCCCTTCCCTGCTTAGCTTTAGGTCTGACGGGGTCGGGCAGAGCAAAGGCGGTAGTTTGATGTATGCTTGGTTTGAATCGATTACATAAACATTTTGTTTGTTACCTGGCGGCGGTACATTTTCGTCAGCCCACTGGAAGAAGCCACACTGCTGCTCCCTTGGTTTTCCACACGTGTAGAAAACTCTGCCCTTGTTGGGACCGTCCTTCTGTACGATCCGTGTGACCGCTGCCTGGTTACAGTTGCACATGGTTTCTCCTCCATGGCCCCTGAGCTTCATTCGTGATGTCATCTCCAGAGGCATTCCTAAAGCCCAGAGAGGACCTGGGCTGGCTACTCCTGGGAGGGGGCAGTGCTAGGGATCCCTGCTGGCCACATTCATTGGCCCATAAAAAGAAGTTGCAGCTGCCTGCATTGCATTTGTAAAACTGACGCCCCTGGTTGGGCCCATCTTTGCGAACAGTCAGAAGGATTGCGTCTTGTCCACAATTACAGACAATAGCATCATTGCTGCTGGCTCTACCATTAACAGCACCACCAGGTGGGGGGGGAGGCGGGGGAGTCCACGAGGATACTGACATCAGAGGTGAAGGATTTCGGGGTCTAGCGGGTGCTGTCCCTGAGGGGGTAGCTCTTCCTGAAGAAGTTGTCCTGGAGGGGACTGTGCGGGTGTCTGTTCCACCACCAGCCCCTCCCCCGGCTCTGAGGTACTTCAGGTCCAGCACCTCTCTCAGAGTCTCATCACATCCTCCAATGCAGCCCACAAACTCTAAGGGCATCATAGGTGGCAGGCTGCCTCTTCGAAACCTAAACTTGAGCCTGAAAAACAAGAAGGAAATGTCCAAACCAACTCAACTCATTTAAGTCTTTTTAAAGTTGGCAGAGCATCTTCACTGACAAATGAGTCAGACCCTTAGAGAGTATAAGGTCCATAGTACAAATGTAATATCCTGTTTGAAATTCTAAAATCAAAGCCTAGGCAAAGTTAAAGTGGGAGGTGAATGCAGCTTTTTGTGCTGGACGCTTTACATAAAATGTATTTTAGGGATTAGCTCACGGCCAATAGAAAAATACTTCAAGCTAAAAATAAAAAATAAAAAGGTTTAAAATCTCCCTTTATGATAATAAAGATAATGTAATACTGCCATGGTAATCTTCGAGATTGCTGCAGCATGAATCATAAATCACTGCAGACAGTGATATCAAGCAATGAGGTTTCCATACACAGCAGGACAATGAATCCAATCAAATTAAGCAACAAACAGATATTATTCAAGCTTTAGTTCAACTTTCCTCTGGAGCAGCCTGGTTGCTGTGGTAACAAATGCTGGTGTGGAGCATTTAGGCGCGGTGTGTGAGTGAACATGCCCTATATTTGGACTGAGCTGCGGCACGTGCTCAAGAGGTTAGCGCCTACTTATGTAAAACAGATTTTGTCAAGATTCTTTCACGGCAGAACCCCTTTTTGTGTGCGGAGTTTAATGTGACAGCAGTGTATCATAATCTGCTCTTATTTCACTCTATTTCTGCTTTGAATAGTCAGATACAGGGGAAATGTACTTGGAGCAACCTTGGACACAGAGATGGCAACTAAAAATAACTGGATAACTGAGGCAGGGGAAAAAAAAAAATCACTAACTTTAGAATTAAAAGGAGTGGTCAAAATACAAACGGCGTTTCTTCCTTTGCCTCTATGAGTTGTACATAGAAATTATAAGGGCATCATTTCCACACCGGCTCTCTTATGCAGACTGAGTAAAGTCACCCAAACAGCTGAAACTTTAAAACAAAAAAATATGTAAACTATTCACCGCTGCCCACACAATAAATAATGCAAGATGCCCTGACAGTTGTATAACAGACCCCGCCACGAATGTGATCTAAGGAGCTACAAAAGAAAGACAAATGCAGTAATTCTGATGAACAAGTGGCAGCGTGACTGACTGGTGTTGATACAGATGCACAAGCTGCCCTTCAACGTTGTGGACAAATGCAGTAAAATCTGTTCAGCTGGAATTTGTAAACTTCTTGGCAGTAAGAATTGGCCCAATAATCTTCTCAAATTAGCAACTGTTGTTATATCTGGAATAATCGGTCATAACACTGTGAGGATTAAGGGCAACACAGATTACTAAATGTAACAAAAGGAAGACTAACATGTGAACAGGATGAGGCCGACACGTAGGGCAAATGCTGTCATCTCTGTTGACCTCCAGCACCATCTCCGGGAACCACACTGCGGTCTTACAGGCTGGATACCCCGTGCAGGACAGGTATTTGCTAAAGGGAGAGATATATGTGTTAAAAGACTTATACGTTCTGTAAGACTGTGGAGGGGAAAATGTCATTTCACCTGGTTCCTTCTCTTTTCTTCTTGAGAACCATGTCCCGACCGCAGTTTGGACATTTTCGTACCGGCAAGGGCAACTCCATTTCCTGCTGTTCCTCTTCTGTCATCGCTTGTGCTGCACCCAGGTACGGGGACAGTGCTTCGTCTAATCTGGAATGAGCAGAAAGCCATAAATATGCGATGAATGTACATTGAACCGTCTGAATGTCCACAGACAAACTACTAACTTTTTGGCTTTTCTAACAGACTCAATAAACACTGCTTTGTATTTTTGAATATAATACTGCAACACAGTTTGTTTATCCTTCCTCCCTTCGGACACAAGTTTGAGGTCGGCCTCCAATTCGGCACGCAGGTTTGGTTTGGACATCTCATAGCCCATGGAGTTATATCCTGTAACATAATGCATGAGATAGTATTGTTATACTTGGATATTATTATATTCACAGGGGGCAACCGTTTCGTTAAAAAAAAACGATTCAATGGCAAGGCAATTTTATTTATACCGCGCATTTCGTACACAAGGCAAGTTAATGCGCCTATTTGGATGTTTTGGTTTTAGTTAATATGTTTACAGAGCAGAACCAGGACTTTATTAGACGACTAGACATCACTATATAGCCAAAAAGTCGAATGCCAGATATATAACAAAGCTATTTAACCCCCAAATTTAACAGTAAGTTATTGAATTTAAGTCTTTGAAATCACTATTAACAAACCACACAAATTTTAACTAGTTTATACCAACCCTCCACCAGTCCCATTCCCAGTTCTCCAGGTAGGAACCTCTGGTCTGGTGTCAGTCCCACGTACATCCTGCTCTTAATGGTCTCTATATGGTCTGCATGAGTTGCGTCTGTGCCTGTAAGACGACATCACAGAAGTGTTAATGCAAATTAAAAGTAGACATATTTTTAACCGCATACTCCAGACGCATTAGTACGAAATGGATGATTAATATTATGCATACCAATGCCGTGCTTTTCCATCAGTGATATTAGATCAGCTTCAGTGAGCAGCTGTGGGGGGCTAGTCTGTCCGTCGACCATCTCAACAGCAGTCGGCTGAAACTGCGAGCCTTGTTCATAAACTGGAATTATCTTGAGCATAACAAAAGGAAGGAAGGCTTTTAGCACTGGTTTATTTGTGTCCCTGTCGACTAGTATGAATTCATTTTGGTTATTGGACTCATAGATCACTCATCAATGGGAATGACAATTGTAACATTATTAACCTTGGCACTCCATTTGTCGTAAGGGTAAACATCCAGATAGTTTCTTGCAATGATCATGAGTCCTGAGGCTGAGAACTTCTCCTGGGCAATGTCAATGTCTACCACCGTCTCCTGCCCCAAAGCATCCTGGGATACGCAAGCCAGGAAATGTCGGACAATGAACTCGTACACGCGCGCCTCATTACCCTGCACGCAAGTTTGGTAAATAACAACTTAATGAAAGGTGCAACATTCAGCAGAAAAATGAAAGTCTATCAGCCTTACCTGGAGATTGTTCGCGAACTTGGTGGGGTGTATGGGAGGGTGGGCTTGGTCTGAGTTCTTGCCCTGTCGTGGGTTGGGACCTCCGGGTTGATCGAGTACACGCTGGGCAAATGTTCCCATGCTGGACTCGGTGTCTGCTGCTCCACTAGGGGAGCAAGGGCCAGAGTTGCAGGAAAAATATTGGTCTCTGTTCTGGGATAACTGATGAACCTGCGCACATCAATATATTTATTTTTAAAAAGTGACGTTTGTAGATCTTTGCACTTTTAATGTTAAAATACCTATTATGAATCTGAGCTAATATGCAAAACCAGATATTTCTGCCAATTTTCAGCTTAAATTGGATAGGAAAAGGCATTGTTCATAATATTAAAATGTTAATCAGACTTACCCCTGGGTATAAAGCTTCTCAGCTATTTTCATTGTTTCTTTTGCGTTTATTCTTAATTTTCGAGATGCAAGTTTTTCCAGTTCCTGATAATAAGATAATAAGGGAAGGGAACAAGGCAAATGGATAGATGTCACAGGTAATGGTGTTTTTTCCCGCATGTTCCAGTAGCAGAAATGTAGTAATAAGTTGTTTTGTATTTTCTTACCACAGTGTCCAAAGGCAGGGGCCTCCATTTGCTCTTGGGTTTGCTGGTTACTGCGGTGACTGTTGCCATAGGATCCTGCAAATAAATGACATGAATAACTCTAAGATGTACAAGATTTTACTGTACACTTGTATTGTACATTTTGGGCAACTTTTTACTAATAGTTTAATCAACTTGACAGAGCACAGTCCCACGTTTGAGGTAACAGCTGCAGAGAGAAGTTACAGTGGGAACCAGATGTTTACATACACTACATAAAAAGCCAGAATTAACTTTAACTGTTTTAGATCAATTTAAAAAAAAAGAATCTGTTTGCTAAATGCCAGAAGAATGAGAGAATTTTCTACACCGTTTTATATTACTTTTTACAAACCAAAAGTTTATACATTTCATTAATATTTGGTAGCATTGCCTTTAAACTGTATAACTTGGGTCAAACGTTTTGGATATCCTTCCACAAGCTTCTCACAATAGTTGGCAGGAGTTTTGTTCCATTCCTCCAAACAGAACTGGTGAAACTGACACACATTGTAGGCCACCTTGCGTGCACATGCCTTTTCAGGTCTGCCCATACATTTTTTCAAAACATTTTCAACTGGACTGAGATCAGGACTTTGTGATGAACACTTCAAAACATTACTCCTTAAGCCACTTTGTTGACCTTTATTTAACTAGGAAAGTCCCACTGAGATTAAGAATCTCTTTTTCAGGGGAGTCCTGGCCCCAGAGGGCAACCTATTGTACATGTTTTTAGTGGTAGGGGAAACCGGAGTACCTGGAGGAAACCTACGCAGACACAGGGAGAACATGCAAACTCCACACAGAAAGGCCTCGTCCAGGTGGGAATCGAACCTGGGACCTTGTAGCTGTGAAGCATTAGCGTTATCCACTGTGCCACCGTGCCGCTATATACATATATATATTTGTAACCAGTTTGGTCGTTTGCTTTGGGTCATTGTCCATTTGTGCATTTGCAAACTCCAAACTGGCTTTTGGATGTTTCTTTTGGAGTGAGGGCTTATTCCGGTACGGTACTTTCACAGTAGTTTCACTCTGGATAATGACAAACTCTTACCAGTTTCAGCATCTTCACCAGGTCTTTTGGTCTCTGGGACACAGAACCTTCTTTCTGATCTGTATGATGGCTGGACATTTCCATCTGTTTTTATACTTGCATATAATTGTTTGAACCAATGAACGTGTCACCTTCAGGCATCTTGAAAGGATGAACCAGACTTATGGATGCTTCCAAAGGCATGGCATCGTCACCTGGGCTTTCCCAAATATATAGTAATCTTAGTGTATGTAAACTCCTTACTTTGTAGAAAGACACACACAAAAATAAATAAATAAAACTTAAATTCTTCTGGCATTTAGCAAATAGAAATCATTTTGAAAATTCTAATTGACCTAAAAAGGAAAGGTTAATTCTGGTTTCATGTTTTATATTGATTGATTGATTGTTTATTCCGAGTTCAGTGTACAATACATATAAACATGACTATTTTAACATGCATTCATGACATTTTAACGTACTGTACATAAACTCGAAAAGGAGTGGGAGGAGGCATAACTTATAAATTCCCACCCCTGTTTATATCATATTTTCATTAATGTTGTTGGAGCCAGTAGCAGGGCAATGTAAACAACCTGATGGCAACAGTTAGAACAATGATCCCAGCCAATCCCAGCTGCAGCAGGCCGACAACGCAACGACACACCAGCAACGCACAAAGCCGCCGAGCCAGTGAAGCACAAATCTCCCTCCAACAAGTGACAGGACGCCACGTTCAGTCAGTATGACCACTAATATAATTTGTTGGCCTGAGTAGTCCAATTTGCTTTTAGTTTAATTTTACTTTTTTTCCTGTTGTCATTTTTCCTTCTTTCTTTAAAACATTATTCCAGTAATGCACAATAGTTTGTAATATTCAACTAATTATGGTTACAATACGTGAATTTGCATTTTCCAACCAAATGTGCCAATCACTTTAATTTTCCTACGGTTTTCCGTCACATGGCAACATATCAATGTAATGGTAGGGAAAACAGCGCCCCCGCATAACAACCTCACTACATCACCGGTATGCCACCACGCCACCCCCACACCACACCTAGGACCAGCCACAACCACCACACGACCGGTCACCACCCTGCCATCACCCACCGCCACACCACCAGCACCAGTGTATGTAAACATCTGGTTCCCACTGCATGAGTCTTGATGCCTTTGAAATGAGCCCCTGCAAACTCTGCAACTCAACAACATTGATTTGGACGTTTGGAAACGCTACGGCGAAAGAAATGGGCTTGTTGCACAATGTGGCGAGTTCCGTCAACGTCAAGTCGTGAGCACCAGTACTTCCTGCATGTTAAGAGCTTGATGTAGGATGTAAATACTTCAGCGGATGACATCTCAATGCATGTTAGCCTTTAACTTCAAGACAAACTCTCCGACCTTTATAAACAGACATCTCCTCTTATCAAGTATTTACACCTTACATTAAGTATTTAACATGCAGTAATCACTTCACTGACCAGGAACTCACTGTCAATCATCTAATCTTTAGAAAAATTTCATGTGAAGTACTGGCATTCACAACTTTAGATTAATGGAAGCAGCGCAGCCACATACTGCAACGCGCCAATTTGGAGGAGGCTGTGAGCCCATGTTTAGGTTCACAGTAATAACTGTCCATCAGATGGCGGATATAAGCCTAAATGTTAGGGCTGGGGAAAAAAATTGATTTGATTTAAAAATCGAGTTGGTAGGTCAAATCGATTCATATTTTCAAAAAATATTAGTTTTCTTTTTTTCCTTTTCTTTTTGTTAGATATTTATTTTATTTTATTTTAAGCTCTCTGCCCTCTGCTTAGAGGAATAAGGTCCTGCTGTACAAATGTGCCTCAGTTACCTCAGGATTTTTGTTGTTTTATTAGCTTAATCCAAATACAGTATAAATAATTTGGATGTTTAACAATCTTTGTTGCACACTGCATAGTGACCTTTTAGTTAGAGAAAGGGTTTGCCTTTGCAATTTTGTTTATGTTGGTTCACTTTAATTAAATACAATATTATATTTTTTTTAATATATTTATAGTTCGCAGTTATTTTGTTTTAAACGGGGGAAAAAAAATCGAATCGTAAATCGAGTTTTTTATTAAAAAATCACAGATTTTTTGGGGGAGAAAAAAATCGCCCAGCTCTACTAAATGTACAAAGAAATAAGCCGGTCTTTACAGTCTTTAAGCGGAAAGCTTTGACTTGGTGGCTTGAAACCTTTTTTGCTGTATTTATTACAAATTTACTAACACACAAAGGAAGTCACTCACCTCCATGCAGATTTGGTACAGAACTAGGCATGCAGTGTGATTAAAGAGACGGTTTCTCTTCCAACTGAACTCCACCGTGTCTTCTTCAAACTCATGGATCACTGAGGTAAAGCCCAAAATAGAAGCACGCAACTGTTTGTTCAGCATCTAGATGCAGTTATACTACTTTAGGTCAATTTCTACACTTTACCTTTAATCTTGAAGAAAGTCTCTGGAATAAAAGCCTGTATTGCTTTGAACCGCTCCACTACAAAACCCAAAGTTGGAAACTGACAGCTCCCATAGGAGATCAACTGATTTGCCAGAGATGCAGGAAAAATCTTCTGTAATCGGAGTGTCTGGAAACGTGTGAAAGATGCTCCTGCAAAAATAAAAAGTATATTAAAACATTCTGGCCATTTTAAAGTGTAGATTATAACGGTTTACCTATCCGTAGGTCTAGTTCCTGACGCACATCCACAGCATCACTGACATTCACATCAGGCTCAGTTAGAGTCTCACAAGCTCTTCTTATTGAGTTGGGAGTAATTTCAGAGAATTTTGCCCGAAAAACTTGCATACTGGCTTTCACTAAAACAAAAACTTATTAGGTAAGAACTTACAAGAATTCTGTCCTTAATGTGTTACATCAAGCTAATAATTACAATTACATACATACATACACATAGTAACATTGGCATTTTACCTGCCTTACAAACATCAATAACTTCAAAACCAATGTTTTCTCCTTCACGGTCACAATCTGTCCAGATTATCAGGGCCTGGCACTGCCTTGCTTCTTTCTCCAAAGTCCGCTGTAGAATGTGGACAAACTACAGTTAATTACAACTACAGAATATATGCAGAGAAAGCATTTTGTAGATCTGTGAAGTAAATTGAACCATCTTTAAAAACAAAATTTATTACATTTATTAACAATTTTCACATACAGTCACAGGTTTCCACAGACGTTATTTATTTTTTTCAGTACAGTGTGATATGTTTCAATGACATGAAATTATTATTGTAAATGCAATATGTAATAGAACATTGTGGTGTGTAACTGGGAAGTTGTTGAAAAATAATAGAAATACCTTTATTTGTATCATGTTGTCTGGACAATATTTTTCGACTTCAGCACCAAAAAGCAGTACAGGGTTGCAACTGTGCCTATTTGAAAGGGAATTGATCAAAACCAAGTATTCCAGCTTTGGGTTTCACATATTATGACATGTCAGTGAGGTAAATAATTTAACTTACCATTTCTGAAATGGTGTCTTAAATTCTAAACCCAACAAATGACCAGAGACCGATGTCATTGTTACTGAAACGTTCTGGTAATACACATTCATTAATTGTGAACAACTCATATAAAGACACTTAAATATAGACTTACCTGGCCAAAAAGGTGATAATCAAACTCGTAGATTTTATTAAATTTTGATAGCCCTTCCCTCTAAAATATCACATAGAAATGTATTGATTTCATGAACTGATTATTAATTAAAATAGGAACATTTTGGTAACAGGTTTTACCCTTCTAGCTCTGCCACTGGACATGATTTCTGCGATGCCTTTAGCTGCATCATTCTTCTCTGCAACACACAGGACCCGTTTGATTTGACTACGGTTTCGGATCATTTCTGTTGAGTGTGTGTCCAAACCCGAGCTGATCTGTGCTGTAATGCGACACTTTTGGATTGCCCACTGTACTCCGTTTTGTAGCAGTGAACGTCTCCCCGTGAGAAGTACTAATAACATACTTTTCCACTATCACAAAGCCTGATCCCACCACTATTTTGACTTCTCCATAACATTAGCATGTTAGCGGATTGGGCTACAATGGAGGCTTCTTCAAAACATGGACACGTTTAAACTAAGTTAATCGCTATAACCCCAATGTGTGTTCTTCCGAAAATGGACATAAAATAAACTCAAAGAAAAATGTAACGCTGCAACTCTATTTTTTCTACACACTTGCAACTATAACGAAATATCTGCGGCACTTTGACTTTGTTTACAAATCCCGCGCCAGCTTGTCCCATAATGCCGTAAAACAACTCGTCGTATGTCGTAGTCGGACCAAGTTTGTCGTAACAATTGTCGTAAAATGTGAGAAAAATATAACGAAATGGAAATAAGTGATTTACACAAACTGATAGGTGCACAGGCTCCTAATGCAACGATTTTCAAAATGCAGAATATAATAATAAAAAGACAAACGTAATTGTTTAGGAGCAGGCGGTTAAGTCACATGACAGGTTTACAACCAGCTGGGTAAACATGGCGTCTGTCTCAAGCAGGTCTGGAAGAGAGTAATTGTTAGTACAGATTTCTCCGTGTTTATTGTGCTTGCCATGTTTCATTTACTGCAAATTTGAATGCTGAAATGTAGTGACACAACACGTGAGAACATCTAACGAGGAAAGAGATACGCCTTTTGTGAGACTGGTTTACGTTTTTTTTTTCTCTTCTCTTCACCACATTCATGGAGTCGTCTGCCATGGACACTGATTTGCGCAGGATAATTGCCTTTGTTTCTGAAATACAGGGTAGTATACCATTTTAGTTTATGTTATGATTAGGACAAAAATATTGATTATGTTTATCGGTTGAGTGGGGTAGTTTGGTGGCTGTTTGTAAAAAGGAGTCATTTAATAAGAGTTATAGCTGGTCACTCGGGCATCTTTCAAAATAAAAAATATTGTTGGATGCCTTGAAAGTGGTGAACGCCACTATGATAGGCTCGCCTGACGTGGTGGCTTTTACTAAAGAGGATGACTATGGCCAGCCAAATCCTGAGCCTTGGCCCCCCATCCCAGAAGAGTTTTCTATTCCCCTTTATCCACTCGCTGACTCTAACCCATGGGCCAAAACGTCCTATGCCAAATTCACCAAAGACTTTATACTCATCTCTGAGTTCTCTGAGCAAGTGGGACCTCAGCCTCTCCTCACTATCCCTGATGAGCCAAAAGTGTGTGGCACCTTTGACCTTAACTACTTTTCGCTGCGTATCATGTCTGTGGACTACCAAGCCTCATTTGTGGGACACCCTCCGGGTAGTGGATACCCACGACTTAGTTTTGTGGAGGACTCTCGAGTAGTGCTGGGTGACTCAAAGGAAGGGGCCTTTGCTTATGTCCATCACCTCACCCTTTATGACCTAGAAGCCCGGGGCTTTGTGCGACCCTTCTGCATGGCATATATCTCGGCAGATGAGCGAAAAATCATGCTGCAGTTCCAGGAGCTGTCCCTCCGCTTCTCACAGGCTTCTGAATGTTTGAAGGCAGGAAACAGAAGAGCATTTGCCAAGGAACTGCAGAGGAAGCTTCAAGATTTAGAGTAAGATGTCTTTGATTTCATGCCATCTAGTGTAAGGGATTCATTTAGTGACTGCATGTTTTAGACTCCACGTTAAGGAATTAAATCCATCACCTCCTGCAGCAGGTTAACAGTTATACAGAATAGAATATGTGTCTAAACTAAACAATATTATTTAAAAGACAAGACTTGAAAGGAAAAGCCTGTAATGTTGCTAGTGTTAAGAATTGTTTTTACGCTTCTGTTGAATGCGTCAGTGTTTTTTTGTTTTTTTTACTATATCCTCTGTCCTGACAGGTACACCCACTCAGTGCTGCAGCGGGAAGAGGGACTCCAGAGAGAGGCAGATCCTCAGACCAGGTACTCTGCCCATGCTGTGGAGAAAGCCAATGAGCTAGCAAATGTGGAAAAGAGCATCTACGAACACAGAGATCTTCTGAAACAGATCACTTCATACCATGGACGTCCGCGACGGGACCCCCATGCTGCCATGTGCCATAAGTGCATGAGTGAGTGTTTGGCCGAGTGTGAAGATTTGCTGGAGAAATTTTCTAAACTTGCTGGTCCATTAGGTTGCATAGGTGAAGAGGGACAAATTCTAACTGAGGATGAAGCAGGTGAGGGTGAAATGGAGGAGGATGAGGATGGTGTGAAACGCAGGCCGTCCTACACACCCCAACTTATTAGAGCCAAATCTGCCAAATGTTTTGACAAACGCTTAAAAACTCTTCAAGAGCTTTGTGATGAGACATTTTATGAGGCCTCAATGGAACTCCTAAAAGAAACTGAAAGGAGTTTTCGTGGCGACCTGTGTTATCTGTACACACGTCGTTTGGACAGGTCACTTCGCAGGAAACAGAAAGTTACTAACTTCTTGTTTGAGGAGGAAGTTTGCGAGGACAATGATGAGGAAGTTACTATACGACCATTTTGCCCTGTGAACCATTCTGTTGAATTGTACACTCTTTTAAAACCACCTCATATTGTACTGGCACCAGAGCCTTTAGAGGATGCTACTGAGCCTTTCTCTGAGATCAGCCACACTCTGGACAGCGAGCTGGGCCTCGGGGAGAGCCATCTGGAGTCCTCGCCCTCAGACCAGACTTTAGAAACTCAGGACAGCTCTGAGGGGACCAAATGCAGTTACAGCAGTGGGACAAATATGACCAAACAACAAGATCAGCAACATAATCTAGACAGTGTCATATCTGAGGCTCCTGATCCGGATTCAGATGTGACCCCAGACCATGAGAGAGAGAGCAGCAGTGAGGACATGGAGACCACTGCTGGAGATGATGAAGGGGACCACACCCCAGTGTCCTTGCTGGAGCCTAATGGAGAGTGTGAGGAGACTCCTTTGGAGGTCTGTGAGTCGGACTTGCTACTACCTATTGACACTGCATGTTGCATGTCCCAGGATGGATTTCTTTATGAGGACTTGGCTGCAGATACAGCAGATGAATCAGACCATAACTCTAAAATCCAACCACCTCAAACTTTGGTGGTGAATCAGGAGCCACAGGCACTGCATCTACTGCAAGACCACTACACTGTGGGCTCTCTCTCAGAGAGCCCGGCTGCTGGCCTGGTGCTGCCCGTGGGCCAGCATGCAGACTCAGTCTCTCATGTGTCAGTAGAGGAAGGCTCAGACTGCACCATGAGTACTTCCACTGGGTCTGATCGAGCACACTCTCCCTTCGGCTACGGGGCAGTAGTGACCCTGCGACAGAGGAGGAAAGCCGGGCAGGGTGCTCTGCGGTTTGTGCGACAGTATCCATTTGCCATTCAAGCACTGTGGTGTCTGTTGAGCGGAAGAACTCTTGTGGTGCTTGGGGAAGATGAGGGGAGGGTCCGCAAACTGGTGGCAGCACTCGCCCTTTTTGTGCCTGGCCCTGGGAAAAGTGCAGAGAGAATCCAGGCCTGGATGTCCTGCCCCTTTAGCCTTTCGGACATTTACCGCTGGAAACTAATTGGACTGCAGAGGTATGTGAAATTGAAAATTATATTATATTGAGATTATTTGCATGGAGGCCACAATTCTGTGTGGAGCCTTTTTTGTATACGTTTTAAATTTAAAGTTTTTATTCATAACACAAGTCAGTGACTCCTGCCCTTTTAAGCTTTTAGTCCTTAAATCCCTTTACTAAAGTAAGTAACTAAAATAACTTTGATTTTACAGTGTTGTTGTGATAATGTGATACATGTTTTGCTTTCATTTCATGTGCACACTAATGCCAATTACTAATACTTTTTGTACTTTCCCAGAGTATCATCTCCAATGGGTTCCAGCCTGCTGTATTCACTGTCCCGCTACAGTCGCTACATTTCCATCTTGGACATTGATCAGAAGACCTTGCGTTGTCCTCCATACCATGGCCAGTTACTTTCCAATATAGCGGACCACCGCACTTCCATCCGCCGTGGCTCCTCCTACTTCCTGCACCTTCAGAGTGTGCTGTGTCGACTGGCCGCTAAAGCTTTTCTGTTGACATTCACTCATCACCTCCATTTGCCTGTGAGCTTAGAGGAGGGCCCTGAGGTGGTGAAGGGGCGGCGCCTCTGTTTCCTTCAGGAACAGCTGGGGCTGGATGAAGATGACAATGAGATACTGCTCTATCTAAGCCAGCTCATCACCCGACAGTACCTGCAGCCACCCAGCGAGAGCACAGCACCTCCATGCTTCTCTTTTAAATATACCACCAGCGATTTATACAAGATCTAAATCACAAACGTCAGGCGTGACCTTTTTCATTGACCAAGTGATCTTGTGCTCCCTTTGAACAAACTGCACTGACAATTGTTTTTACTGTTTTCTGTAGTCAGTTTGCAGCTTGGTCCTTGCATCTGTGCAGTCACACATCTTTCATCACACTTGATCAGGACAAACACTTGCCATTTTTGTCACCAAGAAATGTTACTTGGCTTGATTTAGGAAGATACACCAAAATAATACATCCACAAGCTTTATATGAAAACTCTTGTGGCCTTTATTTCATCCAGTTGACCAGCTGTTTGTGTCACTGTATTAATGTTTCAACACTTTCCAATCACAAAAGACATGTCTGCAGTGAAATAGTTTGATCTTGTTTGATAGGATGACTATAGGATTACTGTACTTGTGTATGCTGACATTGTCTGTTACAGCTGATTTTGTGATATTACAGAGGTGGCATTTCCCTTTCGTTTCATCATAGTGGATTTTGTAGAATGCATTTCGAGGATGACTATAATAAAATGCTTTGACAGCATGAAGTAAACATTCCCTGTGACAACTTCCAGTTGCATGAGGACATGTATTCACTGTGTAAGCTCAGATCCATTTGCATGTCTAACTGTAGAGTGAGTAGAGGCCAAAATGTTACTGTTTTCAAGCATTTCATCAACAATCACAATCAAGTTGTTCAGGAAAGTTTAAATGACTTCTGGCCTAAATGTATCAAATAGTGTTATGTCTTAAATTTGTGCAAGCAGTTGTGCCGTCAGCATGAGACTGTGTTGTGACAGGGTGAATCAGTGTACTGGTAATAATGTTGCTATTTCTCTTTTCTTTTTAAGGAGCCTAAGTGATTTGGGGTTGATATTTTAGAGGAAAATTTAAATTTTTATGGTTTAAATGGCAGATTCAGTCACTTTGGCCAGTGTGCCACCTACAGGGGTTCTGTTTGTTGAGGTGCAGTTCTTTGTATTAGGTGGGGTTTATGACCAAAACCATAATCTGTGGGGTTCCATTCTATTCAGTATACACTTGATTTGAGTGGTTAATTTATTTAGCCCTTGAAAAGTAAACGTTTTGAATGTTCTAACTGCAGGGACACTCCTTGAATTTTATTGTGTGCTCAGTGCCACAAAAAGGTGATTGTAATGCAAAGCCATACAAATGTGCTGAAACGAGTCAACTATGTCCTTATATTTCCATATCATGCCAGTTCATGTCATTGTCTTATCATTGTATTTAAATATTTTGTTACAATTGTCAAGCATTTTTATTTTATCACGCTATTGAATTAAATTATTTCAACTATGTTTGTCACGTTTTTGATCAATCAAAAACAGTGTGAGGCCTATGGCATTAACAAATCCTCAGTACACAGTGCTGAGCACAGCGTGTCGTGCTTGAAGGATGACGGATGTGTGAAGTGCATAATTAATTTCCGCAGTCAATAATTGGTTTTCACGTATTATTATTAAACATATCTTTTTCCAGATTTTCTGTAACTTTCACAGCTTTCAGTTTTTGATCTGAGGAATTCAGCCTGATGGTGCAGCCGCAGGGTTCAAGTATAGTATGAACAATTGCATTTTGAAGTGCAGTTATGTCAAGATGACCACATTAATAGTTATAAGCCAGTGCAGTACATTTTTGTCATGCTTGATATTGTGCATTGTCCCTTTTAAAAGAATTTCAAATAAAGAGCTACACATTTCTGATGTTTTTCATTAGGAAAATAATGAAATTGCTTCTTTAAGCAAATTAATTATTACTACAATACAAATTCAAGCATGGCCAATCATGAGATTTGTGCAACCTGGGCAAAAAACAGCAGTGCTGATAATAAAACACAAACTGGTTTATTTAAAAATGTATGAGAAGGAAAATGACGGAGTCTCGCATATACATTTAAAAATCAAATTTGCATTAACATAAAACATGAATGCGAGTGTTACAAACTGGAATGACAAAATGCAGAGATTCAATTTAGTCAGTTTTACAAAAGTATACGGATTATGATTTTTATGAACAGTACATAAAAGTAAAAGCAAAAAATGACAAATGGCCCCACAACTATTTCTCATTTATGTTGATGTAATAACTTATTAGTCCTGTTGTGAAAAGCAGAGACCAAAGGCAGAGATGGGAGTCTGACTGAACAGTGACAAAAGCAGATATCCAACAGTTAACCAGAACAGCCCCTGCAACCACAGTGAGTGCACTCAATGATCCTTCCCTGGAGGAAAATAGAATAACAGTTATTCTTCCCGCAGTCTAAAACACAAAAAATATTGATCTAATGATAGAATGAAACTTACAACTTCGAGTTTGCTCTTGGAACACGACAAATGCAGTTGGTTCCAAAGTTGGTGTCTCTTGTTTGAATGCAACGCAGGCAACAGAGGTTCTCATAGCCCTGCTTTTTCCACTTTGCAATCAGGTTTTTATCCGCATATCCTTCTTTAATGCAATACTCGTATAACTCTGGAAAAAAGATCATTTATATTAGACATAACTGCCAAACAAATGTTGCCATAAACATGCGAGTAGATAATAAACAATACTCTAGCTTTACCTCTGCTGATAGCTTTTCGTTTGTAGAAAAGGTCGTAGATGTACCGACTTCGCTGATGATGAAGTCTGAAGATTGGCCAAAGGGCCTCCACTTTTCGTTTACCTTCATGTGGTTCAGTTTCAGCTGTGAACACACAATCACATTACAATGTTATGGAACATTCTTCCAGACTTTTAATGTTGATTACATTGGTTGCAAATGTGGCTTGTACAGGATATAGCCTTTTACAGTACATTTATGTTGACAATATATTTTCTATGCTCTAGCTAGCTAAACATCGAAGCCATTTCCTGGTGTCAATGAGATAAGATCTTGATCTCACAATGGAGAAATCGACCTGTTGTAACAGCTCAGGGGGTGCAAATAGTCATGGAAACAAGGTTAGTAATGCGCAAAAAAAGGCTCGTATGCACAATGACTAAAAACTATAAACATTGAGCTTTCTAAAGTACACACAGAAATGTATTTGTGTGCCCGAGTTTGACCACATGGGAGGGCTTCAATTTACTAGTTCTAGAAACATCCCGCCGGACAAACAAAACCAGGCTATTCGCTCTCGATGACGGTAGCCTCAGCCGCCAGTCGGCTTTATTTTTCGTTTTACCTTCTCTCATTTTCTGATCTAGCTCATCCAAAGTGGGCTCAATAAGCTCCCATCCATCTGGAGGTGGTTTTCGACTCCTCTTCACCTTAGGCATTGTTATTATTCACAAAAACAGAAGCTCTCCCTGTTTACACTTCGCTTAGATCGACAGCGCTTCTTCGTCGGCGATCAGAATTGACGTCACTCGGGGTCCATCAAATTGAATGTCTCCAGCTTGACGTCATTGCATTAAAAAAATTTTTTTTTCCAGAAAATGGCATTTTATTTATGTTGATAAACGGTATTTAGATACCCTGGCTTATGATGCACATTAACACTTTCTTACTCTGTGTGTGTTAGGTTTTCCAGTGTATTGCATCACAATAGTCGGCTAAACAAATGCCTTATACTAAACTACTAAATTATTCACAGTGTTATTTGATCAAACAACAAAGGTGAAACACAGAATGTCCATATATATAGTTTTACAGCTTCACAATTGAATCTATATAACATTTAAAATGTACATGTTTTCTAAAAAACTTTACAGGCAAATTAATGAACTGCTAAAAATAGTGCTGTCGCTTTTCGGATCGAGTTTAGCCAGCTGTCAGTCGTGGTCTTTTTTTAAATTCAGGTTTTTAATGTATTATTGTCGTTTGTGATTATAAATAGCGGATATATCATTTTCAATATGCCCAAAGGAGGTAAGGACGATGACGAATATTGTGGCCTTTCTGTACTCTGTTAGCTTGTTAGCTGAGGATTCTCAGTGGAGTAAGATGTTTTTTTCTTTTAAGATTGATATTTTTGTGTTATTACATTAAAAGCATTGCTGTCGCCAACTATTTCATTACAGCAATTAATCCATATGCATAACCATATTAACGTTATACTTATTTACATCACTGTCAACAGCAAATGTTTGTTGATGCGTGTAAAACTGACTAATGTAATGCTGACAGGTAAAAGGGGTAGTCACAAGGGCCGAGCGCGGATGTACACAAGCCCTGAGGAGATTGACGCTCAGATGAAGGCAGAGAAGGAAAGGAAACAGGTAGTGTATCTTAGTTTCTAAACTGTGCAAAGTTGACAGGTCGCTTAGTGTTTAACAACCAAGCTCACACTAATATCGGGCTTTCTTGTTGTTGTTTTCAGCAAGAGCAGGAGCAAGGTGATGGTGATGGGGCCGCTCAGAATGATTTGGCAGAGGAGAAGCTTCCAGGATCAGGATCAGAAGACAGTGATGATGAAGGCTCTGATGTAGGCTACTTAACCTGCACAAGAAACTTGTTTAATGTTGTAAAATGTTGTCGTGCAAAGTCTAATGTTGTGCTTCGGTTGTTTGTTAGTTTTTTCTACGTACTATTGCCTGATGTCTTAATTGTTATGTGTGCAGAGAAAAAGAGCTGGCGTGGAAGGCTTAATAGAGATTGAGAACCCCAACAGAGTGTCTCAGAAATCCAAGAAGGTGACGCAGATTGAACTGGATGAACCAAAGCAGTTATCTAGAAGAGAAAGGTATGAAGTCTATGGTGGAAATTCATTGTTACATACACTTTGGTTCAAAGAAGAAAAAAGAAAGATCTGATGAAGGCTAATGCCGAAACGTAATTACTATCATTAAAATTTGGACATCGGCTAATGAGTGTGCGATGCTGTTTTTTGATTTATGAGGATTTTCCTCAACATCTGCACCTCGGAGACTACTTCTGGTGTGCGTTGCTTCTCTTTTCTCAGGAAATTCATTGTTAAACACACCTATGAAGCACATCATATAGCGCTCAAATTTAGATTTAATCTTGATCTACTGTAAAAAATAAATAAATAAATACATATGGCAACCTTGTTAACTCATCATAGTGAAATCAACCATTATTTCTACAACATTTACAAAGAACCACAGCCGCATACTAAACAAGCCATAAATACTACAGCGAAAACTACATACTATTGCGAACACAATACAGACGTACAGTATAGGTTTAACACAAAGTGCTTGCTCAATTGGTGTTGAAAAGAGTGAATGGGTACCTTATTTTAATGGTCTGAATAAAAAGTATAATACAGTAATGACCATCCTAAAATGCACTACCCTCAAGACACACCGGCACACCCTGGTAACTGAGAAAAGAACGCTGTAATATTTATAATATAATATTTAAAATATGTACAAAAATATTCTGCCAACAACAGACAAAAGACAACTGGATTAAAAAATATTCCTCTGTGTTTCTCGATTAGTGGCAGCACAATGAATTTATTTTTGGAGTGTTGCTTTTTTCTCTCATGCATCTGGTGGCTTGAAACAAAAATTTGATCATTCATCACGTCATTCAGCAACGTCTTGTTTTATGACCATTTATCAATCAATCAATCAATCAATGGTTTTGATTGATTGATATCACAACAGGAGTTGCCTCATTTATCACCTCCATCACCACCATTTATTTGGAAAGATTGCCAGAAGAGAGGTTCTGCTCTCCCTGGTCACCTGAGATAAATAGATATTTGGTAACAAACATCTGAGGTTTGGCGTAAACAAAAAGGCTGCTGCTTTTTTGTTTTTTTTGTTCCTAAGGACCTGGAATCACGAAAGCAAGGTCTTTCTTGACCTAGTAGCCATCCCACTCCGCTGTATAATAGTATCACACCATATTATCAGAGCAAAACAGTGGCATTCAGGGGTTATTTAACAAACTCCTTTGTATTTGTTTTAGAGAGGAGATTGAAAAGCAGAAAGCAAAAGAGCGCTACATGAAGATGCACTTGGCAGGAAAAACAGACCAGGCTAAGGCAGATCTTGCCCGCCTTGCAATTATTAAAAAACAGCGAGAGGAGGCAGCCAGAAAAAAAGAGGAAGAGAAAAAAGGTAAGCAACATAAGAAATCAACAGTTATCATACACATTAATAAAGCAATAATAAATAATTACATATTTTTCTCTTCATCTTTTTTTCAGCAAAAGAGGCAGCAGTAGCGGCAGCAAAAGGGATGAACTCACTCTCATTGAAATGATGAATGAGAATTATCAGAGGGTATTTATGGACTGGTGCAATATAACACAGATTTGCCTATTTAAAGGACGAGTTAAAGATGAAGAGTATTTCACAGTATATTTGAGTTGTGTGTACGACACGGCTTGGAATAATAGCCACAAAGCATAATGGTTATGACATCAGCACTGAGTATATGTTTATTCTCCTTTGCCATTTATCATAATACTGATAATGTGATCTATCACTGTATCTTAACCATTTTTGCCGCTATGTTTTGGAGTATCACAGCTCATTATTGAGAAAATTCAGATTCATCAGAAATGCCTCAATATTTATTTTGGTTTTATTTATCAATGAACAGACTTTTGAATCCACTTCTGTGTAAATGGTATGAATGAGGAAATGTAGAAACTAAAAATAAAAGTATCATATAATTTTTACAATTATTTGTACTGGTACACTAGCACATAGGGTTGAGACTTTTTTATTTATTTTTTTAGAATGTTACCAGACAAGTTTCTGTCCAATGAAATCAGGGGCTGATGTAGGTAGGAGGGTTCGTGTAGGCCGGTGACCTTCCTTTCAGGAAGAAAATTCACAGGTGACACAGGTGCCAGATAACGGTAACATAATTATCACTTTACTACAGGTTTGAATTGGAATAACTTGATAAAATAAATATGTGCATGAATATGTCAGGAAGCATAATAGATTTTTTACATATGTTTTTTGTTTGTATTTATTTACTAAAACTGCTTTTTCAGTTTGTTGGCTCAAGGCAACATCATGCAGTTCTAGCACTTTAGTTGGAAAAATATAATGTTGGATAGTATTTCTTTTTTGCATTTCTACCTTCTACTCTGTTCTGTCAACCTAAAAAGTGGGTTGGAATTTCCCTCCCCCTAAAATAAAAAGTCATGACATAGAGGGATAAATAATCTAGAGCAGTGTTTCCCAATCGGGGTACTGGAGCACTTAAGGGGTACTTGGAATAACCTCAGATTAAAAAAAAGAAAGTGAAACTGAGTAGAATTTCAATATGACTTTCAAAGAAAAATGTATTTTAATTATGTTTTTCAGTAAAAGGTTTGACTTTAACAGTATTTTAGCTATATTTCGAACATAACAATCTACCAAATACTGAATAATCTATGTTTAGCTACTCACTTAGTTAATGCCTCAAGGGGTACGTGGGACAAAAAAGGGTGGGACCCACTGATCTAGAGGGCCAAATACACTTTACTAAAATAAGGGAACATCTAAAAGGCTGAGTTAATTTCTAAACTGCTAAGATCTCAGACGTGTATATTTTCAAAAGTACAGTTTCTTACAAAATCTATTTAAATTGACTCAACATCATTGTTTAACAATACTTTTCATCACGAGTTTAAAAGAGTTCTTACTCTCCAGCGCCAGTGAGGCACCTATGTGAGGCACTGAAGCCACTACTGAAGCCCCGGTAGAGGAAGAAGAGCCACGCGCGCTCTGATTGGTCGAAAGTTTCGCGGACTTTATCCGCCATAGAGAGCAAACAGACCCTGCAGTTTTTCTGATGCCTGTCCAGTGTGTCTAGCGTGCAGCTGACCGCAGCAGGATCTAACTAACTCGGTAAGTTTAAGTAAAGTCATATTTAAAAGGCTCCACATATGGAAACAAATGCTGTCTGTCAGTTTCTCAGTGTAGTGTTTCAGATTGGCCATAGTTTGCTACTTTTCGCTTTATCACTCAAGTATTGGCAAAATGTGAAGCAAAATATGAAGCAACTCCTTTTGTGATGGAGTGGGCGCATTGTACGTAAGCCTCAGCGCCTTCTCTCATAAAAAAACACTTTTGGTAAGGTTATACCACATTTGGAGGTCATGGTTTATATTTTGACCATTTTTTGTGTTTGCTCCTCACTGTTACTAGTTTACACTTTGTGACAATATTTCATGGTGATTTATTTTAGGTTAATTTTAGGGTAAAAGGAATTTGGCCTGGCCATATAAGAAAAACAAAAACAAGTAACTATATTTTGAAATGTGGACATTTCTTTAAAAGAGGGGGAAGTATGTAAGATTTATTTTTCTTTTATTTATCAGGCCTCAATATGTTGTGCGCATTTCCTTTGCACCTGTGGTACTACTTGTTGGGTACTATTTTATCCTTGGCGGAGGGATATGGGTGCTCATGTATAAAAGCCGCTGTGGGTCTTTGTTTGGGGCTTATAATCTGTCTGCCAATATGTCTACTAGGGGTGTGTATCGCCTAGTCTCAGGCGATACGATACGTATCCCGATACAAGGGTCACGATACGATACGATACGATATATCCCGATATTGAAGAATTAGACGATTATTGCGATTTTTTTTTTACTACTTTGGAAACAACTATTCAGTAAACTAGTCCACCTTCATTAGATTTGTATCAAATACATTTGATCTATCCATCTTATGATATAAATGCTTTTCACTAATGTGCTTGTGACTGTGGTGTTTATGGTGATTATGTACCTTTGAACGGAAAACAGATTTCTTGGAAACCTAGTAATGAAACCAATTACTGGGGATGCACGTTTTCTAGTATTTCTATAGTTGGGAGTCCTTGGCGATCAGTAACTATTATGGGTTTCATCCATTAAAATATACAATAACTCAGACGGGGCATTTAAAATCGTGTCTACTCCACAACGGGTGTCACTCGTAGATCTGGGACATAATGACACGGGCATCACGCGCAGCAGTAGCACACAACTGAAGCCGAGGGGAAACTACATACAGCAGGCTCTTTTTAAACTTGTGTCGTAGTACTGCAGTGGCGAGACACAGGTTTAACATGAGTATGCTGTATTTACTGTAGTTTCACCTCGGTTTCGTTTAATTCCGTAATAAAATGCTACGAAGATAAATCCATGCTACGAAGATAAATCCTCTCCAAACGCAGCGGCGACGCACTCAGCAATATGCACAAAGCTGTGGCTCTCGTAATAATCCAGGTCTCTGTCTTTGCTGTAAAAGCCAAAGCCAATGTAGAGTTTTAAAAGAGCCCCGTAGCGTCTCATAACTCATTCTTTTCCATGCTAAGCTTTTCCTGTGTTTCTCTAACTCTCACTAAATTCTAGTGTTACTCAAGCGGGCTGCGCGGTGCGCTGCCATCTAGCGGGCGGGAGTAAAAGTGCAGGACCAAAGAGAGACGCTGCAATGAATATTTCCCCAAAAATAGATGTTTAAATATCGATACGGGCGCTTTTGTATCGATACGAGAATCGCGCGACGTAATATCGCGATATATCGGCGAATCGATATTTTTCAACACCCCTAATGTCTACCAATAAATGTTCCTGAGGAGCTATTCCCTCTCCGTGTGCTGATTACCCACGACCTTCCTTAGACCTGTAACACTGACGAACACACAAGACATCGGCGTGTTACAATACCATGGATTGATTGATTAAAAATGCATTAGTGATATCACAGGATGACGGCCCATTGTTTGCATTCACGCAACTTCATTTCATTTAAAAATATTTGATTCCTATATCTTCTATTGCTAGCCTACAATAACAATGTGCTGTAATGTTTTGCTTACTGGCTAATTTCTAGGTCAGTGGGACAGTATTAAGCGCTAATAAAAGTCATATGATCAGTGACTTGGTTACACAAATTACACAAGCAGCCAGATTAAACTGGTTGCCGTTTTGGAGCCTGTAACCTTTATCAAAATAGAGGCTTATCTGGAGTTTTGTAATGGCTGGTGTGACGTTGACAATCTTCCCCAGGTCATGTGTGGTCGATGTAGCTTTCAATGTTTAACTGAAGCCATGTTAATGGTAAGTTTCGCAGTTACTAAAATGTTGCAATGTGATTTATTTATATCACAACATTTTGAACTTGAAAGTGGGGCTCACCTTTAAAAGCCCTATACTTAATTTTTAATTTCAAACAATGAAAAGAGAAGCCACAAAATTAAAATGTTAGTTGTGGTCCAAACTCATTCATAACTTTCCTAATATATTTGTAGCATCCAAATTCTTTGCAGGTGCACGTTTATAGGCACATTTCACAACTTGCAGGTCACTTTTCAGGGTCACTTTCATGAAAATGCTAGAAAAATAGCCTGATAGTTCATAAAATTAATACAAATTATTTATAATTTGATGCACAATGTTTTCCCCATTTGAGTTTGCAATATACAAAATGTCATTCAATTTCTAGAAGTAAAATCAGGTACAGCTCCTTTAAGACAGTTAACGATTTTTTTTTAAATGGTATTTGCTTTCCTTATCTAGATTTCTTATTTGGTGCTAGAGAAACAGCAACCATGTCTCTGACAAATGGCCATTGTGTGAGCAAAGAAACATGGGACTCTCATAACAAGATGATGTTGGAGCCACTGGCCACCAGCGATTTTGAGGTTTGTTCGCATTTTTTCAATATACCAAAATATTCTCTTTAAATAAGCGGATTCAGCATTTCACCGAGCGCAAAGCATGCTGGTCCAGGTTAAAGGTCAGGACTACCCAGCTCGTATCCCAAACTGTGTACATGAGTGTGACACAGATATTGATTATTTTGAGCGTTGAAAATCGATGTTTTAAAAGAATTTTGAAAGAAACAGTACGTGAGCTCATGCTCTGGGTCTGTCGCTAAAGGTAAAGGTAAAGCCTATATCTTTCTTGTTGTCACTGCTGTGTTGTGCTTTTCTCTTGGTCTAAAAGCTCTAGTTTCCTATTCAGTCATGGTTCAGTCCTGATTTGTAACCGGTGTAGTCTACGTCCCGGTTTAGTCCTCAGACCTGCCGCAGACCGCGACTGTGCCTAAGTTTATCTAGTTATAGCTTTGCTTCGCTTAGTAGCTAAAATTGGCACCGCTTTCCCTGCCAGATGTAGGTATTTCATGATTGATGCATGGCTATGTCAGGCAACTGGAAACCACGCTAAAATGGCGCTGTCCGTTGTCATAGTAATCAGTGACTGTGAGGTCTTCGAGAATTAAGTAAATAGACGTATTTGTTACAAATAGCATTACTATATGTCAAACTTACACATTTAAGTAATGTAATCCATTCGTCACGACGTTCTGGATCTTTTCTTTTAGTAGGAAATGTGATGAGTGCGTATGGCGGCTCGCATAAAACGCTGTGAGGTTCCTTTATTGCACTCATGAATAGGGCAAAACTCTTCCATACACTGATTAAGCCCATGAGGACAGTCGCACTGCAATGGAGAATGAATGTGAACCTGGCATATCGCAGCGTAAATCCGTAACCGTAAATCCACTTAAAGTGCCATAATAGTCACTAAATAGCCGGTTGTTCCACTATGATAGTATGGTTTTAATGGGCTTTGTTGACACAGTGGGTAGTTGTGAACTTTGACCGGAACATTACCACGCATGCGTACTGATAATGCTGATTTGGCTTATTCACTTGATGCATAAAATGTTTGGTTAAACTTGCCTGGCTGCAAGGATGTTAAGATTTGTTCATTTTTAATATTTTTTTAAGTTCTATTTATATTGGTACTTGGTTACCTGTGTTCCAGGTGTTCTCTATCATAAAGAAAGAGAAGCACCGACAGACTTATGGCCTGGAACTAATAGCATCCGAAAACTTTGCAAGCCGAGCTGTGTTGGAGGCGCTGGGTTCTTGTATGAACAACAAGTATTCTGAAGGGTACCCTGGTCAGAGGTATGTAAGTGTAGGCAGTTATAAGTGAAGTAATGGATATTCTACTTTATTATTTATTGCTAGGACATAATGTGCATTTTTAGGTACTACGGAGGAACTGAACATGTGGATGAGCTGGAAAGACTCTGTCAGCAGAGAGCGCTGGAGGCTTTTGGTCTGAACTCCGAAAAATGGGGCGTCAATGTTCAGCCATATTCTGGTAGACACTAGATTTATTTAGAATATTTATTTAATCTCTTCCATATTTGTGCGTATGTTCAAGTGACTTTTCGTGCTTTTTCATTAGGTTCTCCTGCTAACTTTGCTGTCTACACTGCTGTTGTGGAACCCCATGGAAGAATCATGGGACTGGACCTTCCGGATGGAGGTCACTTAACCCATGGCTTTATGACTGAAAAGAAGAAAATATCAGCCACATCCATGTTTTTTGAGTCTATGCCCTACAAGGTAAATATGTTTGATATTTTCTATGAATCATCTCTGGAACAATAATTCCTGAACATGTTGTTTGCCTCAAGGTGAACCCTGAAACAGGATATATCGACTATGACCGTCTTCAAGAAAATGCAAAGCTTTTTCACCCCAAACTCATCATTGCAGGTTAATAATTTGTACATTTCTTGTTCTTCCCCAACCTGAGTAGCTCTAGTCATGTCTTGTGATTTTTGACTTGTAATAGGTACAAGCTGCTATTCCCGTAATATCGACTACACTCGTATGAAGCAGATTGCTAACGAAAATGGAGCATATCTCCTGGCAGATATGGCGCACATTAGTGGATTAATTGCCGCTGGAGTTGTTCCCTCACCATTCGAACACTGTGACATTGTTTCAACAACTACACACAAGACGCTGAGAGGCTGCCGTGCAGGACTTATCTTCTACAGGAAAGGTATGCTGTCATAACCCTAATAAGATATTTTTAAAAAAAAATTATGACTGATTTTTTTTATATGGGCATTTTTATTGTTTGCAACAGGTGTGAGAAGCATCGATAGTAAAGGCAAGGAAACAATGTACAACTTGGAGTCTCTTATCAATCAGGCTGTATTTCCTGGTCTGCAGGGAGGTCCACACAACCATGCAATTGCAGGTATAATACCCATGGTCCTTGAACTAAAAAATGCTCGGTTAAACTTATATTTGACATGAATTCCCTTTGTTAGGTGTAGCTGTTGCTTTAAAACAAGCCATGACACCAGAATTCAAGGCCTATCAGAAGCAGGTTTTGGCCAACTGTAAAGCCCTTTCCAACGCCCTTATCGACCATGGCTACAAGATCGTGACAGGTGAATGGTTTTCAAAATCATAGTTGTTGGGTTTTTTTTAATACGTTTTAGACACAAGTTTTTAACTTTTCATGTTTTGTCATGTAGGTGGCTCTGACAACCACCTTATCCTGTTGGACCTACGTACAAAGGGCACCGATGGAGGCAGGGCTGAGAAGATTTGGAGGCTTGTGCAATTGCTTGTAACAAGAACACTTGCCCAGGTATGTTGAGTCAACATGATGTCTGTAATTGTAGTTTATATAGAAAGTCTAATATTCTCCTTCACACATTTTCATTGAAGGAGATAAAAGTGCTCTTCGTCCAAGTGGCCTGAGATTTGGCTCTCCAGCTCTGACATCTAGAGGTTTGGTTGAAGAAGATTTTAAGAAGGTGGCTGAGTTCATCCACAAAGGTAAACTTATATGCGCCAACCTGTCACAAAAGTCCAATATACTTGTCCTCATTGCTATGATCATGTGCAGCTATTGTGTTGACACTGGAGGTGCAGAAAGCCTGGATCCTAAAGCGACCCTGAAGGACTTTGTCCAGGCCATGTCCCAGGGGGAGAGGTTTCAGGAACAGGTGGCAGGGATTCGAGCTGAAGTGGAGGCCTTTGCTGGTCAGTTCCCCATGCCTGGCCTGCCTGAGTTGTAGTGACTCCCAACATGAATATTTGTCTTGTATATCCTATGTACAGAGCTTTAATTTGAAAATCTGCCTGTTTTAAATTATTGTACAAGTTCAAAGTTTATTCATAACAACTACTGTAATTTTAATGATCATACACTTTTCAATTCATCTGATATGAGCATGAACATTAGCACAAATGGAGAACAAATAAAGCATAAAGGGCATAATACTGGCTTGTGTTTTGTAATAATTTCCTCAACTAGCTAAATCAATTGGAGGACTGTAAGGTCAAATGTCCCAAAGTCAAGGCATTTAAGCTGTCTTGTTGTTATATTGTATTTATTTTTGTGAACTTGGAAAGCCACAGTTTGAGTGATTTCCGGTGGAGACGGGCATGTATCATTCTCAGCTGCTCCAGCCTTTGCGGTTTGTGCTCAGAGGCGGTGATCGACTGGAAAGGATCGTTTAGTCGAGTCTGCGGGAGTTCAGCGACTGTTTGAATGCGCTTCCACGGACTAATGCTTTCTTATCCCGATAAGGTTAAAATTAATAACCGCAACATTTTAGTCAGTGTGTCGCTGTCAATGATATTTGTAATTAATTCATCTATTGATTTTCTGCGACTAAAGTTGCCAGTTTCCTTGTCAGTGGTCAATCAGGCTAACTCCGTTAGCTCATTTGGCTAACGTTTATGAATTCAACAGCCAGAGACCGGGATCAGCGAGTAAACCTGTAAGTTTATAGCAGCGTCAGACCAACAACATGCAGGACCTACTTGCCAACGTGGATCACATCAAGTTTGATCTGGAGATCGCCGTGAAGCAGCAGTTGGGCGCCCAGCCTCTGCCTTTCCCCGGCATGGACAGTAAGCGCCTCTGTTAGCAGCTACATTAGCCTCACTCTCTGGAAGAGTTCACAAAACATCCCAATGATGAGTGCTCTTCACGGTACTACTGTTACACTGTTTGGACATTAATGTCTGAAACATGTTTTAGTTTTGATTTTAATCTCACTAAAATTCAGGTATTTCTAAACTGTGGCATTAAAAAGCGTCAAAAACATTTAAATATTGTCAAAAAGTACGGTTGCTCGAATGTTTCTCAACTGAGTCTACATCATGTAATGGATGTTTTCACGCTTTCCTCGTGATGAGAAACATAATCTAACATGGAGTTGTATACAATGTTTTCAAATTAGGGGGATCGCCGTGTCGTCACGTCCGAGGCACTGGTGGGCAACGCAAATGTATTAAATAGATAATAATAGTTCTATGGTTGGTCAAAACATTGTTCACAAACAGAGCATTGCTTCTGTGAAAAGATCGGCGCTGTAAAAGATCTGTGATTTAATAAAAAGCTCTTCAAGCTCGGAAAATCAGCTGTTTGCCCACCAGTCACCAAAACATCCGGTGAAAATCGCGGAAATAAACAATAACAGCGATCCTCCCTATAGCTAAATAAAGTAAAATACCCACCTCTGGTCACTTTGTTTTACTTGCCATTGCGAGTTATTGTTTACAGCGCTTGCTATTACACTGCTGTGACCATAGACCTGTTATAATGAGGGTTGTAACGAACAAGTGCCTCATCCTGTCTCTAGAGTCTGGATCTGCTGTGTGTGAGTTCTTCATGAGAGCAGCTTGTTTGAAAGGTACAGTAAATCAACAATATATTTTACAAGACTACAAAAAGAAGCCCAACAAATCTGAATGCGTTTGATCCCCAGGTGGCATGTGCCCTTCCGTCACATCAGCGGAGAAAAGACTGTAGTTTGTAAGCATTGGCTGAGAGGACTGTGTAAGAAAGGCGACCAGTGCGAGTTTCTTCATGAATATGACATGACAAAAATGCCTGAATGCTATTTCTACTCCAAATTTGGTATGTTTTAATTTAGTTCATTACTGATTTGCTTGTTACCATATTTGTAACTTAACTAACTGTCACAGGTGAATGTAGCAACAAAGAATGTCCTTTCTTACACATTGACCCTGAATCCAAAATTAAGGACTGTCCTTGGTATGACAGAGGCTTCTGCAAACATGGTAATTCCCCTGCCTTTCCAGTATTTGTAATAGTGTTGATTTATTTATTTTTGGTAAATTACTGAGTAAGCCATCTTTTCAACGCAGGCCCGGACTGTAGGCACCGGCATACAAGAAGAGTAATCTGCGTAAATTACCTTGTGGGATTTTGTCCAGAAGGAAAGTCTTGTAAATTTATGCAGTAAGTCTATGTGCTGATTCACAATTCGTATATGCCTTTTTCATTTTACTAACTACAATAAATTGATCTGTCACTTACTACAGTCCTCGTTTTGAGTTGCCAATGGGAGCTTCAGAGCAGCCACCTCTGCCACCAGGCCAAAACCAGACAAAAGTAAGCTGACTTTATCAACTGACATGCATACTACAGATGCAGATAATGAGGGAATGCAGGTGACATCACAGCATAGCAACATAAGCCAAATGAGTGCCAATTGTACATTGTTCATTTCTTTTGACATTCTAGAAAGCTGAGGGTTCTGTTAGAAATAATTTGATACAGTTGCATACCCTTATCTATTGAATTTGCTTATAGTGTATATATTTTTTTTTTACAGATTGCTTCTACCATGGGCCGCTCCTCTCTATCTTTAATCCAGTTGACCAACTCCAGTCCAGGTCAGCGGCCACAAAACAACTATACATCTGCCATGAATCCACAAAATAACATAATGGCTAGAGGCCAGAGGCCATTGGACCAGGTCACATGCTATAAGGTTAGTCATGTCACTTTGTCTATTTTTATATTGCCATTATACATGCTTATATTCTACTGTATGTTTCTGTTTCAGTGTGGTGAAAAAGGACACTATGCCAATAAATGCACTAAAGGTCATCTTGCCTTCCTGAGTGGACAGTAGAATCAAACGTGTTCAAGAGAGTTTTTAATCTGGCATCAGTGCAGAGCTGCAGTGACACCAGGTTGCAGAATAACACTGGCAAGTTTCAAGGACTTACTGCTGGTGAAGCAGACATTTTGTACTAAGATTTGGGCCAACACCTGTAAGATGAAGGTTATTAAAGTTACTGTCTACACTAGTAAATCTGTTTGTTCAAAGACCGAAAAGATGGGAAGGTGTCCTCATTGTTAATACTCGGTCTATAGTTGAAATACGTTTTTCCAGCTAATTCACAGTTAACAGGTTGTGTTGGCTGTGACAATAACTTTGAAGCAGCAATTGCAAAATTTAAAATCATGTTAAGGTTACATTTTTTTGAAACCCATGGGAGTACAGCACAACAAAGACTTGTGATTATAAATCTTCATTGCCCCCTTCAAAGAAAGCGCTTTTCCTTCTTGATGCTCTTGTAGATCATGGTGTATTGATATGACATGATCATCTGGCACACACTTTTGTAATGCAATGGCTAAATTTCTCATTCCATTTTCATAAAGTGTTGAATTTTCAGTAAGTTGTATCATGAAACTTTAATGTACACTTCAGTCAGAAATGAATGCTTCAGCCACATTAACTCACTTTGCCACAAACTGGTGTCATCTTTTGACTTGACAATGCATTGGTTTTATATAGTGGTTCTGGACCATGGATTAAAGTTCTCCGTCTCCCCGACGGAATTCCGTCGATTGGTAAAGTCAGAGAAAAAAAATCCGTCGATGAATTGTTTGAAAAAAGAAAAAGAAATGCTACCTGCATGTGAAGACGACCCTGTGAACCTGGCCCTCATCATGCTGAAACGATTGGCTTTTTATTTGTAATAATACGTTTCATGGGGGGCCAGCTTCACACAGCTGTGAACACGGGGCCGAGGAGAACTCGCGCCCGCTTTGCTCCTTTCTTCGTGGTAACACCGAGCGGGCTGCAGATGTGGAGCAGGTACGGTGACACCGTTTATTTGTGTTTTGTGATGTTAATTGAGATGAAAATAAATACACAATTAATGGGTGTCCTGCGAGAATGGGTGGTTTGAAATGTGACGCAAAGCAAAAATGCTTAAACTGATACGTTCGTTGGCCATAACGTAGCTTTGTGTGCAAAACAATTGATGCGTTTATTTTATTAATGCTTTCAATTATGCTATAGGCCTATGAACGTCTTGATCAGGGTTGCCAGGTCTGGGCAGCCAAACCCGCCCAAAAATATCTGAAAAACCGCGGAAAACCCGCGGACATATGGCGCAGCTGGAATTTTCAGTATTGTTTACCAGTAAACAGAGCCCATGTGCTCCCGCGATGATGAGAAACCGCCCCTTTCTCCTTCTCTTATTGAAAAAGCAGCTCAAAGAGCCTTGGATTTGAGATTTTGTCATTCGAAATAGTGATTTTGATCAAAAAATTATAGAAATAGCAATTTTATATTGAACATTTTTATTACATTTTTATTACATTTTTTTCACCCGCGGAATGGCTTAAAAAAACGCCCAATTCAATCAAAGTGTGCGCATTGGCTTTAGTGATAGAAACATTTGCCTAAAACTTTGTTATCTTATTACTTCTGTTGGTGTTCTCTATCTGTTAGGTTTCCTAATTCTAAAATAAAAATAAATGCTGTTTTTTTTACTTTATGAAGAGTGTTCTTGTTTTATACCAACAAATACAGATTGTAGTATCATCATTGTACTTGCTCCAGAGGGCTTTATACCCATTACAATTCCTCAGAATACACTAAATTTGACCTATACTTTAAAAAAATTCTCGGGGGACCCCAGCCCCCACATAATGTCATCCATCCTTATTGCTCATGTTTCACAATGTTTCATTTGGGTGTTTGGGATTTTTACTTTAGTCAAACTGTACATAGTACATTTACTGTGCATTGTGTAACAGGAAAACACTGTGCCCGTGCTGCACCACGTTTGTAAAAATGTATACTCGGAAACATTTTCAGTCAGATGATTTTTTTTTGCTTTAACCCCTGTTCTGGACACTCATACTTTACATTATTCATTCACTCCATACTACTATTGTAAGCACAGCTGCCCTAGGGTAGACTGTCAGAAGCGAGGCTACCAGTCAGTGGTCGGGCCCTTCAACCACCACTCTCACGCGCACTCTTCCATCAAAGTGTCAGCCAGGCCTTACTCTGCTTGGCTTCAGAGATCGGGCAAAGCAAAGGTGAGATGGTCAAATATCTGCTCTTTCAGTGAATATCTAGACTTTCAATTAAGTGCAACAAAGTAAACAGTATATTTAATATTTATTGGTCACAAACAAAATGCATAACAAAATTATTCTGAAAGCAGCGGCTGATCTTTGTGCAACCCTCATGAATAAGTCGCTGCAGAAGATGCTCAATGGTACTTCCTCCAACGATCATGTTCTGGAAGGAAACGGCCCAGTTATTTGTGCACAAGAACTACAAAATGAGAGAAAAAATTTGTTTTAAGGTCTTACTGATGTGGTCAAATTCCCACATATAGCTGAGAGCTACGTATCCGACAAGCATCATAGCCACACCACCAATACCTCCTTTCTTCACATTGATGTACTTGTTGTAGTATCTGTTATGGGCTAGAGGGATATGACAAAAATATAACAATTTCTGTAACTTGGAATTTGCTTTCACAAGACTCCTCACCGTTGCGAATGGATGCATAATGCCATTAGGAGTGAAGTCTCGTCCTCCAATCCAGGTCCCGAGTTCGCCCAGCTTCACGTCCATCAGCCGCTTCTCGACTATTGGAACTGAAGACATTGAAGACAATGTTAAATCAAAAGGACTTTATAAGAGCACATTATTCAACAATAATTGCGGTTTTCAACAAAAATATATGGCAACATAAATACCCCCTTGACGGTCGTTATATAAAGTTCAAAAAACAGCATCGCCATTATAAGCAAAACAGATTTATTGCAACTGTCCAACTCAGAACACCGTGCATCGTTATTTTAGCTGCTAATGCTAAGCTAATGCAAGACTTCAAATACGTGCCACCTAATCCTTGCAAATCCGGACAGTGTGCGAAATCACAACACTGCAATATGGCAAACAACACGTAGCTTTGTTAATAAATGTTAAATGGATGTTGACATTGCCAGTTTATTTGCAAACCAGGCAATGACAAGCAAAGTCCTTGACGTGCCTTGTTCTCAGCCACGTTCATACAGCCTTTTTAAACCCAACACATGAGTCTGATTTGTTTGATAAGAATCCATATTAGCTAAAAGGCAAAATAACAGTAAAGGTGTACTAAATGCGACAAAATAAGATCGGTTTAACAGAGGGCACACTGAATTACCTGGTCTGTCCGCCATCTTGACTGGTGCTGAGAGCTTGGAAGAGAAGCGGGGGATGATGGGAAAAGGGCAGGGGCATTATGGCTGATGCAGTCCTCACATATGTCCACCAGAGGGCGGCAGCTGAAACAAGTTCAATCAGATATTCTTCACTGACAGAACAAAGCGATAAACAATAATGCAAGGGAAGGGTCATTTAAATGTCCGAGGAAATCCTAATTACTGCCTAAGAATTTGGGTTGAGTGGGGGGAAATCTGTATTGCATATCTTAATTTGATTTCAATACAAACTTTAGTCTCATTGGTATGTTGGCTCTCTGCAGTAAAGATATCATGCATGGTGCATGTTTTGTTGCAGTTTGCTTTGTGTTCAAGCTGAAACACAGACAGTATAGTAAGCAACAATGATGTCTCTTGGCACCTCATCTGAGAATCCAGACAATCGATTTGATACAAACCAGACCAGCCTAGAGCACTGCATCACCTGAAGCCAGTAGTCTGTGCTCACCATTGTGCTAGTGGGGGCATGAGGTGAGGCAGCTGTATTTAAACCTCATACACCCTCTTTGTGCTTGTACAGACAGAGTGTGTACACCCTACAGACATGGCAACTATCCAGAAAGTGACTATATATTGGCCACCATCCAACACCACCCACATAGACAAGTATACTGCTCTAATGACCTTCATTATAGTAGATCCAATAAGCCCCATCTCCTTTCTCTCGAATAATGTTTACCACGTAACTGCAAATGGTCTGCATTTATACTGACAGTTTTGTGAACTCTTTGACAGTCAATTTATGTTCACAACAAACACAACTTCAAATCAACAAGTTGTGTTGATTTGAAGCTGATGTTGATTTGAAGCTAGAAAAGATATCGAGAGCTAGTAAAGTGATTCTAGAATAGGCTAAAGCACCAGTTGTTGTCCTTATCTCAAACAAACCAAACTCAAAAGTGTGCATAACTGGTTGTTCATGTTTTGTGAGTCCTGCTACAATTGATTCCTTTCACATTGAAGCAGTCCTTGAGATCTACTGTTGAGAATATTGATTAGACTTGTTTCACAGTTCTGGCAGAGTGACCGGAGGCAATCAAATTTATTCATTATAGCGAGGATACGAAATGCACGGTGCCGAGGAAAAACAAGTGGAAAAAACAACTGCCTTGAGCCTGCTTCCTCTATTTTAAGTTCTGTATGATATAAGCGCAAAACAGGCCACTGCAAGGTGATCCAAACTCTTGCTGTTGTTGTTAGGATGTCATTGCAAACCACAGACTCCCAAAGGTGGCACATTCATAGCATTTTATGTCAGATTCAGGGCACATAATGTCATTCCACCTGTAAAGATGATCAACCACCATTCAGTTATCTAATTTACAAACTTACAAGCAGAAAAGGACCCAGCAGCCTCGCTTACCTGTTCATTAGTTTTGTTTGTTTGGTCTAAAGTTGCCTCAGGCCAGACTGCTTCACAGGAGTCTGCACTCGCTCCATACACACAACACACACAAGGGGCTGGATGATTTTATTCCACGTCAAGAGGCAGCTGCCCCCGAGGTCCACCACCGAGACAGCTCTTTGAAGCTGATGGAGAGAGAGACGAGGAGATAAATGCAGGAGGCCGCTGGAGAGGCAAAAAAGAGGTTATGCAGGAATAAAGGATGGAGAGGATAAAGGACTGTAAGAGCAAAACAGGGACAGTCAGAGAGAAAAGGGAGACAGACAGAGAGGACACTCTACATGCAGCACGACCTTTACACAGCAATGCTTCCATCACTGACTGCACAGCCATCCCCCGTCCCTTTCTCACAGCTTCTATCAATACAATACACTGACCCTCTAATCAAAACCATAACTTCCTGTGATTTATATGTTTTTCAATAAATTGATCATTGTAATTTTCTTCATTCTTCCATTTCCCTGCCTTCTGTTAGAGTTAAGCCCATATCAAACCTCCAGACGCACTGGGAGAGTTGGTTTTAGCTTTATACATCCTCCAATCATTATCGTAATCTCTTCATGCAGTGATCATGAGGGAGTAGCTAAAATGACCTCTAAGGCTCTGATGAAGCTCCCCGAGGAGACCTCAGTGGCAGACAGGCACATGTGAGGAGCACACTGTGTGGAAGCTCTCCACTGGGAGTGTTTCATTCCACACTGCGATAATGGCCTGAGCCACTAAATCAAACTTACCCATCCACACTCACACAGTAATGTAATGGGAACTATTAGCACAGTGCCTAATCAAAGTTGGACATGTGCAGAATACCAAATAGCTAAGACCAAAAATGGAAACAATAACAGAAGACTTTCAGATACGAGACTAATTCATTATGCATGTAATCAGTTCTGGGGAACATTAAAACATCCCGTTCATATTATACATATCCATGATAATCAGACTTGTCTATCCCAAAATCTATCTCTATTTGAGTTGATTTCCAAGAGGAGGAATAATTGAACTGTCTTCAAATATCATTTGTTATATACTGTATAGGCAAAGCCAAGTCATTTGAGGGGGAAAGGCCTTACAATGCCATTGGACTAAATCCACGAACAGGCTACTTTATTATAGTCAAATTAGATCTGGATGATATTAATTCCAAACGTCTTTCTGAACAAAGAAACAAGAATTAAGAATTTATGGTAGTGCTTGCAGCGTGCCAATAGCAGAGCTACTGTATTCTACCAAACACAACCGCAAAAACAGCAATGGACAGTCACACAAGCAGTGACACAGCTGCTTACTTCAATTGATAACAGGGCACTGTTACATAGCAACCTTTAATAAACAAATTCAGCGAGATCAGAGACTGCGATAATGAGGCACACTGAGCTACATGTCTGACTCTTTCTCAGCATTGCTGATTTGTATAGAACAAAGACAAATGTCTTGAGAGAGCAGATCAGACCTAAACCGTAATAGAAACTGTAATACAAATAAGAAAATCTGAGATAATACCCTGAACCATTCTCCTTCAAGTAATTGCCTCAAATATTTTGTAAGGTTACATCTACTGTATATAAATATAATGATTTTTGACTTAAATAAAAAGCAAAAAACAAAAGAAAGAGGAATCCAGAGTCAGTATCTTCAAATGTTTAGGAATCTTTGAGTGGGAAAGGACAGTTGGATTTTGTTGATGTGATCATTTCTAAAGCAAACGTTTTGACCCAAGAAAGCCATATTGGGTTTTTACACTTGTCAGGGATCAATGTTGGGGTTGTCAAATGAGTAACATTTACAATTTGACTGTAATGGCTGAAACTACAAGAAATACATCATGCCAGTGAGAGCTCAAATGAAAAACCATCCAGTAATACCAAACAGTCCCCAAAGAGTTTTGCCTACCACTTTCTTTGCCAGCTTTCCCTGCCTCCTCCACACCCCTCTCAACTTTAATTTCCCTCCAAATCCACCCAGCCACATGGCATACCAACACTGCTCTAAAGCCTGGAGTGAGTTGCAGGATTTTAGTTTCCTTCTCTTGTGTGAAGTTGCTCTCCTTTTCTCTCCCCTGGTATCGCTCTCTCGTTTTTATACATCTCTGTTTCTCTCCTCATTCTGCTGTTTTCATCTTGAATCAACTCCACCTTTCTTCTCTCCATCCATCTGTCGCCATCCCTCATTCCTTGTGCCTCTGTGGTTACACCTGTCTTCTTCTTTTCATCCTGCTGCCTCACCTGCACCGCCTTGCAGCTCATTACCTGCACGTTTCTCCGCCTTGAGCTCCTTTCTTATTTTGGATTTTTCCAACCGTGTGATAGGATTAGGACCTCATCTGTCTGTCTTTTTTCCCCCACCACACATGATCTTTTCACAAAATCTTTATCACTTTTCACAGAATTGAGCGTCGGTGGCGATATACACTGCTACTATCAGTATGCACAGTCATGGCGCTGTGGCTCAACTGCCATTGATTGAACCAAAAGCTAAATATAGACACAGTTAAGGCTCAGCATCTTTGCCAGGCTGGAAGGAGGGGTGGGAGTGTGTAAGGGACGGGTGCGATGATGCAAATAAACGCTGCAAAATGAAGTAAGAGTCGCAAAAACAACATGATAAAGGATAAAGTCGCCCGTACCACTGCGCCGGGAAAAACCTATTTCCATTGTGCGACAGAGATGCAGCCTAGTATGACCTTTTTACACATTCATAACTGCGTTCAGAGAAAATGTGGGAAATATAGCAGCGAGGGAGCCATTACGATTTCTGTCAGCTCAGATTGCTGTAGGGTAAAGCAACGTGACAATCTATTATATTTCAGAACACAGCACAAATCCAGAGCTACAGGCCGCCAGCGCAGACAAGCTACAGCCAAGTGGGAAAGGTGCAAGACAGGCTGATTATGATAGACACAAATTTGGCAAGTCGGACAAATTGGGACAGGCAGGTGGGATAAAAGGCAGAAGCAAACAGATCAGCTCCAAAACTCTGACCACAAAATGGATCCAAAACAAGTCTATGGGCAGTGGTGCTGTCCTGGTTCAATTTAAATTCTGTTCTGTTCTCCCTTGGTTTTGTCTGTTCTTGTCCTTGATCTGGTTTCTGTTCATGTCTTTAGTGTTTTACTTTGAAATGTCAGTTCTGTCACTGTGGTTTTGCATTACTTCCCCTATTGTTTACCTTCCCTGCCCTTCACCTGTTGCTTGTTCCCGACTGTATCTAGAACCCTATATTGTCCCTTGTCTTTGTCGGTACATTGTCTGGTGTCTGCTGCGTCTTGACAGCCCTAGTCCAGAGTTTTCGTTTTGTAAGTTCTTAAGTTATTTCTGAATTTTGGTGTTGTATTTTTGGCATTTCTTTTCCTTTTTTTTTACACTTTTGTTAATAAAAAGCAGAAAACTGCTGAAAGCAGTTTTGGGCCTTTTCTCTGTGCTCCACCTTCAAACAGTGACAGAATGAGCCGACCAAACATGACCCAAGAAAACTGCTCTCTCCAAGCCACTGATAGACACCAGACTCCAGGGTGGGCTCCTCCAGTCTGGAGGTCACTGCTGGACATCGACTCCTCCTGTCCCGGGGCCTCTGGAGGAGCTCCTTGAGCTGCCTCTGCCACCATGGCCCTCAGCAGGGCCTCATGATCTACCTCCAGCTCCATGGCCCTCGGCGAGCCCTCCAGACCATCCTCCGCTGGAGCCCCTGGACCCTCCTCTGCTTCCACTGGAGCCAGAGCCTCTGGACCTCAAGGTCCCATCTCTGCCGGATTCCATGGATCTTGTGGTCCTGTCTCCGCCGGCGCCTCTGGACCTCCTGGTCCTGTCTCCGCCAGAGCTCCTCGGCCTGCCTTCGTCTTCGCCGGAGCCTCTTGACCTATTTCGGCCAGAGATCTTGGACTCCCCTGAAATGCCTTCGGGGCCCTCTGCCTCCTTCACCTATAGACCCTCCAATTCTACCTGATCCTCCCTGCCCGACTCACCTGATAATAAATACTGAAAGCTGTTTTGCATTTTGGGTCTTTTTCTCTACACACCACCTTCAAACTGTGACAGGTGCCATTCAATGAAGGTGCACGAGGAAGAAAGCAAAACTGCCCTGGCACATAGGCTGTTACTTACAAATGTCTCTTGAAAGAACTGTTGATAATTTCCTTAATTTCATGATTTATGTTATTTGAATGCTTATGCGGGGATATGTCATAAGACAACTCGCTCTACCACCTGAGCCACACTCTCCAGTTATGGAGAAGACAAGATTGAACTGTATACCAAGAGAAAAATAGAAAAGTGAACAGATTCCCCTTGCATTGTGGAAAACAAAGGCAGTGTGAGTGTCCTGTCTGCATGATAAATGCACTTGTCCTCATTTAATGTCCTTCTTTCCCTCCCTTTTGTTTCATTGCAAATCTTGTTCTTAAAAGTAAACTTTGGTGTTTTGGTCCAAGCTAAACCGAAGGTTTACAAGACTGTATTTTGTTAATCCTGTCCGATTGACTGTTATATACAAAACATGTGAATATCGATAAGATTTAATATCAAAAAGATAAATTGGGCCAAATAAAACGAGAGGGAAATCTGTGTTGCATGTGCGTAAAGCTACTTGGAGACATAATAAGCCTGCTATGGCATTTAGTGGATGTCCATATGGCTCCTTTTCTTCGTGGCAGAAAAGGCTAAGAGCCATGTTTGCCTGCATTAACATATTGAAATGAAGTGATAAAAATGTCAGTCACATAGCGGCTCCAGCACTTGTGTCTGTGATGAGCCAGACTGAGACACGTAAGGGCAGAGAACAGATCCCTTCATTTGCTCCCTCCTTCTCTCTCTCGCTCTCTCTCTCTCGTGTTGACATGCAGACATGCACTTTGCACAAATAACCAGATTAAATGTACAAAACTGGAGGAACATCGTGAACTTCAATTGGCTAATTATATATAAAACAAATCGGCAAAATGAATCCAGGACCTTGAGGGATTATTACTGTGAATCCTGAATGACTGACATAAATATATGGCAAAATGTATTGTGAGTTTACTGTGACTCAATATTTTTATACTGAGAAATAAAAGGGCATAAAATAAATTAAAAAGGCTAAAATGGCTCATATATCAAGGGCAATATTTGATTTACGGATAGAACATGGTTTCAATTGGTTTTTTTGTTGACATAATAGATAAAATATTTGACTTTGATATCTTTTTTAGTCTTTGAGCAAACTAAGTAACAAATAAAGTATCAATAAATCCTTCAGAGAAACACAAAATATTGGGGGGGGGGGGGATTTTAAGAAAAAAACATTTTTGTTCCCATATATATATATATATATAAAAAAACATAAGAAATTATTATGTAGATCTAAAGTCAATCAATCCCCAGCCGTCATGCCTAAGGGATGACAAGCCATAACCCAAGCAAAAATGTAATCTAGTATTGCAAATACCACATTTCCTGCAAAAGTTGTATTGGTGATTTAACCCTTAATTACACCCAAGCACATTTTTGTGCTTTTGGACTTTTATTTTTTGCATAACTCCTAAATGTTTTAAGCCAATTAAGTGAAATGTTCCCAGGCAGTGTATTTGTGGGTGATCTAAAATAATTTGATGTCATTTGGATTTGTACCATAATGTAAATACTCAAAAAAATACTCAAGTTAAGGGAGCTTCGACACAAAAATGTGCTTGAAACTTTAGAGAGCTATAACTCAATGAAACAATATTTTTCTAAAACTTTTATTTTTATTTTGAAGGTCTGACTCTCCTCTTATGTTATTACTTTCATAATGTTTTAACCCTTTAATTGCCAACTTTCTGACCCAAAGTTACTACAGTGCATGTTCCAAAAACACAAAACATGTCTGGATGGTGTGGCCTGATGTCTGTGTAAGATGACCCAAAGGATTTGTTAATATTTGATTATGTAGTGGCAATTTTAGTATAACACCAGCGTTGTGGGAGCTTCCACACAAAAATGTGCTTGTAAGCTATAAAAAGAAAGAACAATATTTATTTATTTATTTATGTTTTAATTTGGAGGTTGACCTTTCCTCTTGTCATACATATAAAAATAATCAAGCTTTTAAAATATTTTAACCCTTTCATTGCCAACTTTCTGTCGCCAAGTCACTAAAACAGAACAAGACTTTTTCAACCTGAAAAACTGATGGACAATAGGCGTATGTATAAAACAGCCTTTTTTGCGTGGCATTTGTTTGCTAAAGCATGTGTCAACAACGCAAACCAAAGCAGCGGTGCCTTGTCCTCCGCGGTGCTTACCCAGTATGTAAATAGCCACAGACAAAGTCACGCCCCTACTGCACGCTCTGAAATCAACCCCAAACAAGTCGGTTTGAACCTAAAAGTTTACGCTTTTAAATATACCAATACTGGTAGCTTAAACATGGAGAGGCTTCATAAAAGTGAAAATCACCAATTTAAAAAAACAAAAACCTTTGTTTACGATTTTCTCGAGACACGGGCTGCCGATTGTGTCCCTGGAAACCACAGCGGGTCACATGTATTGCCATTGTGGGCCCCTTGACTCCATAGACTTACATTATAATCACATTTTTTCAAAACGCTTCTATAAAACAGATACAATTTTATTTTCAAACTTCTGCATATTTTCTGAACTTTGAGGCTTCAAACTAACGCCCTGACACATTTTTTTCACCATGAGGTCATTTTTCCCTAGTTTGGCAAGAAGAAGAACTTGCCTGTTATTTCTAATATGAGTACACAGTCGTAAATAACATAAACAAGTGCATTACTCCAATGTTACTGAATCTTGCCCTTTATTATGTGAGTTTAGGCATCAGAGTGAATCTGTGGAAGTGTTTAGGAGGAGGAAAGACAGTGTTAGAAATGTCTGAACCGGTATTTGTGCAAAAAAAAAAAGAAACATTTGCAGAGGCAAATAAAGACTATTAGACTTGTTGACCAGCTGTATACATGAGGGTATGGGGACGACCGTAGAATTACAATAATTTTTGTCCAAATACCAGTTCAAAAAGTTCTAACACTGTCTTGCCCCTTTCCTAGACACTTCCACAGATTCACTCTGATGCCTAAACTCACAAAATAAAGGGCAAGATTCAGTAACAATGGAGTAATAGAGTAGTTTATGTTATTTACGACTGTTTACTAATATTGGAAATAACAAGCATTTTCTTCCTCTTGCCACACTAGGTAAAAATGACTTCATGGTGAAAAAATGTGTCAGGGCGTTAATTTGAAGCCTCAAGGTTCAGGAAATATGCAGAAGTTTGAAATTACATTTTTAATCAATTTTATAGAGGTGTTCTGCAAAATCGTGATTACAATGTAAGTCAATGGACTACTATGTAAATGAATGGGTCCACAATGGCAATACATTTCAATCCTCAATCAATCAATCAATCAAACTTTATTTATAAAGCGCTTTTCATACTGAAAGGTATCACAAAGTGCTTTACAGATTACAACATTTAAAACAATACACATCCATCCATACTAATCCTTCGGGTCATCTTACACAGACATCAGGTCACATCAGCCAGGCTAGAAATTTCCCATTTTGCACTTACAATTTTAAAATAATTCATATTTGTGTTTTTGCACCATTGACTAATGAGTTTGGGTCAGAATTTTGGAATTTAAAGGGTAAATTTTTAAAAAGTACTATTATTTATTTTATATGTATGGAAAGAGGAGAGTCAGACCTTCAAAATAACAAAAAAGTTTTAAAAAACAGTGTTCCTTCATTGAGTTATAGCTCTCTAAAATTGCAAGCACATTTTTGTGTCGAAGCTCCCTTAATGTAACTTTGTTAAAGGTGTTATTAAGTTTGTTTGTTGCATAATTATCATTTTATTTCAGTGAAGCAGCACTTTTAATGAAGAAATGTTGGGCAGAAAAGTTATTTTTATTTGAATATTTAAGCGACTGACAGGAAGTGACAGAGGGTAACATTCCATAGCACTTTGACTCACTCATTTCCCATTGACTTAACATGGTTGCACAGCAACAGTTTAAAATCGTTTACCTTCATCTATGTCACTTCCTGTTGATGTCCATTAAGGAAGTGAAACATCACAAAAATGGCCAAACTAAAGAAAGTTGGGTATAATCTTACACATAATCGTGTTAACTATGTTTTAGCAAAATTTTGTCTAATGTGTTATATGCAATTTAAGCATTAAATGAGCCAATCAAGCTAAAAACATAATCAAACCAACTCCGCATCAGTCATTTTAACAGACTCAGGAAGTGCTTTTGTGATAGTTACTGAAATAAATTAAAGACTTGTGAACACAGACTCTTTCTTCTTTTTAATTGGAATCTTATATAGTTGGAAACTAAGGGTGGAGAGTTTTGCCTGCAGTGTCTACCATTAAACATGTAGGCTACAAGTCTAAGTGGATTAAAACATGGCTATCACCAATGTTATCCTCAGCTCTAATGGTGAAAAAGAGTGATTGCAAACGATGGAACAGCCACAGGCAACATACCCCTCTTCTTCCCCCTCCCATCTCTCCCTCTCTCCCTCTCTCTCTCATCCATCCATCCGAGCTGCCTCCCTCATCCCGGTCGCTCTCTCCATCCTCCTCCCTCTCTCTGCTCTTGGACGGCGGGTCGAGGAGAGGAGGAGATAGGACGGGGCTGGCCAGGGCTGGAGGATCCGGGACTTACCAAATCTTGCTCGAGCTGCTGCTCATGGACATTGGGCGCGGGGCTTGGACAGTGGGCTTTAACAGAACCTCCTGCCAAGGCGAAGCGGGAAAGGGACAGGACAAAGTGAAGAGTGAGGGACACGGAGAAGGTATGGGCTAACCTGTTGTTGTTCGCCAGTCAGAAGAAAACGTGCGGATGAATGCTTTAAAAAATATACCAAAAATAATAATAATTCAAAGCGTGTTATGCAGACCTCGTGTGACTCGGACTGTTTCCCTTTGGATCTCTTGAAAGAAGGCTTAAATCATCAACATTAAATTTTGCTCACGCGACGTATGTAAAATGTCACGCTCCTCTGTTGAACATTAAGGTTAATTGGTTGTGGACATTTTATTGCCCTGTAGTAATCCACGGCTTTACGATCCGCTTAGTTACCTGAGGGAATTGTCGACTAATACTGGTTGTAGCATTATATCGTGGCGCAACAATGGGGACTGCAGCGTGATGTTAACTGCGAGTCAATTATCCTCGCTCATATTAATTTACAGAGGCGAGCACGTGAGCGCCGCCTCCAGGCTGATAAGGGAAGCGTACAGGGGCCACTTGGGAAAACATAATGTTGGTATGTATTGGCTACTTACTCTGTTTAAAAAAAGTGTTTGGGCATAGTGATAATGAGAATCAGTGTCGTGCCAACCAAATGTCTGTTACTGAACTACAGCCCTTAATTTGGCCTGAAATAAATTAATAAATTAGGAGTTAGGAGGACGGACAGGCCGCACTGCTGATTAACACTGCTGACAGGAGCGCCTTGTGTAACCCGGAGGAGGCAGGACCAGAGCAGCTGAGCTATTGTCCGGGCCCTTAAAGCATATTTACATTGGGACCCAACGTCAATACTTTTCATTGAGCCACACGGTCACAATGTCTTTTCGTCGTCAACAGTTGGCCTTGAGTGAATGCAACAGAAGGATTCATAAAGAGCGTGTCCTTTTAAACATGATCGGGGTATGCGTGTTAGGAGTGCACTTTAGGGGAGGAAGTGCCTGTATGGTCCTTGCTCATGCTTCTGTTCTCCTTCATAGCCCCTGACGACTATCAAACTAACAATAACAGTCAGTTGTAAATTGAGAGATATAGCCGATAAATAAAAATGTAAAAACAAGTTGTTATAGACAGACACATAATTTACTTTAGTAGTGTTAATCAAGGTTGTTTTTCCTGACAAGAAGAAAAAGAAATCAATTTGTAAAAGCTATTTCAGTGAAATTTACCCTTTCATCTATGTCTGCTTTTAATAGACATGAATAGTCTTACTGGTACGGCAAAGTTCAGCACAATTACTTCATATTCAATCCTAGTCTATACCCCTTCTGCTTTGCTCAGACAGCAAACAGATATAACACCCAAAAGCTGCTGTGTAGAGTTTCCTTCTCCTCTCCCAGCTCTATACTGTCGCTGTTTATTCGGTGCACCTCACCGTGCCTGACACTCAGTCATGCTTGCTTTGTCACACACTCAGTATGCCTCTCACATAGCCACTTCTTCATGGTGTCTCACCTTGACTCTTCCCACACTTGCTTTTAGTGACAGAAGTATTGTTTTCTATATCTCAGTTTCTTACTTTACATTGAAATTCAACCCGTGGCCTTCATTCCTCTTGTTTTCTCTGCAGATCCTCCATCATCCGAAGGACCCCTGCATGGCTTATCCCTGAGCGGGGCGTGTCTCCGAGCTTTCTTTTGACCATGCAGACCGCAGAGACTGTGCAGAGCCTAGTCGAGTGAAGTTTTTAAGCGTTACCATGTATACGTCCAGCACAGAGATGGGCTCTGTGGCAGCGGAGAGGCGCAGGCCCACCCCTGTCCTGCCCCAGGAGGACAGAGACATATGGAGGGATCCAGGCCGGACATGCTGGAGGGACATGGGGGGCAGAGACGGCTGGCGCGAGGGGCGAGAGAGCGGCGTGGTGCAGAGCTTCAGCTTTGACTCCTACCAGCTGGAGGAGGAGGAGATCAGTAAAGACGCCCCGGAGCGAGGAGTGCTGGCTCTGTCCGAACCCGGTGAGAAACACGTGAGATCCAAACAGATTCAAAGTGAAGGCTGTGCAAAATCCAAACAAATAGAAAATTGAGATTAAGCAATATTTTATCGTCCAATATAGCCTTATTCAAAGTGTTTGTGTACAGTTTGCAGATGTCCAGGCATGTAAACATATCAGCAAAGGCTTTCCAAAAGAAAGTCATCTGAACTAGTTTATTTTTATTCAAGATGTCTGACCTCTCATCCTAGAGGTTTTGTCAATTCTGAAGTTGCATTGGTCAAAGAAACTGGATGTGTAATCCACTGGAGAGGAGGAGATGCCATCAACCCTGGTTCGGGGTCATTGTGGTTCGGGTTAGTTTAGGCTGTTTCGATCTGAAGCACCCACTTCCTTTTCCCTACTATTCGTATTTAAAGTGTTTTGGAAATGGGAACAGCGAGTAAAAGTTTATGTAGAACACAAGAGGCTGCTGTGTGAAGAGAAAATTGCTCTGTTGCCAGGTTACTCCCGTCGCACAAAGGCCAACTTAATTTAATCAGTAGTGACCAGCAATACACAGCACAGCCTCAGCGAGGGTCCTTAAGAGTCTGGCGATAGAGACTCATTAACTGCTTGGTGTTTGTTGCCAGCGCAGGGACCTTTTTCTGCAGAAATGCACGAAGATATAAATATTGGATACCGGGCCCCAATCTGCATTCTCTCTGTGCTGTAGTCTTAGCTTAGGCCCTATACATATATCTTTTTTACCTGTATTGGAATAAAAATAGTTTTGTCCCTCAGTATATTGTAAAAGCGGACTTAGAGCATTGAAAGTAGCAAGATTTGACAGATATGACAAAGCTGTTTTGGCACAGTGAGCCAACGTGAGCCTGCCATTCAGCGAGAACAGAGCTGAGAGATGTCTTCCTCATTGAATTCTGCTGCTAATGAGTTGGAGTTAGTGCAAGCAATGATTCTGTCTGAGCAAGTGCGGCGACCCGTTCTGTTGACTGGGCAGAATCAGCAGCTGTAAACAGAGCACCGGCGCCGTGTCCGACCCATTTACCTGCGTACGATTTGTCTCTGGGATGTGAATGTGCCAGACATGGAGGTTACACTTTCATCTAAGTTTAGTCTGTGTGTGCGCACGCCGCACGGATCAAAGGCAAATGAAGGAGAACGATGTGAGGAACCTTGATCATTTTAGGATTACTCCCGATCTGGAGGTTTCATTAAGTAGGTCTGAAAATTACCCTTGGTTATTTTCCCCCGACTAAATATAGCGATTGCAATTTGATTTGCAATTTCGTTTTCTGTGCACACTTTACACATGTCCAGGAGCCTTAACCTTTGACACAATTCAGTGTTGACTAATATACTGTAGATCCCATGCAAATCCTTCTAAAACTACTAGGTTTGCGGGTTTGACAGATAATGAGACCCCATAGAGACAGGATTTTTGTTCTTTACTGAGAGCGTTAAATGTCTCGATACCCATCATAGCAGTTTGTGCTATTTCAACACAATAACCACTTTGAGACATAGACACAAATACTATGAATAAGTATTATTTGTTTCTCTCTTTGCATTAGAACTCATCGGGTAAAGCAATTACTGCAAAACTAGCAGCCCCTGTGTACTTAAAGGGGGGTATTATGTAAAATCGACTTTTTCAAGCTTTATATCATGTTATTATGTCATTCCCTCATTAAACACATGCCTGGAGTGTTGCCTTGGCTCATTCACATATTTTTGAGTAATCAGTAAAAACTTAGACGGCAGCCATTTTAGGTGTAGCTATGCCTCAGTCCTCCTAGGAATGCCCCCACCTCCTGGAGACGCCTCTGGACCTTTTGTCACCAGCCAAGCCACCAACCACTGCTCCTCAGCTCAGCAGAGCCCCCTCCCGGCACAGTAGTGTTGTTTAGATGCCACAGCAGTGTGCTGAAGGGGGCGTGTCGGAAAGCTTCTTAAAGAGACAGAGGCCTATTTCAAGACGTTCAGTACAGCCATTTTGAGAGAGCAATTTTATTCAAGGCAGTTATTTGAATTTACTGCATATACAGACCAACAGAAGGTTACGTCATCATTGTAGTATGCTATAGACTGGTGCTATGTGATTGAAAAAGCATAATACCCCCCTTTAAGTGCCTTGGTGGAGGTCCATAACTATAGAATGCATCTTTTTGATAGAAGAGTCGATTCTATGCAGATTTCTTGTTAATGCACCTTCTGTACCTACTATCCTATTTTTTATAGATAGTAGAGGTAAATTATTAACCTCTTACCCCCGCTTAACCGAGGCTTTACCCAAATCTAAAAGCTTCTTCACTGGAGTTTACAGCCTATGGTCCAGCGTAACACTGCATTTGCGAGCTAAGACCTACAAAACCGTTTGTAACTTTTTTGTTGTGTTGTCGCCGCGTTTATGTCACATGCTTGAATCGTTTTTGTCACATTATTGTCATGTTATTGTTGCTTTTCTGGCACGTTTTTGTCACTTTTTTGTTGCGTTTTTCATCTTCGTTTTCGTCGCTATTGTCATGCTTTTAGATTTGAGTTATGCCAAACTCAGTGCTTACCGGTACTAATAATGATGCTTTACCACTTTTCCACAAGAATAAACTGGAAGTGACAGAATGTACAAGTTGTTATTTTACCCTCGAGTCAGATGAGGAATTTAAATGCACAAAAATCATTTAAAGCCATTTAGGCCTGACTCAGAGGATTAGGAGCGGATTATGAACGGCTACACAAAGAAACCGGCGCGTCCCACGTTCACTGAATAAGCAGCGAAACCCGCAAGTTTTCCAGGTTTTCAAACGGACTCTGAACTATACACTACGTGATCATCAATTCATGTGATCAATCTTTCGCAGACACAAGTGACAAGTGGGTCCTCCAGGGCGCCCAACGTGCCGCCGCTGCAGCCCTTTTCATTTTGGTTAACCTTTAGGCTGCCCAATGTGCCTTCAGGCCCCAGAGTTTATTAACACAGGAATTTGCCCTATGCGGTCCTGTAGCTTGTAGTAGCTGTCCCGCTATAGTTCCAAGAAGCTCCCCAAAAGCTTCCTACATTTCTGCTTAAGCTTGATGATTCTAATAGATGAGTGTCTTAGTAAACAGCTCATGCGCCTCACATTCACAGATGAGTTTTCTCCTTGTTCACCGCAAATGTCTGAGCTATGAGCATGTGGTGAACACAATCTGAAAATAGTAAAGATTCCAGGGCAAATGCGTTTTCTCTCTTTGTGTTCAAATACAACAGTCGCACAGTTACTCACACATCCTCAAAGCTTAAGGAACTGTCTGCCGCTGTCACTTCTTAAAAGTAACTCAAACTGTTGGGGATCTCTGCTTTACAACATTGTGACCTTTGATTTTTTTTTTTCCACTTCCTTGTTCAGACTTCGAGGAGCCTATCCCCGATGACCGTTACCATGGTATTTACTTTGCGATGCTGCTGGCCGGAGTGGGTTTCCTGTTACCCTACAACAGTTTCATCACCGACGTGGATTACCTGCACCACAAGTTTGAGGGTATGAAGTGAACAACACAAAGAAAACAGTGATTCAGACGGCAAATATGAGTGAAAATATGTTTTTTTTCCAACATCTCCTGTTTGCAGGAACATCTATTGTGTTCGACATGAGCTTGACGTACATTCTCGTGGCGTTGCTGGCGGTTATCCTCAACAACGTCCTGGTGGAGAGGCTCAGTATGCACACCAGAATCACAGTGGGTAAGTTGTCGCGATATAATACGTACCGCGATACAGAAGGCTCGATACAATAAGTTAAATGCACAAGTATTGTGATTTGTCTTAACGAACAGCAATAATTTACCCTGAAGGAACTTAACAAGAAAACTCGAGTTTCCAAAAGTTATGAATTAAATATGAATTACTGGGTAAAACATTTTGAAAGTGCAAAAGAATGTCTCTTTGCTTAAACCAATCAGCACCAAATCTGATATTAACATCTTTAAAGGTGCATTATGCGACTTTTTATGTAAAACAAACAACAACTTTTATTAGTGTGTATTTGACCTTGTAGTGACCAGCGGCTGTATTGGTGGTCAGCATGGCGCCTTTACTTTCCATAACAGTGGCCTCTGTGACGCTGCAGGATCAATTGTGTGGTTGGTTTTCACTGTTGATGGACCCTCTCACCAGATAACCTACAAAACAATGGATCCTGGAGCATGGTAGAGTCCACAGTGATGGAAAGTAAAGGTGCCATGCTGACCACTCATACCGCCATTTGGCCACAAGACGGTCAATCCCGAACAAATATCAAGTTTTTTTTCCCGCATAAAAAGTTGCATAATGCAGCTTTAAGTCAAAAACATTTGTCTTATTATCTGTTTCCAGAACTGAGGTGGGTTTCAAAGGACTTGTTGGAGACTAAATTATATTACTATAACAACCACGTACTAAGTGTCTAAATGTAAATGATATTTTTAGGGTTTATTTATTGATGAACATCTGCATTATAACGGTGTAAATGTGCCAGATTATAGCAAAAGAAGGTTAATATTGTAGGTTGGTACTTTAAAAGAGAATTGACTGTCAGAATAAACCCAACACACATATGACTTATGCTCTAATGATTAAATAACATTTTTTAAGTCTGATGGAAAAATCCAACATGAAAAGAGGGTATTTTTATTTAATAGATCTAATTTTAACCTGATAATAACTTGCAGTATCTAGACTGCAGTTTACACAGTTAGAATGACTCAACTCATTTGGTCATAGCTACTGCTTTAAATAAAATAATAGTCTAGATGCCTGAGGTTTTACAAAAATCCATGGAGAGTTTTTCCTTACCAGTGTACACAATTTGTTTTCTCAAGGTCTTTAATATGTTAATGTTGCCCCAAACCCATAATTTAATAAGTTATCGTGCTCAGCTTCTTTGATACACCACCGCTCAGCCTCAGCCCTCTCAAAATTTGAAGGGAAAAAAGAAGATTTTTGGAGGCGCTAGTTTAAAATATGCATGTCCCCTAAGGAAATGTTTGATATCTACACTTGTACGATCAGTCTTTCTCCGTGCTCGTCTTAAAATAGCTGCAGTACCTATCTAGTACCAAGAAATCTTTTGATGTGCGTCTCCGGGGATTGGGATTGTAGTGGGCGCTGGTTAAAAGCATCGTGTCAGCCATGTCACATTTGTATCCAGTCACACAGTTGCTTCACTTTCTTCTATTCCAGGTTATATTTTCGCACTGGGGCCGCTGGTGTTCGTCAGCGTTTTTGACGTGTGGTTGGAAAAGTTTACCACACGACAGGCGTACATCATCAACCTGGTGTCGGTGGGAGTGGTGGCGTTCGGATGCACAGGTAGATGAGAACATGTGCTTCTGCTTTGTCAGTGCGTTCAGCGGGTTCGGTACCCATACCCATACCCCTCTGTTTATTTACTATGCTGAAGTCTGATGCTGAAAAGGTTCAAGTCATTCCTTTATTCTTTAAAAAAAAAACACACAATGAATGGAATTTACCACCAAAGGTAACTTGTATGAATGTTTCAAAGATATGGAAGGTCTGCAGTTGATTCTTTTACAATGAGATGTTTTCATCTTTTTCCATTTTGATTCACATTTTTGTTATTGTGGAGTAGTCAGTGTTGAATTTCAATAGTAAAGAATAGGATTTTATCTTCAGACTGCTAAAGGGTGACCACCTAAGTTGTGCAATGGGACATGATGGGACAAACGGGGAAATTAGAACATTTATTTGCTATGTTAGCTCCCAAAACATGTGGGGATAGCAATAGGTCACAAAATATTCCCACTCACAAAGTTAGCCCACATGGAAGAAACCTATATAAACATATATGTTTTGATATAGGTTTTGATATAGGTTTTGAATATATGTGACATATATAAAATTGGCCGTTTTCCTATATGTCATGTACATATATGTACATATATGTGTGCATATATGTACATATATGTGTGCATATATGTACACATATATGCACACATATATGTGTACATATATGTACACATATATGTACATATATGCACACATATATGTACATGACATATAGGAAAACGGCCAATTTTATATATGTCACATAAATATGTGTACATATATGCACCTATATGTACATATATGTACATGACATATAGGAAAACGGCCAATTTTATATATGTCACATAAATATGTGTACATATATGCACCTATATAATTTTTTTTTGTAAAATGATTAAAATCCATAATTACTAGGCAACATAAATAAAAGCCCAACATGTACAAATTTACATTATTTATTTACAATCAAATAGTACAAGAACAAAAATAAGAAAAAACTGAATAGAAAAACAATATCTAAAATGGTAGTGTTTTAACCAAGATTAGTTAAAAACACTACCATTTTTAAGATTGGTTGTTTTAACCAATAGATCGGTTGGACACCAACCAGATTGGTTAAATTTAACCAAACAAATGGAACCATTAATATTGGTTAATACTTCTGTGAATTTAATTCTAGTACCCAAATCAAATAATGTACCAACCAAGGTTATACCTCCAGTGCTGTTTGTCTTAAGTTTAGGTTTAGGTTTAGTTTATTTTCAAATAAGTCTTCCGACTGCAATTCAACAATAGTACACATATGTAAAACAATTTATAAGTGTAGTTAGGGTTGTTTGTTGGTTATAACACAAAAGGCAGTATCACAAACAGTTGTTTCAATAGACTCGTCATAGTTTGGCTTTAAGCAGTCAAAACAACCTCTGAACAATTTAAAGCAAACATCTTACATGTATGCAGTGACAATAAAATGTATTATTACTTGATTTGTCAATCTGGATGCTCATTGGTTGAAACGCTATCACGTAAAACATTGTATAAAGATTACATTAACCCGGAGGTGAATGTCACTTCTGCACCACTGGAAGTGCATATTGATCGAGCTTTTATGCACTTCTGCAAAAATATTTTATTGTTTTAGTGTCTGAATACGAGAGAGTCCAGAATCTGGTCAAAACCTAAACTTGTGGAAAAGTTAATGCAAACATGTTGCCTGTATCCGACTTTTGGACTGTTTTTGGTACTTATTGCCACAGCATAAACTCCAATGCCACAATGTGATTTAAACAATCTCAACAACTTCCACAGTTCATTTACATATCAGGCAATCCCCTTTTTTTGTTTGTTTTTTTCAAAATTGCTTTGATAAGTCCCAGGAGTTCTTTCACCCTTGCAGTCAACACATCATATGGTGTGGTGATGCCATACACACCCTTCTGTAGGAATGTCCGAAGCAGGGAGTCCAGCAGGTAGATTACCTCCTCATAGAGGTGGCATTAGTCCTTGGCTGCCATCACTGTCTCCAATACTTGGGGCTGGCAGGTGACCCCTCTCCACCGGTTTCCTTTGATTGGCAAAGGTCTGTCCCATGCTGGAATGAGAATAGAAGCAAACAATGTTTATTGCATTTCTGGGGAACAAACAATTATTTAAGCATGCTAGCTCTAATCTCCATGAAAGTATAAATCAGGACTTTTAAGTAAGGACACTAATGTTGTGTTTCTATTAAGCCCAGTGCCAGGTCAACCCTGATACAGACATGCCAACACAAACATGGTGAAAAAGGTTCCATTCAGGTTCTGTACAACAGAAAATATACTGTCTTCTATAATAATGGATTTAAATGAAAACTAAGGTGGTTAAAGTATTATTATACTTTTGATTTTTAAATATAGATTTTAAATTCCATATCTATGGAAACGCTATGTACTGTAGTGCACTTCTATTCAGTGAACAAAGTACTCTGCTTCTCATTTGCTACATCGTACATGCAAGGGTTTTTACTTAATAAAGGACTGCAGTTGTTGTGGGCGGCATTCCCACAGATGTGGATGCTGGAATACACATTAGTGAAGGAACAACAGAACGACAGGTTTTTTCAGAGGTGCCAAGACAAATAATACAACAAGGAAGCAAATAAAAGACAACTATGAAGGACTCTCACCTCCATTCCCACCGTGCACATGGTCCTTCAGAGCCGTCCTTAAGGTCCTGCAACATACACAACACATCAACATCAGTAAAAATTATCAACCACAGAGTTTAAAACAATGCCATATTAACATATAACATTATTATTAAATGGATAGAGTAATACTCACATAGTATTATTTGTCATTATACAACTGTACAACAAAATTAAACGTACCAGATGTAGAATTAGTCCTAAGCCGCTGCGTGGAAACCTGGCGGGCTGCCTTCAGTCTCCTTTGATCCTCTGAAACGGTAGCGCCTCCTGGGTTTGTCCCTATTACAGAGCGTTGTGTCCCGCAGTGGTCAGCTCCTCCACCTCCTCCATCCTCTTCCTCCTGCGCAGCTCCTTCCACGCCACATCTCGCTCCTTCTCCTCTGACACCATTATTCACCTGAGGGTCACAATATTTCTGTTTAATGTGAGAGTAAAATGTAAGAGGAATGGCACAACACAGTCACGCCATGAAACATATATTAACTTGCATCAAAGGTTATTCAATTTCCTGATTGTGTAAACGCACCCATGACTCCTAGCTTTTCATTTTCTTATTTATTTCATTCAAAAGTGACATCATACAATCACAACAAATCCACCAAGCCAATACAGTATGAATGAAACGGAGCAGAGAAGAACATGTCTTATAATATCTGCCCCTTTAGTTACTTCACACTTTACATTTCATACTGTTGTCTTTTCTTTCACTACTGCCGCTCTTTTTTTTGTACATTCACAATGCAGATACAATGGATGCTCATGACCAAATATACAAAAAGAAAAAGTGGATCAAAATAAGAATTGCATATAATCTTACTAACAGGAGTAAAGTTACAAATAGTACAATTGGTTCAGGAGGCACACCCTTGATTTAATTCACTGTCATCTGACACTATAACACTATAACAAAATCAACACTCAGGCTTATAGAGAACCTGCACCTTTCTACATCTGTTATATATTAACATTACATTTTTTTAGCGGGCCTATAAGACTTCTATAATGATTCAAATGTGTCTAAAAACGTTCAGAACAGAAGCTGCTGTAATCGGCACTGTTAAAAACAAAACAAAAATGTAAGTAACTAACCCACAGACATTTAACCAAACCAACAGCAACTTTATTGGCGCATAATCACTGATGCTGTACACGCGCTTTCATGCATACTATTAACTAGCATAACAAGACAAAGATAGACAGTGTTCAAAGCTCTAAGTTGTACCTGCATCTCTCTGCTCTGACCGCGGTCACACGGGTTCTCCTCTCGCCGCAGTTCCCTCCATTGTTTAGCCACATAACGTTAGCTCCTATCGCCTTTTCCTCTACCACAAGCAGCGCTGATATCGCCGCTATGCTATTCTGGCTGAAATCGCGGGTGGCTCGTGACTACAAAGACTTGGCGTGAGAATAGTACTACACTTAATAGACTCACCGTTCAAAGTTGTGTCCAGGACCAGATACGCCGGTGCCTTTCTCCTGTCGCCGCCTTCCGCCTGTTTGAATTCTTCTTCGTTTCTGACAATGGGACTAAACAGCGCCAATTTTAGGTGGTGGCCAAAAATATACAGTCTATGGGCCAAACTCATTTCTGACATGTTTTAGCCATTAAAATTGACTCAAAACACAGTGTTAATGTTTTTCAGGGACACATAACAAATTCATTCTAGATTTATTTTATTATTATTATATGCATTTGTTTATTCAATAAATCAATTTATATTGAGTTTTTAATATCTTCTATTTTCCATTTTGATTTTTATTCTATTTTCAAAAACTATTTTCTTTATTTTTAAGTAGTCCCGACAGAACTCCATGTTCATGTTCCTTGGGACCAAGCTGGGTTTCTATCCTGGTCCAGCATTCTTGCAGAGCCATAGGCATGCTCTATCACCAAAGTCTTATTCTGACTGTGATCGAAATATTCTTTTTTTTTTTTTTTCAAACTAATTGAAATCAAACAATTCGTTGAACTTATAAATGTGTTAACGTTTTGGTGAAACACGTACTAACATAGTTCTATTTTAGTCTTGTTTTGGTCCTGATGTAGTCTTTTTTTAAGTCTTCTTTTGACGCAATTTGCTGAAAAACAATTTGTGTTTAATTAGAATGGAACATATCGTGTTGAAATGGTTTAGTGAAATATTGCAATAATATAATTATCACAATATTGTACAATTTACATAATTTGTTTAAGTTAGTTTTAGTTATTGCTTTGATAATAGAAATATGAGCTAGGCATCATGTATGACAGTTGTTAAAGTGAGATAGGAGCTACAAAATGACTAGATCCTGCCATGAGCAACATAGGAGACATATGTTGTATGTACATATAGGGCTTATATGTGGATATAAAGAAGCAATACAGGAGACCTATGTAGCCTGTATATGCACATATAAGCACCTCAATTTGCCTATATGTGGCATACATACGCATATATATATTATCATATATGTGCATATATGCTGTATATATGCACATATATGCACCTCAATTTTGCCTATATGTGGCATATATACGCATATATATTATCATATATGTGCATATATGCTGTATATATGCAGCATATGTGTGCATATATGCTGCATATAGGATTCATGTATGCGCATATATCCTCATATAGGTTCTTTCCATGTGGGAGGACACCAAATATTGAACATTTTATGCAAGGAATGTGGATTACATACATTACACTCTAACATAACTGTTACATCCTGTTATTGAGTGTTACGGTAAATAAGTAATGTACTGGAAACAATGTTTACCTCATTAAACCTAGAGCTGAATGTACGGTCTGAAGGGCATTACTCATTTCAAAGACATTGTCCTTACACTGAAACAGATCTGCCTGGACAGGAAAGAGTTTGACCATGAGCCGCTGCAAGGACGATATTTACTTCAATACAGGAACCTACTCTGCCGAACTACCACTTGTTTATTTACTAACTCTCAGCTTTGATACAGTATGCAAATTCAAGCCGAGTTGTTTTGCCTCATCATTTATTAATTGCGCTGAAACGGGCTACATGAAATAACCTTTTGCTAATTGTTAAAGCAGTCACATTGCCTTGTGCGCGATGCGAACCAAATTAGCCCACGCCTTATTGAATACAAATAGCCCACAATGTGTAGCGACGGCGTTACAATCAATAGCGAGGCAGTTGCAACAATGAGCAAGCAACAGTGTGGATCTATGGGGCATTGAGGCGACTCTGCGCGGCCTCTGCTAATGACTTTCGCACACTCCGGCGGCTCCCCTGCTGCAGTCAACAGTACTTTAAAAAAATAATTTATTATCTCAGGTCGCAGCTGCACCTCTCGTGTGCTTTGCAACTTTGTGTGGTGGAAATGAATTGAGTCGGCGCCGTGTTGACCGTGTCCAGCCGCTGTCCGCTCACATAAGCTCTTCCTCTTGTCTCCTCAGTGCAGCAGTCCAGTTTCTATGGTTACATGGGGATGCTTCCCAAGAGGTACACGCAGGGGGTGATGACTGGAGAGAGTAAGCACACGCCGATTCTAATCTCGTACCTGTTTCTAATCTCATACCTGCTTTCGCACAGCTATTTTTATCTGCTGCATCTTGTCACTCGGCAAAACGTGTAAGAAAAAAGAAATCTCCTTGGCGGGGATGGGATGTTATCAGACAGTATCCATGTTTTAGTTTACCTGTCCACATGTAAGGTTTCTCTCAAGTAGATGACACAAGTGTGATATTTATTTATTTCAACACTAACATAAAACCATGGAGGCTACCTGCTAATACTCTGTCCCACCTGACAAAACCTAAGACCTCTGTCAGATTGTGCTACAAGTCTCATCTATCATGGGCTGCATTTTAATCTGTGCGCATCTGTCCTCTGGCGTTCAGGCACGGCCGGGGTCATCATCTCGCTGTCCCGCATCTTCACCAAGCTGCTGATCCCGGACGAGCGCAGAAACACGCTCATCTTCTTCCTGGTGTCCATCAGCATGGAGATGCTCTGCTTTCTGCTGCACCTGCTCGTGCGCCGCTCTCGGTTTGTGCGCTACTACACAAGTCATTCCCAGGGCAAAGGCCAAGGGAAAGTTCATGACCCGCGGGATAATGGGACGGCGTACAGGGTCCACCATGATGTCACGGCAGAGGAAGTAAGATTTGTAAGTCTTTTGAAAGTTATTTTTTGTACACATCACATGACACAAGTTGTAATCCTCTGGCAACGTAAAAATACTTTTTTATTTGCATTCCACTATTTAGTGTATATATGAAACGTTTTTAGCTGTATATTTTTCTACGATATTGTTGTTTAACTCTTACATGGTGTTGCTTTTGGCCCCTGTTCAAACTGTAGTTCTCCTTAGTGTTTCAGTGCTGTCACCCTGAGCTTACTTCATTTACAAATAACAACATCAGCTACATAATTGAAATGCTGTATTATATGATATATTTCAATATGATCATATAATATAATTTCAGGCCCAAATAAGCTCAGAAAACTGTGTTTTGACTTTCTGCGCACAGTGCACTAATGCCAATTACTTATTCATGAAAAGTGTGAAATGGATTCTTGGCTCATTAAATACAGATTTATTGCAGATAAAGCTGCATCAGTATGGATCTTTTGGAAGTTGGCTCTGCAGTAAAGCTAAGTGAGCAATTCAGTGTGGTACCCAAGTGTAAACCAGATTTGCGCTCAAAAAGCAACAGGCCAAGTTTCTGTTGGCATCTGATGATTTTATAAAATGATTATAATAATATCTATGCTAGTTGTTTGTTGTATCTGTTTGTTAAGCCAGGCACATCGACTGTCAACCTTTAGACGGCGAAGTTAATTTTCTAGTTTATACCTGCGTGAAGAGTGGCACACACTGACTGATGAGTGTGTTGATACACACTGCCTGAGTATTTATTGAAGCTGCGGGCTGAGTCAAAAAGAGGAAGTGGGCTGTGAGAGCTGAGGAGCAGCCGGTGTTTGTTATGTGTGGTGCGTGGGTGGAGCAGCAGAGGGTGAGACAGGTAGAAGACAGATGGTGCAGCGACTGAGGCCTCCTACGAGCTGCACAAGCCAAAGTCATGGTGCTTAGAGCGGAGAAGGATGTGGAGACCAACATTTGTAATCAAGCATGTCTATTCCTACTGCTAACTTGCTGGATTACAACTGCTTCTTGGTGCGACTACAACAACTACTGCTAAATAAATAACACAACCTAGAACTACAGTACGTATGCTCCTACCACTGTTACTTCACCTCCTACTATTATTACTACCCCACACATAGCAGCATACAGTATGTGCACGTTATTGTACCTACAACTGAAGAAAGCTTCAGGCAAACAGCCAAGAGGAAGAGGCGTGACGATTCAAGCAGAGACAAAGACAGACTGGGTCATGGAGCAGAGGACCAAGAGCAGAGGACCAAATTATGAGCTGTTGATGGAGGCGTTGCATTGCAAAGTCAAGTCGCCACAGTAACAACATGTGCACTGTGTCTGGGGGCTCAAAGGCAGATGCTGCACCTCGGGCAGCGTCTCTTTCATCTCTCTGTTTGCTCAGTATTACGCACGGGGCGCAGTGATTGACAGCTCTGTGTGTATGTGTGTGTAAATGTGCATGTGCATCTGGGGGCTGGTTCAGGCTACTCTTTGTTCTGGTTGCCGGGGGAGACCGAGGCTGCGCTCTGCAGTTATGGGATAATCAAGAAGAGTGGTTCCTTCTGGCCCCGAGTCCTCCCTAATCAACTAATGGATCTGTGTGTGCGTGCTTCGGTGTGTGCGCTTCGGGGCAGGCGGGGCAGGAAATAGAAAGAAGCACAAATCAAAGGTTACATGCTCGGTGTAGTTTTAATATTATAGTAATGTGGTGCGTTTTCAATTTGTTGTTTTGAAGCATCTTTGTTTTTAAACCCTGCTGTCAAAGTTCAACCACAGGGCTCAATTATTTCTAATAGCAGCTGAAGTGCTGACGTCGTTCTGCCCAGAGGCTCGCGCTAATTGACAAAGCAGAATTTGTAGGTTGTGTTGTGCAGCAGCATTTTGTTGTTTGTGCATTGATATATGCACATCTCAACCCTAAATTGTTTGAATAAAAGCTGCTTTTGAATCAAATTGACACTTGAATTCAGGTTCACCCTCTAACTGTCATGTCAAGGCAAAATAGAAATATTTAAACTATTATAATAAAGAGTTTGCATTTTGACCAGTTAATATCAAAATACAGTATTTCACTATCAAACAATTTATCAGTATTTTGGCAAAAAAGTAAACAACACCCACCACCCTTAACCACATTAGGGTCCCGACCCACCACCAAATGAGTCTCTTATTGCAGAGATTCACCTGAGAGTAAATTTGATCTGGATTTGGTATGGGTCACCGCTTACTTTCTGTAAAAGACTTTTCTCACTCATTTGCACAAAGGGATCACATTTAGGGTAGCCCTTTGTAATGGTCTTTTTACATTAAAAGATCCCATTTTTAAAAGGATAAGTGTCCTCGCTTTGAAGCACATCCCCAGGCAAAAAGGCCTTTCATCCTCAATGCTTTTGATAGTATTTTATATTATGCGAGTTAAAAGTTAAAATGATCCTGTGCGTCCTCAGGGGAATGGAGGGACAGTGGCGTCCTCCACAGAAGAAGGCGTCGATGACTTTGGGGGAGGAACTTATGTGCGGTTTGACGCTCCAAAAGCCAAGATCAGGAAGAGCTGGCCTGGCCTTCGCGGTACTTTGTCGCTCATGAAAACAGCTTTAGTTATGTCCGAGTTGCTTGTAGTTTTGACCTTTTGTTCTTTGCACACAGACATGATCTTGCACCGCTACGTCGTGTCTCGTGTGATCTGGGCTTACATGCTGTCCATAGCAGTGACCTACAGCATCACACTCTGCCTGTTCCCTGGCCTCGAGTCAGAAATACGCAACCCCACTTTAGGAGAATGGCTTCCCATTCTCATCATGGCTACTTTCAACATGTCGGACTTCGTGGGCAAGGTAAGGGCTTCGTTAGTCTTCACTTAAACAGGTTAAACTTCATTTGCATCTCTGTATTATGCTCCAGTTCTAATCAATATCTCGCATTTGTCAGGTTTTTTCAAGGTGTTTGGACTTCTTTGCATTTGTAGATCATATTTTATGGTTTGAAATAATAAATGTAGTTTAGTTTAGTTTAGTTTAGTTTATTTGAGCAACATAGAAGGATGCATACAGGTATAGTATACATATAATTTACGGAAATATTAAAAATATCAGAAGCATTAGTACAGTGCTGCTCAAAGGGAGTAGGAGGAAGTTAATAATAATTTATAAGCCCCTTCCCCTTGATATATAAATGAATGGACATTTTAAATACCAATTTCAACCATTTTCAACAACTCAAAGCACCTAACATCTGCTGGCACTGATGGGAGTGAAAATAAAAGCTATTAACCTTACCTGATCATAGAAGTGGAGGCCTTCATTTCTTGGAGCAAGAAGGCATCTGAACTATGAAAGCAAATAACACTACTTCATGACATCAGCAGGTGGGGGACGATGTGCAGATTTTTTAAACATGCATGAATGAGAATGAGACAAAACACAAGTTCGCTATCGTGTTCGAGACTTTCTGTCCAGAAATAGTATGTAGAGAACCAGGGTTACAACCTATCACGAATGTTTAGTAATCTTTTTTCACATCTCTGAACGCCACCCAGGTGAAGATTAGGGCTGAACAATATTAAGTAACTTGCGATATGCGATACGGCTGTGCAATATCGCGATAACAATATTATGGCGATATTTCACTAAACAGTTTCAACACGATATGTTTCATTCTAATTTAGCACAAATCGAAGTAACTCATTTTTCAGCAAATTCAGTCAAAAGAAGACTTAAACAAAGAAACAAAGTCTGCATCAGGATCAAAACAAGACTACAATTGAACTTTTGCACATGTACAGCATAAGTTCATGCAAAAAAAATGTGTCGATCTCAGTCACTGAGACTCTATGGTCAAGGTTAAGGTGCTTTATTTGTCATTATAAAACAACCGTAAGGAACAGTACTGCGCCTGGGGACCCATCTCCAGATGTAGGGCCAGGTTGATGGTCAGTGATGTTACGATATACTGTATTGTGGCTTCGTGCATACGGATATTGGATCACATAATATCGCGATATTTTTTTGCGATATATTGTGCAGCCCTTGTGAATATTATGGTAATGGTAATAGCCTCAACTTATATAGCGCTTTTCTACTTTTATCAGGCCCAAAGCGCTTTACAGTAAGGAATCAGTCACCCATCCACACTCATTCATACACCAATGTACGCAGACACTCATACATATTACTCAACTTGTGTCCATAATTCAGCAAACGTCCTCCTTGATCAGTCTCCACTTAGCTGGAGGGAAGCTGTCACGGTGACCTTGAGCACTAAGAGCCACTGACGTTTTTATTTTGTGTCGCAACACGCCTCAAAAGCTTCATTTAAATAATCAGAAATAAAGCACTATCTGCAGCAGCCCTCCAGTTAAATAGCACGTTTACGCCTGAGTGAGAGTTTTTGGTATAAGCACCGACTTTGTCCTCATGCCCAATTTAGCATTGTGTTGAAAAAAGAGAGAGATAAGACGGCGGAAGGAAATGAACTGGAAAATGGGGAAATTTAGCTTCACTCTATTTAAGGAAAGTAGAAACAGAAAGTCAGGTTTTTCTGACCTTCATTACAGGGCAGTGTTTTCTTATCATGTCAAGTTGTTTTCAGTTCGTCCTCTTCAAATATTTGACCTTCCGAGTATCTCAGATCTAAAATTGACCTAAATTTGATTACATTATGAAACTTGATTCTCAATACCCAACTTCCACTTTTAACATTAGGTTTGTTGATTTAGTGAACATGGAAAAAAGTAAATAGTTATCATGGGTTTTGTCCTCCTTTTTACAGTATTGATACCTGCTCAGTTGAGGATCTAGATTAGATACAAGATTTATCACTGATTAGTATCTGGCTGTAGATGCTTTTAATAACCCTAAGCTGAAATGATAACTGATATCGTACACACATTTGTATTTCGTTTGTTATTTCTTGTCCCAGATCTTGGCTGCGGTGCCGTATGACTGGTCTGGCGGCCGCCTGCTCTTCTTCTCCTGCCTCAGAGTGGTCTTCATCCCTCTGTTTGTCATGTGTGTGTACCCGGCCAGACGCCCCACACTGTCCCACCCCGCCTGGCCCTGTCTGTTCTCCCTTCTCATGGGCGTCTCCAACGGATATTTCGGATCTGTGCCAATGATCCAAGCGGCTGGAAAAGTGCCTCCAGAGCAAAGAGAGCTGGCTGGTAAGAAATACTCATGAATGATTGTTCTTGATTCCATTTTTGTAATCTACTTTCAGCAAGCAACTTGGTTAGAAATTCATGACTTAGATTATTGTTATTTTTCATGCTAACATTGTCGTCATTCATGATTACGCTCTGCCTAAATGAGAATGCATGTTCCTTCCGCTATGACTCATGTTTTAGTCTAGTAGCTGCTATTGCAGGTTTCCTAATGGAAGCCTTGGCTCCAAGTAAGTTCATGAGTAATTTTAGAGAGAGGCACGCTGATGTCATCGTTTACATTTTATCTCTGCTCTTTTTGGCACATCTCGCTTCAGCAGAGGATAATTTAGAGGTCATCTTGTGAGAGCATAACAGCAGTTGCAATAAAAGCTCTATCATGATTAAAACCAAGCGCTTCACATGTTAATACCAATAATAGGACACTGAGCTCTTCTGTGTACTGTCCGACAACTGTAATCTATTCTACATAACCTCTGTGGAATTTGTGTCACTGTAAAATTGCAAAACATAAATTATTGCATTTCAGTTTGAACAGGTTGTGACATTTTGAATGAACTGAAACAATGGATTAAAGTCTTGTTCATTGTTCTATCTATTGTGTCTGTGCCTGCAGGGAACACTATGACAGTGTCATATATGACGGGCCTCATGCTGGGCTCCGCTGTGGCCTACGCTGCCTATAGCTTCACGATCTCGGGGTCCGGAGCTCGCCTGGCAACGCTGCACTCCCTCAATGCCACAGGCTACTGAATGTACCCCTCTTGTACAGCGTCTTCAAACTGCTAAAACACTTCATCTGAAGATGTCGAAGTGGACCAGAGCAAAGGACAACATTATCCACTCGGAGGAAGTAAAACATGTAAGTTGCTAGAAAATAACGGAAAACACCCTCATTTATCCTCTTTGCAACTTTATGAAAAGGAGGAGGTTTTCAAAGTAGCCTCCCACTGTTGTAATTGTGGACTGGGTGACATGTGGGGTGACTGTGCCAGCATGCTGCAGCAACAATGAGTGAAGAAATACAACTTTTACCAATGTTAATGACTTAAGTAACTCAAAAGAGCAGTGATTATGAACAGCAGCACTGGTTACATTGGCTGCATACATCTTTGTGTTTGTAGTAGATGGAATAAGATGTACTGTGTAGCCCTGGGTTTATTTTAGTAGCAGGATTTGGGGCGTTTATGTGGATGTGATTTGCACGCCAAAGATAGTGTTCTCAGTATTCAGTGTTACAGGGTTTATTCGGGTGACGCTATTGACTTCAATCTGCTACAGTTTGTTTCCACTTGCAGCTCTGTTCGACCAAAAATACCCCTAAATTGTTAAAACGGTGTGATTTCTTGCACCCCCTGATGGTGGAAAGAAAAAGAAGAAATCAAATCATATGTTTGAGCGACTATGGAAACAAAACGTATGTGATGCAATATGATGAAATATGTGTGCATATGTACAGCTTAATTATATGAATGTAGTTCTATATAAAGCAAGGGAAACTGTAAATACACAGATGTGCTCACTCAAATCAGTGACCAATTTATTTGTAAAAATAGAAAAATATATTTCATGACTCTGTTCAGCTCATGCTCAGTATTTTTGTTGAAGCGAGTGAAAATTTCAGTTGTAGGGAAAGCTTGGCTAAAATGTAAATGTGTTTATATACACAGGTTTGTTCAGAAGGTTTTCAAGCATCTTTATTATTTCTATTCTATTACTGCAGTATTCTGATTATACACATTTATTTATCTATTTGTGAAAAGTCGACTCTAATTAAAATAATGCACTAAAAAGAAAAACTAAATGACTCAAATGTCCCAGTCACTTAAGTATTCAGAGCCTATTCAAGAACTGCCGACCCACTATTGCTCTCAATCATAGTTGTGCAGTTTTTAAACATTCATAAAAGTTTCATCTTACAGATAGATGCTGCCTTTATATAAACCTGAGTGTAGCTTCTTAATGAATTTGAGAAAAAGTAAATTTAACATAAAAAACATAGGAATAAATGACCCACTTTACTACAAAGGGTATAGACTTGAACAGAGACTATTGTGGACACTGTGTGAATCTGGCCTCGACCGGGGGCTGACCTCATCAATGTATGTATGTGCCATATCCATCTCACTCTGTTTCCCCCCTTTTTAAGACGCCTGTTGCTTATTTTGGCCAAGTGTACCATTAAGGACATGGGAAGTCACTTTGCGGCTCTTTCTTAGTGGCGCTATTTCGAGAACAGGGTGCATGGTCAATTTAAAAAGCGGCCCAGGGTGCCCCAGTGGACTCAGTGTACTGTGAATGCACTGCCACTTTTTGCATACATTTATCTTCCTAATGACAGAGTATAAAAGAAGAAGATAGTTTGTGCCACCGCTCATAAATCATTTGCCAAAGGTCCTGTGTGAGTGGGTTGTTCCAGCTCATGATGTTGCTTTTTTGGTGTCAGAAACCTAAAAGTGCATATGACACGGATTTCCCAACAACATAGTTTGCGCAATTATGTAAGATTTATTGGAAATAAGTACAGGGTGTAACACAAAAAGAGGTATACCATACTGTACATAAGGGTCACAAATGAGCCCCGTCGTCCTACAGGTGAAACCCACTTTGGGAGGTATTTTTGGATGGTGAATGTGGGTGAATGTGAATGCATTTAGTTCCACTTCTTAAAATCATCCAGATTTGGTCCCATGCACTGATGTAGGACATTATTAGATAATCACAAAAACCTGTCATATGCACTTTAAGTTCTAATTCAGAATAATTTCTTTGTCTTTGATTCGCCTTAATACATGTGGTTCTGTTTACAGTCTGTTTGGGGTTTTCCATGTCAGAAAATAAAAAATAAATTGTTTGTTTTCAATCTTGGTGCTCATTGTGTCTATTTAATCACGTGCCTTTGAAGATGGATTAATGCAAACATTATTGGTGAGATACTAGAAGTAGAGCACTAAAAAAGCCAAAAGATGAAAAAAGTCAACCTAATGTAACAGGCACAAATTAATATTATGTTCCATCTATTTTCCTTTACAGTATGTGATACAAGGTCTTAAAGAGCTTTTCTAAACTTATTTCACAGACGATAAAACAGAGAGAGCACAAACAAGTCTGTCCATGTACAATGTGAGATGCTGATGGAGTTGTTTGGTTTATTTGGTTTATCTGATATTGTTGATATTTACAATAAATGGACCATGAAGTTAGAAAAAAAGACCTTAACAAAACAAAGTGCCAGAAAATCAATTTTTATGTAAAAATTAAGTTTTATCACAGATTTATTCACTATAGTCCATTATATTAATTGAGTAGCATTGGAAAGTGGGCTATGTGATAAAAGTATTGTCAGGAGTACAGTGCATTTCTTTAAAACATAAATATACCTGAGTAAATGTAAATCGTTCTTTCCACGTCTGTGTGCATAGGCTATTTGTAAAATGTTACAGCTTTGGTCTATGAGCCTAACATTGCTATCTTTGGCAGAGGATGAACAGATGCATAGAGCCATCCTCCCTGCCCTTGATCATTCTCAATCCTCGGCAGGACCATAACATTGCCTTCTTTATGGCTTCAGACGTCAATAAAGAAAATTAAATTGGCATCCAGTTCCCTTGCGCTAGCCGACTGCACCCGACAGAGGGCGCTGCGAGACTACAGGAAACACAGCATCGCTCGAGTCGCATCATGTTGGACCAAATGATCACGTACAGCCTAGAAAGTGTATTTTGACCCCTGCTGTGTGCCATCCATCAATGGGAGGACAGTGCTTATTCTCGCGCGTTAGAGTGTATCGCATTGATCATGTATTTATAGGCGGTAGAGGGCGCATCGCTCCCGTGCCGGTGCCAGAGTGTTCCTTTGGACCCGACGAGCTAATTTTGGCTGTAGCTCTAGGGAGAGAAAGAAAGTCTCCGGCATGTGACAGGGAAAAGTGATCATTAGTCATTCTGCTCCATATTCAGCGAGTGCAGGAAAAAAAAAAAAAAAAAAAAAAAAGAGCAACATGGAGAAGACACAAGAGCGAAGGAGGACGTGAAACTGGATGTAATGAGGCAAGTTAGAACAACAGTAAACCAGGCTTTGTTTTTTTACTTGGTTTGACTATCGTCCACAATTTTTTATTATTATTTAAGTATGTGGAGACAAGCCACTCCCCCTCTTCTAACGGGTTGTCCTTCTCTATCACGGATCTATTATTATTGACTCCTCCTAACCTCATCCTGCCGTTTTTCTCTACAGGGGTGTATGCAGAGGGTTTTTTAATTTCTTTATTTATTTTTATAAGCAGGGGGTTCCTAATGGGGGCACTTAATTGCTTGGGTGGCACCAATTATTTTCCATGTTTAAAAACTTTACACAACATTTGATTTAGGGATTGAGCACTTATTTAAAAGTTCTTTGTGATTATTTATGGAAATGTCATCATATTGGATGATGTTTGGTTAATAGGTAATACCATAGACCTTTAAAAAGAATAGACAACTCCTCCTCACTCCTCCCCGTTTACCATAATGACCAAGTTTGAGGGGGAAATCATGGCGGATTTACAGACTCCTCCTCCCCTGCTCTGACGAAGCATGTTCCTAATAAGGGCATAAGGGCGGGATCTTCACTGTAGACTCCGCCCTTGCGTGACGCGCAGCTCGTGCAGCTCCAATGCTAACAGTCCAACCCTCATTATCCTACCATAACCACCCCGGTGCCTCTGATTGTGTCTAACCCAGCGTAATCACAAGAGGAATATCTAGCTGTAGACAGTTCCAAAAAATTAGGCACCGGCATTAAAGTTGTTTTTAACGTGTCTAAAGTGCAATGCATTCCAATGTGGGACTAGCGGCTATATGGCGGTACTACAGCAATGGCTGCCTCCAGTGTCGTCGTCGCAAAGCAGAGCAGCCAGCGGCCATTGGGTAATACATTATTTATTATTATTAAGTCAAATTGAATTGAACTTGTTTTTGACTCCCAATGTACCACCACAGTCCCTCTGTGGGGTGTTACCCGGTGGCCCGTCGTTCCACATAGCGCGACCCGGCCGCGCACGCCACGATCTACGTGCACGTATCGACACTACCCCGCAGACCTTTCTGTTTCCACCACACAAGCTGCGATCGATGACAACAAATGTGGACAAATGCTGTCTTCTGGTGGGAGTTATGGAATCATTCAGAGGAGCCAAGCTTTATTAAAACAGAAAAGAAACCACTAAGTACTACTACGAAGTTAAGCTACATGTTAAGCACATGAAGTTATGTGCACATAACATGTGCTTAGTTAAGCACATGTTAAGCACATGTTATGCTAACACCAGCTAAAGCTGCGCTAACAGTGGCTAAATGCTAATATCAGCAAAATCTCCTTTTAGCACAGCGGTATGATGTTGGTAAATATTAAATCCATATGACCTGCGTGTGAGGGCTGTCCACTCTCTTGTTGCCAATCAGAGGCCAGCAGTCTGTCTGTTCACGTCACATCAGACACAGGCTAGCGCGCTTTGGCCACAGCCAGAGGTCGGTCCCAAAACCTATATCTGGTCAGACTGGTTTGGCACTGGCCTTTGTTATGGAAAAGCTCGACAAAGCGGGTGACAGAGCCATTCGCTGACACGCGCCTGCATGTAGGCTCTTTTCCACATGCTGCGCTGCGGCTACCACTCAGCACTTCGTAGAGATGGTCCTGTCTCTCTCTTTCATAGCCTTCACATCAATACATCTCTCCTGATCTCAGCTTGGTTCTAAACATTTTGTGCTTCACTAAAGCGCTGCAAAAATTAATTCAACTAGATTAGTTTCAATGTCTCAATGAGCATAATAATCAAAATTTGAGTTGTTTTGACTAGTTAAGATGTAGTTGAGCATTTGACCTTCATTATTTCACTTGTTCTGAAAGATTTCTGACTCGTTTCAATACATTTTGTCTTTATTTCAGGTCATTTACTTTGCCAGAAAATGATCCCATTGGCAGTTTTACTTTCTTATTTCAAGCAAGATTATCTTAAAAATGGTCTGAAATGTCCTCTAACAACCAAAGTTAACTTGGTCAGATCAGGAAAAAAGTTTAAATGAGTGAAAACCGATATATTTCCTCAATTCAAGTCATTTAGGCCAGTGCTTGACATTTACTTTCTGTAGTGAGGACAGGCCTACCTCTGTGTGTCCGTCCCTATGAACCTCAATCTGAGGTTCACAACATCCAACATGAGTATGATCCTCGTCACTCAGAGAAAATTAGGGCTGGAACGATTCACTTTTGTCACTATCGGATACGTATCACGATACAGTAAGTAATTATGATAAGTAACACGTATGCCATACTTGGTAATGCAGCAAAAAGTATTGCAATCCGAGCCGATAATTTATATATTTAAATCATACCCTTACATTTGTCTTTTTAAAGGAACAGGCCACCATTTTTCCATACTGAGATATGTTCTTAACTGAGCTTAGACGAGTTGATGCGTACCTGTCTGGTCTTTGTGCGTGCGCTCAGTCATGCAAAAAGACCAAAGATGTTAACAGCATTTAGCCTCTCCTCCTCTGCTCTATGGGGCCAAACGGGTGTGAAGTTAGAAGCGACTAAGCTCTTCCACGTTTCCACTATTTAAATGCGGTTACCTGAGTAGTTGCACGATCCAAGTATAGTTACACAAAAATGAACATGTCAATTTTCACCCCCGTTTGGCCCCATAGGAGAGGAGGAGAGGCTAAATGCTAACAAAATTTTTGGTCTTTTTGCGTGACTGAGGGCACGCATAAAGACCAGACAGGTACGCATCAACTCGTCTAAGCTCAGGTAAAAACATTTCTCAGTATGGAAAAACAGTGGCCTGTTCGTTTAAGAATAGACAAACCTTTACACATAGTTAACATTCATAGCCTAAATTCATTCTATGTGGCACACACCTGGACTCAAAGCTGTCCCATGAGCCCGACCTAAAGCCTAAATGTGTTTCCAGTGGCCCCATTAGCAGGCACACATAGCCCAACAAATCTTTTAGAACCAATTTTTCACTGTCCAAAGCCTGTGAGCTTTGGCACACTTTAAAAAACACCTGCAAATGTATTCTTTTACACTAAATATGTCTCCTTTCTGAAGACAGTTTAGTTTCATGATGACTTAGAGAATGACAAGGCTAAATAAAGAACTCTTATGGCTCCATGGCAACCTGCCCGCTTTGCTGAGCACCATCTGCAATAGGAAATATCAAACAAAGTGCCGCGTTGGTGCCAGGTCTTTTTCAGCTAAAGCACACGGACTCTTTGTAGTGCGGATCAAGCTTTTGACAGAAGACGGCAGCGTGTAGCCTATAATGACTAAGTATTTTCTCCCTATTTACTTTTGATAAAACAAATGAGTGACCAAAGCAGACATAGTGGATGAGGGAAAGATACGGATAGAGGATTATGTATGCAGTCAGAGAGGGACTAAATATAGTAAAAATGACTAACATATGCCAGTGTAAACATGTGAATGAGTTTAAGCATCCTGCACAGATGAACATTTAATTGGCTGGCTGCAATTGCCTCAGAGAAAGGTACCATTTAGGGTCCCATTTTTGGAACTATAGCTACAGACCTCATTAGATCAGATTTGCCCTCATGTTATAGTGATATTTAAAAGGCTGAAGTGAAACAGTTTGCTCTCGTTCCGTGACAGAAGAAGCACGTATAGAGACACTATTTGAAGAGTTGAATGCAGGTGCGGGAAAAAGACTCCCATGAGTTTTGTTATTTCTGGTGTAAAACAGCAGTGTGTACGTTTTTGACTGTCAACTCACCTGCAAAAGTATTAATATAAACTTGAACTGCCTGACATTGTTAAATGTGTTAGAAAAAAAAGGAATCTATTTTGTGCCCTATTTTTTATATATACACCTGCTCCTCCTTAAATGTATTTACTTTCAGTTAATGTAAGCTCTCAGAAGTACAGACAAACGTTCTCAACCTGTAATTTGTTCTGGATTTACTCTTTATAGGTATATACTGTGTATATACACAGGTGCTCGTCATATCATTTATTATTTCTGTAATTCAACTTAAAATGTGAAACTAATATGATATAGACTCGTGTCTATTTGTCTCTATAGGCGAGTGTTAAGAGGTTAAACTATTTTATCTTATTGCCTATTCATATATACAGGTGCTCGTCATATAAATAGAATATCATAAAAAAGTGCATTCACTTCTGTTAAACTTAAACTGTGAAACTATGATAGACTCATTACATGCAAAGTGACATATGTCAAGCCTTTATTTGTTATATTTGTGATGATTATGGCTTACAGTCCATTTTCAAAATATTCTAATTTTATGAGATTTTTAATTTGGGTTTTTTACAAGCTGAGCCATAATCATAACAATTATAACAAATGAAGGCTATGCTTATGTCACTTTGCCTGTAATGAGTCTATCATAGTTTCACAGTTTAAGTTGAATAACAGAAGTGAATGCACTTTTTTATGATAAAAAATAATTGTTTAAAGTCATGTCAGTGCCCATAATTTCTTGCTCACACCCCTGTTGAGAGAGATAACCTCTGGGCCACCATGCCAACCCTATTTGAATTCTTATTAACCGAGTTTACCACAGCCCCTCTCCAGTTTCACCTGCTACTCCAGAATGGCAGCGTCTTAATGATCCGCTGTCTCTTATCAGGAACTCGTCCATTCACTTTTGCAAATCCGATGCAATTAAGTGTCCCGTTGCAGCGGTGCATTCTTCCCCCCCAACTTCATTATAGACTTGGAGCTGTCAGTTATTCATCGGGCGTCACTTTGCCTTCACGGCTACAATGGGATTCGGTGCACACTGTCAGTCCTGCCTAAATATCCCCGACAGCAGGAGACAAGTAAACATGCCCGATACAAAGACTGTGATGTTTCATTCATTACGTTGTCAGCATGAATAATGGATAGGGCTAATTGATATGCAGCACGTCACACACAAACCCTCTTCCATGTGGGACCGCACTCTCTACTAATGTTGGTTACTTGTCATTTCAGATTTAAATTTATCACAAGATGCACAAGAAGAGGAGGCACCGCGAGGGGGAAGAGGCGCTGATAAAAAGCAAGCAAGACAAAAGGCATACATCCCAAAAAGACATTTGCATATTACAGGTGCTAGTACACAAACACCACACAAACAGGCCAAGTCAAAGTTCCCCTGTGTGATATATTCTCAATGTACCAAATGATCCATCGTTATAGGCTTTGTCGGTCACATCGCATGCATCCCAGTGTTGAATTCTGCCTATGTGTCCATGGGCAAGACTTTTTCAGCAGTGTATGCGCACACTGCATGAGTTTGTGAGTGCATTAGAGTGTGCAGGGGCCAAAGTGCAATATAAAACCTTTTGTGTGTTTGAATTGGTGCACTCCTTTTTATTAAAAACAAAATCAAAGATTTCAAACTTTCCAAGGATTTTCAAGGATTCTATTTTTCAACTCAAGCCTTTCTTTTGTGCTGCTAAAAATACAGTAGTTTGTTGAAGTATTTTGTTGTTATCCTCTTAACCCCCACCTGAACCAAGTACATTTTCTCCCGTTTGTCATTGCTCAAATCTAAAAGCTTCTTGAAAATAAAGCGTCAAAATAGCGACAAAAAGGAGAAGAAAACACAACAAAAAAGCCACAAAAGAGCAACAAAAAGTGACAAAACTCAACAAAAGAGTGACAAAAAGGACATGAAAAAGAGTGTGAAAAAGTGACAACAACATGAGGAGAAAGATCCGTTAAAAGCAGTTTTGTAGGTCTGTAAAGTCGAACCGGAGAAAATGCACTTGGTTAAGGCGGGTGGTCAGAGGTTAATAAAGAACAAATTTAAAGGTGCATTATGCAACTTTTTATGTTGATATCTGTCCATATTTGACCGTGTAGTGACCCAGCGGCTGTATGAGCAGTCAGCATGGCGCCATTACTTTCCATCACAGTGGTCTCTACAACGCTCCAGGATCAATTGTTTTGTGGGTTTTCTGGTGAGAGGCTCCGTCATCAGTGAAAACCTTCCAAACAATTGATCCTGAAGTGTCCTAGTGACCACAAAGGCGCCATGCTGACCACTCACACAGGTGCTTATTCAAATACGCACAAACATCAACTTTTTTTTCCACATAAAAAGTTGCATAATGCGCCTTTAAAGATTTCTGTAATTACGAGATGGGGATTTTTGGTGCAGCAGTAGTTCGTAACTTGAAGCTTGACTAATGTCGAGTTCTGGTGGTGATCGAAAGGGCACTGAACGGCAGCCGCACTTCTGTCAGACTGTCCCCGGGCTGCTGTGTCCCATAGCAGGTTCATCTCAGTATTTTGAAGTCACTTTAAGTTGTAGAGGACTTTGGTTGTCTATAGAAGCAACCAAGTTCACATGAAAGGTGGGCGGGTGCTGCATTGTGAAGTTGTTTCAATCGGCATTTGCACTATACTTGAATACCCGTTATTACCTTGTCTGTGGTGTAACTATTCAAAGTATCTCACCGTGCATGCAGGAAAGCCTGTCTCAACAATTTCCCAGTAACTGTCCAAAGAAAAGCCTTTAGTGTCGAGATGCTGCAATCACGCTGACCATGAATGACAAGGAATGTGAAAAATGGAGAGAACACCAACGTTACGAGAAAACATCTAAGTTAGCACAAGTTGCCTTCTTTTTAATGCAGTTTCTCTTTTCTTATACAACAAAACCCTCGTGTTGAAGGACAAACTGACTTGAATGAGTGAGTGTCTGAATAACAAGCCTTTTCAAAAATGTTTGTGCTTTGAACGCCCCCTCGCTCGGATACCTGTCTCCTGGGAAACTGCTGGCGACCCACACACACTCGCCTGAAGGAGCTGACTGAGGCGGGGGCATCACTGGGCATCGGTAAGTTGCAAAACACACACACACACGAATAAAGCCGAGCCTATCAACGCCCCCGACCAATGAAACCCGAGCGTTGGTGAGACGCCAGCCAGTCAGAGCGCTGGACGCCGACACACCCACAGTCTGGATGGAGCTTTTCTCATTCACCTTCTCTCTCTCTCTCTCTCTCTCTCTCTGCTGCACAGTCAGAGCTGAAGGACCGGCCTCTGCTGCAGGTCGAGATGTTGTGCTGATGAGGGTCCCCCGGGGGGCCAGTTTAGCAGAGGTCGGGGGGAGGGGGGCCCTGACTGCTGAAGCCGGAACACACACGCAGTCTCCGCATGTCAGCAAAGATTAAATTACACGTGGACACGCAGGAATTCAAACCGCACACGGACACACACACACAAGCCCTGTCAGCTCATCACGATCGGTCAAACGGTGGAAAAGCGCGCGGTCTCCTGTGGCCGGCGGAGAGGCAGAGGGAGCAAGAAGAAGCAGAACTTTTCCTCCATTTTAGCACGACCAGCAGCTTCATTACAGGGGCTGCCAAAATGGAGGGCTTATTGAGTCCACTGGTGATTAAAGGGGCAGTCCACAAAAACTTGAAACAGGGTCAAGGAACAGGGGAAAGAGAGGGAAGTGTGTGAAGTGTTTCCTGTTCAAATCTCAAAAGTGGCCACTGGAGCAAGACTTACACTGCCTTGTCCAGTACCAGTAGGTGGCTCAGGCATCCAGCTCGAAAAACGACCCATCACTGTGCAACTGGTTTGCTTTGGGGACACTTGCATCATCAGCGGGTTGAAGACAGTGACAGGAGCATTGTCACATGGGCTTAAAGGAGCTATACCTGACATTATGGTCTTTTTGCCCCATAAACGTATATATGAAGTTTGCGCCATATTATGATTTGTTGATGTTGTGTGTGGTCGACCCAAATAGTGAATATGTGCCTAAAAGCGGTTTAACCTTTTTCATCACATATTGACTACTAAGGACAACCATGACAGTAAAAATACCTTAACTAAAAGGATAAAATCAGGTCACTTTAAATAGAGATCTAAAAAGTGCATGAAGCATTTTAATGATTATTTTGACGGCGGTGTTGTGTACTAATGACAGTTTTGTAAAGTGTCAATTTCCAGTAAGGAAGAAAAGAAACATCACATAAAACTAAGTGGAATTATTAGCTACATCTTTAATGTGAGATGGTCTGATGAACAGGTTGTTGATCTGGCCATATGTGCTTCTAAATATGTCCTATGCTTTAACTCTTTTATGGTAATCCATTAACTACACAGTCTGTACATTTTTGAGCAGCAGAAGCTTTATTTGCTTTTACTGGCACCAATAGCAGCTATATTTAGATTAGCACAAAGCCTGTTCTGTTGTGCTCAGCGCCTTCTCCAAAATTAGTTTGTTCTGACAACCGGCTACAGTGAAGAATACGTTCCGGTCTTTCTCCCGAGTATCTTTAAAAAAAAAAACACTTGTTGGTTTTGTTAAATACTGAAGTGAGGCGAAACTCGAGTCTGGCGGACATCTGTCATAACCGGACATTCCTTGGTGACATGCCACAAATTCTCAGACACTCATCCGTACAGTTCCATCTGTTTATTGATATACTATAAAATATCAAGTTACTAAAACAATCAAAATGAAACACTGATAAACATGGTTTTCATCTGTAAAAAAAAAAAAAAAAAAGAAAAAAAAAAGAGAAAAAAACAATACAATACAGAATAGGCCGACAGAATATATCCACTTTATCTCTCTAAAATGTATTCTTTTGCATTTTTACAAGATTAGACATGTGTACAAAGTATATTCTGATAGCTTTTTCTTCCCTCCGCACTGAAGGCTCATTTACAAAACTTAGAGGACCCCCCCCCCACCCCTCTATTTCATTTTAAAATATTTTATTCTGCTGTAATCTGTAACAGGACGATAAAGATACTGAAGGAACAGCAGACGAAGAACCAGCCTCCAGTCCACCCCTCTCTCTCTCTCTCTCTCTCTGTTTCCCATTCTCTCATAAGCTCCATCTCCCATCCCTCTCTTTCTAGCAGCTAGCTCCCGGAGCCTGTCAAGCGGTAACGCCTGAGAGGCTGGACGATTGTTCAGAGAGGGGAAGCAAGGGAAAGTAAAAGAAGCGTGCAATGTAGTAAAAAAAAGATGTCACAGCAAAAAAAAAGGCAAGCCAAAGTAAAGCATAAAAGGAAAAAAAATAATGAACACTTGGGAGTTGAAATGATGACACTAAATCAAAGCGAAGGCAAAGTGGGGCTAAGTGTTTTGTCGGACCCTGTTAAAAGGCCACGGACTGGGCTTTGGGCGGGTTGAACGGAGACTGGGAGGCAGAGACACACCTCACAGGGGGGGTAAAGCTGATCGTGTGTGTCTGTCCTCAAACAAACATTCACAAACGGGGCACTTGTTCTGCAAACGGCGACCTGCGAGTCCGCGTTATGGATGATCTATTTGCCGCTTTGCGATTCAGGTAAGGTGACGGAAGAGCAGCGGCTTCAGTAAAGGGGGTGGGGGCTTCTAGCGAATGAATATTATTTCGGTTTTGATTGAATAGTATTGCTACCTCGAAAACACGCACTCGGGCTTAACACTAACAGACTAGCAGCATCTATTTACACTTTTCCCGCGACGGCTATTATAACTGCTCTGAAGAATATGTACTCTTATCCTTATGCAAGAAATCATTTTTCACGCAGCAATCTGTACAGCCAGACAGAAACGAGACATTTCTTAGCAAACAATCTCAAGAGAGTAGAAAATATTAAACTTATTGAATATCAACAAGACAATCAGCCTCTGCCGCTGAGCAGAGAGGGCGCCACGGTAACGACGTGTAGAAAGGAAACACGCTGTACAGTGCACACATAAAGTAATCTGTGGTCGACGCGATGGGGTTTGTGTAAATGTGTAAAACGGGAAACTCCTAAAAACAACAGGAAGGGGCGGGGCCAACGGCAGATTTGGTGAGTCACTATGATCATAATTATTGTAAGGCCCTGGAAATCAAAAAGGCTTCCCGAACGCTCACAACCCTGAGCACGACACATTCAGCTGTCCGGCCCGAGAACAGTCACACGACGAGGCACATAGAAAAACAATGTAAAGCAGCAAAGAGGACGAATCAGACAGAGGCAGGGCAGGGCGCGGCCTTAGTAAGTACTCTAGGAAGACGTTCGAGACCCGGCGAGTCTCAATCAAAGTGCATTCTAGTCAAATGTTCTCGTAATCAATCATTGGGCGGTGTTTTTTGGGCACACGTTAGGCAGCAGGAGAGGAGAAATGAAAGCTTAAAACGTGGGATACACCGAGGCTGCGCACACTGTGGAAACGCATCTTAAAAAAAAGGCGTGTGTTCCGAAGTGATCTACGCCGTTTTAATTGGGGCCTTGAGGCTTTCGGGTCCGACCGCAGTGTTTACAGCTCTGAAAACATTTTAAAGGAAAAAAAAATCCACCCGCTGCGGCTCCCACGCTGTTTATAAACAAGCTGCAGGAGTTACTTTGTGATGAAGGCTCACAACTGTACTTTTTTTTATGAGTCACGCATTCCTACATTTAAAAAGGTGTCCTACATTTCCCAGAATCCTCCGTCGCATTCCGAGGAAAACGCGCGACGTCGGTTTGGGCCAAATTGGTAAACAACAAACAATAGCAGCTTTTTCAATAGTGTTTCTGGGTGGATCGTTTCCTTTAAGTGAAAAGACAAAAACAAAAACAAATACGATGGTAAGTGCTTTAAAATACTACAAGGTTCCTTCTTCTCTCTTTAACCTGAGTCTCGGAGGGAGTCTGAAGATTTTTGTAGCACGCAAACATTCGACCTGTCCTAGAAAGGATTGTCTAAGGAAATTGTAGGATTTAAATTAGTATTTTAAGAGCTCTGTTGCAATGGAAGGAGTCTCGATCCTTCGAAACTATCCGTGCATATTCGCTCTCGCTGTTCTGTCTAAAAACATTGACACGACTGTAACATCACCATGGCAACATCATAAGCACGACAGTATAGTCCAGGACTGCGCTTTACTCGCTCCTTTTTGACTTTCACAGTTCGTTTAAAGCTTCTCGACGGTTTACATCTTATAGAGAATGTACTCTGGACATAAAATCTATTACATGAAAATAAAACACTCATATATCCTCTATATTACTGTGCTGTGTGTTAGAGTATTTACATGCATGTGGGTGTGTTATAACTGTCTGTACGGCGTATTTACATGGAGAGGTTATTGCCGCTTCCTCATGAACACGACAAGCACTGATCTGTTAACGGAGTGTGCAGCTGGATAATACTGTGTAGTGTTTCGCAGCCGTACAAGTGCAGCGATGGACGTGTTGGTATCGGGGAAAGTTCATATTGGGTCAGTTGTTCAGCAGATGACAGGCACGCCGTCTGTGTTGAAGATCATGCCGGTGGTGGGTTCGTAGGTGCCGGCCAGGTAGTAGAGGTCCTCGCTGTCCGCGTAGCGTCTGGTGTGGGTCATCTGCTCGTACTCCTCCACGCTCACCACCAGGCACTTGTGGCTCACCGTCTGCACGTCGTTCTCATCGCTGTGGGACGACTGGTACAGGGCGCGCTGCAGGAAAAGACACAGACACGGGTCTCATAAAGCTGTGGCCAAATAGCATCGGGGACACAGTTAGTTACATACACTACATGGGAACTACTGCAACAGATATACATTATATATTATGGATATTTTATATCCATTATTAAAAAAATGCCACACAGGTGTGTTCAGCTGTTATCTCTACTTAGATTAGAAAACTGGAACAATTGGAGTGCTCTAAAACTTTTGACTGGTAGCGTCGTTCTCTTTAACGGGGCCATACCCCATTTTTTGACTCGCAGTAGAGCGCTCCATGCAGTATATCGTATTCACAGACTGCTACACGGTGTCTGCAGCATATTATGAACTATTTTTGGTCAACATAAACCCAGAAGTAAAGTAGCACCCATACTAAAAACCTAGTAGTCTGATGAAAGCTAGTGATCATTGTCCTTGCAGATAAACTCATCTCTATGTAGCACCAGGATGTTTGGAATGTGTTGACAAAGATGTAAATGACTTTTCACCAGAATTTACAATTTAAACTTTGCAAGCTCCCTTTGTCAATTAAGGTTTGAAAACAGGAATTGACGGCAGCTATAAATAAAATTGAAGGATCAAAGAATCCAGTGAAGTTCTGTGGTTTAAACATCATTAAAACATGATTGAAATCAGATATTTTCTAGAATTAAATTACCTCCACAAAGTCTTTCCTCTGAATGGTGGAGTGCAGCGCAGCAGGTATCGACTGGCCACACATCTGCTCCCAGTTCTATTAAACATTACACATTATATAATATTAAAATGTGTACAGTAGGTGCTGATGTTTGAAGCTCGTACCTTTTTGTCAGTGAGTTTCTTGCCGGGGTTGGTCTCCTCAGGATGGTAGAACCAGTTGACTCGGACCACCATGTTGCTGCCCCAGGATTCCCACATGCTCTGAATGCGACCGATGAAGGGCAGGTTGGGACGGCCGGCTGATAGAAACACGGCACAGTCCCCGATTCGGATCATCTCCCGACCGCGGACTATGGCCTTGTAGAAGAGCTTCTTGGCTTTGCCCTTCATACCACGCCTCTGTGCGGGGCAGGAGACACATGTTACGCCAGAGTAAAGTAACCTGGTAAGAGCCAGATTGATATTACATTAACAATAACATTAGCACTGATATCAATCCGAGACCGCTCCAGCTTGACTGGTTCAGGGAGAGTACACACTTTTGGAGCAGCATTTGCTGCTGATTGGAACAAAAACACAAAATATCCATTCAATATTTAGTTTAGAACAATGTTATGTGTAGCAGCACCTCGTGTTTTTTTGTTGTTGTCGTCGCATTGTTAATTAGTATCTATTTGAGTTTTGCTCTACATTTGGTTCTGGTGATTGCAGCTTGATTAGTACATAATTCATACTTATTCATCAAGAGCATTTCTTTCTCTCATCTCTGTACATCGTATAGTGCCATATCAACTCTTTGTATTGTTGTGTTTATGATAATAGTGAGGAATGGAGTGAGGCTCGCTCTCATCACCTGTGTGGGTTTCCCGAACCACTTCCAGAGCTGTCTGGCCGGGAGGAAGGCAGAGATTTTGGGCCTGTTCTCGACACTGGGAAGCCTCTGGCGCTTGGCCAGCTCCTTGGTGGTTGGTAGATGGACACCCTCTCTGCGCTTGGGTCTGCCCACCTTGCCCTCACCTCCACCTGGCTTCTGTTTCGGAGGACGACCCCTTTGTCCGGAGCCCTTCCCTGTGGCAGGCTTGTTTGGTTTAGCCGGGGCCGTAGTGGATGGAGAGGCTGAGGGTAACTCTGCAGGAGCACACTCTTCCTCTTTCACTTCTTTTTCTTTCGGCATCTACAGAGATCAATGAAAAAGAATATTTTAGTTTATTTGAATTTTATTTTATCAGGGACAGTGCACAAAAGACATTAATTTGAAAAAGGAGAGACGTCGTGCCAGGTTATAGCAAAAATGCTCATTTCCACCCACAGTCCCTGGACAGGTGGATGTTACACTTACAAAAGTTCATAAATGTACAGAATATATGGAAGTCACATCATAAAAACACTTCCCACTTCAGGAATCTATCACTCACTCACAGTTTACACCGTTCATATCACAGTCATTCAGTGCATACAGGTTTGCTTTGATAATAACCACTGTTTGGTCAGGCGTGTAAATGTACTATAGTTTGTGCATGAAATCATTTTGTTTGGAAGTGTTCCAAAAGCTCGCTGCTTTATAAGAGAACGATTGTTGACAAAATTCTGCATCTTGGAACGCTGCACTCTCTGTCGACCTTGTGGCTCTAGAAATTCTCTCCGAATTTAGTGTGACACATTTTCTCAAAGGGGGAGCAGTGATGTTATGGATTATTTTAAATAGAGCAGAAATTTGATTACATATAATAAGGTTTTCGAAACTGAAAATGTTGTATTTACTTTGTACCTTACAGTGATGGAACTGGCTAGGCTTTTTATCATGAATTTTAATGGCTCTTTTATACAATGATTCAAGTTTACACAATACAGAAGCAATACAGAAGATGTGGAACAATCATAGTATTGAGGTAAGTATTTGAGGCTTCCGTAGTTAATGCATTTCTAATATGTTTACAGTTCATCAAGTGAAATTTGTTTTTTTATGTGACTTTTAAAACCAGGGCTCAAAGTATTAGACCTAAATATTTTGTTTTATTTACATTTTTAAAATTTTGTCCATTTGCTTACATTTCTTGAGTTTGTTGTAATTTACATTTATTTGAAAAAAACAAACATTGAGACAGTTTTATCCACGTTTAAGGTCAGGCAGGATGTCTGTAGCCATTCTGCAACTTTTTGCATCTGTTTTGATAATTTGTCAGTACCCTCCAGCTGGTTTTCCCCAAAAGTGAAGATCACCGCATCATCAGCGTACATTATTACATCAACATCACAACACACTCTAGGGAGGTCATTTATATGCAGGTGAAACTCGGAAAATTAGAATATCGTTAAAAAGTGTATTCATTTCTGTTATTCAACTTAAACTGGGAAACTAATATAATATAGACTCATCACATTAAAAGTGAGAAATGTATAACCTTTATTTGTTATAATTTTGATTATGGCTCCGCTTGTAAAAACCCCACATTAAAACCATCATGAAATTATTTTATTTTGAAAATGGACTATAAGCCATAATGATCAAAATTATAACAAATAAAGGTTCGACATATGTCACTTTGCATGTAATGAGTCTATATATCATATATTAATTTCACATTTGAAGTTGAATTACTGTCATAAATGAACTTTTGAACGATATTCTAATTTTCCGAGTTTCACCTGTAGATGCTAAAAAGCAAGGGTCCCAAAATAGACGCTTGCGGCACTCCCATCGAGGTGGCTCTGAACGCAGATTAGATGTTACTCACTCCTACACACTCATGTCAGTCACTCAAATAAGATCTTATCCAGTTTTGGGTGTGCTCAGAGAGACGATATTGATTAAATTTACTGTAGAGTATCTGGTGATTGACAATATCAAAGGCTTCACACAGATCAAGGAAGGCTGCTAACACCACCCTTACCTGATCCACATAAACCCTAATAGTTTCCAGGAAGTAGCAACAGGCAGTCTGTTGAGTATTTGCACCCGAAACCTAATTGCATCGGGTTTAGGAGAGCTTGTGCGTCAAAGTGGTTGGTAAGTTGCTCCGCCACCGTCTTCTCAAGCACTTTTGACGCAGCTAGGAGGATGCTTATTGGACGATAATTGTTCATATCTTTTTTGTCACGAGACTTAAACATAGGGGTGACAATCACATTAATTGATTGATTGATCATTGCTGTCAATGGATCAGAGAAGATGTCCTTATATTGTTTCAGAAAAGTAGTATCAAGTCCATTAATAGCATTTGCTTTGCTGCTGTTTAGCACAGTAATTATTTTTTTTTTTAATGTTTTCATTATTAGCAACAGAAATTTTAAGATGCTGCTATAATTTGTGAGGATTTAGTTTTGACATATTCTCTCATAAAATGTGAGATAAAACATGAGCTCTTAATTAAGCGGGAGCAGACAGGCCTGTCTCTCTGCGATTTGCACAAACAAATGAATTAAGGTAACACTTCACATTTTTGTCAGTAAGAATATTTTTAAAAAGACACACCAACTTCCATTTACATGAAACACTCCAAAACTCTGGAGCAATCCTACCTCCTTCCTCGGCTCCTCTTTGGCCTCCTCTTTGGGCTTGTCCTGCGCTGGCGGTGGGGGAGTGGGGCCTGGGGGAGGGCTGTGGTGCCGCTCCTCGTCCGAGCTGCAGGACGAGTCGTCTGTGGAGGACGACGACGAAGATGAGGAGGAGGAGGAAGAAGAGGAGGAGCCAGAACAGGAGGAAGACGAGGAGGAGCAGCTGGACGTGCACTTCTTCCTCTTCTTCTTCACTTTCTCCTTGTCTCCTCTGTCTTCGTCCGAGTCCGAGCTGCTGCTGCTCTGCGCCCCTCGTTTTACCTCCTCCCGTTTGACCTCCTCGCGCTTGACCTCCTCCCGTTTGACCTCCTCGCGCTTGACCTCCTCCCGTTTGACCTCCTCGCGCTTGACCTCATCCCGTTTGACCTCCTCCCGCTTGACTTTCTCCTCTTTCTTCTCGACCACATGTCCCTTACTGTTCCCACTGTCCACCTTCTCCTTGGCCAGCGCTGTCGCTTTGTACAGACTCTCTTTCTCTACCGGGACATGTTCTCGAACTTTAGGCTTCAGCGGCTTCTGATTGGCTGGTGGGATAGGGGTGTGGTCCCGCCTCACGCCTCGCCCCTCGAGCAGCATTAACTTAGTCTTCTTGGTCTTGGGCGAAGTGACGCCTTCATGGTCGAGTTTAACTAAAGGCTCTTCAGACGACGGCTTACGTCTGGCCTCGTTCTGTGCGGAGCTCGGCTTAGATCTGGGCAAAGAGCTTGTTCTTGAAATCAGCTGTCGGAGGTCATTTTCAGTTTGGGCCGCGGGGCAGAGGGTAGTGACGAGGACGAGGGTCTGCTTAGAGATGTGGGCTTGCTTGTGGGTAGCCTGTTAAGGGAACTCGATATCAGTCCGGAGCCAAGGCCAGGTCTGCTGTGGTTATCAGTGGACAATTTATTTTTGGACGAAGACAGAGGTTTGTGATTTGGAGTCAAACTGGATTTGGCTAAACCTGATTTGGACAGTGGCCGGTGTGACGTCGGACTCATGGCGCCGTCTTTGTCTCTGCGTTGGTTGCTGTAAGACATCAGACTGGGTTCGGTGTAGAGATCCACGGTCAGGACTTTCCGTAGGTGGACGGGTAGAGCGACGACGGAAGCGAGCGTCCAGATTTGGGATTCTGGCCGTCTTTTCTGGGCGCGGGGCTGGACAGTGTAGGGCTGGTGGTCGGAGTGGAGGACGATGAGCTTTTGCTTTTCGGTTTGGGCTGGATCTCCAAACTGGGCCGGGAGACGGGCCTGGGCTTCTCTTGACAGGCCTTCTGCGCAGATGGTGTCCTGTCCTGGGACAGTTTGGCAGGAGGCCCGTCCGATATCCGCGAGACAGAAGACTCGCTCTTCTCTCGACAATCCTGATTAAGGGCGGTCTCTGCAAAAAGAAATAGAAACTTTACCCACTCAGCTGCTTTTCGGGTCAATCCTAAAACGCTGACGCCTTCACTCTGCAGTGTTATGATTTCTGTAAGGGCTACAAATGGCAGACAAATCAGCGAGGAAACTATTCTGGAAACCACTGCATTTATGAAGCGCTTACTCACACAAAACAAGACCGGCGTCAGCGAATCACACGCTCAACATGCCGTGTATTACAGCTGTGGCAACACACAACCAGACAAGTGGCTTTTGGAGCAAATTCATTGAAATGAATCAGACGAGGCTGCGGTGGTCAAATGGGAAATCAAAGTTGTTCCGAGCCCTCGGGCCATTATTATTTTGAAAAGGATGCACTGCTCTAACTTTAATATATTGTCTAACGACTACTTAAAATAGAACTGCTAAAAAGACGCGCTATTATTAGGCGTTTAGTCTATTTAGAGGGCGATAAAAGAACACCACAAAAAACAATGTTATAAATGGAGTCTATTACAGATCAAGAAAAAGTTCAAAAAGACCACAAACAGATCTGTGCTTTATATTAACCCATTACAGAGGTGCTTCTCAAATGGCATTATTTGTGCTGTGGATTAAAAGATATAGAGATAAAATACAGAAGAGCTGAGGTCAGTTGGATTGAGTCATGCCTTTGAAATGCATGCTGGTTTTAAGTGCACCCAGTGTTGAAAATCACAGATGGAGGACAGACCATGAGACTTCTGTGAGATGAGCAAGATAACCACTATGCCACTGTGCGATATCAGAGTATCAGCGTAAATAGCCATGCAGCAGGTAAACATTTGGCTACAACACATTTAATGTTTCTGAACTGGAGGTTTACAACTCACCGGGTTTGCGCTTTGGTTTGCGGCCGGGCTTGCCTTTGATCTTCGGAGCGCTCTCGTCTCGTTTGGGCCCGGCTTCTTTGCCCTCCTTGCTGCATTTGCGGACTCTCCTCCTGGAACAGCTGGCCACGAGCAGAGCAGGGGACGGCTCAGCGCCTGGAACCACACCAGAGCCATAAACATTTACGGTACCATGAATTCAACCAGCCTCTTGTGTTTTTCATTATGTCTACAGGAAGGGTGGGACTTAACCATTTCCCTACAGGAAAACGCAAACAGCAGGTGTGCACTCAATTATTGCAATGTGTTCAGTGTAGTAAAGGCAGCCTGTTGATCAAGTGGCTTTATAATTAACATTTCAACATTTTTATTAAACCGTCTCCATTTGATAGAGGTCATGTTTGTTTACACTGCGTATTTTATTTCTGATTGAACTTCCCACAGTGATGACGTATATAAACTATATTTTATACTTACAGTGGATCTTATAGTCGGGCGGCAGCAGTCTGATGTGAGACAGAGGGATACGGCCAGTGTCACCGTCATCAAACTCCACTGTGATGAGGTTGTCATCTTCATCAATGTCTGAATTCCCTGAAAAGAAATAACACACACGGGTTGTAATAATTGTACAATGTAACAGCCGAGCTGTTAAACTCATTTGACGCTGAAAAGAGACACGTAATGTCCTTTTTACTGTTTGATTGCTCTAAATAATGGCCTATAGAGCAGTGAACACAGAGACAGCAGCTTTGTTAAGGAACTCAGCGTTTGTTTGTGCTGCCAGCTACAATTATACAGTCTGTGAGAGCAGGATGAATCATCTCATGTAAGTGGGAGGTGTGTACCGTTGACAACAGTGCCAGGGTAGAGGCAGCGGTACTGCTGGCTCCAGTAGGCAGCGATGCGTGTGCCCTCTGGGAGGTAGCGCACAGACGGAGGCTTCACATCGATAATCTGCACATAACAAAATAAACAGTCAGCCCAATACAAGGGGATTGTGTATGCGAGATTACACGAGGTCTGGTCAACACACAGCTTCTTGTAGAAGTTGTTCCAAGCAGTAGATGTGTGGACGGTTCCCTCGCTCACCCTCTACCACCACACTGTATCTGTGCAGAGAGACAGAGACAGATCAGTGACTGTACCTATTCCTCAACATGCTTTTCTTTTTATATTCCCCATAATCTCTGCTAAACCAATATAGGTACTGACTGCATGGTAAATACGTACTCTTTATATTGATTTATTATTAGTCCAATAGTTGGTGTTGTCTCTCACACACTTACATGTCGGGGGAGTGTACAGTGTTGACATGCCCAGCGTACAGCAGTTGGTCGTCCATCGGGATCAAGACTCGGAGCCCATCCACCAGAGAGTCTTTGTCGAGGACACACTGCACTGGAGCTGAGGACATCACAAACAGCGTGTTAGATTACACAGTGGTCAGTGAGCTGCACATTACTCTTGCACGTGTAGCTCAGTGCTGACCAGGCGGGGGGATGTTTCTGGCGCACTGCTGTCACACGATGGGAGCAGCTCGTCTTCACTGAAGCTGCTGTCCTGGTTGGGCTCAAAGTCTTCATCTGCTGCCATGCTCTCCATCAGGCGGCTCACGGCCCCCCTGGAGGGCTGCACATGCAACAACACACTTCAAAGATCTGATAATACTGAGTGGAGAGTAAACGTTATGCTGCTTTCTCATGCTCATTTATGGCAGTCAATTGGAAAGATACTCTCATTTGTAGTTGCTCTATGCCTTTTAAAAAATAAATAAATAAATAGTGTTTGTTGACCTTTAATAGTTTATTAAGGAGTTTGTCCTACTTACATCTCTGGGTTTGGGCTTGGCTTTTGGCTGGCTCTTTCGCACTGGACTGAGGCTTAGAGGCACAGGCCCCTCTGTGACGGGGACGACAGTGTGGACGGGCTCAGGGGCAGAGGAGACTCCTTCACCTTCTTTTTCTTCTGATTTAAGACAAGACAAACACAAATACAACACAGATAAGAATGACAGGCAGGCGCAAGACAGAGTTCCGCTCTGGTACACACACCCACACACTCTTGAGGGTGGGATGCCTGCAGTTGTCCTTTCTTGTCAGAAACATGGCAGGGACAGCAGGGGAGGACTGCAGTGACTGATGTACAGGGGCACCCTGCTGGCACAGTGACATGCACACACTTAAAACACACGCACACACACAGGCTTCCACAGAGATGAGAGCTTAGACGAATCAAAGTTTGGACAGGAGAGGGGAGTGAGCGAGAAAACAAAGGATAGAGGCTAATGTTTAGTGTTTTCATCTGCTCTCTGCAGGTGAATAACAATCATTAATTATTGACGTACTTTCACTGCATCTTTTCCCTCTCTGCTTGGAGCGGGCTTCGGTCTGCAGGCGTGTTTCAGGGAGAGAGAAGGGGCAGAGCTGGATACAGCTGAAGTCATCTGATTGGTTGATCCGCAGGAGGACAGAGACATCTGATTGGCTGAAGCTGTGGCGTCATTGAGGAAGATCCTCTCGCTTCGGCGCCGGTTCCAGCCCTCATCTTCACTGAATCCCCCGAAGCCAGACTGTTCAAAGCTGAATCTCCGTGGAGACCGGGGCGAGGGCCGCGGTTTGGACAGAGCCTTGCGTTTGATGCAGAGAGAGTCGTCTCGCTTCGTGGGGCTGGTCTGCTCGATGCGGTGAGTGACAGGAGGCAACAAGGGGAGCTCAGGGGCAGCGCGTTTGCCGTGAAGCAGGGAGGGAAACTTCCTCATTTGCAGATCTGAGTCTGACCACTCACACTCAGAGGAACCTGACGATGAGAAAGCAGACCGTGACTTTACACATGATCCCGGTAATAGACTCAAGTCACAATCGCTAATCAGTGTGTCTGTGAATGGAATATTGATCCATTGGAAACTAATACATAATTAATGACTGACTCATTACCTGCTCCATGGCAACAATTAGAAAATAATGAACATTTAACTAAGGATCAATAAGATGATACTGAGAAGACGTCCTCACAGCTGATGTTACTCAGTCCACACAAAGGATATTTCTCATAAAAGAGAAGTATAATATAAGAAGTGTGATACATAACATGGTCACACATACCCAGAGTGCTTTGTCTATTGCGTTGTTTTCCATTATGAAGAAGGCCCAGAGCAGGGGAGCTGACAGGAAGAGCACTAGCAGCGAATCTCGCTAAAAGTCCCAGTCCACTCTCATCACAGACGCCGTCATCCGAGCCCGAGTCATCCTCATCATCCTCTGAGGTTTCTGTTTCCAGAGAAAAGTTACAGATCAGTTTCAAATTGGTTTGCAGAGAGAACATAGCCCAAGGTTTGAGCCTTCTGTTAATAAACAAAACAAAGCAGTGTGCACATGTAACACCAGCTAGTCATGGTCAGAAGTGTTAACCCTATCCACTCCAGTGCAGCCAGACTGTAACGCTGTGTAAGCAAGAGACAGCAGAAAGACTGGGATTTAAGACATGCATGTGACGCGCTCTGATGCACACAGCAGCTGAAGCCTTTAGAGCCCAGATATCATGTATTATTTAAAACCCCGAGACATTGAGAAAGAAAGAAAAGTAAAAAGCTACAAGGACTGTTTTTTCATAAAGTCTGACAGGCTACAACAGCACATTAAACACAAAGCGCCCACAGACAGATATATACAGTGGCGTTTGGATTGTTAGCTGTGAGTAGTAGCTGGTAGTTAGCAGCTCTATGGAAACAGATAAACAGGAGGAACAGCTCCTCAGGGGTTAGACTGTTAACATGGACGGTAGATGCACAGTACAAACTATCTAAAAACTGTTTGAACCAGTAGTTACTGTAAAAGGTAAATAGATATGTTCATAATGATATGCAGTTGGACTCCAGATTAAACACTTGTGCAGAGGGTACTGTGCATCCACTGTGTTAACAAAAGCAAGCAGACAAACAACAAGCAGGCACTGAGAGGTCAGCCCTGTGAGGCCCCTATATAATGCTCACTTGAAGTTTGAGTAGCCATGGTTACAGTCCTGCCCCGCCTCAGAGGTGTTCGAGACCAATGGGCAGGAGGTAGTCATGGCTCTCAGTGCTGATCTTTAGTGAGAATAGTGAAATAAATAATGATCCAAACGAACTGAAGATCTGATTAATTCAATGTTTTACGTGTTAGAGGTCAATAAAGAATAGAGGGAGGGGCACTTCCTACTTACTCAACAGGTGAGAGGGCGTGGCCTCAGACAGGGCGGGGCTGGGCAGTGCAGCGGTGAGAGCGCAGCCTAGCCATAGCATGGCCTGGCTTTAGCACAGTCTAGCTTGAGCAGAGCTTGAACCACAGCATAGACTAGCTATAAGCGAGGTAGCATAGGCTCAAGGCTGCGCTAATCCTGGCCAAGCTTCTGTAATGACGTGGCAGCATCAGCACAAGCTCATGGGACAGGCTGAGAGACACTCAAAGCATCATGAGGAGGACAGGTCAAGGGTGAGAGGGAAACAGGGAGGACAGAGCAAGGTGTCAGAGAGCAACGCAAGGGAAAGGGTTACTTTAAGTTTTAGTAGACAAAGCTCTTTTGTACAAATATCCTGAGGTCTGCCACGAGAGCCTGGGATTGTTTTTTGTCAACAGCAAGTAACACTTTAACTTGTTGTAACTACCACTCAGTAAATCTGTTCTATGTGATAATGCTAAGGATAACAACAGCATCATTCAGCATTAATGTGAACAGACCTCACCATGTGAAATCCTTTATGTATCAGGTATAAACCTGCTGACAGTGATGTTTCAGTTCTGGTGGGATATTTGACAAAGAGCCACTAAAGGATGTGTGAAGTGCTGCTGGACAAACAGACAGAGACAGACAGATGAAGCTGACAAAAAGGACCACAGCGCTTTGCTTTCTGTACCAATAAATCAACACCTTTAATAAAGCTTATATGTATCCAAAACTGCAATACAACTTTATGAAAAAATCTCACAAATGAACACAATTTTCAAATGTACAAAATGCTACAAATTAGGTTGCAATCCAGGCAATATAAAAAAGCACCATAAAATCAGGTATACTATTATTAAAAGGCAACTTCACAAAAGAAGCCAGCAGCAAATGAGGTAGAAATTGTCAAGCTATAGCACAGTCCAGAAGCAGCTGCTTTAACAAAAGCAAACAAAGATTTTGAGGCGGCTCAAAGACACGTAGTCGGGCTCTACGGCAGGGTTTGGTCAGTAACCTTGATCAAAGGAGTCGTCAGACGAGCTGAGGCCTGCCTCCTCCAGCAGAAGGGATAAGTGCTTGTGTTTCTTCTTCTGAGACTTCTTATTGGACAGCAGAGAGGACGGTGACATGGTGGGCTTCCTCTTCCTTGTCCCATCATCACAGGATCGAGAATTTGAAAGTGAGGGCCAGCCCCCTCGGGACGAAATGTGCTCCTCGGAATCAGAGTCTGGTGCAGAGAAAGGGTGGTTAATCATTTATGAGGTCACAAGTGGAAACAAGAGTCAAACTCATGATGGCTCAAAATTCTCAATGTGACAAAGCACAATTCTACAAAGTGAAAGAAGAGGTTCATCAAACTATTATAAAATGTTAAGACCAAAGAGTGGATTGGGAAATGCAGTAATTAACTTAAAAAGGAATATGAAGTGTTAGTTTGGTACAGTATGTCACAGTAGTAACTCAACACCCGGCTCCAAATGTGACCATAGACTGTTACTGACACTGATCATGTGCACTCACTGTTGGAGCAGCTGCTCAGCTCTGATCTGAGCGGAGAGAACATGGGTCTCTTCTTCTGGCTCTTCATCTTTTCGGGGGAGGACATCTTGCCACTCATCTTATGCTTTGTTCCTTTGACGGAGGCGTGGATGCTTCGGTCCTTCAGCCGGTTTTCAGAGGACTTTCCTTTGGACTTGTCCACTTTACTGGAGCTGAGTTTGTGTGATGAAGCCAGCGAGCCAAGCTGTGAGAGTGATAAAGCCCTGTTCAGATCTGACGCCAGCTGCTCCTGCTCACACAAATGACTTCGCTTTGCCTTTAGAACCTGACAATGACACAAAAAACAAGACCTCATTATCACTGACACAATGAAAGGGTTACAAGCACTTTATCACTTAAATCATACCTCCAAACTAGAGGAATCTTGATCTTTCCAACCCTTTTTCTTTTTCTTCTTTTTGATCTTCACTGCCCCAGGACCTGCTTCTGTGCCTTCATCCTCTTTAGATAATCGAAACTTCTTCCTCTGTCCCTCCCCTGCCTCAGAGTCCTCAGAGTATTGCACTGTCCTTCCAACCCTACAACAAAAGGGCGTTTATTACAAAATTCCAACCATACGAAGATGTACATTCAATTTCAGAACGTCTGCTCACTTTGCAGGCCTGCCGTCCAGTTTGGGGGGAGTGGCCAGCAGCTTTCTCTTCCTGGGTCTTCCTCTGCCCCGTCTAGTCAGACTCCGCCTGTCGTCATCCTGGTGCCGCTCACTGAGAGAACAAGTAGCGTCAATGTTTAACATGAGGTGCACTTTTGGTATGCGTTAATAAGAGCCTGGAGTATGACTGTGTTGAAAAGATCACTCACTGCCTGTCTGTGTGTCTCTGCAGCTTGCTGAACTCCCTCTGTTTATCCTTGTAGGTCTTTTGTATTTCTGCGAGACGAACACGGTACTCCACCTCCACTGCGTCCAGCACGTCCATGGACATTTTAATGAAGAGCTGCCAGGACAACAGACAATGTAAAATAGGAAGCAAAAAGCGGTAGTAGTAGTAGTAGTAGTAGTAGTAGTAGTAGTAGTTGTTGTGTTGAGCAGTTAGTAGATATATTCTGACATCACAAGAACAGAGTTCTGCTCCTACCGGCTCCTCTTTCCTCTGCCTCCAGCTGTACTTCTTGTTAGGGTCCAACTCTCTGGGCAGCTGGATGTGAGACTGTTTTTCTATGGCTTCTAAAAGTATTTGTCGGCTTGCTTCCAGAAGGCAGTCGAGACCTTCCAAGGCCACATCTGTAACACATAATTCAGGCTTAGAAACACTCTTTTGACTACCTCTGCATTAATATTTAATGTTTCAATTATGAAATAAAAAGATTCGGAATGAGAGACTGGGCTGGTCAGAGTTTCTGGAGCACCCTCTGCAGGCAGCAGTGGGAATGTCATGTTATAAAACACAAGCTTTCACTTTGAGCTAACTGCATGCTAAAATCCATACACACATTTTATGTCACGTGATGGATTGATTATTCAAATATGTGGAGGCCTGTTTGTATTCGCTCTATGATGGAATCAATTCCAGTAAATACAGAGCAGAGCACATCTGTAGTCAAGAAACAGCCAAACGGCCAGTGACGTTGAATAACACTCCAGGTGTGTATTGATGAAGGAACAACTTCATAACTTGACCAAAAGTGCAAAAAAAGTCTATTTTGCATGATGTCTCCTTTAAAGCAGTACTAAGTAACTCTTGCCCCTAGAGGCCATAAGCGCAACTGCAGGTGTCTTAGCAAGTTACGATTTTTAACTTATTAATGTCTTGGAGAGTAAATACTACGCTGACAGAAAAGGTGAAGGGAGAGAGTGGTGTTGTACATCCAGTTATACAATGGGGAAAAAACTTTCACTCAAACTTGGCTGTAAATACTGTTTAAAGTGGCGCTAGCCCGCAGTTAGCTTTTCCCGTTAGCCTGGTAGCTTCTTCTCTGTGATTCTACTAGTGTGTATTGCTTGCTCCGCCCCGGTGGCAGTCAAGTTGCAATTGTGGTTTTCTGGCCAGAGACACCAGGGGGAGATGAAAAACCCTCCAATCATCCCATTAACACTTGTATTACCCCACAGGGACTACGGAAAGGATTTATTAAGGTAAACACGTTACTTAGTACTGCTTTAAAGCTACTTGATTGTACCAACGTTCTACCTTTTGATTTTATATATTTTTTGCTCCACAGCAAACCAACTTAAAGACTAACCTTGTCCACTGTTGTTGAGGTTTTCCATTTCTTGCTGCGCCATCTGGCTGAGCAGGGCCATTCCCTCTAAAGCCACCATCTCCAACGTTCCGGTCGCGCTGAATTCAGAGCCCACGGGAGACATCTCCATTTGTGGGGTGAGCGTGGGAGCCGGAGGGGTGCAGGGTCGAGCCTGGGCCATCTCAGTAGCTGCCAGCAGTGCAAGCATCCCTGCCATAGGATCTTCAGGAACAGTGACGAGAGGCAGAGGAGAGTCTGACGTGGGCGGAATATCAACTTTATCCGTATCAATGGGTCCGTGCAGGTTTATTGGCGTGTCCTGTGTCTCGGGTTCGTACACAGAGGTTTGATCTTGGGGCTCGTGAGTGGAGGATCCCTGTCCGTCAGTATCTGCGGTTATACATAATGGATAAGGTGTCTGCTGAGGGTCTTTGATCATTTCTGACTTGGGCTCTGCTTCTGTGAGGGTAGGAGGTTCGGGATACGCGTGATACGAGTACGGCGACGCCTCTATTTTGATTTTCTCGTCCGCTGTGATGTCCTCAGGCCGGTCATCTTTGAGTGGAGGAGCGATGGAGGCATTCAAAGTCGCTGGTTGGGGTTTGGGGTCTTCCCTGTCTTTTTGATTGGTCAGGACTGGACTACAAGTGCGTCTAAGAGGATCCAGTGGTTCTGCCGTCCCGTACGGCTGCTCCGCGCTGGGCTCCAGATCAAGGAAAGCACCGCTCTTTGACGACTCTAGTTTTGGCAGCGGTTTGTTGTCAGAGTCCACTAACCTCGAGTGCAAATGGGGTGCAGGCAGTAGATTGGCTTTGGAGGGAGAGGGAGCCCGATGGGGCGGGGCAACGTCTGTGTTTGAACCGGTGGAAGGTGGACGTGGTATGAGGCGAATGGTGCGCCGAATGATGCAGCGATGGGCTGGTACGGGTAGCCTGGAGGAATATCTGTTAAAGAATAAAAGCAACAGTGTCAGTGATTGAAGACAAGTTTTTTGTTTGTTTTTTACACTAGAGTTTGTTTCATCAACTAATATTCCATCATAATTTTTCAAGGTCTGGCACAATAACAAACGTTGAAGTTTGATACATTGAGGCAGGGAAATACAACACTGAAACCAACTTGAAAATGGAAATCTCTGTAATCCTTTGTTCTAAAAGTACATCTTAACAGAATTTACTTCAGTAAAATTGTTCAAACGTTACAAAAATATATTCTTTATTTGTCATATATTGAATAAGTCGACATACTAATTATTGTGACTGGCCTAAGGTTTTCTATTTATTTGACAGTAAATATGATGACAAAGCTAGTGCTAATGTTCAACTCCTGTCACTGGGCCTTTCTGCACTTCATTACAAAAAGATTTACAGTATAACATATTACACTAAGTCACACACTAACATACATCACTGCCTTTCTCACCCTCCCAAACTACGCTTTGGTTTGTTTTTAGCTGGTACCCAGGCCGGGAGGTGAACGTTTTCAACCTGGAAAAGTCTTAAATTCAGTTTGTAATAACTCTTGTAAGAAGCCCAGAAGAGTCTTGTGAGTGTCAGCTGAGGCAGATCAATTCTCACCCGTGTACATGCTTGGATACGGAGGATGGTGGGGTTTTTGGGCGTTCCTCTGCCCCTCTCTCTTGCCCAGCTCTCCATCCTCAGCCGCCTCCCGCTTGGGCCGGCGTGGGGATGATGGCGGCGGGGACGCAGACCGTGGGGAGGACGGGTGGGCCAGAGGCGTGGGTGGGTGGGACAGCGCTCTCTGCACCGCCTCCTCCGACTTGAGGCTGGTCACGGGAGAGGGCGTGGGGGGCAGCGGGGTGAGGGAGGACGAGGGCGGCGAGCGGGGCGGGGGAGCGGGTTTGCGGGGTGAGGCGAGGCCGAGGGGGACGGAGATGACAGCGAAGGGGGCTGCGATTTAGGGTCGATGTTGTGCCGCTTGTCTGGTTTGTCTTCTACCTCTGAACGGTGTTCGCTGGCTTTTAAGCGCTCCTGAGAGAGAGGCACAGAGGGTCACATGAGCAGGAAGCAGGTACCAGTGTCTACTAACTAGACTTTAATGTCAGAGAGCCTACCTGGAGCTATTTAAAGCACATATATGAGGCACTGCAGTACTTCATTAGCATACAACTGCAGTCTGTTCTAGTTGGTATAAGGCTAAATAGAGGTTGCCCTTCATTATATAGTTTGAAAATTTGTACAATGAACTTTTGGACCAATGAGTCCTCATGGGGGGCAGCTGACTTTGCTGTAATATCACCCCCTGATGGTCAGGGGCGACTCAAAAAGACACTTTGTAAACTGCGTTTTTATGAAGACTTTGACCTCGTTTTGGATTGCTTATAAGCCTGGCTCTGAAGAGTTTCTCTTTTTCTAAAAATTGCTATGACCCATGTGACAACGCTGGGCTAGGTGTCATATTTTCAACCACACTGGTTTGTGTACATCAGCAATGAAAAGTGAAGCCTAAATCTCTGACTGACAGGCTCTGGAGCTCTGTGGAGGCTCGGTCCACCCGCCCCGGGAGGGAGGGCTTCACGCCTTTTTGCCCTTTTAAAAGAATAGGCTTCATAGGAGGAGACTGAGCACCCATGTTAATTTCACAGACCACTCGGGATCATTACTATAAATGGAACACCTATTATCTCTTCTATCTTAGCTACGATTCAATCTTCGACCCATCGCACTGTACTAACTCACGATTTTACCGTCCCAACGTCTCGCAATGAGACAACTATAAATCTTATGGAGATGAAAATCATTCCGGGTACACTGGGGCTTAAGTGTATTTAAGAAAGGAAGAGTTTGTTTGAGTACCATTGGGGAAAAAAGTTTTGAGTCATCATACTAAAGGGAATAAAAATATCAAGTATGTAGTGAGATGACCATGAACAACGTATTAAAAAAACATGCACTTTTGGCTAGTGACAACACTAACTCACAAATACAGTTTGTAAAGGAGTGGGCAGTGAGCTAAAAGCAATTGTCAAGCCCCACCTTTACAGTAACAAAAAATATATTTCTAAATGCTTCTGCTAAAAATACATTAGAAAGGTGCGAGAAAAAGAGAAAATATCCCAAATATTTGTAGCTACTCGTGCACAACACTAATATCTTCAGTAACGCTGCTAGGCAACATGGTTATTTGACGTAGAACAAGAGCACTAAATGCAGTGCTGCTGCTTTACATGAGAATAATGGCCTGGTCCACCTGTGTCGCTTCCAACCAAAGGCTATTAAAGCCCACCTGTGACACTGACTGCTATGAATAATTAGGTCATTAACAGGAAACTACTTTATTTGTGGGAAGGCACAATGCTGCTCATGAAACACAATCTTTTGACTTTCATACTGGTTAAATAAAAGATGGGTCATTTTAACGTGAAAGGTCGTGACATCTAAATAAAGGCTTGGTAGTGACGGCTGCAAAGAAAAGTGGAGGCGTCCAACTCTATTGGTAGGATAATACAGACCAGCAAACAGCACTTACGACGAGCTGCACGTTCCTCTGTAGCTCCAGGACTTGTGCGGTGTGTTGCTGGATCATGAGCAGCTCCTGTTGTCGCAGCATCTGTTGCTGTGAGAGGAGCTGGAGTTGGGCTGCGTGCTGGAGGGAGCTGCCTGTACCGTACACACTCGACCACACCGGGGCTCCCCGCTCCAACACCTCACCGCCCCCTACGCACACAGCATGGGAATGTTCATACCACCTCTCGATTAAGTCTGGTTTTAATATGCAGCGTTGTGATAGATGTGCTGTATTGTCTATGGGATCATATCAGATTTGTTGTCATGGATTTGTATTGTAAAGTCAGTTCTATTTTTAAGCAACACAGTGAAAAGTAAGATGTTTACATGCTCACTTTTACACATTTAGCACTTATTGATAGTTATTGAGAATATTGTAAGCCATTCTGTGAAGGCGTTTTAAAAGAATGAACTGAAATGGATTTAGAACAAGACTGCTTTATAAAAACAGAAATACGCTTCCCTAATGAGGGTCATTTCAGCATTGGTAACTACGCAAGAGTCGTCTTCTAAACCTGTCAGCTGCTTCAATAACGGCTTGTGCGTAATAAATCTTTGGTCTAATAACGCCATATGGAGCCGGAGAGATCGTGCTCATACTGGCTTTTTTGCCGCTGTTCCAAAACATCTGTCGTGGAACCGATAACAATAATAAACTGCACTTAAAAAGCGTTTATGCACAATCGCACAACAACTTCAAACACCAAATGACAGTCGTACCGTAGTGCGGCAGGTGCTCAGTGGGAATGACTAGCAGTTGTCCAGACTGGGGGTCCCTGGCGAACTGGTATGGAGGGGGTATGGAGCCGGCCAGAGAGGGAGGGTAGCCTGGAGGGAGGGTTTGGTGAAGGGACGAAGGGCCGAGGCCTGAGGGGGAAAAAATATCAAAAACAACATGCTAGATAAGATACTTTGTCGTTATAAGTTATACAAATAGCTCAAACCCTGTATTTGTTTATTTGTCTAGACAAATACAGCCTCAGGGAGCCGTGAGTGGATGTATGTTGGTGTTTATCCAAGTCTGGTTCAAAGAAGACTCGCATGACAAAGTGAGAGAATGTGCCTTGTTGTTATTTTTGGACCGGGCGTGCTGGACCAGAGGGACCGGAATGTCCTGCAAAGTTTGGGAATGTCTACGGCAGCGCAAACCAACGAACAAACCCGACACAGTGCTTTTATACGTGGCCAATCAGAAGGCTCCCCACAGTTAGAGATTCACATGGTAGATTTAAGATTAGCACACACACAAAAAAATCCACGTACTGTAAGGGGAACTGGAAAGCCACACTGGGGGTGCCCCGGAGCGAGGCATCCAGGGGTGAGAGGTTAACGTTGAGGGGTCGGGCGGCCAGCGTCCTGCCCCTGACAGAGCGGCTCCCCCCGTCACCATGAGGTTGGGATTCAGAAGAGTAGGCGTCATCATATTGGGGTTGAGGCTGCCGGACAGAGGAGTCGGGTGCATCTGGGTGAACTCAGCCAGCTCTTTGGACTCTCTAAATGTCAGGGCAGAAGAGAGATCATTTAGTTCCAGAAAGCAGAAGGAATGACCCGAGTCCACGCACATCACCTTAATCTACAAGTTAAACATTACTGTCCAAATGTATTGCTGTACAAAGCTCTATAGATGGAGCTTTCCCTCTTAATGAGCAAAGGATTCCTGTATTTGCGTCATATTTTTTTGTTTGTACCGTCTGTGAAGCGTCGGAGTATCTTGAAAAGCGCTACACAAGTGTTAGGTGTTATTATAAATATACTCAACACACTGGTCATTCACTTTTCCCCTCATCTGAATATGACCTCTCGAGATGCAACGTTTTTTGTGCGCAGTTGTGTGGAAAGCCAACCTGAGCACTTTCTCCTGCTCACGCTCCAACCTGCTCCCCAGCAGCCTGTCATCTCGGTGTCGAGGGTGCTCCTCCCCTCGCTCTTCATCTGTCCACGTCACAAAGGTGGATGAAAACAAGTCAGGAGTTAGTTAGTGCCATCAGATAGCATCTCTATATAAAGAGAAGAAAATGCTATTTGTGGATTTGTGCTGAAAAGCCTGTAAAGCTGTCACAGCAGAAAGAGACAGGAAGAATGCTTAATGACAGTGGCTGTATAACGTGGTCATATGTCATAACGAGAAGGAAGTGGCTAAAAATACAATGTTAGACCAGAGCCTGGACTGTAGTGAGTATTTTATAGTGAAATATTCAGTGCAAGAGAGACAGCTCTCACTCAGGGTGTCGGCTCATATCACTTATTAGTCTAGTTCCCCAGAGATGTGCCAACACACCACCACTATGCGCACAGACCAGAAACCCGTCCAGCAGCAGCATACTAGAGAGCCGGCGGCAAAAGACAGATTTATGGAAAAAGGGAATGGCACTCAAGCAGACACTGCTCTTCACGCAGTGAAGCAATCCAGAATAAACATGAGATCTCCTCCTCGCTCCTCTACTAACCCTCCTCTAGCTCATCACGTCTGACTGGAGGTCCCCGAGCAGCGGAGATGGAGAGAAAGGTTTAATACAAGTGTGCTGAACCCTTCAGTGCTGTCCTGGTGCAGCTGCACAGGGACAAGAGACTAACAATCCTGACATGCTTCCCAGCAAAGGTTTCAAGGCCGTTACCAAGGTTACAGAAAGTCTGTCCCACATGCCATCCTCCCGCTTCACAACACCACACGCCTCCATCTCTCCATGCCTCCACCGCTGGTCCTAATCTCACCCTTCAGCTGACAGATTTCGTGCTATAACGCACACTTCACACTTATCACATTGATCTGTCCATTTGTCCCAATAGCACACCCCTCTTCCTCCAGACTTTCATCATCATCACCATCATCTCAAGCATCCTTCCCTTTCATTTTGGTCTCTGCACATCCTGTTCAGAGCGCAGAGCATGAGAATGAGGCTTTAAAGCAGCCACTCTTCAGCGACTAGATGAATAAACACAGTCTGAATGTGTGCAAAGAGCAGAGAAAATAATATTTTCAGACACTGCTAAGTCAGTCTGAGTGTGGGGTTCATTGCTAGGCACACCTATGTCTTTGTAACAGAAAAGTTGTTTGTAGCTGTAGCTCCACTCTGTAATGACATGTTGAATGGAAGGGGAGTGTAGGGGCCCGGGGGCAGCAGAGGGAGCTAAAAACAGAGTGGAGCCAAAGAAGGGGGCCTGAGGTGGGACAGGGAGGAGTGGCCCTATAGAAGACCCCTCAGAGAGGCGGGGTGGGCGGTGGTAGGATACATTCAATCAGATGAAAGGAGGCTGAACTGTGAAGAACAGAAAGAGACGTCTGAAAGGAAACAGAAACAAGGAGCAGCACAGAGCTCTACTGTCGCTGTGTGACCTTGAACCAAACCTGAAACTATATCACAGCGACCACCAATATACCAAAAGCCCCACAGACAATTAGTTATTCATAGAAAAACTAGTTTCAACTATTCCAGTCACGTTATGCATGAACACCTCAAAGTCAAACAGTGCTGAGAAAATAAGACTTTGATCTGAAGAAAATGAATCCTCCATTATTCATGGAAACCAATATGAGGATTCATTTGCCTCTTGGTTCATGTCAGTCTGTAGACTATAAAAAACAAACACATGTAAAAGAAGCCACCACATACAGAACAGAGTTGAAGACATGCAACATAAAAATGATTAGAAATAATACCCAGATCACAGTGAAGTGACGAGTGTTTTCTACTAAACCTAATTCATTACCTTTGACGCCCGTCAGGAAGGTTCTGGGAGGATCAGTCGTCCCACTGCTCCGTTTACTGTCTCTCTGCCGGGCCACGGCCACAGCGATGCCCACGGGTGGGTGTCGCACCTCCCCTTCCCCCTCCCGACCAAACGAGCGCGCGCTGTCCGGCCGCTCCTGCTCTCTTTTGAGCTGTGGAGGCCCCCGCAGTGGCCCTGTACTGGTTGGGCCCCCTAACAGCCTGTCCCGCTCACGTTCCCTCTCTCTGTCCCGTTCTCGCTCCTCCGCGGCGATGCTCCCCAGCCCCCGAAGGGCCCTCTGCCATCTGCTGCCAGCCTGGAGGAGCCCCCACCTTCAGCGCTGAAATTGCCACTGTATTTAATGAGGCTCTGCATGGCTGACACCTCAGTCGGATCCCCTCCCCGCTCTCCGCCGCCGGACGTCCCACGAGCGGCGCCCCCGTCCTGTACAGCGTGGAGTGGTCCAGGTAGCGCCGCTGACTGTTCTCCTCACTGGGCGTGTGAGGGGAGTGGCTGTGGCTGGAGTTGACTCTGGGCCTGTGTGCGGCGTGGGGGGAAGCCGGGGGCTGGCTGTGGGGGGACGAAAGTGCGTGTCCGTGCTGGGCCGCGAGCGCAGCCATGTGACTGGTGGCATAGTTCGCCATTGGGCTGATTGTGTTCCATTTCGAATCGACGGCGGCCCGCTCCAAGGCCAGACGGGGCGAGTGTTTAGGATGGTCCCTGGCTTCGGGGCTGAACCGTGATAGGCTCGAGTTGTCCGGTCCCTTTTTGGAACTGTTCGAACAGATGATCGAGCCCTCCTCTCTGTGATTGCTTGTGTCGCTACACTGGGAGAGGCGCGGGTGCTCCGCTGGGCCCCTCTCCTGTTCTCTGTGCCTGTCGCTGTGTTTATTGTCCCGGGCTTGAGAGGCGATTTGGATAGGCCCGACCCGTTCGTCGTACACCTCCACAGAAGGCACATATGTCGGTGCACTAATCCGCTGCTCCCTCATAGACTCCCGGGACGTTAAGGGTGGGGGGGGCCGTAGGACGCGTGAATGGTCCCCGCCGGGGCAGGGGCCGCCTCGTTCCTCCGCTGTCTCTCGGAACTGTTCGAGTAATGGCTGTCCGTTTCTGCCCCATGCAGTCTGTGTGATGAACCGGCGGGCCGCGGGGGGACGGTCTTGACCTGCTGTCCCCGAAAGCTTATGATGGCCAGGGTGAGAGTGGAGCGTCCAGCCGTCTCTCTCCGCGTCCCTCTCTCGGTCGCGCTCGCTGCTCCGGGCCCTGCGCTCCTCCTCCCCCCTGCCGTCCTGGGTCAGGTCCACTACACTGTGCGGCCGGGGATCGTCTCTTAACCGGTCCCGGTCCCTCTCTCGGTCTCTGTCCCCTCTGTAAGGCTTGTCTCTGTTGTCCCGGGACGTCCTCTGTGGCGGGGTGGAGCTGGAGGGGACGGTGGTGGGCGGAGGAGCAGGAGGGTGAAGCGTGCCCAGTGAAGCGGGCAGGTAAAATCCCTCTAAACACAGACGAGAGAATAACAGATTAAAAACAAGCAGAAAGGTGATTTCGTATGCAACACTAGAGCCATCCCTGTAAAGCATTTCAACTAACAATGAACTAAGGCTATCTACTTGGTTCCAGTAGGGGGCGGTATAAAAAAAAAATCCAGTGCAAGTCCTGCAAGTTTGCGTTTTAACCGGATGAGCCGGGGAAGCTGAAAAGTCCACTCCCCAACCATCCTGTAACTACAGCCTGACACAGAAAGCCACCCAAGCACATGTCCCATTTATCTTCACGTTTCGAGCAGGAGTTTTCCCTTTAAGCAGCAGCTGTAATTGAGACACGCCATTATTTACCTTAGAGCACACGGTCAGACCTGTAGAGCCTCACGTGCAGCTGGAAATACTTGGATTTTTACATCGTTTCATGCTTTGTTTCTCATCATTTCGTCGTTACTGAATCGTAAATCAGACTTTTACGCTCAAACAGTTTCTCAGTAACTCGCAGCACTCGAGCAGCATTTTTTTTTTTACTCTATTTTGAGTAATTATTTTGTCCGCTACTTATTTCATGGGAAAGTTAACCTCTTGACCCCCGCCTTAAAAGGAAGAGGCCACTGTTTTTAAATACTGAGATATGTTCTTACCTTAGACGAGTTGATGCGTAGCTGTCTGGTCTTTATGCGTGCGCTCAGTCACGCGAACAGAGCATGGACGGTGTTAGCATTTAGCCCCCCTACCTCTCCTTTATGGCTCCAAAATTTGAGTGAAGTTAGAAACGACCAAGCTCTTCCACGTTTCCCCATGTTTAAATACGGTTACGTGAAGAGTTACACAATCCAAGTACAGTTACACATAATCAAAACATGTCGATTTTCTAAGCGGATAAAAAGGGAACTATATTGTAAGGCGTAATAACACCGTAGGAGTACTAAGACGTCAAAGTGCTCCTAAGGTGTCATTTTATCCGCTTAGAAAATCGACATGTTTTAATTTTGCGTGACTAGACTTGGATCGTGTAACTCGTCACGTAACCGTATTTAAATATGGGAAACGTGGAAGAGCTTGGTCGTTTCTAACTTCACCCGTTTGGAGCCATAGAGGACAGGCTAAATGCCAACGTCCTCTGTGCTCTGTTTGCATGACTGAGCGCACGCATAAAGACCAGACAGCTACGCATCAACTCGTCTAAGCTAAGGTAAGAACATATCTCAGTATTTAAAAACGGTGGCCTGTTCCTTTAACCAAGAACACTTTCTCCAGTTAGGCTTTACCCAAATCTAAAAGCTCCCTGCCTTTAGAGCTTACAACCTATAGGCCAGTGTAACAGCTCATCTGAAAGCCAAAACCTACGAAACTGAACTAACGTTTTTGTCGCTGCTTTTTTGTCACATTTTTGTCGCTCTTTCGTGGTTGTCTAGTTGATTTTATTGTTGCTTTTTCATCTCTCTTTAGTCGTGCGTTTCTGTCACTTTGAACTTTGAACTATTGAACCATGAACCTACAATACTGACGATAAGGAAAATAAATATATCAAACTTACAACCTCATCTTACTAGCTTTAGTTACACTTTTTCAAAATGACACAGCAAAAAGCATTTAATAACACCAAACTTTGTGACACAAGGTCCCAATAAAAACACACAAAAATGTAATTACAACCTAATTCAGGAAGGGGAAACGACCGCTCTCAAGCAAATCATAAAAAGTAAATCTTCAGGCCGGAACCTGTCAGCCCTGAGTACCTATTCTGGGCTGGAGCACTGACCCAATTCAACACAACACTAAAATAGTAAAACATACAACCCACTTCCACTGAGGTGTCACAGGACGAGCTCTAAAACTGAGCTGCCCGTCGGTGTGAATTCTGCTCCGTGTTTGGGACTGACCTTTGTGGGAGTCATAGAGCGGGTGCTGGGAGAGCGACGGCGGGTCCAGATGCCCCAGGGACAGGTACGGGCTGGAGTAGAGGCTGCTCGGGAGAGGAGGGTAGCCTGGACAAACACAGAACGGGCCCAGAATGTCAGGGAAGTGATTAAAGAGGAAGTGATTGAGCATTAGAGATCGTTCTGTGGTTTTGGGAGCTTCTGATCTCTTATGTACCATAATATTCTATTAAAGGAAAATACTCTTTAGAATGTTTCCCCCTTTCTGTACTCTAAACTTGTAGCCCATCACATGACACCGAGACGCTAAACTTGAGCGCATGTAAAGACACTTGTTTAAAGCGCCGTGGGAGCAAAGATCAGTGACCTTGTGCCGCCTAAAACAACTCATTTTGTCCCCAGGGTCAGCTGGCCGAGCCAATCTGCCCTTCAGCCAGCTGCTGCTCTCGGAGACCACCTCTTAATATAGACCTCGTCGCTCCTAATGCTATGGATATTTGTGTTACGCCTGAGCTGGCTGAAACTGTGTCACTGACTGCGGATAAGTAATAAGTAGTAGTGTAGTGCTCCAGGGTGGTGCCCAAACATGCCTTGCAGGAACCGGAGATGGGTGTCGGGGTGTCAGCGAGTGGGGAACAGCATTAGCAGACAGAAATACAAGCGGCGTGATGTGAGGCACGCTGGAAATGTCTCTCGTAAAGCTTCTTTTAACAACAATGTGAGCCCGCCTTGATCTCCAGCAGCTCCGAAGTGAAGATTCCCAGCGCTGCTACGGTATATCCCACACTGAGCTCCCCAGTCTGCCTCTCCGCTTCTGCCTGGAAACCGCTCCAGCGCTGAGTAACTTTAGCTGCTGTTAAAGCCGGCCACCAGGCTGCGAAGGATTCATTTCATATCAGCGAGTCGAGTCTACGGCTTCTCTGACCACCCAGGGATTTAGCGGCTACAACCAGAATCAAAGCTTACTTATGCCAGACTGAACTGTCAGAGATTTGGTCTATTTCCAAAAGTCCAGAGAACTGGGAGATGTGCTGTTGTGCTGTAAAGATCAGTGTTTACGCACTGAAGACGACGTAATGTTAAACCAATGAGGAATTTAAAATAGTAAAATACTCAGTGTTCACACTTAAGGATCCTAATGCAATAATAAGTTTGACATATTTATCAGTCGGGACCCAGCAGTAGAGTTGTAACCCTAACCTTTTCTGACCGGATGCTAGGTTTAGATGCATTGCCACTCTGTGAGGAGATAACACAGAAATTTACGACGTGAAGCCGGCCAAAAACACCAACGTAAAACTTGTGAGTTGACAAGAAACATTCCAGGCATGTGTTTAATCAGGAGAAATTCCCCCACCAAACCTTGAAGCAAAGACTCAAACAATTTTACTTAAAATAAGTGTATAGTTTATTTATATAGTGTCATTTAAAATGAATGAAACGGTTAATTGATAATAGTTTGTTAAAGGGACCAATTAATTAATTAATGAAATTGAAATGAATGTGCATCCCAAGTGATTCTCACTAAAACGTTCCCCTACAGTTTAAAATATATGCTCAGTTTTTTTTTTCAAATAACTTTTACATTTTTGATCCAATCTCAGCATTGCATCCTGCTTTCAACTTTTGAGCCTCTAACTTGTAACATCCAGCTGCCTGTCATGAACAAACCGAGGGTCGATAACGTCACCGACCAGAACCAGGAGCCACATCGGCTCGAACCGCCCAGTCAGTGTTTAAACTCCCACTCGATCTTTAGATCTTTGAGTGTTTCGACTGACTCTGATTTAATTTATTCATATCAAAATAATTATTCCGCTAATTTATTATTAGTTAGACCTGTATATTTCAATATTCCAAAACCAACTGTTTATTAATTTTAAATGTTAATTAAAACATTTCGTCATGTATGTTTTTGATGATTAAAATGTGACTAAAACTAAATTAAAAGTAGTTTGAGACGAAACTATGACTAAAATGCCAATTATGATGAATTGAATTGATGACTGAATTCATTTTAGATTTAATTAACTAGGCTAAAATTAAAGACAATCCTTCGACTAAATCTCGACTAAAACTAAACTAAAATATCTTAACACATGTTAAATTATCACAGTTTGAAGTCAAATGTGGAATATTTTGCCCCAAATTGATCAAATCAAACAATTAGCAGAATTCGTTTTTGGTGAATGAATGATCGTCAGGGGGGCTCATCATATTCATGACAAGGTTTAAGTATCATCCCAATACCGGGCAGTAACTTTGGCAAATAAAAAGCCAAAGTCATACTCAATCTGATTGGCTGGTTTTAGAGAGCACCAAATTAGATTTGTGACTGAAAGGCTGTGATACCATCCCCTTTAAATTAACCTAAAAGGAATCTATTGGCTGTTCTACCATCACACGAGAGAGGTGCTACTATCTGACCCTCCGCTTCTTACAGATAAGGACTTGCTCAAGGACACAAGGGAAAAGAGGCACGATTCTATCACTCACACACAGCAAAGAAGTTACAATTATAAAACTAACAAACAATTTGTGAAAGTTTAAAGTTTGTTATTGCACAAAGAAGTCTGGCTGCGAGACAAGGAGGACAGAGATTAGCCTGGATAGAAACATTTGGAAAAGTGGGCCAGAAGGAGAGACAAGCGGAGAAAAAAACAGGCAGCAAGGTCAAAAAGAAAGAACAAGAGAAGAAGATGGATTACATCGAGCTGGACAGGCAAAACTATGGAAACAGTAGAGGACAGGAGGAGTGCGCGGAACACAAGTAGGACAGAGGTAGCGGCGCACAGACAGAACTGGAGCAGGATCCCACCGGTGTAAGCAATGAGGAACACAAGAGGAACAAGCCTCCTGGGCGCCGCGCAGCACGACAGGAGCCGACCGCAAGATATGTCATTAAAGTATGATGTCACTTTGCGCCTTTGAATTATGCACCGGGGAGCAGAGGACTGAAGGGGAACTGTGTAGAGGTATAGGGACAGGGTAAGATTAAGAAAGTAGCAGTTCACAATATTTAACATGCAGATAATAAGATAATCAGCAACGGTCTTGGTCACGGCAACTCAATCTTCCATAAATCAACACATGAAGTTGTTCTAAAGCATCTAAAACAAATTCACACCAAATGAACTCATCCTTTACGTTAAGCTGAAACTAACTTCTGCTGGAAGAGTTTTGGTAAGATTGCACAAAAATGATTCTCAGATTTATTCACATGTGTTCACCTTTTTAGGAAAGGTGTATGTACAAGTGCTTGTCATATTAGAATATCATGAAAAAGTGCATTCACTTCTGTTATTCAACTTAAACTGTGAAACTAATGATTATGATGATTAATTACATGCAAAGTGAGATATGTCAAGCCTTTATTTGTTATAATTTTGATGATTATGGCTCAGCTTGTAAAAACTCCAAATTAAAAATCTCAGAAAATTAGAATATTTTGAAAATCAACTGTAAGCCATAATCTTTAAATGTATAACAAATAAAGGCTTGACATATGTCACTTTGCATGTAATGAGTCTATATCATATGTTAGTTTCACATTTTAAGTTGAATTACAGAAATAAATGAACTTTTTCATGATATTCTAATTATATGACGAGCACCTGTATATGAATAGTGGCGACATATAGGCTAGTTTGTAGATTTCATGAACAGAAGAAAACTGTCATGACTATGGGCTGTTGCTTGTTTATGAAGTAAAACTTTTACCCATAAATTCTCCAAAATAAACAAATATAAAGAGTTAGAAAGAATAATGGACCATAATTAACCAAGTGGTAAGTAAGTATGACAAACTATTAATCTGAATCTTTGAGCTATGAAAACATTTCACTGTATTTTCAAGTGTTCAGAGTTCTGCTTCATCACTTTGAGTCTCGCTATGATCAGTAGTCACAGTTGATTATCATCCATTATGTTTTTTAATGACAGAGCCCTGGGTTAAATGAATGGGAATTTTACTTCTAGACACTGAGGTGGGCCGCCACTGTTGCCTTCCAATGACGGCATAAAACCACTTTCATTCACTTAGTCCATAATGAGCTCCACAACTTGAAACGCCTCTACATCTGTCAGGCCTAAACAAAGACAGTGAGCTCACCTTCATGTGCATGCGACGCCCACAGCTGGGCCATCTGAAGGCTGCTGGGATTGGCCGCTCTGTACCCTGGATCAGAGGTCAAGTGGGAGGGGCCAGGGTAACCGGACAAGTAGGGACTGGAGCTTGCTGGGAAGGCATCGCCTGTGAGGGGAAAAAAGAAGGACAAGCGTCAGTCTATCACCTAGAACAGTTCACCAGGGGTACGGGGACGCCTGGGGGTACTTGAGCACATAGCAGTACTTGGAATTATTTCAGATTAAAAATGAATAAATAGTGAAACCGAGCTGTATTTCAATATTATTTTCAACAGTGTTTTTTATTAGCTTTACACTAATAGCGAAAAATCTGAGCATAGTTGACAGGATAATCGTGTATAAATGAACAACACCAGGGGTAAAAAATAAAGGTCGTGAACCGCTGACCTAGAACATGATTATGTGATTGTTGATGAAAATAACGTAAGGTGTCCTCGTTAACTATTAAGGTGGTAGTAATAAGCATTAGTAATTAATAGGCCATTAATAATATGCTTGTCTCAACGTTTGTCGATTTCAATAATCGTCTTTGGTCTTAATAATCATCATTTTTACAACTAATTCTTGAACAGTCAAAGCACATCGTTTTGGAGTTTGAATGAGAACAATGGAAGATTTTTGTACCATAAATGATACTGAGGGGAAAAAAAAATTTTTTTTGCTTGATCTGAGGTTTATATAAAAGATTTGTCTTGTCTCATGTTCTTGAATCAGCTATAATGAATTTGTTTTGTAATGAAAAAATCAATGTAATTGAAAATCGAGATTGTTCAATATGAAACAAATAATTTTTTTGCCATATCGCCCAACCCTAACAAAAGATTACTAATGCTTATTAATACTTAATGAACACACCTTAATATAAAGCTTCAGCCTATGCCTTTTTGGTCAGTTTGTATAAGTTATGTTGATGAAGAAGTATACTTAATTGAATGTAAATAATTGTTCATACTTTTGACCAAATAAAACTAACTAAAGGGATACCAAGAAGCTTTGTCAACAATTTACGATCTTCTAGTGACACAATAATCAAGTAGTGAGGTTTACCTTGCAGTTAACCATATTTATACGTCCAAAAATATATTATAGTGTTTTAGTGCTACACGCCATACAATAGAGGCTTCTGAGTGGAGAGAAGCTTTTTACAATAAAAATGAGTGGCAAGATAAAAAGGTAAATCGATCGATATTTCGCCGGGCGCTAGAAGATCATTATTCTCTGATGAAGCCTCTTAGGTGAGAGGTGCAAAATAAATGTGAAAGATGTGCAAAATGACAATATTGACAAGAGACTAAAGCAAAAGCTACATAATCGCTGATGTGTGGTGTACAACGTGACGTTTCTGCAATCATCTAAACATGCAGTTTTTTATTGCTTTGACAGCAAATAGCTTGCGTTGCTATTACAAAAATATTGAACTATCCATTTCCATCAATATCCCCCACCCATACCGGCAGTCACCGTGGTAACCGCACAGACCAGGCCTGATAAACGGCCGGGGCGGTCAGCGCACACTGTACACGCTGTCATTCACCCCGCTGAGTGCGTGCGATCGATATGTGCTGATGTCCCTGTGCTGAGGAAGTCTGTAGTAATCACATTATTACTGAGCCACCCAGCGCTGCGCCTCGGCCCGACCACAAATTCACTGACTGCACTCCGTAAAAAAAAAAAGAAGAAGAAAAAAAAGCAGCCAGTTAATGCAACCACAAAAACTTCAAAAAACACAATCGTCACAGCGGGAGCTCAACCGCGCGGGGTCACGAGGGGAAGTGACTAGTCGACAGGGGTTTTAGAGGAAGTGGCTCGGCCTGTGGGGAAGTGGTCCTTTATTCACCAAGTCGAGATGAAAATAATGTTTGATTTAAGGCTACCGCTGATTAATTAATGTCTCGACCCTTTCTTCTCATTCTGCGGCGGCCAGACGGATCGTATGGAGAGGAGGAATCCAGTCAATGATTCCAGATGAAATATTTGCCCAGGTCAACAGTGATATTTCAGATCAATATTTCCAGAGACCGTGCCACTGCGGAGGAGCAAACTCGACTGTAAATCAAGGAGTAGCTACGGGTGGAGCGGAGCCGGGCGCTTGGTAGAAATAGAAATTTAAACATTAGTTGCACAAGACAAATATTATATCTGACAAATAGAGGCTGGCAAAGGACAGCCAAGCGCAACTGTTTAAATATAGATAGAGACGGAATCGCACACGTTTCTTTATTCACGGCTTCAAGCTGACACCCCCCTCACCCCCCCTCGCTCACCTGTTTGGGATGTTTCACAACCAATTACAGCACACCAAAAGTAAACTTAGCTTACACATTTACACATTTTTGTAAGTGTTCTCTGGGTAATGAGGCTGCACGGTTTAGACAAATATGTAATTGCAAGTACAGTGTAAAAATGAAAGTGATAGTCTGGAAGTCTAAATGTATTCCAGATTTTATAAAATGTGCAAAATCTACCACCTGGTCTTGCATTTTGATGTAAAGTAAGTAGGGCTGGGCGATATATCGATATTTAAGATATATCGATATATTTTTAAATGAGATATGGAATTAGACCATATCGCGTATATCGGGATATTTGAAAATCAGATAAGTTATTTAAATTAACCAAAAAGAAACGGCTAATCTCAAGCTGATAAAAAAAAAAAAAAGTTTATCTTAAACTGAGCACTTTATTTTATTATCTCTTATATAAAATCATATATATAAATGCTTCCCTCAGAAAAAGATTTACCTATTTTATTGTATAGGCTATTTTTATCCAAGAATTTTTGTATTTAATATGCACCTTACGGCGCTTTGTGTTACGTTTACATTTTATAGTGAGTTTTCAATAAAACTACTCTTATTTGGCTTTGACTTAACATTTCATTTCACAGCTCTCACTTTGCAGGATATATAAATATCGGGATATATCGTATATATCGATAATCAACCTAAATATATCGGGATATGACTTTTGGTCCACATCGCCCAGCCCTAAAAGTAAGTAATAATATATACATAATTTTTTTTGTTAGTCCCTCCTTCCCGGATCTCAGCAACTAATCAGTCTAGTATCCTCCCGCGTTGACCAATGAGACGAGCTTTTCCTGGACCCTGTCAGGTCCAATCAGGAGGGAGGGGGAGGGGCTTGATCATTGACTTTTGAAAATGCGGTTCCTGCTCGCCTCATTTTGCAAACTAAGACTGGCTTTCTGGTTAAAGAGGGGAGGGAATTTGATTGTTTACTTTAAATTTTTTCTATCTTTTCTCACTTTGCAAACTTACAGACTATCACTTTAAGATTCAGCTCACAGCGTACATTTCAACCATGTACATGAGCATTAAAATTGGACAGATCACACAAGTAACCCGTTTTATGCCTGATGAGACCCCAAGGAGACAGGGTATCCTACTATGTCACTGATGATTTCAAATTTGCATACAATCGCTTTATAAAAAATACATATATTTCATTGTATCTATTGATTTGATTGAACCCACCCGCTCTGCGCAATCTGATCACTCATAAACGTTGAACCGCTGCCACTTTTCCGAACCGAAGCCAACAAGAGCTAAACAGAGCGGATTTCAATGTTATGGACCCCACCCCTTCTACACTCGTCCCATAGATGTGGACACAGCACACAACCATTACCTTGATAAAACTAACCATGTGTGTAGGGGAAAGGTGGCGTCTACATATGGGCCAAAGGGGGAAGGGAAGGAAGGGACGGCTGGCTTTCTCTGCGTGTCCTGGGGGAATCAGAGGGATGCCGTGTGCCCCCTTTCCAGCGTCTAAATCAGGGAATTGTAAATCAGCAGCACAATGCGGCTTTTCTGATTAATCATAAACGCAGCTCTAAGGCTTATTCCCCCCACCCCCTTTTGTTTCTTAAAATACTGCGAGTAGGAGGCCTCTTCACACTGCAGCGGTCCGTCAGCTCTCGGTAGAACAGCGATGTGGCCGGGACGCACGTGTGTGAGCGCTAACATGTGCAAACAGTTCAGAGTGTGGGTTTGCAGCCAGTGCCCTTTGAGTCAGACGCACCGCGGGAGCTGCGCAAACACAAAGTACACTTCCCCGAGTACACACACGTGGTGCCACAACACAGCAAAGTACTCCAACACTATTCTCCAGTTTGTGTGGAGAGACAACGCTGATCTGACTTATGTCCAAATATCATTTTATGTTGTGTAACAATACTTCTTTTATTAATTCCGTAAGATGTGTACAAAGCAAATCATCTTGAAAAAAAGGCTCCCGCACACCGTCTCACTCTTTTACTTGGCTTTTATTGCAGCAACGTTTCGGTCACTCTGACCTTAAACAAAACTAGTTTGATGAAGGTCAGAGTGACCGAAACGTTGCTGCAATAAAAGCCAAGTAAAAGAGTGAGACGGTGTGCGGGAGCCTTTTTTTCAAGTTAAGTATTCTATCTTCTACGCACCTGTTGCCTACTCAGGTGTGCAGCACTTTACAAAGCAAATCAAGAAAATTCAGAGCCATTTTGTCCATTTTATATTTATTTTATTCATATTTTACTGCAATGCCTCAATGAGCTGTGGTAAAACAAACTTTTTGCTTACTATCAATACAATCTGATAGTCTAAAAATCTGTTTTAGTGGCAAGTAATATTTATACAATGAGTATGATTTTAAGTATTATCAGTAGGTCTTTACTGAAATCTAGTCAAAAACATGTTTACAAACTAGTTCAAAGCATAGCCTCGAGGAATATCCAAAAATGCAAATAATGTCCTGATGTGTTTTCTGAAAAGCCTCAATTTGCATATGTACAGTGAATTTGCAGGGCTGCTTTGATGGAGCAGCGTCAACACAAACATTTAAAACACACTGCAGGGCAATGGTCGCTCGCGGCCGTCAACTTCCATGAACAAAGCATAACGTTTTTAGAACAGCATTGTGTGCTGTATGTTTGTACTCTTCACAAAGTTTTCTGTAAACACAGAACTGGTTTGAGAGGTTTTCTTTTTGTGTCTTACTCATGCATCAGCGGACATTACTGTAAGCTCCAGATAGTACATTGTTTCAAAATCATAACCAACAACAGCATGAGATACATTTTCTAGCATTGCATAAACTAGTCCTTTTGTGTAACTGACATTCAACACTGTGCGTTAAAACAAATGACTAATAAGAGTAGAAGCACATGATCTCAGTATGATTCAAGTATGTGCTTTTTAAGTAAGATTTAGTAGACGGTGAACATTTTGCAATAATATTTAAGACTGGACTGAAATAGAAAATGCTTGATTCTGTAGCTTATAAATGAGCCAGTAGCTATTTTTGTAATTTCAGTGTTGACAAATGTAAAAAGACAAAAGTCCTCTACTTTAAAGATCATACTGTTTGCCTTAAAACAAATATGAACTACTTACCTCATACAAGTCAAACAAGTATCTGAATAGGTTTGTAGAGACTTAAACAACAGACCTGGTGGGTTTTATGTACAAAGTCATGGAGACAACTGTTCCATTTGTGATTTGGATTCGATTGTGATTTATGAAGCAGCCTTAAAAAAGAGAGCTTTACCAGTGGATGTGGGACACTCGATTATCAGCTCATTTCAAAGTCTTTGCACAAGCTCCTCTTTCTATATTCATTCCATCCACAACAGCCACATGTTCCCCATTTTCATTCGTGTCAGGAACATGGGGCCAAAATGTTGTTTTTGCGAATGGTTCTGGTTGATAACACAGCTCCTAATTGTTACCTGGTGCGTGCAGTGCAGGGGACCATATGCAAAAACCCAGTCCTTCTATAAACACGCAGACGGATTATTAACTGTCAAGTATTCAGGTCTGAGCGCACGTCAGCACTTTCCATTCCTCAGGGGTCTGTGAAACAGGCACAAGAGGCAAGGAGCCCATTCGGGATCAATCTGTGCATCTTAACTGTGAACCCTGTGTGAGTTATAGAAATAATATCAAGATGAAGTGTGCCGAGATTATAACGGAAAGTAAAACCTTCTCCAGAGACACCATGATTCATTTATTTTTTCCCACGTGGGATTTATTTGGCTTTGTCTAATCATAGAAAACAAATCCGTAAAAATAAAAAAATGCCTCATTCTCTGGGGTCAAAGTTAAATAAATCAGGCAAAGAATAAAGATATTGAAAAATCCTTCAGGAAAAATTCAATAATTGAGCACAACACTCGGTGGCTCTAGGCACTATTTTAAGAGATGTTTCCAGATGAAAGTTCATAGGTTCAGTGAGCCAACTACTGTAGTCCAAATCCTGAACATTACTTTGGTTTAAACGATGTTATAGCACGGCCATTGATTCAGAACAAACACCAGATCAATTATTTTTACAACTGACGCATTTAGACAAACTTCAAGCGCTTGTAGTAAGTGAAAAGAAAACATCCCTGAAATCCCTGTGCAGGAGGAGGGAATGGAGGGCGAAGGGGGTGGGAAACATTTGCACTCCCCGTTCCAGAAACAACATCCAAATGGTAGCTGAGAGGAAAAGTGCCTCTTTTAATGTTTCGGAATGACTCTTTCATTACCCCCCCTCCTCCCTGCCCTTTTCCTTTGCCTCTTTAAACTTCCCTGCGCTTTTCAGAGTCCCTCACGCACACACACACACACACATACACACACTTGGCTCCTGCTTCACTCACAGCCAGTCAGTTTGCCATATTGGGATGAAAAAGTTGCCAAGAAACGCGCTCTCTGCCGACTTCCCAACATGCACACACAAAGCCTGCATTTTAAATTTTTTTTTTGCAGCTCTTGAAACGCCTACACAAATTGTTTAAAAAAAAAAAAAAAAAAAAAAAGAAAAAAGAAAGAATTTAACTGTGGATTTATAGATTTAAAATTGACTGTCGGGAGTCTAAAAACAGCAATACTTCATGTACAAAGAGACACCAGGCGCTGCCACACATCACAGTGAGTAAACCCATGTGTTTTCCATCAGGGCAGGGTGAGCTGGAGGGGGATACATCTATTGATCTACCTTTTTCTTTTCTTTTTCTCTTTATTCCCAAGGAGAAAACCATTCAAACTGGGTAAAAGGCTAGCTAGGCTGTCTCTCCCTACAGCAGGCCGGTACTGCAACACTGGTAACCATTATACCAGGCGGCGCAGCGGGAAAGGTCACGTAAACACAGGGGGAAGATGTGAGAGTGGATTTATGCGGAGCTATGTGCGTGCGTTAATCATTTCAGAATGTTCCTGTCGGGGAGGACTGTTTTTTTGTTTTGTTTGACACTGAACAAGAAGCCCTTTTCAAGCCCTGTAAATGGGTGCCCGCTTATGTCACGCACCGGTTAGGACAAGTCAGTTTTCATGTTGGGGAAGTATGTGGTTCTGCAATGTTTGTCTACAGGCTTTGGGACATCCATTGTTATAAATGTTTACGATTTAGCAACACTGTAAAGCTCGATGCCAAAAAGACAGTTTCGTCACATGCAATTATTACACAGACTCAAAACCTTTTGTAGTCTTGTATTCTTACGCAATTTTTGTTTCTCTGTTGGTTGAATCATGTTAACTGTTGAAATTCTGAACGCTTCGGACCGAACTATAAGTCTACAAGCAAAATTATTTCCAGTTTTGTGGCCAGAATTAAAAAGGAGAAGCGGCGTTAGATCCAGTTATAAAGCCAGATAATCAGGGAAACTTTTCAGAATTCGTTAGCCTGCTATTAGCATTTAGCCACCAAACATCCCAAATTATGAATAATTCAGACGTTTTTGGCTGTTGTCGACCCATCCACCACATTCAGGTGAGGTCACAGCCGTGTTATGAATTATGAATGAATGTACAGATCCTTTGAGATTTTACTTTATATAAAAAATTGCCGTATAAAAGTGGCCTCTGCACTGAATGCTAAATCACATTCAGTTAAGTTTCTGTTTTCTGCGTGATCGGAAACACATCCAATAGCCCCTAAACATCTTCCAATATGTTAATGACAGTGAAACCACAGACATTATGTCATACCTTGCTATACTTTAATATAAGGACTGGCTATACCATTCATTTCAATGGGGACAGAACGCTCTAATGCATCCGGAAAGATAGGGAGTTTTTAAACGCAATACTGGATAAAAGATTGCACAACCTTACTTGTCACTATGCAAAATATAAATGGCTATAAGTTTTGTCATAATTGCCTTTTAGGATTTCAAGCATAAAAAATATAGACCAGCATATGTCAATAGAAAGAGAAAGCAAAACGAGAAACTTTCTTTTTGAGTGTTTATTAGTGTAATGGCTCTTATCACCATTTACAACCCGATGCATTAAACAGACTCTTCAAACTTTCTGAAGCGCACTGCTCAATGCATAGTGCAACAAAAGGGTTTGGGCACGGCGGAATCTCCCTCTCTTGGCAGAACTTTTGACGAGGACAATGGTGGGGAGTTGTGTGGCAGGTTTTTCTCCCTGACAGTTGGATGGTAATGCGCTCCTCGTGTGCACCGACGGCCGCGCGCTCCCAAATCTCCTGCGAAGACGGCAGGTGTTGTTTTGACACAATCCTCCACGGCAACAAATGGGGACGCAGTGGCAACAGGCGCAGGCACACAGGACATGGGGAGACAGAAGAACGCACTGATACACGTACAGGCGGGGTCTGGCAGCACAACTAGGGTTTAATATGTAACCGACAGAAACATATAAACTATCTTATCAGGACTAGACTAGATTCTTTTATTAATGCTGTTGTCAAGAGTGGCGCTGATGGAAAACCCAACCATTTCTATCAGGAAACTATGTTTTTGATTTAATGGACAATTTGTGGTTATTATTTCTGCCATTACTCAATCCCCATGAAACCATAACTGACAGAAAGTTAACCATCTTCTCTGTCAGCAAATAATTAATAAATTAAAAAAAAGGTCCAACACGTGGCATTCAGGATTAACAATGATAACAATGAGTCAGAGTTATGTACGCTCCAACAGAGCGTTTGACATCAAATACAGTATTACGATGCCGTGCCACCCATTGCACTAGTAGGCGGAATTAGTAGCAGCACTGTGTTTAACCTCGACACTGAACAATTTACTCAACAGATCACTAGCGCGCTCATATAAAATAATGTTGGATTTAGACCTCTTTTACAGCTGGGTTAGTTTGGTCGTCTTGATGTCTTTGATGACACAGGGGGTGGGTCTTAACCTTTTGGATCCAAAATGAGTCAAATTCTTCCTGAAAACACCAAAATCTTATCAGTGTAAAGCTGCAACCAAATCAGATATAATGTTAACTGAGAATGTGACGACTGAACCAGGACTAAATAAGGTATAAACAAGGACTTGCAACATTGGACCTAGACTAAAGCAAATCCAAACCATGAGTTCCACCAGACACGTTTCACTCTGTAGCTAAAGAGCCGCATTTAGCTCCTAACAGCATTTCTGTACACTTTCGTTGTGCTTATCCAAACGGCATGTGTCACACCTCTTCATTTCACGCCACCTCACCTCAAAATGTTACCTAATTATCTAGAGCGGCACATTCAATCTTATGTAATGAGCGAGAAGAAGTCACACTGACAGCAGAGCACCGCGTGACCTTTTATGCGCGCTGCAGGCTGTTGTTTGACATAGACGAAGGCTCTGGCCAAGGGAGAACAGGTTAGCTAATGCGCTGGGTATTTGGACATGCCACGGCACGATTGATCCAAACACACCATCACTCTTTAGGTGTGACGACGTGTGTGTGTGCACGCGCGTGTGCGATGTTTGTGCGTGCCGTTTGTCTGCGCCTGACAGGTTTATTGTAGAGGGCAGCGCTGCCTTGTGCTTTCTCTTAAGCAGCCCGTTTTCTCTCCTGAAGGATCCAATTAATCTGAGAGCCGGACCTGTCCCGGCCGCACGGAGGGGTCCCGCGTCTTGAATATATATAAACACACACTCACCACATTAATTTCAACGTAAACAGACACACACAGGCCCGCCAGTGTGGGAGACAAATTGGTATCGGAGCAGAGCAACTCTGGCCCTGCCCCACAAGCTGTATGAATTATGCTCTCACACATGCCCTTTCGGTGCATATCTGAAGCAGTGGTTCTCAAACTGTGGTACGGGAATCGCTCATAGTACTCGGTGACCCTGAGCAGTTATGAGTTTAGGGACTACAGTACTTCTGACGTGCAACGCAAAGTTAACTCTGGTTATGTAAAAGCTCCAACTATGATACGTTTTTGACTTAATATAGATCTACAGAATGACAGGTTTGAAAGGCTCTCACTTTGTCTTTGAGTGTGTTGTGGTCAGGAGGATAAATCTTGGTGTTTTTCCCTGCGCACAGCGAGTCTCAAGGGGAAACCCCAGCCCCTAACTGCACTAAGTACAATCACATGCTGCTATTCCCATACACAAGAACTCTCAATCCTCCCATCTGTTTCCATCCAAACGCACTGCCACTGGAGAACCTTATCCCTCCATTTATAAAACAACAACAAAACATTGCACCTCACCTCTGGGAATCTGCCCGTTTTGGGTCGACTTTCCCATTTGTATCGGGCTGTTTTTATCACTTATCTTTCGACCTTCCTTTGCAGCTCTGACAGCGACACTTGCTTCTACGCATCTCATCCATTCAACACTGTGAGAGGGTGTGAATACCGAAGAAAAAGCATCCGGGACAACACCCCAAACCGTATTTTCCTTTTATTGACTATACATTGTTCTTTAGTCTTCTGACAGTTTAAAGTAATCGTTGGATAGGCATAACCCGGGCACAATGGATCCACGCTCAAGGCCAGAGAAGCATTTTTGCAAACACCCAACAATGATCGCTTTATTTTTGTCCAGACACACCAATAAAGCAAAATTATGGACCTCATTGGAACCATTTACTTAGCTTTTGCCTATAAAATATTATCTCACAGTAGTAAAAAACATTTTATTCACAATGTCCTGATTCAGAAGTTTGTTATATTCATAAACAATAATAAATCAGCCTTATCCATTTTAGTTTAAGACGCAAGTTTTGGTATTTGGGCTATTTAGGTTAAGCTAGTGTAATATCAATTTACAATCCTATTATAGATTTATGTTATTGCTGGCAAGTGTTGGCAAGGTATTTACAGTAAGGGTTTCAATGTGAGTAATAGTGAATATTAGTTACTGTATGCTCCTTATACAAATTATTAACTCAACTGAGCAGTTACGCCAGATCAGTGGACAATCACCCCCAGTGCCTTGGTGGAGGTCATTAAGTTTTATTGGAGGGGGTAAACAAATGTTTTTGTAGCTCGCACACATTGTATATATTCCCCCCTTTCCAAACAGTACAACATTAGCACGCCTTTACAATTTTTCCACACCATTCCCGGAAAATATTGCTGGCGCAGGAAGTGATGTGCTTTGGCTTCCCGTGGGCTGTGGCAACATGGCTCTGTTTGCTTTGAACAAATGAACAGAGCAGGGAAAGCAGGATGAAAACGCCATACATATGTGATCTTTTGGAAACGTTCACTGGTCCTACCTCTCCGGCTCTCGGATGCGCACGGGGAGGGGGGAGGACCAGGAGGACAGATGGCCCCAATCTGGTGACGGGAGGCTGCGGCAGACCTCCAATAGACAGAGGACCATTTACAGCCGCTTCACATCTCTAAACACGGCCTAATATCTAATCCTGTTTTCATATAGCCTGCATAAATAAAGAGGTGAGGGCACGGTGGGCCAAAGGGGCAGGCCTGTTAGTGGCTGTTGTGCAGCGGTAAGACAAATGTCAATGTGTGCAGTGTCACGGGCCCAAAGTTGACTTGCTTACATAGGGAATGGTACGAAAAGATCACAGAAAACTTGATACTGCAGTCAAGTGAAAGGTGGATTGGCAAAAATGAATTAATCATATTGTAGAACACGTTAAGGTAAAAATATTTATTCATGGTAAAGAAAAAAAATGTATTGCTTTGCACTTTGTGAATCTGTAGGGAACTGTGTTAAGTGAGTAGATCAATGAGAGTGGAAGTTTTAGCCGACACAGCAGTTTATGTTTTATTGGCACTGTAGTGACCTTTTGTCCAAGCTGAATTCTCGCCGTATTTGAGTTCCAAACACACAAGAATCCATCTTGTGCAGTTCGCAATAATTTGTTTAAATAATAGTAAATAAATACTATAAATTCTATCGATTAGTCTGGTTTCAGTTTGTTGTTGTTTCGCTTGGTTGTGATTGGCTAAAATGAGGTGCACTTGAGCCAATCAGCAGCAAATGCTCTTCTGTTACCAAATAATTAAACAGGTGCCATTGCATACTGATATTACGGTTAATGTTAATCGCTCTGTACTGTCAATGTGGCTCATTCTCACCATGTCATCACTGTGGTTGCAAAACATGAATCATGTCCAGAGCAATGCCCTTGTACATAAATGTGTTTTGATCTTTTGTATCAACATTGACATCGCTTGGCTTTATGTGAAGAGAAGCGCTGTTATTTCCCATGTCATTTGGTAAAGGGTAAGTGCCGATGTTTTCAATAGTGGCGAGAAGCAAAATTGACAACCACAACTGAAAGACAGATTGGCCAAGGTTTTCTTGATCATTCTTTACGGTTACACAAACTGCAAAGCTTTTGAGCTTTGAAAACAAGACTGCACTGGCGGTTAGAAAGTCACACCCCTCTGTTGAAAAGAGCCAACATCCACAGTGCAGAGTGTGCGGTGGATTCTATAAAGTGCATGTAAACAAAAACAGCGGTGGGCGACTCCAGCGCTTTGATTACACACTCAGACCTGGAGCACTTGATGCACATCGTTTATTGCAATTAAAAAAACTACGCACATTTGAAAGATTTGAAATGACAGCGTAATTATCTTGTAATAGGCTTGAAGGTGTTATTACATGATTGGGACGGGCATTGGTTGATGTAATGTGCTGGGCTTTGATATTGAAGAGTGCCATAAAGCTTTATGGCCCGTGTCATACAGCGGGAGCAGAGAGAGACTGGTTGTGTGTGGGCAGAATTCACATGTAGTTCGTTTTTAAAAAGTCTGTTTGCAGTGCCAGTCTGGACTGCACAGGTTGAGTCCATTCCACGTCAACTCCCCCCCTTCGGCAACACATTCACTTCCACACATGCCAACTCACGGCGCGCACACACCCACCGCAAGCAGTTTTCAGCTCATTTCCGAGCCGTGGGACGCCACAATACACTGCCGATGAAGTGCTGCGGCGCAGTGGTGTTGATCCAACAGGTTTGAGTGGAAATATTAAGGTGTTCCTTCTGAGCTTCAAAGTCGGCACAGCCAGAAATCACCTGCAATAAACAGTGCACTGGCTCATCTCTTTGGCGTGACACAGCCATCAATCACTGCAACACTATCCGCTGCGCGCCGATTTCATCTCTTGACAGCTTTTCATGTGCTGCCGTGTGACTGGGAGAGTGTGGGCTTGCCTGTACCGGAGCCCTGCCCCGCTTGACGTACCTCCTTTTCACTGCACGCCAGAAACCTCTGTGCGCTCCAAATGGTTAAGTACCGCATTAGACTTACACTAAGAAAAGAAGACAGGGTTGAAGTGGAGTGATTTTCTGTAGTCTTTAGCTCTGAAAGGAAACCAAAGAAACCGTATACTATCCGCAGCTACATGACTTCAGCGGGATGCAAGTAACTCGATGAGAGCGTTTGTCAGACTTTCCATTTCCAAAAAAGCATCAGATCTATCCTTGCTGAACGCAACATCAACCAAGTGTGACGGTGCTCAGACCGCAAAACTGTATGTAAACACAGTTATCTTTTCTGCCGTGTTATTACAAGACATGCATTACTAAAGGCAGAGCATACTGGCAGTGAAAGTAAAGGGAAAAGCTCCAGCTCAGTGAGAAGTAACTGTAACAGTCTGTGGACAGCAGTCAGTTAATAAAGAGCACCCTCTACACAGGTAAAGAGATGTAAACAAACACTGTCATCAGTCTTACAAAACATTAGCTCTTTTCCATTGGTCTAAATAAGAACAAGCCTATATACGGTGACAATGACTTTGCATGCCCTTCCACAACAAAACATTTCACTGAAAATACCTCAGACTTAACCACAGTAATTCAAACAATTTCCTTGGAGGGAGAAAGAATTGGCCTGTCACCATCTAAGGTCACAACTTTACCACCCCCACTCTCACAAACAGGCTGCTCTCAGCAATGACAGTGTAATGGTCCGCATACGATCCAACGGCATTACACCCTGACCTGCGCAACACTGCAACAGCACCCACACCTCCAGCTCATTTTAGACCTGAACACGGAGCACATGACGACACGTCCGTAATTTTCCTCTAAACAAGCGACGTTTATGCAAGTGTCCAGCCTATGGATGTTGCCCTTCTTTTGCGACTTCAACGTGTCATTGCTGTATGACACCTTATGAAATCTAACTGTATTTTTCACAAACGCGATAGCGGATTCTCCAAGCAGTTGTTACCATCGCAGAAAGCCATTCTGTATGCACAATCATTCTAAGTTTATTACATCAATGTTGTAGACAACAATACGGAGCCTTTATGAACAAAAATATACTTACTGTGATGTGAATGTAGGTTAATGGCCGATGGTAAAAATTTTCCGGAATGGAGAGGCGGCGGATGACTTGCGCCTAAGTGACCGGGGGAGGGAGGGATCCTCCCGGCTGCATTCGCAGCTCCGAGTCGGTGTTGCTCCATGGCGAGTCCAGCCAACAGAGGTGGGGGTACGTGGACAGAACGTGGAGGTCCAAAATCTCGGCCATCCATTATCCACGACAGGAAAAGTTACCCCAAAATCAAAAAGCCAGTTTAGGCTATAATGTCCTTAGTTTTTCAGGCGATACGAGTTCTTTTTCAGTCATGCTGCTGACCTATAACACACAACAGGAAAATCACTTGACAAAAACTGTCATATTCAGATACAACTGAAGTGCTGGCAGAGGTCAGTTTTTAGATTTCTCCCGTATGTAGCGAGCGCTCGGCCCGAACGACCAATGACGCAGTTTGGAAAAACACTTCAAAAACTAAACACACGCAATTTCTCAATTGTTGCGAGGACAAATCGAGTTCCCTGTACTGTTCTGCAACTACTTTAACCCCACAGGCTGTATTTTACATCTTTTAAAAGACGACGTAAAGTGGAGCGGATTCGCAGCGCTCCACCCCATTGCGAACCCGAGCTGCAGCCGCAAAGAGCTGCTCTTTCCCGGGAAGCACCGCAGAACGACGGCTCGAAACCAAGCGCTCTGAGATTTGCAAGCGCATACGGCTACAATTTAGTCACCCATCGAAGCCTTTTTACCTAGCTTTTTTTCCTAACACCACACGGCAGTGCTGCAGACGACCTCGTAAGCCAATACACCATAAATACTGAAGGCGCATCAAATATAAATTTCAAACGGGTTAAAAATAAATAAGGTTGCATCATTAATCAACCGTGTTAGGTATTTTCTTGACGACAAATGCAAATATACTGACAACAAACTGCAGCTGTACTACCTGAAGCAACTAAATACATATAGCTATTTCACACCAAAACCCGTATGTTATTACTTTACAATCTAAATGACCTAAACTTGGATCGGATCGACCATATAAAAAGACCTTTAATGCGTAGAAGTTAATTGTCCACGGATAACCTGCAGAAGCTACTGACTAACCATTAGTTTCAAACATCTTAAGTAGTAGAGCTCATTACTGAAATTAAATACATTAAAAGTCAGGACTTTCATGTAATGGGAGCGCGGGCACTTGGTCCAGAAGGATCATAGGCTGATTTTTTAGACGGAACTTGGCGCGTCATGTTTTAGCTACGCGTACAATTAATAGGTTACAGAAAAGATACATATTCGAAGTGACACCCAAAGTGATAGCTAGGCTACAACGTCAGATTTACCAGACTGGAAGCGAGAAAATAGAGCTCGAGATGTGCAGGCGGGCGTGAGCTGAAGACTCCACTAACCATAATAAAGCGCTTATTTTTCCGAAAAGCACCCTGGCTAAAATGTCCCAAGGCGCGCACCGCGCAGGCAAGGACGACTTCCCCAGCGGATAGTTATCCACGCGGCTCGGCGAGACAGCGGGGAACTCAGCCACGTTTCAAACTTTTCACGGTAAACAGAGCACAAAAGTTTCTTCAATGAAAAGATGTTGAAACTTGGATTGTACACCGAAGCGCTGTTAACAAAAATGTACGCCTCGCGCGCTTTTAGTTAGATTTGCGCAAAAAATGTTTTTGAACAAGGACTTACACCGAGTCAAAAAAAAACTGGACTAACAAGAAAATGACGTGGAGCTTACTTGAAAGAAGAAAATGTGTAACCCGAGCTGAAAATTCAAACATTTTTCCAAATACGTCCTTGTTGCCGTGAGAAGTGAACTAGTCCATTACATGCTGATCTAAAGGCGAGCTGGTAGATGACTACAGAGAGTCCAGAGGAGAGCAAGCCTCCGTCGTCGAGTCGGTAAACTCCAGAGCAATGAAACCCAGCATTGTTTAGCTCGCCCCGCCCATCTCCCTCGCTACCACCAAGCCCCTGCCCGGCCCCAAACGTCTACATTAGACCAACTCCTATTGGCTGCTGTGAGTGTCCATCAAAGTCTGTAGCTTTACTGAAAAAAATACTCTGGCCGCTCGCCAGCACTATAAAACCAATTATGGAGCAAGGAGGTTGAGCCGTTTCAAGGTCCCCTCTCCCTTCAAGACTGAGTGATCAAAACAGTTTTTTGAAAGGCGGCGGTGGGGGCTGTATTTAAAGCGTGTTTTCCTGACGACCCTTTTTTTGCCCCCCGTTGGTGACCATTTCTTTCTCACTTCCACGCGGATTAGGATGCCGTTAAAGTGCATAAGAAACAACCGTGGGAATTGTTTCACTTTTGTCAAGTGTTGAAACATAACTTGAGTTATTAGGGTATAGTCTGCAGGTTCAAACAAATGTGCAAAATACAGTTTTATGAATTAGACGCTCTGTGACAGGCAACCTACTGCCTATTTAGGTTACATTTCAAACTGTCCGACCTAATGCCTCTAATCTGGACCTCAAACATGGATAAGGACCTTTTATTGACTGATTTGTTGATAATCTGTTAAGCTACAATTCAAAGTAGTTGTGGTGATTTCACTGGGTCAAAGGTAGGCACATGAGACATATCAGCTGGATGACCTCTATCCCTCTGATTCGCTACTTTATTTTTCTCAAAGAGGAGCACAGCGCTTTTCATGCAAAGGACCAAAACATGTAGCGGGTCAAGCAGCCTGCGCTTTAATGTGCATTAAGTCTGAGCGGAGCAAAATTAACGCTCTCTGTGTCCCCAACAGCTTCACTACTAATCCGTGGGTGCCTGTACATTGATGCGGTGACTTGAAACCATTGGCTTCACTCCCTAATTCTGCATGATATAGCAGCCTATAGTTGAAGAAAATGTTGATTAAAAATACGAAACGGTTTCAAGCCGCCCTGGCCCCACCTCCTCAGTGTGAGACCGTTTCAAGGCAGCCCACTAGAAAGAGAGGAGGAAGGACGCGCTGAAAACACTGCACATGCAGAGAGGGGAGCGGTACCGCAGCTACACATATCACGAGAAGCGGCAGCGAAGGAAGGGTCTGCCTCTCTCCGAGGTTGGAAACCAGTGTCGACACCAGGCACTTCTCAGCCGTTTCCCCTCCGCTCTGCGCCTGTCACATTGACGGGACATGACCATGGATTTAGGCACAGTGGTGTCCCATCCACCCGATGGGGACTAGACTCTTTGTTCTACTCATGGCCTGGAATGGGAATACGGACAATGCCTTAGATTAGGGCCCATTGTTTTTGTCGTGACCCCACAAGCAGGAGGAAGGTTTCATCTTCACTTGGTGGTTTTCATTTGCGGAGTTTGGTTTTATTTCTATGTAAGGTGGGTGACGGCCACAGTCGGTAAACAGCTTATGTTTATGCTCACAATGTCATTACAAATTAAAATATAAAAGGTTACGATTAAGGTAAAACCCCGCTTAACGCACACTTTACGCACAGTTTATATTGGGTTTATTTGCTTCAGTGAAATGCCTGCAGTGGGTTCAGCTGTTCAAACACACTTCACAAAGAGCAGTCAGTAAATAATATCTCAATAAAGGCTGTAAACTGGTGCTTCATGTTCAAGCTCTCATCTTGATGTTGAGCCACAATTAAATGTTGTTTGGATTTAGACATGGCTCTCTGATAATGTTTTTAGTAGATACTCCAAACTGTAATACAGTATAACTATTATTATAACTATTGCCAAAGAGTCTGGTATAACAAAACTGAAATTTGATACAATGTCAAAAGTCATTAATCCTGTACTGTTCTATCCACCACAAAGAGACTCTGGGCATATCTCCGATAATGTTATTGTTCTCCCTCTTTGTCTTTGTTGCCTGGATGTAATTTTTCACATCAAACAATATAATCACACAGTTATAATTACATTATTGAGGTTTTGGTCCATTCTTTGGAGTGAGGGATCAGGTGAAAGATTTGATTTGGCAGCCAGACTATCTAATTTTCTGCACACATGTGGCTGCATGAAGCCACAGGGGACAGCCCTCGGAGACAGCATTGATTAATTCAGTGGGGGTTCACTCCTCTGTGGAGAAAGAAAGAAATACATAAATAAATAAACAGTGAGACGTGCCCCCTGCAGAAGCACCTGGCCTTTCTCAAACTATACAGTCAATCCCACTTTAACAACATTCTCCAGTGGACATATTCTCTATTATTCACAAATGGCACACTAGAAGCATCAATAAATAACTATGCAGTAATTTTGTCAACCTACTAGTCCCCTCCACTCAACACCTCCTCCCCACTCTCAGGCACACCGTTACATCCTCACAGAGCAGCATGACCGCAGGGCTAAATCATTCATCACGCCTTATCTGGAAGCACTGTACACTTATGGACGCACTGCTGCAATGCACCAACACTATTATGTGATGATTGCATAGAAGGTTAATGGTGGTGTCACATTTCCTCAGACAAATACATATGTAATAATAGAGTAGATGAGGAGTGAGCTCACCCCACGCGACAAGCATCTTGTGAGGAGTGTGTAACCTGCCTGTCATCACAAAGCACTGAATTTCTAGTTTGTGAATGTTCCCTCACTGACAATGACAATAAAACCTCTTCAGATTCTGAAGCCTCTCCTCCAGACACCCATCTGCTCTCAAGCACAGAGAAATCACTTTTCAGTGAAAATAAAAAACAATGTTATGTGACAATGCCTCCAATGTCCTTTGAATTCCCTTATTCCTTCCATTGTGCCTCTTACTCATCAATATGCAGCCCAGCTGTAGGTCTAGAGCTACAACACAAACATGGATGGCTGGATGAGGGCCTCCACAACACTACTCATCATTATTCTGAAATTACTACCAAATCCACTTAAGGTATCAAAATTGTATGTGACTGACTGGCCTATTCCATAGAGAAAAATATGGTAAATTTACCCAACAAACATCTAAATATCAATATGGTGTTGGGGGAAGGGTAGAGCAGGGCGCTTGAGGAAGCAAAGCATGCTTTAGAAATGTATTTCCTTGCAAGGTCTGTGCAAGATCTGAAATTTGACAAGCACATACTTTCACAAGTATGACAAGCACATTGCAACAATCTCAGCAAACGCTCATTCAACGGACACAAAGTAGATGTATGTGCTGTGTGTTAGTGAATTACAGAATAACATTTATGTCAGCTGCAGCTAATCCCTGTTCATATTGGAATTATATGTAGTATTACAATCACACTGGCTACTTTCTTTTGTGAAGGTCTTTCAGAAAGATATTTTTCTATTGTGCACAGTAAAAAAAATATGAAAATATAGTGTCATACAAAGTACCACCTCGTAAATTATTAGACCTTCCAAGTACCATCGGGCATAGGTCAAGATCAATTCAGGACTAAATCGAGTCAAAAATAAATCTAAATTAGATTAAATTGTGTTTTAACTGTGTGTAAACCAGAAAAAAACCTAAACCTAATTGCACTACTAAAGCATAAATACATAATGAAAAAGAATGACAAGTCTAAAATTGCAGATGACCCTGCACCTAGGCGCATTGACTTGCCTTGTGTACGAAATGCGCGGTATAAATAAAGTTGCCTTGCCTTGCCTTACCTGCAGAAGCCCAAGTACCACCAGTGGTAAACTGGTCCCACAGTTGGAGAACCACTGACTACATATAGCCTACTCTACAGACTTTATTACAGAGGTAAAAAAGTGTATAGATTCTTGTGTAATCTGCTTTTCTAATAGTAAAAGCGACAAAAAACAAAGTGTGCAGAGCAGAGAGCAAATAACAAAGTGGTTGTAAATTGCTTTGTTCTGAATTGCTATAGTCATTATGAATATGCTTTATTGTTCTGCAAGCTAAAAGGAGTTATTGTTATTGCGTTAACAAATAGTGTAGTTCTATCTACTGGCCTCTTTCTGTCTGCATTAATACCCCTCTATTTGCCTTCCACCCAGTTTAGTTTGGCGATGAAGCGGCGCAACAGCCCCCTCTGTTGGACGTACAAACTGTAACTGCACGCGGGTGTGTGAAATGACCAAAGGAACAGCCGGCTGCAAAGCGCTCGAGCGGACTGTTGTAAATGGTCCAACAGTACGCCTCGTTTTCTGACAAATGGTTTCCCCACTATGTCGTCTCTCGCGGGAAGCTATTGTGCAGCAACTAGCATTATTCTCAGACACCTGCCATGCGCACACCTGTGAGCGCGCACGAGGAACATACACAGAGGCTGAACGCGCCCCCGACACGCGCACTAAATTGAGGATTGCGGCGTGCGCTCGTGAACACCCCTGCACACAACTCTACAGCGAGTGATTTGCTGGCGTTGCAGTAAAATAATATCAGAGGGTAGCAGCCTCAGCAGAATCACAAGGGAACTGCTGGAAGATGGAATAAATTTCCAAACACAATTCAGCTTGTGTGTACAACCCGCATGCAGCAGGCAGCCCACCTTTATAGATGCGCATATAAATTCAACTCACTGGTAACACACGCTCATATTCATGTGTAGGTCTCTGCGTTCTCTAAAACGTAGGCTAACCCAAGTACTCAATGATTGAATGCTGAGCTAGATTTGTAAACTACAGAGTAACGAGATATGGTGCATACCATTCTGCCGTACTGGGCAACTCATGTTATCACTTTAGTCAATAACCTCTGGGATGAACGCGCCCGACCTTTAGCACGGAGGAAATGCACACACGTTAAAATGTGTTCTGCCATCTTGCACATTTGCCGCTCAATATAGGGACTATATAGTTGCGTCACTGAGCCAAGTGATAATCTTGGCTCTCTTAGTAATGCAGGTCTCGACCGCCACCTAGTGATCAAATCCTGCAACTACTGCAAAAGTGCGTTTCAGGTATTACAAAATGCTAGATATTGCGCATCAATCGAGTCAAATGCTAGTCAAACAAATTGAAAAATAAAAGTCAAAAATCAAATAAGTACAAGTATTGTTACTAGGTTCAAGTATTCGTAGCTTACAGCAAATCTCAGTGGCGTTTTCTGCGTTGGTCTGACAGCAAGATTTTGGGGAGATTACTTAAACATTGCATGTTTAGTTCTTAGTAAAGCTAAACCTGTGTACAACTGTTAACAAATGCATTAAGAGTTAAGGCGAAAAAACAAAACAAAATAGACAATATTGGAACACATGTGCACTTTATTGGGATTGTTTAGTCAGTGTACAAGTTGGCCCCACCGGTCTGCTGGCACCCCTTGTTATCCCATCACGTTGAGACCCCTTGCCCCCACCACCCCAAGGATGAAACCTCCAACAGGGGGATGAAGAGGTCACAATTGGGTTTTGCATAACAAAAAAATTAACAGGACCAAGATAATTTTTAAGGCTGAAAGTACAAAAAACCCAGACATAATTTACATACAAGCGATACTACAACCATGTTTAAGTATGCTCCAACCACTGGGCAGCCTTCACAGAGGCGAATACGTGTCTGAACAATGCAGTCAACATTTGGAATCATGTGTCGAACAATGCAGTTAACAAACATTTGGAATGACTCAAAGAAAACAAATGTACATTAAGTCCCAGATGCAAATGCTGTTGTCTGGGTATTTTTAAATCTAGCCAAACATTACTGTTGCCTTCACTTCCAGTTTTCAAAATCCTGAGTCAAGCGCCAAAAATAAATGAAGCCATGCCAATGAGTTGGTCATTTGGACTCTGCGCCTGAGAATGTATGAGAAATGTGTGTGGTTGTTTTGCACAGAGCTGAAGTTGTTGGGCGTTTGGTCGGGAGGGGGAAGGAGGAACAGTCTGTTTAGAAGCATTTGCGGTGGACGATGGAGGGGCCGGACTCATCATACTCCTGCTTGCTGATCCACATCTGCTGGAAGGTGGACAGAGAGGCCAGGATGGATCCTCCGATCCAGACAGAGTATTTACGCTCAGGTGGGGCAATAATCTGTAGGAGACAAAGCAGTTTTAGAAAGAGAACAAAGCAAATACAATGAGTGCAGCAGTGACAGTGCAACACTCACCTTAATCTTCATGGTGGATGGGGCCAGGGATGTGATCTCCTTCTGCATCCTGTCAGCAATGCCTGGGTACATGGTGGTACCTCCAGACAGCACAGTGTTGGCATACAGATCCTTACGGATATCGACGTCACATTTCATGATGCTGTTGTAGGTGGTTTCATGGATTCCGCAGGATTCCATACCTAAGTTGAAAAGGCATTATAAGAACAGGTGTGCCAGAATATTGAAATTTAATGCTTGTATCAGGAGAAACATACCGAGGAAGGATGGCTGGAAGAGGGATTCTGGGCAACGGAACCTCTCATTGCCAATGGTGATGACCTGTCCGTCGGGCAGCTCGTAGCTCTTCTCCAGAGACGAGGAGGAGGCAGCTGTATTCATCTCCTGCTCGAAGTCCAGGCCAACATAGCACAGCTTCTCCTTGATGTCACGGACAATTTCCCTCTCGGCTGTGGTGGTGAAGGAGTAGCCACGCTCCGTCAGGATCTTCATGAGGTAGTCTGTGAGGTCGCGGCCGGCCAAGTCCAGACGCAGGATGGCGTGGGGCAGAGCGTAGCCCTCATAGATGGGCACTGTGTGGGTCACACCATCACCGGAGTCCATGACGATACCGGTGGTACGACCAGAAGCATACAAGGACAGCACAGCCTGAATGGCAACGTACATGGCGGGGGTGTTGAAGGTCTCAAACATGATCTGGGGAGAGATGATTACGTTAGACCTGTATTCAGAATACTAAGCTTCTTAATGCTGTGGACACTTCACCCACAACATGCATTACTCAGAAAGGTTAGTAGGAAAGTGCAGAACATTCCTTCACACTTGTGCATGTAAGCTAATATGTTATGTTTTTTTACACAAGTGTAGATTTAACACTCAAAGGACCTGTTTGTGATAGATCATCTTAAGGTACAGAACAGAGATCCTGGAGGAAAGGAAGTACAGTAAGAACCAGAGATGAGGAGCCCGAGAGGACAAAGAAATATTGAAATGTAGAGTCAATTTATACCTGTGTCATCTTCTCCCTGTTGGCTTTGGGATTCAGAGGGGCCTCTGTAAGCAGGACAGGGTGCTCCTCAGGTGCAACTCTCAGTTCATTGTAGAAGGTGTGATGCCAGATCTTCTCCATGTCATCCCAGTTGGTCACAATACCGTGTTCAATGGGGTACTTCAGGGTCAGGATACCCCTCTTGCTCTGAGCTTCATCACCAACGTAGCTGTCTTTCTGGCCCATACCGACCATCACTCCCTTAAATAAAAAAATAAATAAAATTAAAAATGGAAAATGTATTTTAAAATATATTCCATTTAATTTGAGAATACCATTTACTAAACTCTTATAAATATAAGAGCATGTTTTAAAAGATATCAACTATGGCTCCACCCACCTGATGCCTGGGGCGACCGACGATGGAGGGGAAGACGGCACGAGGGGCGTCATCTCCGGCAAATCCGGCTTTGCACATACCGGATCCGTTGTCAACAACCAGTGCGGCGATTTCCTCATCCATGGCTAAACTGTAAAAGAAAAAGCGCGTTAAAACACACGGTTAAAGTCAACACGTCTCATAAAATCCAACTTCCTGTCAAGTCATGTAGCAATGATGTAATTAGCCACTGGGTGGCGCCTTTGCCCCGCATTCCGCACAGACAAAAGTGCGCTGCATTCAGTTATTGCCATATAAGGGCATGGTCTGGGTTTGAGCGGCTTTGCGGCTAACGGCACTGTGGCGCGAGGCCAGCCGTGGACCAGAAGCTTCGACACAGGCAGAACCCTGGACAGGACCACTCCCACGGTCCACTTATGTCCAGCCTCCACCGGACACTCCCAGTGTTGCTCAATCACACCGCTCACATACTCAGAACATCTGAACATTACTGCGTCACAAGCTTCGCCGAAACTTCATTGTTACTGGCTGCGTCAAGTCACGATCGGTTAGCAGCTAATATAAATCAAATGCAATTTATTGTGAGAAAAATTGCAAGTCTGACTCGTGCTTCATTTCCTGAAGACCACGCCTATGATACACTACATTTCCTCTTCCTCGTTTCCTCAAACGGTTTCAAAAGCAAATTTCAAAAGCCTCAAAATTACCGCCGTGTTACGCACCCAAGGCTTGGTCCTACAAAAAGGTAATGATTTGCTAATGCAGCAGGTTAGAGGTTGCTTGCCGGTGCAGCTAAGCTAATGTGCTAAAGTAGGTCACACCCCGTCGCAGCGAGCACAAAAGGAGCAGCCGGGTCCAGACCAACTTCACTCAAAAGCCAATTTCTAGCCATTGCTGATCAAAATGTACAAGTCAGCATCAGATAACTGTTCCCTATGCAAGTACACACAAAAAGGGACATTATAAAATTGGAATATTTAACTGTACTTCTATTCAAAAGCCGGTTATCCAATACCACGACACCCATGGAGCTCGACTTTGGAAAGCCTTAAATATTTGTTACAACTTCGAGTTACATTGTATTGAGCAACACACTGTACTTTAAGATAATTTCTTAAGTTAGCAGGAGGAAATGACACGACAAAAGAACCTCGTGGCTCATACTTTCGATGAAATAAACGTCATATTGACACAATTGTTCACAAAAAGTTAACTACTTGTTCACGTGATACAGTTCAACCAAGTTAAAGCTTACTTTATAATAAAATCTGTTCTTACCTTTGGGTGGGGGGCTTTTCGTTTTAAGGGAACCGGTTTCAGGCAAGTGATATCCCGCACAGGCTGTGGCGGCGCTCAGAGTGAACTACCGTCTGTGGGCGCTTGTGTTTTATACCACGCCAGTTGCCCGGCTCGAGCCATAAAAGGTAAACTTTCGGAATGGCGCGCTCTGATTGGTCCAGCGTCATGTACTGGGGCACGTCGCGTGCACACTGTGGCGCACTGACCGCTCGCGATTTCAGGGACGAAGTGAGAGAGGGAGGCGATAATAGCGAAGGATTGTAGAAAATAAAAGGGAAGGGATTGATGTTGTTGAGGCCTAGTAAGCCTAATCCTCTGACAAAGTGTTTTACGTGTACGTTTAAACGATGTATGAACTTTCATGAGATTTGCATGTCATTCTGCCCCTCTCGTGCACTTATTTTACAACCTAACACAACAAGACGGATAGGTCAAGCGGCAGACTCCAGTTGTTGCCATGATGCAGCACAAGTCCTGTACCAATGCTAAAGAAGAGGCAATCATTTGATGTGGGTCTGCATGCAGTCTACTTTGAAAAGAAGATGCAAGCTCAGTGGGAGCCTCTGCATCACCAGTTCAAACACATGACACACATAACACAAACAGAGACGCTGCTGGTCAGCCTGGGGAATGACCCACTCTCTCAGGCCATCTCTTCATGCACAGCTTGCTGTTTTAGATTTACCTCAAAAGGCCAAGGTAATTTTTTTAATTACCAAATGTTCCCTTTGACCTCGTCTCCCCTCTTGTTCTTGTAACCTGGACAATCTGAGGCCTTCTTGAGAATATAATATATAGCCTACAGTATTACATAGCTGAACAATAATCAGTGCCAGTTAAAGCTATATGTGGTTTATCAGACATACAGCAAATTCATCTCTTCCTGCTTCACCACTTCCTCTTCCCCCTCTGTTGCAACTATTCCCTTGCATCAGTTTTTTTTTCTCACTTTGTCTTCCTTAATGTTGATTTGTTGCCTTTAAATGGGCATAATTATTGTCTCTATGGCTCCTACAACCACAAGTATTACCCACTGCAGAATATTTCTCAATGGTGATAGAACATCCTGAAGACCATGTTGACACCTTTACTGGTTACTAATCAATGGTCCAATGACTGGTCTCAAAAAATTACAGAGGCCTCAAATGATCAAACCTGAGGGAGTGCCACTGGACTGGGGATGCAATGATTCATGGCTTTCTTATTGAAGTGGAATACTACCATGACTAATACAGTACAAAAATAGCATATTGGACTTGGAATGTTATTCGTTTTGGTCACATATTTTCAGCTTTGGATGTATGTTTAGAGTTTACTACTAGAAGTTGAGTAGTTGTCAACACTCTCAAGGAATGACTGCTAAGTGAGTGCCTGAAATAGTGTCCTGGAAGAGCCCTCTCATGTATCATAACAAGTGTGTATGTGCTTGTTTGTGCTGTATGGCAGCGAAAGAGAGACAGATATCCAGGGCATGCAGAAACTTTTTTCCTCACTGGTCATTGCGTCTAGTTTTTTGCTAAACTTACTGGCCAATTTAAAGTTTTTGTTCATGCCACAATGAAGTTGGCAAACAGCTACCTTATGGGCTCAAGACATTTGAGACCTACGGATTTCTTCTTCTGAAACACTGAAGAGGCACCAAGAGCCCACCTGCAGCACAGGGGAAAAAAGGACAAACAAGGAGGCATCCGGGCAAGACTCACAGCTAAGCCACACATGCCCTCTATTGTTCTGGCAAATGGACGTTCGCTGGAGAATAAAACAGATTAACTGCTAACACACCACACTCTGAAAAAGAGACAAACCCAGGAGGCACTGCACTGTTTCAGAGGATCAGAGGAGCACTGAAGGCAGCCAGGTTTCTTCCGGGTGCTACAGTTTCCCCTACCTCCAAAAACATGCTGGTCAGGTTGGCCCACAGGGGCGGCGCAGCCCAGTTGCAGCAGCTTAGGACTAACACCTGAACACGGTTTCGTTGTGCAGTTGTGAAATGACAAATGAAGCACTTAAATGCCATAAACCTTCCAGTCCTTTCAGTAATGTGGCAGTAAGACTGAGCAGGCATGATGTGTCAAAGTGAGTAAGCTAAATGCCATAGACCATGGGGGATCAAACAATTAGCATATCTCCTTAGTCTAGATCTTGGGACAGTATTTCTATGATTGCTATTGACAGCTTGGTAAACATTAGTCCAGTAAATCACTTTTCTTCCACCTGTTGCACAATTCATTTCCACATTTGCTCTTGCTCTTTGCCCATGTGACTTGTCACTTGCGTGTTTATATGCCTTCAGGTCAAAAGTCAAATAACTGCAAACACTACGGCAAACTCTGAATTGCAAGAGCCGTTATGACGGTAACTTTTATGCGAGACTGTTGCAATGCACCTTTTGGCAACTCAAGCCAGCTCACTCTTTTCCTTTTTTACATCAGACATATGTGCTGCAGTGTGTACTAGGGAAATAGAGCTGGTGGCACCACCCCCTGTGACGCAATTCAGGTTTGTAACTACAAATAAGGTAATCAAACAACTAGCCTGGAGCACCACCTCAAGAAACTGCCACTCCCTTCATTACTAATACTATTCCCATTGATCCACTTCGTCTTATTATAGAGGGCAAAGAAATACCATTAAATAAATAATTTAAGGGTTTAAATTTGCGTTCCTAAATGAAACTTGCATGAACCATATCATCACAAGATCTCGCTTGGTTTCTGGGAGTTCTGTGTGGGATGTGGGGGAGGGGAGGTCGATGAATGAATAGGGCCTGTTGCTCATGTGGTAATGCTGGCCATAGGGGGTGGACATTGCTATCCCAATGCATCCATCATTCAAAACATCTGCCGCCTCGGAATCTAGTATCTGCTCCTTCATGGCCGGACATTAACAGCTATTAGTCTGGACTGAGGCTAAAAGCACAGGAGGGAATGGATATTCTAGTAATACAGGATGATGCTGCAGTGTGCGGGACAAAAGCTGATGTCCAATGTGCTCGGAAAAGTATGATAATTTCCCACCAATTACCAATACAATCAACGTCTTCTTCTTCTTCTATGTTTTGGGTTTGATATTATTTTTGCGCCTTAGAAGTTTTTCTCCTGCCTTGGGACCCAATTATGTTTAAAACTAACAACATGTAGGCCTAAGCTGAATTATTTTGGTGAAAAAGCTCCAAAGTTGAAGAAAGTAGAGACGCAATAAAACATAGAATTAACACATCACAAAGGATCAAATATGGAATAGTGGACACAGCCGCCCAGCCTTTGTATCCTTCGCCTTTTCACGCACGTCAGCCCATGTCAAGCTGGACGCTTTCTTCCCCACTTCTTCCCTCGTCACTCCACACAAAGTGGCTGACCAACCAATTGTGCGCCATCTGTGACTGGTCATAGTTTTTTTCAGAGCGGGGAAACCCTATTCACTCCCTCTGGCCTCCTCTTCTTCTTCCTGCAGCCCCCCTCTCCCTTAAGTCCGGCGATAAAGCTCATAGAGGGCTAGTCTGCAGCGTCATTGATCCGCGGGTCGCCGTGGTGACAGTCTGACTCTGAGGCACGGGCCAGTTACCAGCTGTGAGAGCGCATGTGTGTGTGTGAGTTTGTGTCTGCCAGCTGGCCTGTAATGCCGATTGGATTAGCTTCCCATTTACGGCCCAAATGCATCCTTATCCCCATCCCCCCAACTTCTTAGAGATGCACTTTACACTATTATACCCCCCCCCACACACACACACACAATCCAGATTGTCTTGCATTGATCAACCAATAAGGATCACATAAGTATTTTTAATTTGCTTATCTGGGTATATGCTTCACCCATTTATTAGGCCCAAGGAACAGGCACAATCTTCAAACCAACTTTTTTGGTTGTGCAATTCATGTGCTGTTGCAGAACTAACATCATGCAACATGGGATTTTGGAAATTGTGTACATTTCTATTGTTCTTAGACACACTTTCTTCAAATGGTTCTCCTGTTTCTCTGTGGTCACCCCATTTTAAACATCATTACCACCTTTGAATACATATTAGTGATGGGGTTGATGGTTCTTTGTGGAAGCCTTTACCCTTTGAAATGTGTGCGAGCGCATCAAACTTTGCAGCCAGAATACCAAAAAAAAGGAAGATATTTTCAAACATTTCATGTTGAATTCAAGAAGATCTGATCTAACACATATAAGAACCAGTGAACTACAACCCTGCTCCTTAGCCCCATCACAGTGTTGAACACAAGGCTTATCTGCCCTCTGCCATCTGTTTGTGACCGGCGGTAGGGACCAGCGCCTCAGGTACGTCTTGTGATTGGCTCGTTTGGACATATCGTTAGCTTCTGCCCGAACACTCGTACTTCCTGGTCTTCTCTGCTCCTTCCCCCTCATACTTGTGTACAGCTCGCTACATCAGCAGCAGAGAGGTCAGCCACCTCCACACGCCCATGCACTTTAGTCCATGGATGTAGCCTCCCAACTCTGTGTGCACAAGCTTACGCAATGCAGAATCAGCTACCAGGTTATGTGCAATGAGCTGTTTTATTAAATATACAGTGCTCAGTGGCAGGAGGCTTTCATTATTGTCAACTGTTTAGGATGATATATTGTACTAATTAAATAACATTTGTTGAGGATCGGTTAAAGGCATTATAACCGATATCTCCTCATTTGTAAACTGGGCGCATGTCAAGTTTAAACTGTTAGCTGTGGTCCAAACTCATTTCTAGCGATCCGATTGGATTTCCAATATCCCGATTCTTCATGAGCTCGAGTTTAAAAGCATCTTCAATAACCTTTAGGAGATTTACTATCTTTATTAGCATCGGTGCTACTTCCCTGTTTGCGTGATAAAAATGTACACATTTGTTGCAAATGTGGTTGTGGTTGTTTTCCGTGCGAGATTCATTGTGATATTTTGCCTGTGACGCAAATGCTACAGGCAGGCAGTGAAACCACACAATGCTAATTTTTGAATACAAACAGGACTGTGTGAGAGGTAGTGTTAGCCTTTATCATAAGTAAACTAAAGTGCATACAGTTTTCAATTTCCCCAAAACACACCCACTCAGGTTGTCTGCCTGGTAACTGCAAACCAAACCAAAAATCGGTGCTCTTTCACATGTGCCCCCTCTGAACTGCTCACTAAACTCCACTTGCTTTGTCATTTTACGTCTTTGTCCAACTCGTGTATTGGGGCAACGCCGGTTTGTGTCAGGGGCCGCTTTGTTTTGCATGACCACTGCTCATTTCTGTTTACAGTTCCCACCCTTTCTCTCCTCTCACAAACTTGCCGGTTTTTGAATGAGAGGTGCGCCTGTGCCCTAATTGGCTGTCGGCTGCTGCCATATATGGTCATGGGGCCAGCAGCCGAGTCAGGAAGTGGAGGAAAGAGGAAGTAGTATGAACCGGCTTCAAGAGACACGAGTGCTGTGTCTTGTAAGAAGAAGAAAAAAGCCACACCTTGTTTTTGTATCAATTTTGATCACTATTCTTTTCAAACGTGATGGCCTGAGTAGCACGTGCCAGTCCCTCATTGGCAATACCTGCTTTACCCAGGGAATGTTAGTGGAAGCCTCTTAAGCTCACATGGCAGCCACAGTTCAGTTTAGGCCTTTGGTTCACAGCCATGGGTCAAAGTCCACTATATGCAAGTATGCAACAAGATGTGGAGCTGTTGTTTGGCAGCACACTGTTAGAACAGGAGGTAATGTTTGCTTTCAGCGCACACAGAACATGAACTCAAGACTGACTGATATATGCGGAAAGAAAAAAAAAAGATTTTCCTCACAGCCAATGTTACAAACCCACATTACTACAGCTGCTACGCCATGAGCACCTTGAAATACATACTAGGTGCATGAAGATTTAAAATTTTATACAACCACTTGGTACTACAACAACAACAGCAACTGCATATTACCACTAAATAAACAGTATTAAGCGCTTTATTCAAATGCCCATTTATAGATCTCTTGAAACGTTTTGTACACTATTACATAAGATCATTTTGTCATTTGCAACATTTTTTTGTCCTAATATTGCTCTTTTTCCCCACTGTGGAACAAATAAAGGCATTACATCTTATCTTACTATCTCCATTTATAGTTTCTATAGCCAATTTAGATTTACAGTACAGTACACAACACAACAAACATGCACTTTCCCGACCAAATAAAGACATAAATGATAAACTTGTGATGTTATATAGGCCTGCTGTATGTGCCTCATACTGTTTCTACATGCCAAAATCAGTCATGGGCCTAGTGCCTCAAACACAGGACTGCCACAACACAATCTGCCCTAAGTCTATTAGATATAGAATTGTTTTTCAATAGCTTTAGACGTCATGCCACCATAACTATTGCACACTCACACTAAATGAGAATCTTGTGACTGCCAGATCATAATTGAGCAAAATTGATTAAATTCACACTTTAAACAAATTTTGTTATTGTGGCACGCAAATCTTTTTTGTGTGTGTGTTGGTATGTGTGTGGGGGTGTCAATCCGCGTCGTCCTTTTTAATTTGTGCGTAATCATCAAACCTGGGTGTGCAATAGTGTAGCCACACCCTGCTCTGTTGCTCTGTTAACGCTGGCCTCCATAAAAGGACATCTTTATGTTGGTCACATGACAACAATCTGAGGAATGCTCCTCACATGGGACGACTTCTCAAGGAAATCAGCTTCACCCCCGGGCCTGTCGTATTTCTGTACCAGTCCTTGTACTGAGGAGTATTTAACACCTCATCTAATGCTACTACTACTATTCCAACTATATTTTACTGCTCATACAACTACTACAACTATGCTACAACTCTACTTTTAGTGTTACTAATCATGTTGTTTCTCACCACATACTAATCTATCTACTGTTGTTATTACAGTCAACACCTTCGTTGGTACATTTATGATAATCATGTTTCAGAATATACTTTTTATACTACTCGATTCAAAGCTGCTACTATCCTACCTCTATTACTGCTTCAACCAAGGTTGCACCTGCAATAACACCCCCAGGATAGAACTACTTTTCTAATCTATGTTTTTGTTCATTGTTGAATATCAAATTGGTGTGTGATTTTGTAATCATGTTGCTAGCGATTTCAAAGGCAACTAAAGTTTGCTAAATTTCACTTCTCTCTCTACGTTTCACTAACTGGAAACTGCAGAGGAGGAATTTCCTTCTTCTCTGTAAAAAAAAAAAAAAATCACCAGACTTGTATTTTTGCATGCTCTTAAGATGAGCGACTGGCTTAACAGGCTCGTCTTCCCCGTCTAGACCTATCTATGTGTATTGGCAACACTTTGCACTTTGCACTTAGCTTCTTTATCACTCTTTACTAAAACTTTACAAGTTAACAATAAAACTATATGAAATCCAAACTACTTTCTGGTGGGCTGCAGTGTGCCGCCTACCGGAACCACAACTTTGTCACTACTTTTTTTTAACCGCACACAACACAAAACAAGACTTCCTCTTTGCTGACTATACACGGAGCACCATATAAGGCAAACAGCAGCAGGTATAGGCCCAAAATCCCTCCCTGCAGCCTGCAGCGTATATGGTGGCAGCAGCTCGGGCGGTTGCATGGGTATTGACAAGCCAGGACGGTCCACTGCATATTTGCAATTAAGCCTGTCAGAGTGCATGTTGGGACAGGACACTTTTTTTGGCAACAGTCCCGTCGCCACGGTCACACACAAATCAGGTTTTTCCAAAAATGCAACACAGGAAATGACTTATGTGAAATGTGTCAGTCTGAACCTTGCTGTCTTAATGATTGCGGAATGGGATGAGTTTACGTGTAGAGCGAGATTAGCATAGTGCTTTAAAAATAATTATTAAGATTTTCACCAAGATTGGTTCAAGTGCTGGAGGAAGCTTTGCAAAGTGGTCACACTCTCCCGTCATCGATACAAGATCTCGGTGAAATATGAAGGCAACACTTGATCTTTTGACAGTGTTGCCTTTTATAGAAACAATGCCCCGGCTGTAATCACAGTTAAAGGTGGTCCAACCAAATATTAGAGCGTGTGATCTTTATTTTTTGTAGCAACTTCTTTTTTGGTCGGGCAGTGTAAGAAGTACATTGTATCTTCTACTTCAACTTTGGCAAATATTTAGACATAACCATTATTATTATAACCACTGCACCTGGATGGCCTAGTGCAGTAGTTCTCAATGGATGTAGCTTTGAGACCCACTTTGAGTTAATAACGACAAGCTGCAACTAAAATAAAAATATAAATTACAACTACAAGTAAAACACTTTGAGGGATAACCCTGTTATAAAATCAAAATACCATATTTCCCCCCAAATCTGCTGTCGGATCACAAGTGTCCATACGTCAAAGTTGCTATTGCCCTACTGCTCAGCTATTGAAGCAAAAGTGTCCATGCCCTGGCATATTTCAAATGACTGTTGTGCTAAGAACGTGCCCTTTACCCACGGAAACGAATAAACAGTTTCTAATTTAGTCATCTGTCTCTCCCTGGCTGTAGGTTTCTCTCATGTCCTTGGAGCGGAGCCACAACTGAGTCAGCAACACAAGAGCGCTCTCCCAGCTCACTCTGTCATAGTACACAGGCACAGAGTAAGCATGATTTTCAAAGGGGGCCGCTTTAGGGTCCTATAGGTGGAGAATCCTTGACCCCAGGAGGACTCAAGTACCTGCGCTGGCCCCTCCCCTCTCTCCCCTTCCTTTTTAATTACCCCTTTGTGGAAAGTAGTACTTACTATAGTTTCCACGCAGTCTCGTATAGTCCTTGGCATGTTTCTGGTAGTGCAATTAGCGGCACCATATGTGAATGTATGTGTGTTGGCAATGTGACCAGAGTAACCCCACCCTTAGAACATCCATTGCTCTTACAGGGATATTGCTTTGTAAGGGCTCTGTGCAAACGTTTGTGTCGAGGATCTAATTTACCAACCTACATGGCAGAAAGGGGGCTAGCACTAGACCTGGGTTTGATTCCCGGACCAAATGGGACCTTTCTTTGTGGAGTTTCCCGATGTGAGGGTGGGGTTCCTCCGGACCGAGATAACAAAAACTACACAAAACCGTGGTAACTGGAGCAAAACAGCCTGCACTTGCTATCATGCTATTGTGTCTTGTTTATAGTCACTTTTGAGTAAATGGAACCATCTAATGAAAAATGTGGCTGCTAATTCCACACATTACACACACACACACACACAAAAAAACATTTGGTAGGTTAGGCATTAATGTAGTAGTTAAGTAGTTTTTATGTGTTAGTCACATTTAAAACAATATATTATTGCTAGACCCTGCCTCTTTATTTGACATTGTTACACTGACCAATATATTTGCGCAAAGTTGTGGCCTAGATACCACTTCGATTAACATTTTCTTCCTGTCATGGGACTTATAGGCAGGAACTTCATTTTCTCCTAACTGCAAACAAGCCTTGTGCAACCAGACATATGGTTGGGAACGTACTGTAAGCCTATGTGCACACGAATGTTGATGCACGCTCCCGCGGGATTCCCAACCTCCTGAAACTAGGTCAGGAGCCAGAAGTTTCTTACATAACTACTCAAAGCATATGTTAAATCTACAGTTGCGTAAGGCAGGTGCATGGGAGACTCACATGTAACCTTTTACCACAAGGAACGGCACAGCAGGCTGGGACAGGTAGGTGGCTCTCTGCGCCGTGATTGGTCGAGAGCGGCGGGCAATTTCTTGGAAGCCATTGCCTTATATGGAAGTGTTCACCATGGCTATTGTAAATACCTGTAGGTCGCTCCCATTTGATAAGGATTCCCACCGTGCTTTTTGTCTTCCTCGATCTGTCAACGCTCAGAAGAAAGTAACAACAAAATAGCATATGCCCTTATGTTGAAACTCTCGTGGAAAAACAAGTTTCATCTGATAGCAACACGCTTCAGAGAGATAAAGCAGGGCAATATAATGCAGGAAAGATAGCTATATCTATAGCTGCTATTACAACAATAAAGCTAACTATGTAAATGTAGCTTTATTTGTTAAAATGCTTGTTTTCCTCTGCGCTAAAGCTACTGTAGCTGTAACAACAACATCAACAATTAACAACAGCTAAAGCTATGGCTAACTATAATAACAACAACAACAGCTACTACTACTACTACTACTAGTACTACTAGTACTACTACGACAAGTTGTGTAATGTGGTGGGACATGGAGGGAGAAATCAAATTAGACTAGCATTGAAGCAGTTCATTAGCTATTTTAGCCAAAAGCACACACGTAGATAGCAATAAGTCACGACATATTCTGATCCAAGAAGATAGGACACCCAAAATTGCACATTTTATGCAATAAGTGTGGATAGTCATTTACATCTAAATGTAACTTTATACAGTACAATTCACTGGGAAGCATTGAAAAAAGTGGGACATTATCTCAATTGGTGGGACAAAGGTCTAAAATGGCAGTGTTTTACAACCAAAAAATAGACAGGTTGTCATCCTAACTACGAATTTTACTCCTACAAGGCTACGACTACCATGAGAAGGCTTGTTGAAAGCTAGTACTACTCCCACAACAAGGCTACTACTACAACTACCATGACTTGAAGGCTTCCACTACAACTAATAAGCCTACTGCTGCTGGCACTGTTTGCATGGTGGCTCTGTGCCAAGAGTTTGAGATGTGTCGCTTTCACCAGAATTAAGATGCAATCTTTTGGTAAAACCTCTGTCTCATTGCTGTATCTTTCCTGTGAGCGGATTTAAAGACAGTAGATATCTTGGAGTGTTCCTAAGCCGATAAGTGTTAGCAGTTACATAAGGACTGGAGTGGAGGAGCCCTGGGACACTCTCGATATCTCTATCATAGTGACACACTGAGCCGCGCGCCAATTCCACTCGTGTTATTCCCGTTTCTTTGGCAACGCAACGCAAACCAGCGGGTTAGGCACTCTTAAAGGAATGCCGCTTGTCCTATTTTCCCGTAGACCCAGTTTCTCTACACGTCACCTTACATAAAACGATATGAGTGGTAGATTATACATTATAGATTAGAGAAATGTATCATATCAAAGCTAAGGCAGGCTCGGATTTAATGTAGAAATGGCTCCATGAATAATTGAGGTGCATGTGTAAGGAAACCATCAAATGCACTTTCTCAAGATTTGGAAAGGGTGGGTTTGATTTTGGACTGAATGATTTAGGGGGATTGGTTGAAGAGGTCATGCACTTCAGAGGGAGTCAACAGCATCAAATACTGAGACGACATCAATCCGGAAAAAATGCTTCAAATATGAAGTGGCTATAAAAACAGGGCATGGTGGCAGATTTTCCATCTGTACAGTGCAAGTAAATGTTTCATGCTATGGAGGCGCAGCCCAGTATAAAATAGGTCACATTACAAGGAATTAGTTGAAAGGCTGGTGAAAGTGTGTGGTTAGTTGCCGTTCTGTACAACTGCAGATAGGGGCACAGCATTCTGACACTGTGGAGAACAGGCACTCCACATTTTCCCAATACTGAATGGCATAAAAATATGACATAAAAATAAGGATACAATTTCTATATAGTTTGTTTTGTTTCCACCCACAAATGTTGGTAAAAAGTGAGAAATCATCTGACTATATATGCAAGTACTAAACATAAATTTCAGTAAGTTAGGTCAAACTCACTCAAGTACACAGTAAGCAGAGGTGGGTAGAGTAGCCAAAATATTTACTCAGGTAAGAGTAACGTTACTTTGAAATAAACTTACTTAAGTACAAGTAAAAAGTAGTGACCCAAACAATTACTCAAGTAAAAGTAACTTGGAGAAAATGTTACTTGAGTACTGTGTGTACTGAGTAACTGTAAGTCTGATTTATTTTCAATGATGCCATTAATTGTGTGAAACAAAACATAAAACCATGTGGAAATCGTGATATTTCCAAGAAAATGGTTTGAAAATACGGAAAAACTAAATAAATCTAAAGAACAAGGTGCACCAGACGATCTACATCTATTTTATAGATCACAATGAAGCATTTGCCACTTAAATATTTACTCACAGTAGAAAAAGTAACAATTATTTTTACTCAAGTAAGGGTACAAATACTTCATTATAATTTTACTCAAGTAGAAGCAAAAAGTACTGTATGATAAAACTACTCAGTACTACAATTACTTCAAAAAGTTACTGAGTACTACCCACCTCTGACAATAAGTAAACACAACGCATGTCTTGAACATCAATATACAGTATTGTTCATATATGCAGTAATAGTCCATTGAATATCCTGCTAATTCCAACTTAAAACCACACTGCGGAACTTTCCTAACAACATAAACAAACATGCCAGCGACACCAAACGTGCTCCTAAACGTGTTTTATTGTAGATGTGCCTTGTCATAAAAACATCTGAAATGAAATAAATGCATAGCACTCTATTGTATTTACTGGATGAAATGTTACGCAGTTTGTCTTTAGCTTTGTTGTTCGCTAACATTAGAGGAAACGCCAACGTCTTTCAGTGACTGACTAAAGCAAATTAATATAACCTGATAAATGATACCGCAAGCTAAAACACAGATGCACGGCTTATACTGTTTACAAACATTGACATTCTCCTTATGGGTTTGATCCATTGTATTCTTTTGATGTCCATTAGTGACAGATGGTGCATGTCCGGCCCACATGCTCAACCGCCATTAACACCTCACTCATCAATTATTTACCCCTTATAACAATTTAATAACAAAACGGTGCCACAAATAAAGTAATGGCAAAGCAAACGGGGACAGTGAGAAGAATTGTATTGGTTGCATAATGGCCAGTATAGATATAGGTCAGCATCATTGTGTAAAGAAGAGTCCAGAGGAGAACAGCTGCTGCTTGCACTTGGCACTGTCTCTGTGTGTGCGCGTCCAAAAAGGCCAGTCCATGGGGCCCCCAGATCTTTGCGGATGAGGGCCTGTCATTAGTATGTAAAACTGCCGATTGTCCGTGAAAGAAGAGAAAGATGATGAGAACGCCAGGGGTGGAGGAGAGGGGGTCTGTGTGGGCTCCGGACGGGACGCACGGTGGCTTTGATGGGGTCCGTAGCCAAGGACAGGAAATGAGGGACTCCAGGGACAAGCGGTAGCAATGGCAAGAAACACCTGCCACCGCCGAACGAAAGGAAAAAAATAAGAGAGAGAGAGAGAGAGGAGGGAGGGAGAGAGGGAGAGAGGGGAGGGAGAGAGGGAGAGAGGGAGAGAGGGGAGGGAGTAGGGTCAGGGTACAGTGATAACGTGAGTCAAATGGGTGTAAGGGAGAGGGGTGTAGTGTGGAGTTGCGGCCAGATGAGGGAGCAAGAGAGTTCTTTTAGATAGAGGCAGGAAGCAAACTGGAAAGTAAAACGTCGAGCCACAATGTACAGCATGTGGCGATCATAGATGTAGAAATAAAGGCTTGTCTCAATAAAGAATCATATTACTAAAAGGTCAAATATATATATATATATATATTTTTAAATACCGTACTACTATATCAAAATCTGACAAATATCCTACTAAAATGTATTCATGCAGTCAATTTTAGACTTTAATTTTGGCATAATGTTGATATTTGAAAATCTCAACAATGATGAATAGTTCCTAGATGACTGAGAGCCTACTGAAAAGTTTTGATTTTGATACTGACTTAATGGAGTTTGATTTTTGGCTGAAATAAGTTTGGACAACAGGAATTGCAGATGAAACAATGCCACAGCAAATGCCTGCCGCAATCAAATCATAAAAAAATGCAGAGCGCTGATTGAATAATTGTGATATTATATTTGTATTTCCATTTGACTGTGATTCATACTGCAGCCCTATACATGTGATACAGATCTGCTAATATACGCTTTGTTTTGCTGATTTTGGTGTGAAGCTTATTGAGCTCAATATCATTGTGGACTTAAGGAGGCAGATGTTTTGCTGTGATAATTCTGGAGCAGAAAATGTTCAGGTGTGGAGGAAGACCAGTATAAGCTGTTTAACATGTATGATTAAAAAAAGTGTTGTTTCCAGAAGTTTAAACTGGGGAACTGGAGTCTGTTATTATAATACTGTACATTAAATTTCCTAAGGAAAATAAGCCTTTTCATAACCAAATGCTTTTGATTTTAGTGACTATGCCAATTTTTCAACATCACGCCAATCAAAACTACACAATTTAGAAAAGGCAACTTCCTTGCTTCCATCACATTTGAAGACCATACTTCTTCATGTGAGCTCCATGGATTTGACTTTTATTCATTCACATATTTATCATCATAAAAATCCAGCCCCAGTGCAAGTGCGACCGCTGATTGCATATTGTCATACTGGCATCACCTAAGAAGACTATTGTTTCTATTTCATGCACAGCAGTTTACTTTGTTTTTCCGCTTCACGGATCAAACAGGTAGTTCATACGAGGAAGGATATGAGGGGAAGAGGGATATCCACATCCCAAAAGGCCTCATTCACTGCCACAGGACGTGATGTCATCTGCTCAGCGAGGGGCAGGAAGACAGAGGTATTAATAGTATGGGCCTGATCGCGTTTCCCTGTAGTCAGTGCGGGATGGGCATGGGGCTGCTGCGTTTGGGTGTTGGAGGGGAGGTCGATCGATCAATGCCCACTCAGACAAATGCTGCGCGATGCACTGTAACGACCTTGGATGAGACTCTGGTTACATCTCCCAAAGACAGTGGAGGAATGGAGAGCTGAGAATGAGCTGAAGTGGCAGACAGGCTCGCTGACACACATCCCACTGCGCCCCAGCCATCACTACCACCACGCTGACCTACATCTGCACGTCATTTAAAATGTCTATGTGGGCAAGATGGATTATGGATGGGTGACAGAAGTCCGGCTGACAGAGCTCATCGCAAACACTGACCCAATGGTTGGCAGTTCATACGCTGGTATTGAATACTGTGGGCATCATGCAGTCTGTGTCTTGTTGTTTCTTGCACAATATGGAAAATAAACCTGAATTTTTACAATACATTTTTAGTATTGGGTTAAATCGCTTATCTGTAACTGTAATATAGAAGTGAAAGCGCTAGCTCGGCACAATGTCATAAAAATGTGTCACGTTATTGGTCGACAATGAAACACATATCTACGAGCATAGGGCTAAAGGGCAAAGATACTTTTATATTGGCACATCTAGTTTGTAAAAGCCACTTAAAAGTTCATATTTCTACATATAAATCGGCACAAAAGCCCTCCGGCATTTGGGTTTTTGGCATCCCTCGGAGACACTGACCCCATGACTCGTGTTTCAATAGTGACAAACCCCCCACACTCGAAGTGATGAAACCAAGTCAGAAAAGACAGTTACTCTTTCTTTTAAGCTTTGACAAATTACATTCATTTGCCTCATGCGGGTCTGCTGATATTGGCCCGGGCTGCTTTGACCGCTGCCATGACGATAAGTGAGTGAAGGCGCCCCCCCCCCCCCCACATCACACACACACAAGGATCCCCTCTGACCCCGGGGTTAGTGGGGGAGAATGGGGAGAGTGGCCTGTCCCTGTGGCATCATCTCCAGGTCTTTGTGTGAGCCGAGGAGAGGAGGCCCGAGTGGGGAGCAGCTGTGCGAGACATTCCTCTGGATGCCAAGACACACAGGCTCTGCTGAGGACACGCCGCAGCAATGAACGCAGGACATTTATATTTATGTACATACAGTGGAAAAAAAGTATGTTATTTGTAATGTATCTCTCAAACAAAGATGGTTACTGTTTAATGTGACTCTGGGTAAGTCACTCTACTGACGTTAGCCCATTCCCTGACTGGGACATAAGTACGTAATATAGCCAGACAACCATTCAGACTCACATACTTTAGAGTTAATACTAGTTTTCCAACACATGCTAGACTTGATGAGGGGAAATCTGCACTCGAACCCACAGCAACACAGGGCTAACAAACTAATTCAACTCATAATGATGAGGCTCAGTGCAGCAATGAAGATTTCAATAAAGGACATGTTCTCTCTCATGACAAACATTTTTAAAATGAGTATATGGAAAATCAACTCTTTTGAGCTTTATAATGTTGTTCCCTATAAAAACATTACTGGAGAAGTATTTTGTTTCATTCATGTAAGTTTGAGTATGTTTACTCTGATCTTCTCCCAATACACAAGCACTTCCTTTTGTTATTCCTGGATTTTGTTGCATAATCGAAAGAGCCTGGAAGTGTCCTCTGCATTTTTAAAGTCCTTAAATCGTCACCAAACTAATTCGGAGAAGTTCTGCACTCAAACTGCATTTATTCCTGCACCATGATTTTTTTAGTATACCATTGGCTACAAATAAAAGCTTGTCATTCCTGGAGCTGCCTGCAGAGGGTGCTCCAACCAAACCCGAGATACTGGTGATAAAGTGTCCTTTCATACACAGAAATGCCCTTAAAACATAAGTGTACTTGTAACACAAGTTTATAAGCTTCTATTATAGATTTTGCAACCTCCTTACTTCCTTATTATGCCTATCCTTATCTATTGTCCAGGTCGGGTGAGCTTTGCAAAGGGAAGAATGAAAGTGTTGGTCGGTCTTGTTGGCTCAGCGGAGGTTTCACCAAATATCTGTGTCCAGGGTTTCCCAGATAAAGGAATTCTCTTGTGAAGTGTTCAAAGATTGACCAGGGCTGAGTACAGCAGACTATTGCAGTCTGGTTTCAGCGCGAGAACAAGAGCCCCGGCACCTAATGTGTCTAAATGAAAGCCCTTCTACCAGAGAAAAAGTAGTGATTAGTAGACGTACCTTTACAGCTAAAGCAGGGGTTGTATGTAGTCTTAATATGATCCCAATGGGAGTGACAAAGAAGGCTCAAAGATGGCGTCTGTTCCTTAGCATGTGCCGCCATTTTTCTGATCAATATAATCAATAGTGGAGTATCTGTAACCTCCAGGGAACAACAGTGCGTCACCAAATCAAGTCCTTTTAAACTCTGCTAATGCATTCTGCTTCTTTACCTGGGACATCATCTGACCACAGCATGACTGCAAAATCAGAAGATACGGCACTGGATTGGCACGGAAATTGGTCAAATGTAGGAATGTTGGAAATGGCACGCATATCCACCCTGTATTTTTGTAATCATATTTATGTGTATCATAAGCTCCTCATTTAAGTTTAGTCAATGGGACACAGCACAGATTCAGAAAAGTATACAGAGTCTACAAATCCAGCGGGATTAAGGCTGCTGTTTGCGTTTAGTCTGGGACCTTGTCCTTTAACTATCATCAGAGTGATTATGCAAAAAAGGAAAGCAAATAAAAAACACAGAGATAACCGAGAGAGGGACTTGTGCTGAAACAACAGGCAAAGGACTAAACTTTGTGAAGAGGATGAAACCAAGAACTTCCCTCTGTTCATAAGCACAAAGCAGTATGGGTGTATGAATGAAATAAAAAGCTTGCAAATCTTATGGCCTGCCCTACAATATCACTGTTTTGAGTAAGTGAGTGAGGTCAACAAGCATTCAGTCGCTTAAAAACTAATTTTGAACTAAAAGTTTCCAAAAAGCTCTAAAACAGTGCAAAAATGGCATCTTTTTCCTCATGCTTCTCAGAGATTCTGGAAAATCCATCTTCATACTCCACGATACGCTATTCGAGTCGTGTTCCACTACAGGTGTCATCATTGTGGAACTGTCACATCCATTCTCACTGCTCACACTCCTCTTCCTGTCCCAGATTTATGCACATACTCCTTTTTCCGTTTCCTCTCATCATTCCATTATAAATCCACCTATGTTGCATTTACAGCAGCGACAATACCATAAGGAAATCTCATCCATTCATTCAACTGAACTCTCTGATCCCAATTAAATTAATGGAGTCTCTATAGCCCAGTATGTAGATGCCTCTGGTTGGACATTGTGGCGTCTATCTCCTTTCTGATTGGCGTACAGCGTTTAGCAGACGTGAGCGAGGGTCGCCACTGGTCAGATCTCAGAGGTGTGTGGCGGCGACGGCCCCTGATTGGCCTGTCTTTGTGTGCTCTGACGCAGTGCCGCAGTGGCTGTTTTGTGTGTCAGTGTGTCAGTGTGTTGTGTTGCACGCGCCGGTTCCGTGCCCTTCATCGGAGACAGCAGCCCCCATTTCTATGGCAACAGCCTCAAAGCTCAAGAGAACAACGGTAGCCACCCTCCGCCCGTCCCACCTCCTCTGTCTTTTGGACTGCCATTATGTATCAGTGCAAATGGCAGGTTATCGCCTCATAAGAGTGAGTCTGAGCTAAAAAGGCGAGAGTGAAGATACAGGGAGCAAAATGTTTGGCAGCAAGGCAAAGAAGATCACGGGGGGAACCTATGACAATGTAATGAATACTATGAAATACTAGGAAGCTTGGGGAGTTCATTAGGCTTTGTTGATGCCATAAAGAAATTTGTCCCATCCTTCAATTCCGCCAAGGCAACCAGTCAGAGGCAGTGTAGCATCTGGGGACCGATCAGATCTATGTTTGGTCAGGACTATAACTTGCTGGAGGATTAGTATTTTTGTACAGGTGCAGTTCTGTTTGAGGTGAACGCCCACACACCCACACACCCACGGAGAACATGCAAACTCCACACAGAAAGGCCACACACGGTCCAGGAAACAGGACATTGTTGAATTTAAGGGAGAAGGACATTTTGGGAGTCCCTTAACTCCAACTGCTATCTCTGGGCTGAAAATTGGATTGTGCCCTCCATCTGAGGCATACAATCTCAGAGTGCCATATTGCAAATGAACAAACAACTAACTTGACGTTTTGTTTCTGTATTTTGTTTGGATCACTGCTTATATATACACTGTACAAAATTGCAGCCGGCAGGGTGTGGTTACAGTCCAGCCCCCAAAATGTACTTCTGCAGTTGGCATATACTGCAGTTTTGTGCAGTGCAATGATGAAACATAATAATAGTCTCGACATTTTTCCTACAGAAGGAAAAATCAGAAACAATAGAAGGTATGAATGCACAAAAGTGGTTCTCAACTGGTGGGACCCCAAAGTGGGTCACTGGACCCTTTTCAGAGGCTTCTGGGTCTTTGCCTTTGTACTGCTGAGATACAGAAAGTGTTTTTTAAATTATTTTATTGTTTAATCACACCAGGTGTGTTTGGGTCACATGCCCCTCTCCAGACATAAAAGACGATGTACGAGCGCAGATCATAAACCTAACCTCTGATCATATCTTAAATTCTTTATTGCTCAAAAAGATAGCTTCCTCGATCGATTCTGGGACTCTAACATTTATGTAACTTTTACGTTCTCTGTATGTGACTACAGACGTCCTTAACATCATTACTCCAGCAGTAGAGTGTACATGCTGTGTTGGTGATAATATTACACTCTACAGCAGGGTCACCAACGTGGTGCCCGCGGGCACCCAGGTGCCCTTTGGGCATGCCAGTAGCCCTTGAGACTTTTCTAAGGTGTAAAACACTTCATTTCTTGAATCTGATCTTAAAATACAATTATTTCTGTTCTTGACTCAGTACGACTTAAAATAAAGCTATGAATAATATGGGTCAATATCCTATAAGTAAACGTGTACATTTAAGTCTTAGGATTGTTTTAACTGGTAGCTCTCGAACAACTCAATGCTCTTGAAGTAGCCCTCGGCCGAAAAAGGTTGTGACCCCTGCTCTACAGAAACAATTTGCATATAATGTACATCAGTTGTAACAATTGTGCAAGTGGACTGTTCTTTTGTAATGTTTCGTTTGTGCAGTCACATAATATGTATTTGTTGTAGCCATCTAATGTAAATAAATATTGCTACTGACTCACAGTGTGTCAGCTGACTACTTAAACAGGTGTGTCCTTAACACCCTTTATACATACACTCTAAGAGCCCCGAATGCAGTGCGGATGCACTTTTGTGTCTTCACATATTTTTTATTCTGGCACACAAGTTATACTTTACTTTGTGGATGTTTGTGTCTTTCTCCATTTTGCCAAATAACATTGAAACATTTGATGTTTTGGAAGTCAACCTTATAATCAATATTTCTTCAACAAAACAAATACTGGAAATCCTTGTTAATTGCCATGGAGTTCAATCGTCATGCCATGAGTTCAAATTTCTAACTATATATTCTAGATTTTGCTCACATTCTCTACATTTCTTCTTTCTGCACTGCAACCGACAAGACGAGGAAGGATTCGGACATGTTTGACACAAATATCTCTTTACGTAAATATTATCAAACACAAATCTATTGCATCAAGTCTGATGTTACTGAAGCGTGTTTCTGAAGATTACCTTGGAATTGGATTTGTCTGAAGATGCACTGTGTTGATTGGATTTATAAAACTGTATTCTGCAGTGAGACCCTTGGTACATTAGATTACTATTTCAGACCAGATTACACAGCGCTCCAGGAAGCACCACCAGCACATGCCGGAGGTCACAGTATTTGCTTATGAAAATATCATTGAGATTTAACACACAAATCCAGTGCACGCAATATACGGGATTATTTTACAGTACTACATTGACACTCTCATATTGATTCAATGGGGTATAATCCATATATTTGTGACATGTTGCAGTAACTGAGTGAGGAGGAGATGCCAGGGTGATCTCTTTGGCCTCTTTGTTTGTGGAGCTGGGTCTTTCCTGCCTCTGATGTGGACATGAATGAGGCTTTGTGCACAGTGCCACCTCATGATTTGAATGCTGCGTCCATCTGATAAGGGCGTTTTGGAGAGGTGTTATCATCATGTCATATCATAACCTATAGTTGTGGGACATAAATAAAAGAAGTGGTGATGTATGGCTAGAGGTGCCACTTTTATTGTCACTGAGGTGTTTAAATGCTTTACAAAGTGTTTTCAAATCAAAGCACATGCAGCGTGATGGTAAAATGAGGGAAGCGTTTTGGTGCCTTACACCAAACATTGAGCGGTTGGTTTTATAGTGAGCAAAGATTCTGGGACATTTAATTTTGTGAGTGAGATTTGGAAGTATTGGTTGTGGGCGTGGCTTGGCTACTACGTCACTGATGGTTATAAAGGCTGCAGCTGTGGCGGCGGGATCGCGCTGCTGAGACAGGCATACAGAGAGGACCGGCGGCGCGCGCGCACAGTCAGCACCAACACACTTCCAAACAAAGAGAAGCACGCGAGGCAGCATCCCAGCCTTCAGACCCGGACCAGACACCATGACAACCAACGGCTCGGCCAACGAGACCAGCGACATGCTGCAGATCCAGTTCGGCCTCATCAACTGCGGGAACAAGTATCTCACAGCCGAGACCTTTGGCTTCAAGATCAATGCATCAGCCTCGAGCCTGAAGAAGAAGCAGATCTGGACCCTGGAGCAGAGCGGAGACGAGTCCACCGGCAACGTCTTCTGCTTCAAGTCCCACCTGGGCCGGTACATCGCTGCGGATAAGGACGGCAACGTGACAGGGGACAGCGAGACCCCGGGCCCCGAGTGCCGCTTCATCATCACGGCACACGATGACGGCCGCTGGTCGCTGCAGTCTGAGCAGCACGGCCGCTACTTGGGCGGCACCGAGGACCGCATCATCTGCTTCGCCCAGACCGTGTCCGTGGCGGAGAAATGGAGCGTGCACATAGCCATGCACCCACAGGTCAACATCTTCAGCCTGACGCGTAAACGCTATGCGCACCTGAGCTCCAAGGTGGACGAGATCGCCATCGACCGGGATGTGCCGTGGGGCGTGGACTCCATGATAACGCTGGTGTTTCGGGACCAGCGGTACCACCTGCAGACCTCCGACAACCGCTTCCTGCGCAACGATGGCGCACTGATGGCCACGCCAGACAAGAACACGGGTTATACGCTGGAATTCCGCTCTGGCAAGGTGGCCTTCAGAGACTGTAACGGCCTGTACCTGGCCCCCTCTGGGCCCTCCGGTACCATGAAGTCCGGGAAGAGCGGGCGCATGGGCAAGGACGAGCTGTTTGTCCTGGAGCAGAGCCATCCACAGGTCGTCCTTACCGCTGCCAACGAGAGGAACGTTTCTACCCGGCAAGGTGGGTGTGGTGCCAGTGCAGGCCTGGTGGGCCTGGTGGTTCAGAGTGGAGGGTGTGTGTGGAGGCATTTGAGGCCAGTAGCAGAGAAAGGGTTAATGTGGTGGTATGTCTCACAGCATCCCCCCTGCGGTCTGCTCCAATCCACCCCAAAGAGTCAGATATAGGACACTGTACATGGCCTACATGCATCACAATGGTGCCAATCACTACACTTCATAGGGAATTATCAGGGTGCAGACAGGGCCATCAGTATCAGAGTATTGAGAGACCCAGGCTCTCCTCAAACTGTCCCTGTGCTGTTATATGTTTACATTATAAAGTGTCTTTGCTACTGTGGATCTGATGGAAGAAAATTACTTGTGTTAAAGTAGATTATATGAAAGCATGCTCATTCAGAAACCCACGACATCTGTCCCGAGTTTATTTCATGTTATTTAGTGAATATTTCTGTCTCCACAATATGTTTAAGGCAAATCCACATGTTTGGACACCGCCTTTTAAACAAAGAATGGAACATCTTTGTCCAGCGTCGCTCTGAGAGAAAAACCCAAACTTCTGCCAAACTGGTGGCGTTTGCTTTGAAGCTTTTGTGCTTTTTCATTTTCTTGCTCACTTAAATGGTGACACGGCACAACAAACTCGAAGAGTTCAACAGAGCGGTGAATTAATCTCAGTAAACACACACAGGCCTAATGAGCATGTGCGTGTGAGAAGTTGACTAATTGGTGATTTGAGATTCTCTTTACCATCTATTTGGCCCACTTTAAATGCTAGTTATCCAGCTCAAAGGGCCTAAATCATCATTATTCCAGGACATGTTGTCATGGCGACCATGGTTTCCTCTCAGTCAGCACTGCACTCAAGAGGCACTACGTAGCTTTATCCATTCAGTTGATATTCATTCGTTCTTACTTTGCAACTGCAGCCAGATACCTTTAATTATTGAGCTGTTTCGACATTTCTATATCCATCCTGAGATACTAGGCATCCTGTGTGCAACCTATATTTATAGGTGCATGGCAGAGGATCATCGAATGCCTTGAACTATGAAATTGCCTGTCTTTTTTTTCTACAGTACCTATGTGGTCTACATTTTCCATAATTTCCTTGTCTGTTGTCGTCGTTCAACGTTCACCTCTTTCATCAATTTCTCATCTGCTACCTCCTCACACCCCTCCCCCATCCCACCAACCTTTGCTTCATCTTTTTAGTCCTTGCCTCCAGAGCCCATTGTCAGCGGTGCCACCCATCCAACAGTGCGGATGCGGATAAGCGAATGAAGTGTCTGATTGAAAGGCGCTGAATCGGTGCTTGTTCTCAGAGAGGGATGGCTGACTGTTTGATATTGAAGAGGAGCAGAACTGATTCCTTCCAAATCTATAATTAGTCTGTGGTCAGTGGAGAGAATGGGGTGAGGTTTTGGAGATTTTGCATCACAGAAAGTATGGTTTGTGGTTGTATGAATGCTTTGTTTACTTGCAGATGGTACAAAATGGTGGCTGTAGTCTTTCTTTCCCAATTCTAAAGGCATAGCAATGATGAGAAGCTTAACATCAGAGAAGCAAAAAGCCAAAATATTGTAAGAAGTGACTAAATCTTTGCACAGTAGCACATAAGGACACATCAGGTCTTGAGATTGTATGGTTATGTAGATGAAAGGAAGTAGTGACGGGTAAATACCAGAAAATGCATCTGCGACGGTGACCAACGATGGGAAAACTCAACTTGTCCACTTAATCTCGTACCCAAATACCGCCACATGAATCGGACTGTTGCCAAAAAATCTTTCACTGAGAGACTGCGTTCTGCCCGCCAACAACCGGATGATTACGATGTGGATTAAACGTTGAGAGAAATTAAACTGGCCCCAGATGTTTGCAGACCGGCAGCTGCACGTAGTTCCCATGCGCGGTGGCTTTGCACTGGGCAAAACTCAGCCAAGTTTAGGGGTAAAAGTCGGCCTGGCTTCCATTAGCGCACCGGCATTTGCAACTAGGTCACTCGGAAAGCTCAAACTTAACAGATTCATCTCTTGTCCTTTAGAAGCAGTGAGTCCATCGTTTTAATATAATATGGTATGACATTGGAAAGGAAAAGTACAATGGCCTTTTCAGTATTGGCTGCATGTTTTTAATGAAAGTTTGCAAACTGGTGTTCATGAATTGTGCCCAGTCAAGGCCAAAATGCTTCCAGCGCATCACAAGGTTTTCATTTGGGACAGTGATGTCAGAAGCCTCTTAATATTCAGTCTTTGTTCAATTACAACTTTGGGGGGAAAACTTGTTTGTATAGCAGAAGCAAATAAGTTTAGCTTCTTTCAAAAAGGTTGTAATCTCAGAGGACTTTTAGGAGACTAGAATTTGAAAGGCTACACATGAATTTAACCAATACAATCACATGTTTGTAGAAGTCTACCGCTACAGATTTAGTATATATAACCCGGTAAGCATTGCAATAAGAACCACAAAACCATCCATCTATATTTGTCCGTGATGACTGAACCATTACTCTACTCATCAATAAATGTAGAGACAGTCACCAGCACCCATAGACACTTTAACAGCTCTCACATGCACAGAGACGCCATTATTGCCCAGTTATTCCAAGCCCAATGGCCTCCTAACTGTCCTGCCCTTTAAACTGAAGAAGAGCATAGAGCTAGTTTGTTAGCTAAATGGACCACATCCTGCTGGCTACTATTGTAACCACTATCGCCAACCGCTCTTTGCGCCTTATCAGGGAGAGGGGACTGAGAGTGGAAAATCCTCTGAGATTTCATTTGCTTGGCCTGTTAATTGTGTGTGGAGAAAGCTTGTTTTTCTAAGCGCTGCGTTTAGATCGGATTTCAGAGTTGAAGATAATGGTGAATTATCTATGCATGCCCGCTGTGCTAATGCTAGGCTAATCCAGTGAACACCTGGGAATGTGCTTTCACAGTGGATTGGGTGAATGTGTGAAAAAGTGGGGCTTTTTTTGAATACTGTGAGCTTTCGCAAACATTTAAAGTTGGACAATTGTCTGTAACATGTTTTCTCTCTATTTAGACTAAAAATTGCATTATGGAAACTGTAATGGGAATTCTGTATGTGTACAACGCAGAAGTTTAATACTAGACATTTTTTAATAAATATTTTGACCTACTTCTTTTCTCTCCCGTGTAAAAACCTGGCCTGAGCAACCAGATGGGAGAGCAGTCTGGACACAAAGCCGTGAAGCAGCTCTATTCTATTTAAGCAGAGGCGAGACTTAAGACTACTAGGGTTACCAGATTGTTGAACTTTAAAACTGTGACATATTGGGAATTTGTCGCAGGGGAGCAAAATCGTTTCCCTCGCTGAATGGTAAAACTGTTTCTCATTGATGTCTTATGCTAATGACATGCACCAATTAGCTTCGAGATGACAGGCTTTCAATTTTCAAGTTGGGTATACTTTATAATTGACATTGACATGGCCCAACACATTAATTTTGAGGCGGGACTGTCCGGTCCTCCTTCTCATGACTTGTAGCCAATCAGAGGGCATGAGGAAGCAGAGCGACAGAATCAAACATGGCGACGCACTGCTGGCCTGGAAGAGGGAGCAATTTTCCTCAAAATTGAGGAAAAAAACACAGTACCATCTGAATGTTCTGCGAAAGACAAGTCCATTCTAACAGACTACACTGAAATGTATGTAAAACCTGTGTTTAATCGCCGACCAGGACTTCAGAACGATTAGCCTGAGCTAAAGAGCTAGAGCGGGGGGGATCTAGACAACATGACTACAACTTCTTTGTTGATGTCAGGCCCAGGCAAAACCTTAAGTTTACATGAAATTGTAAGCACAATACCCCACAGCTAAGCTAACCCTGAGCTAGCCCCATGTAACAGCCTGCACAGAGCTTTTAAAAAAACTTCAAAGACGCAAAGAGTGACGCTGTTTGAGCCGCTCTGACTGGCTCCGTGGACTGAAAACCACCTCTGTTTGACCGGTTGCTAGGAACACTCTTGCTTTTTCCTTTAGGAACAATTCAGAAGGTGATGAGTCAGCAAACATTTGAGTCAGACATAGCCAACTTTTTGTCCCTCTACACAAAAAAAGCAGCCTACAGTTCTTCCAAAAACAGTTTTTTATAGATATCATGAGACAAAGTTGGCTGGCCGGACAGGACGAAAATGCCACGACCTATTTGATCAACCACGTACAGAATGCCATGCCTCGTACCGCCTACCTGGCGCTCATCTTGAAGTGTGGTTTAAAAATGGAGAACAACTGGCAGCCCCTGTTATATTTGGCTGCGCTTCAGCTGTGACACCCTCCCTGTATCCTTCACCCCCTCCAATGGCAGGAAATGAGGCCTTGGCTGCTGTGATAATCCCTGCAGGCTGTGCGGTGGTGATGGGTCTGGTCAAAAACACACAATTAATCCGGTCAGAAAGGGTACTAGAGGACCAAGTATTTTAGATGGTGGGGTTTAGTTAAAACGAGTCGGAGTAGTTTGCAAGCTGTGTTTTGTAATTAGTTTTCAGTCGGCTGCTTCCTGTGATGTCAGGGGTTACCAACAAGTTGCATACAAATTTTGAAATTCAAAAGGTTTAGGCTGGATGACCTAAATGCCTAAGATTTGGAGATGAAATGTATCCACAGTTTACGTCGTCTTTTCTCATGTAGTGTTTGTAGACCTTCACAGTACGTCGACTTGGCTGCTAACCTACTGCTTAACACCTAATTATAAATTTGCCTGTGCACTGCAAACACTTAAGGTTATAAAACGGCACACTGAGGATTTTGTGGAAAAGACCAGTAGCCATACTGTCTGTAAGTAATTGCCAATGTTCCCTACCCACTCACTGTCTGCACACACTTTAATCAATCAATGGTCACAAATGGCATTTCAAATGAAGTGGCTGTCAGTTGCATCCTTGACGAGTGTTTGTAGACCTTCAAAGCGTGTTTACGGAGTTTGAAAACGTGCCTGGCAAAGGTTACCAGTTCAAATCTACTTGGCAAAAGAATCTCTCCACGCTTTAGCTCTTTATTATAGGTTAGCATTTTCTCAGTGTGTCATCTCTCTGGGTGTGTCTGTTAGTGGAGGTTTTCTCGGCACACACAAATCCAAATTCCTTTTCTGTCTTTCTTCTTCTTTTTTTTTACTAAGGGATTTGGGGGATCCCCTGGCAAGGCAAGTTTATTTGTAAAGCACAATTCATACACAAGGCAATTCAAAGTGCTTCACAGTTGCATAAAATTACCAGAAAACGAGATCAAATCAATCAATAAAACACCAACATAAAGTTAATCGATTACAGTAAAAGGCAAGAGTGAGATAAAATACTTTCAGTTTTCATATGCACGGGTAAAAAGAGCTGTTTTCAGCCTGGATTTGAACATTGTCCCTGCTTTGTTTGACCTCTTTTTCACGTGGAGGAAGTGTGAGTTACTGTTGCTACTGTAAATGCCCATGCGGGTGTGCTTTGGACCCAGACAAAGGCCTGTGTTCTCCTCATTTAGGCCCCAGCTGGTCGCCTCCTCTGCTCAGTCACTTGAAAACAATAGAGGCCACACTCGCAGGTCCACACGCACAACCAGGACCGGCGATCGGCACCACAAAACTTCAGTGTGTGTGTGCTTGATGTGGTTGTAGATACTTTTTAATATGTATACGTTTAATCTCATCTTAAACATATTCATTTATTGTCTATTGCTAAAAATGTCAATAATTAGTTTTTACATTCATAAAAGTTTAGGTATCTTGTCAACTACATCCATTTCCCATGATGCAGAAATGTATAGCCTCAACATAAGTCTGATGTAGATCTAAAAATAAACGAATACATTTACTTTTTCTGTGTCAGACTTCAACCTAAAAACATAGGAATAATAGAGGGTGGCTCAATACTTCATGAACCAACTGTATGTTGTAACTTTATAATTTGCCTAAAAGCTAGAGGCACACAGTTACCTGTTGTTCAAATTTCCCTGTCATGTTTTTGCTCAGTTGTGTTTTTCTTTCCTTGTAACCGTGTAATTAGGGAAAAGTAAAATACTTCCTCCTCCATGTAAAAATAACTCTGCAATCAGACCTCACATCTGCTGCTTTTTGTGAATTTGTAAATCTGCCATTCATATTTTATTAGTTTGCTGCAATATACAGTATATTTGTTGTGTGGTTTATGTAACATGCTATGACCGATCAGAACACTGGATAGTGCAGTCGGCCTAACATTTGACAGTACATTTTTAAAATTAGAGCTGTATTTAACACTTCCCTCTCAAAGAAAACAAAAACTGGAACTGAACTGGTGTCATCCTGTTAAAATGTGTGCGGCTTAATTAATGGAGTGTAATAATTGCTTCAAATGACTTTGCAGGTATGTTGATTTATTTTTATTGCATGTAATGCGCAGTGGAACAATGGAAGTTTAGAATGGCGTCAGACATTAACGTAGAGACAAGTAGCAACTTTTTATTAAACTGTTAGCCACTTACTGCACACTGTCGACTCAAACTCGTGCTCATGTTGGGCTGAGATTGGCGTGATCTTTGACTGAGTTTAAAGAAAGTGGCTGGTCTTTTTATTACATGTATTAAAATATGCTACAATCCTTATACGTACAGATGAGGGCTGTAAATGTCATAAACCGTTGTAGCCGTTTACTGGACGTGTTACACCAAATCCATACTGTTTACATTTACAGTTACTTGCAACAAAGTGTTTTATGATGTGACCCTTTTGACTGGCTGCTATTTACTGTTTTATTGGCAGATGGTTTCCTATTATGTTGAACACATGCTGCGATTTTCTAGCGATTACTCATCTATGATTGGGGATAATCTGTTAAGAATAGGCTGGGGCTTTTATAAATACAATCCTTAATGCTGAGTTGCTATTGCCTTGCAACACTTAAGCCAACATCAGTACATGTTTCTATGCTGACAGGCTACTATCAAAAAGTGTAGTCATCATTGTAAATATAGAAACAGTATAGATGAAAAGCAAAAGACTTTCAGACAATCACACGAAGCCTAGATCTACTTCTGACTTGCATTAGACTTCATAAAGTAGGTTTTGTGATCTTTGATGAACTTGGATGAACTCTGAGAGCACATAATCAAACGGTGCACATTAAGCCACACTGCGGAACATTCTAGGGCATTATGTTGCTCCATCACAACAGACACTAAACCGCCACAAAGAGCAGAATGTCATATTAATATTACCATAGAAATCCGCCATGTTGTGTCCGAATGCTTTTACCGCATGTGAACAAAAATCTTCTTTTAGCTCATTATGGATTGTGCCCGGAATCCCAGATATCTTTGTTGTTTTGACGACACAATCCTTGCTCTATACACCAGCAATGCTATTTTGCATTGGGTTATTGAATGAAATAATTTGGAGGAGGGGCATAATGTATTTTATGTAAAGTGTAAGTCTATCGTCAAAGCAAAGCGGCTTGATCTTTATAAAGACAAGCTCTCATAAAGTTATGAGCCAGACCTGATGTGTTTTTTGAGCCATTTTAACCAACAAAACCCCAGTAACTATATAGGTGCTTGTATTTTATGCTACTGGATAAGGATTGAGATGACTTATAGATTACTTTTTTTTTTTTTTTTGGCGGCAATTATAAATCATACATTACCGCCGGCTACTACAACTGTTTACAACTGCTTTAAGTGTCTGTATACAATAAGTGAGTTTGTGGAGGTGATTTGCTAGTATAGTGTCCTCCAGGGCAGAGACGTGTAGCAGATGGTGTGTGTTGCTGCTGTTGTAGTGATATACGGTGCTACTGTGTCCGCTCTCGCTCTCATTTCTCTTGTTCGCTCGCCTCTCTTTCTGTCGGTGCACTGCTCACAGCTAATCTCCCTCGTCTCCCCTGCGCCATGTGGTTCCCATTAGTTATATGTCTCTCCTCCCAGTCATCTGTGTGTGTTCATCCCACATATTTCTGCAGAAACTCAATCTAGTGTGCATGGCCTCAGCGGGAGAGCCGCGGTGTCCCGTTTCTTTTAACAAATACTCGGCTTTAATTTATGTAAAGTTCCCCAGCTGCACTTGATGTACAAACATCAACATGCCAACCCAGTTGAACTACGTTTGTCAAGTTTTGCCCGACCGCGGTTCATGATTAAAATCTTGAGATTTGAAAGGCCCTATACATGACTCTTGTTTACAAGCAATGAAAGAGGGAGTAATAAAAATTACATTACATTTTTAGTCATGGTCCACACTCATTCACACATTTCTAACATCCCAATTCTTCACGGGAATGAATAGATAAACGCGTTTTACCACTTTGAGGGCACAAAGATGATCTTTATGTTATCGAGTCTCAAAAATATTCAGAGATTCATTTTTGTCTACAACTCCCACCCCATTTAATCACATCCTCAACCACATAATCAGCCCACATTCATCTACTACTTATTACAAGGAGTGTCACATACTCCCAATATATTTGGCCTGTGAATCCAATCGGAAAACACAAAGCATTGGTGCTCTGGGAGACATGACAGACATGAGTTTATTTTCTCAAACAGTTGCCTCTTTCTGGCTCTGCACACATTTACACACCAGACCGCAGACAGTCCATGTATTTTTCTCATTGGGCCTGGGGCAATAGGTCCATCCACACAGTGACCTCATCATATACAATAGATGCTTTGTGTGATATAAAGTGTGTTGTCTATATGAAGGGAGTGGCCTGCTGTAGTAGTGCGGGTCCTATAGTGATTCATGTTTGGTCAAGTCTTTGTTTCTGTGAATCTCTAAGTGGGTTGATGGAGGCTAATGAGGTCTGCACTTGTGCAAACTCACACACATGGTCTGAATGGCCGATAAGTGAAGTTGTTCATGGCGGTATTGCTGAAGTAGTGTACTTGCATATTTAGTTCATTTGAGCTATTAAAGGTGGAATATGAAGGTCTTTTGTTCACATTCTTATTTTGATTGTCTGTGGACAAATGCTCCGACTAACTGAGCCACTGTCGCTCCTTGTTGTACATTTATTGACCAGAATAGGAGCCTGTTGTCCAGGTACCTGGACAACGATGGACAACTTAAATACTGATAAAGAAGGTGTACAACTTCAACTTAAATTTTAAAAAATGTTTTACGTCAATACATACAAGTCCAGTAGGTGTGAACATTTTAACAAGAGAAAAATGCAGACAGCATTTCACCAATTACTTTCTATGGCATGGGCCTTGCTTCCATGTTTTTCTTCTTGAGCAGGAAGCAAAAAGTGTATTTTCCAGATGTTGCCCCATGAGGTGTACACATCAACATCTGGCCTAAAACCACTATACTATCTCAAAATGTATGTTATGTTGAGTCGGCAAACGGCATGTAGCATAATTGTTGGCACTCAAAGGATATGTCACATTAGCCATGGCTACTATATGCACAACTCTTTATATGTAAGTGGCATTAACAGTCGGTTCCAGCTCCATATGTTTTTCTATTGTCTTTAGCTGCTAATCCTTTGATCTTTACTGGTCTGTCTGGACGGCGACAGATGTGGGTGGGTTTGAGTGCAGCTGTGCCCAGTCCCCCTCTAATCCATGCTGTCTGACGCTGCTCATTACCCCATCTGATCTTGACCAAAGGGTAAATATGCGTGAGTAACCCACCTTCATTCTCCCTGTACTCTGCGCAGGTATGGACCTGTCAGCCAATCAGGATGAAGAAGGCGACCAGGAGGTGTTCCAAGTGGAGATCTGCCGCGAGAACAGGAAGTGTGCTTTCCGGACCGCGGCGGGGAAATACTGGACGCTCACAGCCAACGGGGGCCTGCAGTGCACCGCCTCTACCAAGTAAGCGTAACAAAAGTATATCAGGGAAAAGTGTAAAAAAAAAAACCCTAAGAACAACTCAGGTTTTGCTGGACTGCATTTGCAGGAATCTTTAAACATGCATTAATGAAACAAAACGTATCTCCTGGTGTGTGTTTTTATGATGAATTATGATGTATCGAAGCTAAAATAAGTACATTTTGCACGGGTCTTGTGTATGTGCTGTGACAGGGGAGTTTTCCTGAGTGGATAGTGTGGACAGAGTGGGCTTGTCTCATCCCTGAGGCATCCTGGACATAAGTGTGTGTGGGGGGATTTGCTTTCATTGTTCGGCTGATGCACCTCCAGGGTGCTCACTTTTGACATTTAACCTCTGCCCCTGGGCCCATCCCATCCGTGATTCTGCTTTTACTTTAGTCATGGTTGAATATTCGGTGGACACGTGTTTGGTTTGCCAACAGAAGTCAGTTACTATAGCCAAAAGAGGAAAGCCACTTTTCCGCATGGTTGAAAAAAGGCAAATACTGTGATACTTATGCAGTAAAACCAGTTTGAGATGCATCTGTCTGTTTTTCAGTTAGGGGACAGTTACAGACAGCATGTGGTGGTTTCATTGTCTTCAGATAATAATTACTTAGACAGTCTACTAAAATCATAGCCTATGCAGTTCCTTTATATCGTTATCGATTCTACACCGTTTACCCTTCAAAATTGCATTGAATGTAGAAGTTTAAAAAGTCTGAAAATGTATACTTCCTGAACCTGCTCTGTATGCATGCAGCCTGACATCACAAGGAAATGTGCTTTCAAAATCCAAATCTTTTGATATGTCTGCTCAAAATGGTCCACACATTGCATAGCTCAGCCTTTTGTTTAAGGCGAAAGCTGCGATGGTCATTGACTCCTGCACGGTCACTGCTCGTGCTCTCTCCAGAAGCCCTTTGCATTCTTAGGTCACATTCCTGTCGCTCAGCTCTCCTTATCTCCTCTAGATAACGAAAACAGTTGGCCACAAGTGAAAGACTTTTAATACTATTTGATTAGCATTAGCAAGTGAAGCTCATCTCTCAGCTGTGAGCCTGCTGATCCAATTATCCAACAATCACTTTAGCACCCGGGCGCTGGCGGGCAGATCAACAGGAACGGCAAAATGAATGAGTACTTACACTTGACACTCCGGCGCTATAGGGCTGCTACAACAGGATATCCAAGCATATATCATGTAAATTTAATAAGCTCCTTGCCTCTCATTCATACCTTCACTTTCTCTTGTTCCTGTGCAGGTCAGCCAATTGCTACTTTGACATTGAGTGGCGTGAGAAGAGGCTGACTCTCCGTGCCGCCAACGGGAAATACGTCGCCGCCAAAAAGAAGGACAGCTAGCAGCCACCATCGATACTGCGGGTATTGGTCCAATTGTATCTCATCTCCTGTTTGTTGGAATGCTGATTAGGGTGTCTTCTGGGTATTTTCTCACAGAAACTGCTTTGTGCAAACTCCACTTCATGACGCCCTGTATCATACAGTAGATGGAACTAATGCACGGGTGTTGTTTATTTAGGTCAGAGTGAGGAGTTCATCATGAAGCTGATCAACCGTCCAATCATCGTACTGCGTGGAGAGCACGGCTTCATCGGCTGCAGAAAAGTGACTGGAACACTGGACTCGAACCGCTCATCCTATGACTACTTCACCCTGGAGTTCAGAGATGGAGCCTACAGCCTGCAAGGTGCCCACACTTTCTACTGTCAATATGTAACATGATTGGTCAACCATGTGAAATTCACAGGATCTATCATATACGAATGTTGCTCATTACAATAGGATGAGGGAATTTGTATCTCAAAAAATAATTTATGTTTGCATTCAAGTAATGTTTAGATGCTCTTTGAAACTGACAGATACAATGTGTTATGATTTAGTATTAGCTTTTGGATTTGTTTTTTAAATATAGCATCATATAATTTATATATCAAACAATAATAATGCATTGAAAAAGTAGCTAGCTTAGACTGGGTCTGAAGACATGAGCGAGAAGACTCTTCTGAAGATGGAGCAAAACCTCCTCAAATCCATCAACCCTGTCCAGTCGACGATATTTGAACCTATGCACTACACATGGACGACTGAGAGCCCACACACAGATTTAGTTAGCCTAGACTTGCTCACCAAAAATATCTGTAGAGAACAACAGCATCTCCCTGTCCTCACGTGTGACCCTCCATGTGTTTGCAGACTCCACAGGTAAATACTGGATGGTGGGTAACGAACAGTCGGTGGTGAGCAGCAGCGACACGCCAGTCGACTTCCTTTTTCAGTTTTGCGACTACAACAAGCTGGCCATACGCCACGTTGCCGATAACAAGTACCTGCGCGGCGACCACGCTGGCGTGCTCAAAGCCAACGCCGATGACCTGGAGTCTGCCACGTTCTGGGAGTACTGAAGAACCACGGCGACGGCGTCCCTCCAGCACTACTGTCCTCATCAACCTATCTGCTACAATCTTTATGTTGAACTGCACACTAATAAGGAAGGGTCATCTATCTGTCCTGCCTTCCCAGCTCTGCTCTACAGTGTCAACCTTTTCTTTTTTTTTTCATATATATACATCATTTGTTGCCATAGTTACTGTGGGGCTGTGCACTTTTTCCTGCTCCGATCTGGTTGGCTGCTTGACCCGTCACTCCTCCCATCCTCGCCTTATGATTGGGCCTCCCCGTGTGCCTCGGTCCCTTTTTACCAGAGCAGAGCAGAACCACAAAGAAGCTCCTATCTCCACTCCCCGTCCCGCTCCTCTTAACGCATCTATTGTGAGCAGCACACGATGGCAGTATTTATGACGTCCGACTGGGAGATGCTTCTGCCTGATCTAATTTGCCCAAACAGCACTTCCTGTTTGTTCATCTGGGTCATTGTACCAGCACCTCCCAATGTCTGACAACTGTGTATGTTTCTGGAGATGGCCACGATGTCTATGTCCAATAAAAAAAAATGGGGAAAAAATGATATAACTGGATTTTAAAACTATGGAAGATTCATCTCAAGTGTAAAAGATATTTCACTTTAAATACATTTCCTGTGTTGTTCTAGCTGTGTTCTCCTTTTGTTGGGAGTCTGAATGTCCTGGACTTAACAGGATGTAGGAAGTCGACCCCTCCCCCTTTTTATGCCCTGATAGCTATTGTCCAGAGTATAAAACGATGAAAAGTACTGCGGTAGGTAATGTTTACTGCACTCACCTGTCGTACTGGAAAAAAAGTTCTATGTCCAAGGCACAGACATTATCATTGGTGAAGTAGCCAGGTAGGTATAGCAACAGAAATGTCATTGTCCCCTTTTAGAAGCCTGTACCTTCAACTAACCAAACTTTAAACATCTCAGTGATTTCTGGTGCTACAAAATCTCAAAATAAAGCCAGTTACCTGTGCAAGCCTTAAATTTCATCTGTTAATTTTTGGTTTTCAGTACTGTCTGAATGTTGACAGCCTTAACAAAGGAATTTTCTAAATCGGAAAGTTAACTTAAGTTTTTCTAACATGTCATACATTTTGTTTTTACCTTTACACACAAGGGCCCCTTTTGTTTCCATGCTTTCCAACATTAAAAAGGGGTCCTGAACTCGTCTCACATTCTCTCCATGTGGAAAAGTAGTAGTAATCCCATGTATTAATCTCAAAAAGGTTTGTACAGTTGTCCGTCATGATGGTTTTCAAAAGCAGTGTTTAACTACTAGGTAACCATCAATGAAGCTTAGACAAAAGGATGTGGAAGGTATTAAATGTGGTAATGACTGTGCCTTACACTTAAGGTTTACTGGGCCGTAGGAAACTGTAAGAAAAACTAAAGATTTGGAAAATAAAATAGTCCACATCTTTGCTTGCTTTGTATAACTGGAAGTTTCTTTTGTATTTTGTATTTTTTTTTTTGATATTGTGGATGAATTGATCTCTCTCGTGCCATTGGTTCTCCTGAAATCCAACGACCAATAAAAACTGGGATTTGGAAATTTGCTTGACTGCTTCAAATCATTTTTCTTTTATTTCACATGCAGATTGACAATTATACATTGAAATCACTCACCTTGGATATTTAGGTAGCTATGCACAGATGCCAAACTAGTATGATGAAAGTTGGAGACCTAAAGGAAAACCAGATTATTAAGAGGTTTGGAAGACTCAATGTTCAATACAAGAGTGAAAATCACATAGGTGTGATGGCTCAGGTGCCTCATTTTCATCACAGCGGGATATTGTCTGGTCCCATATTCTGTTTGGATAATCCGGATTAGGCAGTAGGCTGTATATAAATAAAAATAGCATGTTTTCTGTGCAAAAATAGATGTTGCACTATATTCCCATTAAATACTTCCCCTTTCTATGGTTGGGAAACAGCTCAAGATAAAACACAATGTGTGCCAATATGCTTATTGGTTCATCTGGCAAGTCATTGGGCCAATTCAGGCAATAGTTAATGGACATAAATGCTAATCCATGGTATATTTCTAGCATATATGATCCATTCTTTTTGGTTCACATAGACTACTGTCCAACATGTTCTCTTTTTCTTGTCCTTTGACTAGAGCCTTTGTAGCCACATTTACTCTGGTAGTTCACAGAAAATGAATTGCCCTCCCAACTCCTACCTCCTCATGAGTCTTCAGTGTGTACCAGTTATGTCATGAGAGCCTCCCCCGAATCTGAAGCGCCTCGCCGCCAACCTCCCAGAGGAAGCTAGGCCCCACTAGCAAAACAAACACACAACGTCCATTGCTTCTAGTACAACTTCTTTATTTGTATTTTATCTCATTTTATTTTATTCATGACACAGAACATATTGCTTTCATTCGCGGTGAGACAAAAAAAATGATAAAAATACATAAAATAATTAAAATAAAAACGGTTCAAAATGGCTACCGTGTGAGCTCCGTCTTCTCGCGCCACGCGGAACGTTGGGCGTTACCATGGAAACAGCATCTGGAGCAGCTGCGAATGGATAGCTAGCTTAGTATGTAAAGCTCATGTAAAGCGCTTTGTGACCATGACTGTGAAAGGCGCTATATAAATAAAGATCTTCTTCTAGTAGGATGGGTTGTATGAATGTCAAATAGCTTTATTAAAGCTAAATTGCTGGTTATTGCAGGGCAGGGGTGCGGGGCTAAAGCGGGGTAAGGATAGGAAACCCTTGGGAGAGGTAGAAGGAGGAGGGGGCGACGTTTTTGCTGCCTGCTTTGATCAAAAACGAGCCGCAGATTGGAGAAACAGAACTCGCCTCTCCCTGCGGTGTTCTGCTGTAAGAGCGTGTCCACTCTAATCGAAAATGCATCGTCCTGAGTGCTCCTCCAGCTAGCCCTCTCCCTCTGCCCATGACCCCAGCGGGTGACCTAGTGGGTCAGTCGGTCAGCGGGGATAATCTGTTTAGAGGCGAGGATGAGTAGCGTGGGCCTGGGCAGGAATCAGGATAGCAGCCTGACTGTGACAAATGAGGGGCATACAGTATAGAGAGAGACCTGTGACCTCTGATAGCCAAATCAGAATGAGGCCCAGAAAAAGAATGTGACCTGATAAGCATCCTCTTTTTGTATTCTTCTTTTTTTTTTTTTTTGCAAAGCCCCACTCAAAGCTGTTCTAACTGCTGCATCCAAGAATAAGTTGGGCTAAAACAAGATGAAAGTGTATTTTAATAATGTAAACTATGAATCAAGTGTTACACTGAAAATAAGACCTTGTCTTTTGTAACTAGAATCCAAAAGTTCACCCTGATAGAAATGTGCCATGTATGAGTTTTGCTTTAACGTGTTGAGCCAAAAAGCCAGATTGTCCTGAATATACTCAATATTTAAAAAAAATCTCATCTGCAAAGAGATGTAACTACTCTTAATAATGTTAGCTGTGATTGTGAACCAGAAATTAACCAGTAGGCTACTAAGTCAGGACAAAAGCAGCAATTTTATAAAGACAAGATGAAAAAAGTAGCAATAATGTTCTATAATTTAAAAGATAGGTCTACACGAGGGAAGAGGGAGTGTTCCATAAAACATTGACTTGCTCATGGTGTCCCATTGGAACAGTATGGTTCATTGACCCATTTTGAGTCTGAACCCATCAGTCGAGCAACATGATGGTGAAGATTCTTCACTGGAACATAAATCCGTCACATCCGATACAGCCTATTTAGCAGCATTCAAACCACACACTTAACTCCTACATTGTACACAAGGTCACAACATTAAAACAGCAAAATTCTCAGCTGTAAAAACAACGCTCCACGCACATTATGCACTCTCTAACAGACAGAGACAGAAGCAGTGCACCATGAGCAATAAAATCGTCTGGGGGCCCAATGTTGCCAGACACCAGTGTTCCCTGAGGACTGAGCGGCTTTATACACAGCACACACAAACAACATGAAGCTGCTCCTGTCTGCTCCATGTGTGAAGGTCGCCACGGTCACGGCAGGCCTGTTATAAGAGATATCAATTCTCACATTTGGTTTAATGGAAAATGACAGGAAGCTGCTGCGGAGCTATGTGGGCAGATATGGAGGTCATGGCTGGTGGATTCAGTCATAATTCAACAGCCTCGATGAAAGAAAAAGAATAAAATGCTGACCCTCCACTGCTACTTATAAGCAAATAAGCATGTTGATTCTATGAAAAGGTCCTACTGTAATAAATGGCCCATTCTGCCCAGCTGATTTTTACCCCCCACTTTTAAATCATGTTAAGGTAGTCCTATTTCATCATCAAAATATCTGAGTTTATGAGTTTTGTTTATGCGTGTTTGAATAATTCTTCATAATCTGTAGCACTTGTTCTAACATTTTCAGCACTCAAATCGCCTCAACTACAAATAATTTCTTGCTGACTAAAACCTCAAATAGCTACAGTAGTACAGTATACTGTGTGATCTCAAGTTTAGCATCTTATTTGAGTGGTAGGGTGAGCATTGCATTTTACAAGAGATCCTCTTGCATTGTTCCCGCATAATCCAGCCTTTGTCCCACACTTAAATGTGTAATTAGCACATAATACCTCTACAGTAACCCCCACACACTTGTCTGAGGCCTACAGGCATCTCAAAGGACTGCCATTGTAGGAGGTATTCAGAGTGAAATGCCAATTGTTTTCTGGTGTTTGCAAGAATTTGGTAGAGGAGTGGGGGGTATATAGTTTTAAGGCACAAAAGCTTAGGCCTAGACCACACTGATTGTCATTCATGGTTAAAATTAGCACTTGATAGATGGTGGTGGTCTCCCATAGGGCATAGGCACTTTGAAGTCATAAGAGTTCGATCAGGCTGACCTCACTCACGCACCCATGTAAATTAGATTTGGCTACATTTGTGCTAATGTATTTTGCTCAGGCCTTGGTGGGCTGGTGGGTCACGAGTCGGTATCTTCATGGCCATGTTTTTAGAAGACACAGACATAACATTCCAAAGAGTCATGGTTTAATACGAGTTGGAGACAAAATCTTACGATAGAACAGCCTATGCCTCTTGACTGTCAAGGTGCAGATGCCGTACATCTAATACTGCATCTTTAATTACTGAGTCAATCCAAACTGGCTTATAGTTCAAATTAGTCTACGTCAGCAATAATGAATATTTCTATCACTGTTGCAGTGACATTTTGCCTCTATCTACAGAAGCTTCTTCACTCTTGAGGCCAGAGAGTAGGCAGCCCTGACGAGACGAAAACACGACAAAAAATGCCTCAAAAATTGGACCAAAACACAGCGGGTCTTAGCTTTTAAATGACGCGTTACACTGTTGCTCTCCGGTCAAGAAGCTTTTAGATTTGTGTAAAGCCGAACTGGAGAAAATGTGCTTGGTAAGAGGTAAAAAAAAAAAAAAAAACGTAAATCGTCCAGAGTCCTTGCCCTACATTGATTATCAAATGTTACAATGCCATGAACCCAACCTATTTCCCCTGATTGCTTCATGCAAGACTTGTTTGGGTTATAATCAAGACAGAATAGCAAACATTGGACTCGCAGCCCATTTATCATGCGTCATACTGGCGTAAAGATGATAAAAGATATTATTTGAGGGATCTCTGAACAACAGAAAACCAGTTCCCCATATCAACAGCTATAGTTCATTACATTGAATCAATCCAACCACCAATAAACCATTATCTTTCCCAGCAGGTTATGTGGCAATCCTAGATGTTTTTTGACCTTCAGCCACTTTTCAGATGCCCTTGTGTATTCAGATTGAGAAAACCCGGCATTATTAATTCATAGCTCGTGTAATAAGATACTGAATGTGATTAAAACCCAATCAGGACTCTCGCACAAACAGCGTCTGTCCCTTGCCACCCATGACTAACACCATTAGGACCCCCAGGCGAAAAACAGGGGCTCGTCCTGACACTTTTACAGCACAGGGAAGCCGTGTGTATTCGTGTGGCGAAGTGATTTGTCACACTCCCAGCACACTTCGGGCGAACAAAGAAGTCCCCCTCCTCCTTTCTCTCGGGTAACATCACAGGCAAGACAGTCGCTGTGCTGCGATTGGTCAAAAACGGGAGGCTGTCGTCATGTGATTGGGGGAACATAGCCTCGGGGTTCAGTTATCATGAGTCAGCCCCTTTTTTTTTTTTTGTTAAAAGGGAGGGCTGCAAAATGTCTGAATGGGGAGCAGGAGAATTCAGTTGAAAGCATGTATGTACAAATGTTAGAACAAAGCTTTTATTGAAAAGTCGTGAGCCTTTGAAGAGCGCACTAAATATAGACAAGGGAATGCTCTTATTTTTGTACACAAAAATAGCAGTATAAACCGGTATTAATGCTTGGGATTCAACCTGAACTGAACCAAGTCAAAGCAAAGTAGATCCATGTCGACCTAAAGACAGCAGAAAGCACAGACTGTGATGAACTTAGAACGTTTTCACCTGGGACACGGTGTGAACTATCAAAAACAGAAAGCACAAACTCCAGGGGCAACCATTGCTTTCCTATTTGCATTTCAGTCGGGGTCAAACATTGATTCATGTGTGGTTTAAAATGGCCCATTGTTTAATAAAATAGTTTACTGCATTCTGTTTTTAAACTTTACAGAGTGCCCTGCCTCTCAGTTTGAAGTACAAACCAGCAAAAGTCCAAAGCAGAACGGGCGTTAGAAGCGTCTGTAGTAGCGGTGGTGCGGTCCGTAGTGCATTGGCATCATGTCCCAGTCGTTGTGCGGGTTGTGGTGATGTGGGTAATGCCGGTGTGGATTGGGGTTTTGATGGTGCCGCTGTGGCTGCTGTTGCTGCTGCTGATTGTTATTGTTTATAAGGGGCATAAGAGGGAGCACATAGGGCGCAGGGGGGATCCCGGGCAGCACCACCTGGTTGTCCAAGCGGGGAGCGAGCGGGGCGTGGGGGTAGCCATCGCGGGGAGGCACGAACAGGGGAGCCTGCACCGCCTGTGGCTGATTAGGAGCCGCCGGGTTGGGCTCAGGAGCGGGGTGCGGAGGGGGTCCCACGCGAGGGCGCTTGACTTCGGGGACGTGTTCGGGAGGTGGGCCCACGCGCTTCCCTGAATTATCTGCAGAGGGGACAAAGACAGTCGGGATTTGCTTGGGAACAGAAGATGTAAAGCAAGTGACAATGTGGAATTTTGCATCATTCTATTTGAGATATAAAATTGTATGGCAAATCTGGGCACTAACCTGTGCTCTTCTTACTGAGCTCTGCCTCGCCTTCCTTCTGGATCTCCTGTATGATTCGCTCGTCATCTTGCTGCAGACACAAACAAACAAGTAATTAGCACTTTATCCAATCTGTGCACTGGACTTTGTAATTACAGAGTGAGGTCTCGACACAGTGTCTCCTGAACCCAAGAGCCCGGGTAGTAACATCAGCTATTGCAGCGTTTGGAGAAAATGGTTAAACATTGGAACCGTTTATGAACCAACTGTAGGGTTCAATGGGTAACTAAGTAGCTACAAATGTCCAAATACGGTACATCAAACATCGAGTGAGTCAGTGCTTTAACTTTATACACAAGTGTCAAACCGGGAAAAACTAGGTGAAATTAAAAACTACTTGATGTCGGTACAAAAATGTCTAAATGTCCTGGACCTCATTTGTTCATTTCTTATTCAAGAACTGGTGTATGCCTTTCACATCGCCTCGGGACATACAAATATTTAGTTTTCGTCTTGGCTGGAGTTCCACCTATGCTGTGCTGCTGGACCTGTTCCAGTTCATTACCAGTATTTAGACTAATTGTAGACTCTGGTTGCCAGTGATGCTTCAGCCGAGCCTCTGTGGGTTACTATGGAGTCACATGGTCATGGAACAAAAGATTCTCCACCTACTTCTTTTTTTTTTTTTTTAAGTTTTAGTAAAAGCTGCCTAGTCACGCAGAGTCAAATCAATAGAACAATGTACCGTGGGGTCTGTCCAGAGGGAACACTTGCGGCAGTGGCGACAGGGGGCGCCGGGGGAGCGGGCGTGCTGGCAGAAGTGGTTGTAGCCGTTGATGGGCTCCCGGCAGAGGTAACACATGAAGCCGCCGCACCGACAGGACATCCGGTTACAACCCTCCGACTTCACCAGGCCCGTTCCACACTTGGTGCACTTTCGGACCCGGGCCGCTGTCATACGCTCCTCACTGTCAGTTTAACAAGGATAAAGGCATAATGTCAGTGGATGTTTGTGTACGATAATTTCTTTGCCAACAGTTAACCGAATCAATAAAGGGTAAAAAAGAATAAAGACTTGTTCAGGGATGTTGGGGGCTCGCTTTCTTTTAATTGAAATCACTATTTTGTGCACAATCAGTATTACCACACTCATCTGTTTCTAAACACTACTCAGTTCTTGCTACAGAGATGGCCTGCGCTGATCTCTATAGCAGGTACTTCCTGAGTCTTTCAGCGCCGGGAAGTAAGACGAGCTGTGAAGGGCCCACAACAGGAAGAGCCGAGTGTAAGCCTGCGGAGTTAAAGGAAGCAGCCGTCGCTCCACTTCCTGGAGCGCTGTCCGGGAAACAGAGCTGTTTACCCAGACACAAAGTGCTCCACTGGACTTGAAAAACCGAGCTTTGACTGAAGCACCAAGGGCATCTTCAATATTCTAAACTAGAGCTGCACAATAAACCGCTTAATTATTGTTCCTGCCACAATTTGTAAACACAATATCCATAGTGAAGTCACAATATATTTGTAAAATCGATCTGACAACGATGTACACATTTTTTTGCAAGCACGTCTACAACAATGATGCATGGGGTACCTTCAAAATGTGCGAAAGTTAAGTTTGCCAAATTTGCATACATGTTATTCTGGTCTGGTTTTGGTCCTGGAGCACCTCCTTACATGCAATCAATGGCTGTCTCAATGTCTGTGGAACTTTTTTGTTGCAGTGAAACATACACCACCTTCTGCTGGCATTGCACTGATGGGGTACTGCCATCTAATGCCAGTGTCCTCTCTAGAGAAAACCACTACACTACAGCTTTAGCCAGACCATTAAGCCAGGCTTCTAACGCTTTCGTCACAGCCATTTCAAGCAGTTTGGACAATGGTAGGTTTATTTACTTTAACACTGTGGAAAAATATACATAAGAGCTTCCATGAAAGAGCACTTCTAACTGCGTCTTATGTAAGGCCCTGGTTTTATATAATGCCCACGTTTTAACCGGTTGATAAACATATGTACTGTAGGGGAATATGCACTTTATGTGTCAAAACCTTTGAACACTTACAAGAGCACCCTCATGCGGATCTCATCCCGCTCCAGCACCTGCTCACACGTCTTCCCTATGTGCTCCTTCCACTGGACATGGCACTTCCGACAGCTCTCCTGCACAGAACGCAAGACGAAGAAGGCTTGGATTAGTTTTATTTGGCCATTGACTCGAGGGGTACATTGTATCTGCTCTATAAGCAGCGGCTGCCGCTGCAGACAGAGGTGTGGCCACGGACTGACTGCCCGGTTGCTTAGAAACAGGTCCAACTCCATCCGTCTTACGTCGTGTCAGCCGCCAGACGTGGAGCAATGAAGAAGAAACAGATCTGACGGACACATGCACGCATCCCCGTGGCCACTGACCCTTCGGACAGGAGGGGGAGTTCATATTTCACTCACTTATAGGATAAAGAAATAGCAGTTTCGTCTATAAAATATATTGTAGGGATTAAAGACATTTGAGATTAGATTTGCTGTTATAGTTCAAAAGCAAGGTTCAGTTCACAGCACACATCATGAACACACCCAGGAGCACTAACACTTGAGCAAAGACTAAAATATGAATTGCTAAACTAAGAACATGAGAAGTCTTTGCAATCAAAATATTCAAACAGCGACTTCTACATTGCCAGCCGGATTTTTCTGACAAGACTCGGTAAGAAACTGCAGGGAAGATGAGGCATCTATTTTAATGCCATCACATCTGGCTTTGACTACAATGGAGTGATGGCAGATCGAGGAGGAGGGGTCTTTGTGAATGACCACAAAAGCAGTGGAGTGCTGTGATCCTCGCAGCGTGGTGAAAGACGGCCTCCTAGTGGCGACACATGAACCAGCAACGGGGCAGCTCGAGGTGGAGTGACTGAGAGCATGGCCTCAACCTGTCAGACGAACTTCTCATGACAAAAAGACCGGAGCTCTTATAGTGCTGCTAAAAATGTCCCATTACATCACGTGGCAACCCTTGCACTCTTGGGCGTGTCGTATCTCGCACTCCTGATTGCTACACAGTCACATGGCTGTAAATGATTGACATGTCACACTTCCGCAAAGTCTTTTTGATTCCCCATTCACATCATGCCACACCTACCCAGTGTCTTCCTTGTTTTTTTGTTTTTTCTAAAGCAGCTTCTGTCTGGTCTATGCAGCAGTTCCTTATAAGGCAGTGCAGAAAGCTTGCATTGCACGGATTGGGGATTTTTTTGGGTAGGGGAGGCAGCTTTGAACCTATAGAGGCGACTTCCAGCTCTATATTCAATACTGCTGGGGTAATGCGAAAGACACTATAGCGGCCCCAGTGAGCTTGGCTTATGTACTTTAGTAATGACACGCGTCTGCGTTTCCAATGTCCTCCCCGGCCACATGTGGAATACATTAGGCACAATGTGTAGGTCAGACAGAGCCGAGGGGAGAACGACGGGAATGAAGAAGAAAAAAAGAAAAGAACAGGAAAGTGGGTCAAATCTGGACCGTATTTGAAACAGAACGGGAAGTGGGACAGAACCAGTAGGAAACCAGTTCAACAGGAGTGTAGCCAAGGGCAGCCAATCGGAGAACAGAGAGGGGAATCGAAGGGGGCGGGCCTAAGGAAGTGTCAGTTACATAATGAAGCCCCTCCCTCCTGCGCAGCAGGGAAGGCGCTGTACAGCAACAGTGTGCAGCTGGAAAACTCATCAAATACAGCAGGCCATTGTCCCAAACAGACAGCGATATCGACTCTTTTAAACAAACAACTCATTTATTTGAGGGAATTAAAAGGTGGTAGCGTATGAAAAGGGTTCCAAAATAAATATGACCTCCCCTTAGTTTTGGATGCCTCCAGTCAATCAATCAATCAAGGTGTTTTACAAATTAATGCAAAACAAACACAGGCCATAAGAAGTCCCTCCATACGATCATTACTCCGAAACTACATCAAATTATGCAATCACCTCAGCCTCTTTTAGGTGTGTGCAGTGTAATGAAATACAGCTGTGCAAAGACAGAGGGAATGGGCTCCGTGGGTCTTTGGCACCATCTATGGACTACTGTAAAGAATTGCAGCTCCAGAAACAATCACTAGACACAAGTGACAAAGACACCGCCCACAATGTACAAAGTCCAAAGTAAGGCTGTGCAAAGAATCAGATTTAAATCGCATCATCATCTAAACTGTGGTCAATCAAATATATACTGTGTGTTATTTTAATGGACAGGTCTACAGCACCTGATCTGTCGAGGAATGAAACATAGAAAGCTTTTGGGATAGTATTTGTGTTTGTTGTTTAAGAGGAGGGTTATCTAAAGAGTATATCTTTTCTACATTAATGAGTTATACAGCAAAAGCCATTTTTAGTTGGTTTTCATACAGAAAAAATAATGACACAAATAAGATTGAATCACAATCAATATTAAAGGCACACTGTGTAACATTTTGGATTTTACTGTTGCCATGTCTCCATGGAGACAAGCTGGAGACGTCCCCACTCCCAGTAAATCAAAAATCAGATCTAAGGAGAGAAACTCATAACAACTCACGTTGTTGATCATTTACTTCAGTCTATTGCATGAGATGTTACACAGTGTGGCTTTAAATGTTTAAATTTAATGGTAAACAGATACAAGATCTTCGAGAAGAGCGAAATATTAATTGACCAAATTAAATTAATTGGCAAGTTCAGACTCAAGGTCAGTGGTTGTGTGAGAGAAATGTGACTACGGGGACAGACTGAAAGTAAATTACTACACAGGTGATTATGTACAAGAAGTTTCCAAGTTTGAAAGCCTCCCCCGACATTCCCCAGACAGAGGGAGGCGGTCGGAGGCACACAGACGCTTCACCACATGGCACCTCCTTATCATCCCCTTAAATGTTCACATCAATCTGTCCTCTTTAAGTGTAAACGATGTCTCACCTCTATCGTTTACATTCACTTCACTGTAAAATGCTCTTTATATGCGAATAAAGACGGAAGGGGAGTGGTTTCAGTATCGTCTGATTACATTCTTATCTGTTGAGGTACTTTGGGGAGGTACAGTGTTAGAACAAAAGCAGATATGAAGTTGGGCTGACTGACCTTGCGGCAGCGGGGGTTGGGACAGCTGAAGCGGGAGATACCTTTGTCCAGTAAGGCTGGGAAGTTACAAAACGGACACCTGCGAAAGTCGAAACGCAAGAAAATTGCAGCTTTAATATCCAGATAAGCCATTCGGCATTTACATTGACAAAATAAAATCCAAACAGACTATTTTGAGGAATGTGCACTGTTGAAATTATTTTGTGCAATATTGCCACAGTCGAATATAGCAATTTCTTTTACTCATGCCGTGTATTCCATTTACTATTTCTTTGTTCTTTTATATCAGACAATAGTTCAATAGTTCGTAAAGATTTTCTCTAGAGGTTTTCCATGACCCATAACAACATTTCCAGGACCCCAATGCCATCATTTTATTAGCCACATTTATTATTTGGCGTACGCATTAATCAGCACTACATTTTCAGTTTGGGATTTTTAAGATTAGGCCTACTGTAGTCGAGACCAGAATACTAGAGAAAGATTAATTCTCTGGTTGTGATCTGATGAGACCACAACCAGGGCGCCTCCTGACTGGGCTGCAAACTCAGGCATTTTGAAAAAGGTGACAGTCAACCGGCAAGAGGCCCGCAGGCGTGCTCATGCTCCAGTGCACGTGCCATAGAGTCTCACTGAGCAGAAAAAACTGGTGAATCACTGGGAATTGATAACAGTGTCGCACACATTGCAGTCTGATACATCATCATGAATCACTTTTTATAATGTGCTTCTCTAGAATTGTGTGTCTGACAGATTTGACAATATCAAATCATACATTAAAGTGGGAGTTATAAGGTTTGGGGTCCCCCCCAACAAATTTAGAGCCTATCATCCTTATTTTCCTGCATTTAACATATTCTAACCACGGAGATGATAGAGCTGCATGTTTTATTTTACTAACGGAACGTTGTTCAACACACAACACAATCGTGATGAAATAAACACTCATTTTATGTTTGAGTTTTGTCATCTAATCCGTGCGTAACCTGGAGTGTCCTGAAGCGCTGCACTGGTTGTGGGAAACAAACGTTCGCGGGGAGCGGCTCGGACAGACAGGTAGAAGCCTATGTTTCAAATCAGGCTCATCGTCGGATGCTCTGAGAGTGTCCGTACACAAAACATTGTGCCTGCCATAGTCCCGTTGTTACGTTATAGCCAAAGAACATGCAAGTATAAAGCACTGGAGTCCTCATGAGCTAATGTAGCCAATTAAAACAGTTACATGCAAAAGCGTAGAAACAAGGTCCTTGATTTTTCACTCGCCTGAGGAAAAGTCCATCTCCAAATTCACGTTGTCTGGATTTCCACGGTTATGTGCGGTAGTAGCTAAACTTTCGCTACTCCGCTTTGCATCCTCTGGGCCAATAATTTCCTCCATAAGCGCATTATTGTCATCATTTTAGCTCGCATTAGCTATGCAGGGAGCCCACAGGCGGGGGACCTGTCGCCGCTACAGGCCTAACAACTGCCTGAATAAAAATGTGCGCCGTGATTAATGATTTACTTTTGATTTATCCATTATTTTTCTACTATATTTTAGGATTCTGAAATAAGTTTCTCAAAATTTCAAAACTTTTCCAGGGTCTGGAAATTTGATTTAAAAATTCCAGGATTTTTCCAGGATTTCCATGACTGTACGAACCCTGTGTTTTCTAAAAGGCGTCCCATACCTGACGAGCTCATCAGCGCAGGTGGCAGCGACGGCCTCCTCCGCCTGCCTCTCATAGTATTTACAGAGCACGTTCTCTGGTAACACCTTGTTGAGCTCGCACACCGGGAACGAACAGGGGCAGTTCTCACTCATGCAACTCAGCTCCGACTGAAAACACAAGGGTCTGAAATCAGGCCAACTTCAGAGAGATATTTTACAGAAGATTTTATTTTTTTTACTTTTAACTTAAAATATACATTAGAGCACCATATCGCTCACACTCTCGTTTGGATCCGGCAAGCGCTCCTACAGGTTTTTTGCTTATACATTAGATTGGTTTAGTTGAGTTACTACCTTCCCAGTGCCGAAAACTGCTTCCCGAGCGTAGTTAACCAGGCACTCTTGACAGAAGAGGTGGCCATCGGAGCACTGGGTCATCTTCTCAAAAGCAAAGTCCCCATAGCAGCAACCGCACTGAATCAGTTGGCCATCCTATCAAATGATGAAAAAATACATATATATATTATGTATTGATACATACTATATGTAGCTTGTGTCTTCAAAGTAGCCTGCATAATGGTTCAACAGACACATACCTTTTTGTACTCGTCCTCATTGACCTGCAGAGCCAACAGGAAGTCCTCATGCTGAGGGAAATAAAAAAGTTGATTTAATTTAAAGTGTGGCTTTAAATGAGGTAATCTTACCAAATTGAAATATAATTATTTCTGAACATCATTTCTGGAATAAAATATAAAATACCTCTGCCCACTCCTTAGCTTTCTGACGATAGAAAGATAGCTCCTTTTGCACAGGTGCCTCTAGGTTATTAACGGTATATGTTCTGCAAAACCGCCGATCATTCTCTAAGAAATACATTCTCTTCTCGAACTTGACTGAATCTAGGGGCAAGGTTAGACATCAGAGAAATCTGTTCTATATGTGGAAAAAAAAAATCATGTGAATTCAACATAAAATGAACTCACCATGTTCAAAATGAAAATCAATGTAGCTGCGCTCAGCGCCGCTGGTTCTGCTTCGCCGTCTTTTCCCTGAGTCGCCGCCTGAGTCCTGCCCCTTCTTGAGCGCTTCCCATAAGGCCTGTGGCGCAGAAGTTCAATTTGCATTATTAAAATGGTTAGAGAAACAAGGACTTCTACAGAAATGCATTGTGGCAGATGAAAGACCTTGCGTGTAATTGCATAGTGTCCCTTCAAGGCATTGAGAGCCCACTTGATGTCCTGACAGCTGAGCATCCGGAAATCCGCCATGAGCAAATCAGCAGCTTGCATCATAGCCACATGCTCCACAGTGTCCAGCTGAGAGTAGTCAAAAAGGTCCTCCGTCGCCTAGAAGGAAGCTTAGTCTTAGCACCTCAGTGACAAATGACAACTTAATAGTCAGGTAATAAGAAGTCAAATATTAACAGCATCAATCACTCAGTTTGCCAGGATTTCCAAGGTGTGTATATAGTTTACTTATAATCATATTGTACTGTATTATAATACACGTTTAGTTCAGTCGTACAGGAGTCTCTAAAAGGCTCTCTCTAAAAGCGGCTACATTGTTTCACACTGCGCCTCGTCTTGGATGAACTCTGACAAGTCATTGCCTAGCTCTCTAGTTAACTTTCCTCACCCTGGCGCTAACAACAACACAGGGAAGAAAACCACGATGCAAATGCGGTTAAAGGCGAATAATATCCTTCTCATCTCACGTACATCTCAGGACGAGCTAGGGCTGGGCGATTTTGCCTGAAAAGAAAATCTCAGATTAAAAAAAAAAAAACGAGTTTCGATTCGATTTTCGATTTTTTCTTCCAATGCACTTAAAAATGACTACAGATCAGATTCAGATATATTGTCAAAAGTGCCACTTTGTTGCAGTGATTGTCCTCAAGAGTCAAAATGGGTAAAACAATCCCAAAATAAAAAGTAAATGAGCCTCTGGCATTAGGGCAGGGTGATATGATATACATCTGTCAAAATACTTCAAAAACAAAGCCTTTAGACAATGGGGCAAATTCATTATACGGCTATTTTATTCTCTTTATTCATCTAAATTCACTTAAATCTCTACCTTTAGCTGGAAGAACACAGAAGATAAGATGAAGGTGCAGATATTTGTAGCAATATTATTTCATCTCCATCACAGTAAAATGCTCCTGTAAGTTCACCTGCCTCTGTGCAGTTTACTTGTGTTTTATTGTCAGGAGCCTGGGGATAGACCTGTGAGTATTAACGCGTTTGGGACATGTGCTTGCCTCTGCAACATGAGTAAAATGTATTGTAGTTTTCATAGTTTTCAAAGGATCCACTATTTCCCTGTTTCTCGCGTCTCTCTCCCGATCGGGGCAGGCGCACAGATACACACACACAGATACACACACGCTGGAGGGACAGAGAGAGGGGAGAGAAGTGCGTATATGAGTTTGTCCTGAGACTTCACGTGAGCGCTCCAGATCAGAAGGATATTATTATTAGCCTTAAACCGCGTTTGCATTGTGGTTTTCTTCACCGTGTTGTAGCGTCAGGCTAAAAGTTAGGAAAGTTAGCTAGCTAGCAAGGCAGTGGTGCAACTTGTCAGAGTTCATCCAAGATGCAAATCCTGATAGCCTTTTCCTCGCAAATATGAGCAACTCAAGGGACATACTTCATTCATATCATTAGATTCTTAATCTCTGTAATCTTTCCATCGTGCATGTTGTTGTTTTGACGGTGTTAGGCGGGGGAGGAGGCTGTCTCACACTGCGCTACGGTAACCCACAAGACGAAAAGCGAAAAAATCCGAAAAAACTGGTGGAAAAAAAACCTCGAGTTTGCAAAATAAAAATCGTTTTAAGCTACAAAATCGCTAAATCGATGAAATCGATTTTTGCCCAGCCCTAGGACGAGCTCATCTATTTCTCTCCCTCTCCAACTCACGTGTGTGTTTCTGAGGCTGTGCGCGTAGTGCAGTGATGCGAACTGGTAAATATTGTCCCGATCACCCACTGTTTCTTAAACATTACGTTAAAATTGAGAAAATGAAAATAATAAGCTCCACTTTACATTTGTATTAGTGTAATATGAGCCTTGATATTGAGGAGCAGATGACGCTCTGAATAAGTCGTCCTCCTCTGAGACTTTTACACGAGTTTATACACATTACTGTTGCAAAATTCGTGTTCCATGACTGTTCAGATCATGTTTAGTTTATCCTGCAATCTCCCATTTTTCTTAGCATAAACAATATGCAGTATATATAAATATATATATATATATATATATACACACTTCTTTAATAAATGCTTATAATGAGAGATTAATTCATGACGGATAAAAATAGCTCATGACGGATTTTTACAACCCTGTCCGTCAAAATGAAGGAGAAATTATCCCTAGCGAAACCACTGGTCAGTGACACTAAAGAATTCTGACCACACTCTTTATTCAAAGACTACTCTCAGCCAGTTGATAGACAGCCTTTGTTGTTAAGTATCAGTCTCAACGACCATATTCTCACCTCTAATACACATGCAAAGAACAATACCAATGTTTCTGCCAGTAGCTGGGAGTCTTTCCAAATAAAAGAAATGAGTTCAAGACCCAACACACACCTCAGACTGGGTGTCTCCAGGCTCCAGGAGGATACTGGAGGCTGCAGCGATCTCTCGTTGAGGATACTGTGGGTTCTCCAACAGCAGGTTACAAACACTAAAAACACAGAAGCATCTGATTAGAAAACATAGGCTTGGTTTGCGCATGTGACAAAAAAAAAGACACACAAGTGATTAGTGTTCTGCAGCGAGTTGAAAATTTGATTTGACCACTCAGTTTGGAATGATTAGGGAAAAGAAAGCGTGTGCATGCGCTCTATAATATATTTATCACGATTTTTTTATAGTGACTAAAATAACTTAAATTACACACAGGAAGAAGAAAAAGATAGAATTAATATTCTAATTTATTCAAATTGTGATCAACACAGCAAAAATAGACTTAGAACTTAGACTAGACTTAGAACTACAGCAAACCAACTCTATACATTAAAAAACACAATAAAACTCCAGACAAAAGTAAAAGAGTAACACTAAGTTTGGTAAAGGCTTGTTGTTGGTGTCTGTTGCCGTTTGGCATCTTTTCTGAGAGGTCTCTCTCACGACGTCAAGCTGCTGTGATATGGCGCTCTGTTGCCGTCTGACCCTTTCACAATAAGAGTCTTACTAAAGCGATAACACACAGTGACTTTTATTGTGTAAAAGGCTAACCGGAAGCAGATGGTTACCATAAGTTATTACTTGACCAAGCAATTCACCAAAGTCTAATATTTTCAAAGACATGGATAAACAGCGCATTTGTGAACACGGCCCAGGATTTAAATTAAACAAATGAGAAGGATGCAGCGCCTGACAGAACTGTAAGGACGAAGGACACGCTCGCTTCTTCGCACATGTGTCGCCAGGTAAATAAATAAACACACGCTGCGATCTATGCAGCGCAGCGGCGTTACGGGGGAAAGACACTGACATAAATACCGCTGAAATAGAGACAGAACGCTGGGTTTAAAAGCTCCAGATTGAGGAGCCTGGTCGTGTATGCGCACTGTAGAAGAGCAGCTAGCTGCCAAACGCTCGCATTAGCGTCCAACATTGCGTAGCAGAAAGTGCGAGGCTTGGGTTTACTTCTCTGACGGTGAAAACAGTCAACTGTGCAGAAATGCTTAGAACCGTCATAAAACGATCCCACAAAAATAACAGATCGTCAGCTCTGGAGATCGTAAGACGGTCTAATATCGTCATATCGCCCAGCCCTAGGCTAACGCAATGCTAACGGAGATGATAAACGCTGATATTTTCACTGTACATCCACAATCTACTGCGCTCCTCAACTAGACTGAGACATAAACAAAAGTATGCGGCGGAGCGGATTCTGCTGCGATATCTTGCAGCTCCATTCACTTCCAAAATCGCGTGCCCTGCGATTACGATATCGCGTTGTGTAATATCGTGATTAAAATTGCAAATGCAATTAATCGTTCAGCCCTAATCAGACCACTAATTTTTTTAATGTACAAGATGTTTGAGTGACCTAATAATGCAACCTGATGTCATACTTACACATTCAAGTCTTTCACATTATTCTTTTGGATCAGTTCTGCTACATACGCTTCCTGGACATCAGGAAATAGATCCAACTGAAAAGACACAAAGAGAGGTCAAATCCGAACACACATTTGCTACACAAACTGCCAACACACTGCGTTACTCACAACTCTCGCGACCATATCTTTGACATTGGACTGCTGCGCCGGTCTGTCTCGTGGGGCAGATGGACCAGGCCGTGCGTCCTCTATCCTGGGAATGTCCTCCACCACCAGTCCTTGGGCTGCAGGAGGTCTGTCCGGGTGTGGGGCCTGGTACTGGGCAACAGGAGCTTGTGTGGAAGTCTGTGCTAGAGGGTTTTTATTCTGCTGATGTGGTAAAGGGTTTGCTGGTCCTGGCTGAGGATGAGATGCCAGGCTGCCCAGGACTATTCTATGGCCTGCTTGTGGAGGCCCGAGTCGTTCCGGGGCAGCAGCAACGAGCACTGGAGGGTGCCTCACTTTAATGATCTGTATAACATTAGGTGCTTGGACAGGAGCCTGGGCGGGGGCCTGGACAGGAGCCTGGGCGGGGGCCTGGACAGGAGCCTGGGCGGGGATCTGGACAGGTGCTTGGGCAGGGGCTTGGATAGGGGCTTGGATAGGAGCTTGGATAGGGGCTTGGATAGGGGCTTGGATAGGAGCTTGGATAGGGGCTTGGATAGGGCTTGGATAGGAGCTTGGATAGGAGCCTGGGCGGGGACCTGGACAGGAGCCTGGGCGGGGACCTGGACAGGAGCCTGGGCGGGGACCTGGACAGGTACCTGGGCGGGGACCTGGACAGGTGCTTGGGCAGGGACTTGGACAGGTGCTTGGACGGGGGCTTGGACAGGGGCTTGGACAGGAGCCTGGGCGGGGGCTTGGAAAGGAGCCTGGGCGGGGGTTTGAGCTAGTATTTGAGGCTCAATCTGAATGAGATTTCCCCGTGCAGTAAACGCCTGTGTCCTAATGTGAAATTGGGGCTGCGTGATCAGAGCAGAAGCCCGTATGCAGGGCTGCTGAGGGAACACAACAAGCTTCACTGTTTGTACCTGTGCTATAATGGAAGGGGTCTGGATGTTACCTGTTTGGATGTGGATGGCTGAGGTTCCACATGTGCAGATGACGTGCTGGCCTGAGGATTGTCTTGTGTTTTGCCACCTGTTCTGTATTTATCTGAGCACAAATCTTTGACACTGTGCTCGCCAGCGCACTGGACTGGCATGAGGCACTGGAGGTACTAGCTTGGGGCTCGTCCTTCACCTTTGCTGAAATGCTAGGCTGTGAGAGTCCAGAAGTGCTCGGCCTGACATCTTTAACTTGGACTTTAGTTGAGGTTTGTGTACAAGAATCTATCTGTTGCAATGAAGTGGAGCGAGGGGTGGGGTGAGTCAAAGGAGTTTTAGAGCTAGGCTGAGGCTGCGCTCGCGCTGATGTACCAGGCTGAGGGGCTTGGCTCACTGTAGTGGAAGTGGCCTTGATTTCTCTGGAGGTAGAGATGGTGGATGAACAGGAGGAGGGAGGGTTGATAGGAGTTGAAGTTTGATCTCTGTGTTCAAATGAAGCTCCACTCCATTTTGCTGCTGGGCGAATCACTTGTCGACGAGCAGGAGTATTAGACTGTAAAAACAAACAATAAGGGCAAAATGTATATCGATTCATATAACAAAGTAGAATACTCAATTTATTCAACTTATTTACAAATTGTATAAAATTGTAATTGGCCATCAGTGAACAACATCGACGACCAATTCTACTAAAATCCTTCTGCTTGATTTTTAGCAGAATGTCTAAATTGAGTTTGTTTGAAAGACACATCTGAGAAAAATCCAAAAGACACACTGAAATAAATGAATATAGTTCCCCAAGATGTCATCTAACCATTTAATTAAGTTTTTTTTACCCCCAGTATGCTGACATCATCATCATCTGGGACGTAAACAGGACTTGACGGTACCAAAGTCACAGGTTCTTCATCAGAGTCATCGGAAATTGTGATCAGCTCTCGCTGACGTCGCCGGGAACCTGCAATTTATTGAAACAATAAAGTTTCATTTACCATTTTAACAAGTAGTGTTCCCAGGATATAGCACGAGTCAAAAAGTTGGGTGTATGCAACTCTCTTGCAGTTAACAAAAGGTAAAGCAAAAGACAAAAAGCAATGTAAAAAAACAAAAAAACAAATGCAAAAACAAAGTATTTTAGGTGTCCCACCTTGACTGCGGTGAAGGTTGAAACTTCTGAGATGAATAACATCATCATCACTGCCTCCATCTGCCATAGTGCTGTGACTCTAAAGCTGCAGCCCACAGTCAAATCCACAGCGCCAACATCTGCTTCACACAGAACACAAGGAGAGTGAGAACACAAATAACACAAAGTGTTTACGTTTAAGTTTATGTTGATATATTTGTTAACGTTTCCCACGCTTTGGTATTAAAACGTGGTCGGTCAAACGCAGAATATAAAAAAGAAAAACAAACGTTAAAGTAACTGCACACCAAGCAACGATCCATAAACCTCCATAAATAATGATGTAAATGCTACAGAGCCATGACAATGTGTTTAGAGTGCAAATTTCCAAGTCTTTTCTTCCCCCATGAGCTCACCAATCAATCAAACTCGGTAACAAGCTAAAATATACCTGAAAAACAAACAACGATAATCGTGTAAGTGGTTACACAGAAATTATAAAAGACTAAAAAACCGCGATGTTTCTACAATTGTCCGTGCTTTTGAAAAGGGAAACTGATAAAGAAAAGAATACAAAGAGACATTCGCATTTCCGCGCACTTAGAAGAGAAACTCTTTCTTAGCTCCTGGCAATTAGCTAGCTTCCCGGGCTAGCCTGTACAGAGAGGAGTTAGCTCCTTGTGTAAGGATTGTCCTTAATATCACACAATCAAAACATGATATAGATACATTTCGGGTTTTCTGTAAGCAGACAGAACATGTAAATCTGTAAATACCACGTCTTTGTTCCACAGGTCCAGCGAAAACCGCCCTCTTGGTGAAGAGACATGCAGAGAACATCGAAACAAACTGCCAAAACAAGAGCAGGAGTGACGTCACACGTACACCGCGCCTGCGTAACCGCTAAGAGTTGTGGGAGTTGTAGTTATTAATACATAATAATAGATCGATCTTTATTATGAGCAAGTTTTAAGACGCCCCAAGTCGTTTTACAATGTATATGAGCTCGTTCCCTCTATACACAGTGGTGGGAAGCTACGTATGCAGCCACAACTACCCGGAGGCAGACTGACTTAAAAAAAAAAAATATATAGCATTGTCTATTAAAATGGTAAATGGACTCAACTTATATACAGGTGCTCGTCATATAATTAGAATATCATGAAAAATGCATTTATTTCTGTAATTCAACTTACAATGTGAAACTAATATATGATATACACTCATTACACGCAAGTGACATGTCAAGCCTTTATTTGTTATAATTATGATGATTATGGCTTACTGTCCATTTTCAAAATATTCTAATTTTAGGAGATTTTTAATTTGGGTTTTTTACAAATAAAGGCTATACATAGCTCACTTTGCATGTAATGAGTCTATCATATATTAGTTTCACACTTTAAGTTGAATAACAGAAGTGAATGCACTTTTTCATGATATTCTAAATTATATGACGAGCACTTGCATAGCACCTTTCTACCTTTATTTGGCCCAAAGCGCTTTACAACAAGGACCAAGTCACCCATTCACACTCTCATACACCAATGTACGCAGACACTGGGGGGTGGGTCAAGTGTCTTGCCCAAGGACACAACAGTGCGCATCTTTAGGAGCTGGTTTTCGAGCCCGATCTTCCGATCATGAGTCGACCCGCTCTACCAACTGCACCACTGTCTAAATGAATATAAATATATAGCACATATGCTATACATTTATATGGAAACAAAAACACAAAGGCATAGATTTAATTTATTTTAATATAATCTTATTTACATTGTATTTTTCATAAATGTTTAGTACATAGTAAGTTACAATGCTCTTGCATCCATTACACAGTGAACTCAGAAACTAGAAAATGCAGATTGAAATTCTACGGTAACAGTCGTTGTTCAATCTACATCAGATCCCATCCTTTGACCTTTACTCTCTTAACAATATGAAGTGTCATTTTAAGAAAAAAATCAATTGGAAAGCAACGTTGTTCATTCATAGATCATAGGATTATGCCTGTTATAAAGGGATCCTCTTTAGCATTCAAGCAGGGAGGAAAAGACAGGCAGGAAGTAATCTGGGCAAAGAATGTATAAAAAGCATATGATATTTTATTGTACATGTTACATATAAAACAAAATGTTTTTAGTTGTTCCTTTATTCCATTTTAATGGCTCATTATGAAGAAATAAAAGTCACTTGGTGAAAGGTGACCTATCCATAATACCAGTACATCATAAAACATACTTAAAAACTAGGGCAGGGAAGGTGATTTCCCAAACACTTCAATAAATGTAACATGGTATTCAAAACACCAAAACACTATCAGTTTCCATACACTTGAGAAAATTTCTCAGATTGAATGTTAAAAAGTAACAATATTCAATAAAACCCACCATGTGGATTATTTGTGTCAATTTACCCCATGTCTCAGGAATATGGACTGATGAGATTAGTGTGAGCTCTGGTGAGAGCATATAGCAGCTTGGTCAGTAATCACTGAGTAATAAATAATAAAAGTGGAGAAGAGTGGTAGGACACAAACGGAGGAATCAAGAGCCAACTATACACAGAAGCAGGCATTTGATCATTTTTACAGACTAAAGGGGAGCCATGCCAGACAAACACGCAAACATGTCTCGGACAGAAAACATGCACACATACATAAACAGACGTTCAGAAACACACCAGTGGTTTAACATGAAGTATGAACACACGTCAGTCCATCAGCGCGTCCGAGAAAAGAGCCAGCCTGGCTTTGTTCTTCAGGGTATCCGTTTGCAGGCTGTTTGTAGTTTTGCTGATGTAACTCAGCGCAGCAAATGCGACTGCAGTCAGATTTGCTGTGGTGCTTAACATTCTGAAGACATGACATCATAGCTTGTTAAAACTGAAGGATAAAAATGCTTCTCCAAAATCTTTGAAAAACTTTAAAATACTTTTATATTTTTTACATATTTTGTTTTTGCTGTGCTTCCTCCTTTAGCCCCAACAGTTCGGTGGTCAAGAAGTGGCAAGACACCGTGTGTTCTTGTAATGCTTGGCTGCTTGGTATACTTCAGTATACTCCATATTGTGTTAATAGGTAAAAAGTCAAATATTTGTGTGCAAGTGCAAGCTCTGTTGTGACAGTCTATTTGTTCTTGCTGTAGATTTTCACTCCACAGCAAAGCCGCAGGTTTCCTCCACAGCCGTAAGGAGTTTCTCATAGAGCTTCTCGTACGTCTCGTAGGGAGGAATGTCTATTCTGTTAAAACTAAAGAAAGATCACAATTAGCCAATTGTGTTCCATCAATATAAAACACATTTTATTAAACAATTAAGTAATCATACCATGTGTGAGCCTTGGGTAGGTTTTCTGTGTTGGCATCTATCAAATGGATGGTAAAAAGCCTTGGTCCTGCAGAACCTGTAGAGCCTTACAAACATACATTCTAGTTATCACTGCTCTGCTTTGCTGTGTAGACATTTTAAAACAGTAGGCTATCATTAATATATATGAATGATATACTGAAAATACAATAAGTAATGTACTGTAAATCTTAAGAGTGCTTATTAACTTCAAGTCAGAGGCTGACCCACCCTGCAGTGCTTTGAACCCCTGTAAGGGGACTCTAGTTGATCCTGTCACAAACTGCAGCAGGCGCCCTCTTCTCTCTTCACTGAAGGCCTCGACAGCTTGCCAGAACCACCTCACCACGTTGCTTTCACTTGTGCAGTGCTTCAGTCGAGTGTTTGTCTTCCAGTCTGCAAGGTCTATCTTGCTCAGGCCACCAATGATCAACTGGAATGCAAATGTGTTCCAAAAAGAAATTATAATGCACAATAAAAATTAAAAAAAACACCAAACGTAAGAGTGATTTTTCACCTCTAGTTCTTTATGGTCGAATGGCTTGAGGAGGTGCTGGGGGATAAGCTCGCCAAAGCCCTTCTGAAGGGCAAGAAACTGGGCCTCAATTCCTCGCATAAACCTCCAGTTGACATAGAGCCTGGAAATGAAAAAAAAAACTCTAGTCAGACATTTCAATCATAACTTCAAAATGAAACAGGGAGGTACAATTGAAAATATATAAAAATCCCAAGTTGACCGAGCCGAGAGGACAAGTGCTTCTTGAGCAATTGCTTTCATACCTGACATACTCCTTTTGTTCTCCTCGGTGACCGGAATATTGCGTCCATTAGGCTTTAATTCATGTTGCAAAAACTTTCCAAAAGCATTATGTTCTACGCAAAATGTGTGGTCCAGGACGGAAGTGATGTCGTTCTCTCTGCACAAATCAAAGAATGCCGATGTCAATTTACCATTTTACACCAGATTGCCAGAGCTAAAAAGTACTCACAATATCCAGACGAGGCTTTTGTGGAGCTCCGGGTCAGTCGTCTCCAAATCACTGAGCTGGATGGGTTTGCCTAGCAGCTGTTTGTAAAATGGAAGAGTGAAACTGCCATTGATGTAGTGGCCGTGGAAAACTGCCAGGCCCATGACACGACCCACGAAATGAAAGTATGACAGATGGTCCTAAGGATAAACAAATAAAACAAATGTGACTTTGACCCGACAGCTCGCTTCAGCGCTGGTTTGTAGAAACGGTTTGATGCACTTACGGGGTTAATGGCGGAGTCGGGGTTGATCTGTAGCGTGTAAATGTTGTCTGTGGAGTACTGGAACAGGCCGTAATAGGGGTTTAGCATTTCGTGACACAGAAGGTACAACCATTCCCTTGAGAAACAAAAGAAAAATAGTTTAATATCAAAAGAGCAAATTTAATCACAATGTGCCCTTGTATTTTACAGTGGCTACAGTTATTGTTACTCACCTGGCAACCCCACCATAGTCGAGGCCTTCTTCCCCTCTGAACTTTACCATTAGCCTCTTCTTGAGATCTTTGGGCCGCATTTTCATAATCTGCCGATATGACTCCTAGAAAAAACAAAAAATTTACAATAAACAACCCAGCTTTTGAAGTATGCGCTATACTATCCCGAGCTTTGACCCACCTCAAATATCTCTTCCCTGGACACTTCAATGCGACAGTGGCCCGCTTGAGGCTGTTGCAGGGACAGCTCGTGCCGGAGCAACTTCAACTTGTGGACCAAGTCTCTCTCGTAGCGGGCGGCCACGTCTCCCTCTCCGCCCAGGCCGCCGCCATCGTCGCCCCCCACGTCCATCTGAGGGGCTTGGGGGTGTCTTTGACTTGCTGGGATTGTTGGCTGCTGCTGGAAAGGAAAACATGAAGCCGCCACTTGAGTTTTGAACAGCTTTTTATTATGAGCACGATATTATTACAGTGGGGGGAAAAAGTATTTAGTCAGCCAATAATTGTGCAAGTTCTTCCACGTTCTTCCAAAAGATGAGAGGCCTGTAATTTTCATCATAGGTATAGCTCAACTATGAGAGACAAAATGAGGAAAAAAAAAAAAAAAAATCTGAAAATCACATTGTCTGATTTTTAATGAATTTATTTCCAAATTATGGTAGAAATAGATCTGGAGACTGGTTAGGCCACTCCAGGACCTTGAAATGCTTCTTACGAAGCCACTCCTTCGTTGCCCGGGCGATGTGTTTGGGATCATTCTCATGCTGAAAGACTCAGCCACATTTAATTTTCAATGCCCTTGCTGATGGAAGGAGGTTTTCACTCAAAATCTCACGATACATGGCCCCATTCATTCTTTCCTTTACACGGATCAGTCGTCCTGGTCCCTTTGCAGAAAAACAGGATGATGTTTCCGACCCCCATGCTTCACAGTAGGTATGGTGTTCTTTGGATGCAACTCAGCATTCTTTCTCCTCCAAACACGACAAGCTGAGTTTTACCAAAAAGTTCCATTTTGGTTTGATCTGACCATATGACATTCTCCCAGTCCTCTTCTGGATCATCCAGATGTTTTCTAGCAAACTTCAGACAGGCCCGGACATGTACTGGCTTAAGCAGGGGGACACATCTGGCACTGCAGGAATTGAGTCCCTGTAGTGTGTTACTGACGGTAGCCTTTGTTACTTTGGTCACAGCAAATGAATTCATTAAAAATCAGACAATGTGATTTTCTGGATTTTTTTTTCTCATTTTGTCTCTTATAGTTGAGCTATACCTATGATGATAATTACAGGCCTCTCTCATCTTTTTAAGTGGGAGAACTTGCACAATTGTTGGCTGACTAAATACTTTTTTCCCCACTGTATGTGCATTCAGTAGAATCAGCAAGTTCTCATACCACCCAGCCTCTTTTTTTATGTTATGTTAAACTCTAATAACTAACAATTAATAATAAAACAATCATAACCAATATTTTTACAGTGGAAATGGGAATGACTTGCAAAGGGACATATAATAATGTGTTGATTAAAAACAATGACAAATGTAATAATCAAATAATAACTAAATCAATGGTTGAAATACAAAGGTGACTAGTGACTTTATAAGTCATGATTGGATATGGTTATTATGCGAATGGGAGTTTATGTTATGTCTTCTCACTTGGAAGTTTTGTAATTCTCATGTGATTTTCTTCTTGTAAAACTTGATTTAGAATGATTTTCTTTATTAATGCTGCTATACTTAAGATTAATGCGGACAATTGTAATTGTTGAAAGGACATAATTGTGATTCATAGATGGGCACACCCACAGGGCTGTGTGTGTGCCCATGTATGGAAAATGAAACTTGTTATTCACTAATTGCTTGTAAGTAAACAGGTACATGCACGCTTCTGTTGCACATGTGCCTGGGCAATTGGGCAATGTTATATTGTATGAAAATACGAGATGCTGCTTGTATCACCGTTATTATTACCATTATTATTTACCTGCAGCCGGACACATGCGTTTTAGTTATGTATAATCTCAGTGTTATGATGGGCCTTTTCTTCTGAAAGGACTTACAATTATGGTTTGTATTTCTTGAATTAACCTGAAATGCATGAAAGTAATTACTTTGAATGGGGGGTAGGCACTAATAAGCTTTCTTGCTTCTTGTCTAGTCCTTTTGAGTTTTTATTTACTGTAATGAGGTAATCTTGCAATCTGCTTTGTAAATTTCTCAAATAAACAAACTAAACAAACAATCTAACATTGAAAACACCAGTAAATTCTGATGTCACTTTTCAAAGCAAGGATTTATTTTCGGGTAGTTACTTATTCTATTCAACTAACTATCAGAGTAAGTTGTAACACAGCAATCTGTAAAACATTAAATAGAGCACATTTTAATTGATTGCATATTTCTATGACTTTTTGTTATACCTCCTCCCTCAATGGAGGATTTTTGCCAATGATGGAAATGTAAATTGTACAGTATCAAAATAAAATAATGTCATTAAAAGGTCTGAGAACTTTGTGAATCCACCGTACTCGGCGCCTGTGCGGAGTTTTCTACCTGATGATGTTGTGAAGTCGTGGGTCTGTGAACTGTGTGGTTCTGTTGTTATGGTCCACAAAGTAAATGCGCCCGGACACTGTGCTCCTAACCTCCCAGCCCACAGGCAGCGGGCCCAGCTCCTCGCAGCTCACACTGGCCAGGTCCCTGCGCAGGGGGAGCAGCAGACTTAGGTCAGCAATCCAGTAATCCATTCCACTTTCACACAACTTAATCTGATGAGCCTTTGCTCTTAACATCTCACATGCTGTCGGAGAGCTGCAGGAAGTAACAACGCACTCCTACCAAACCTGCTCAGGTAACTGGAGCAGAAAATGTTACCCTCAAGCTGCACAAAGTAAGAAGCATTGCATAGTTTTGCCCCCACTGTGCTGTTCACTCCTAACCTGTGTGTATACACTTCATAGCATTTCAGTCTACGCTCCCTTTCTTTACCACATGGCCTACTTTGCGGTTTACATTCATACCTGGGTATTCGAGGGTCGTGCCAGGTGCTGACCCCTGTTTGTGTGTGGAGGAAGTACACCTGGCCTTGCACTGTTGTCCTTTGCTCTGTTGAAAAGATTATGCCAAAGTTGTTTAATGACAGCAAGTTAAAATGAACATAAAAAGGCAAATTTGCACAGATTTTTCGACTGACCGTATCCTTCGGGCAGGTCAGGCGGCTGGTGTCCGTGCGGCCTGTTCTGAGGGGTGTGGCCATGGCCTCTGGGTTCCTGCCCCCGGATTCGCTGAGGCTGCAGCCGGCTCTCCTGACTCGGAGAGTCCAGCCGGCAGTTACCCCCTCCTGCAGCGCCCGTGGGGTCAGAGTAGGGGAGCGGCTCTTCGCTGAAGCAGCCCTCAAACATGGGTCTGCAGGAAACAGTTTTTTTATGTAAGTATTTTGTAAGGTTTAAAATGACAATGTCAGATTTTATGAAGTAAGACTGTATGACTTTAACTCTATGAAGCACTTTGTAACATAAAAAAAGCCAAAGAAATAAAGAGGCGAAGCGGCGTTCCATCCCAAGGTATCCGGACAGTTAGCAAGCCAGCTAGTCCAGGAAACTTTTCAGCGTTCGTTAGCCTGCTAAATGTACTTCTTTTAATTTCCATTAGCATTAGCCCCAAAACATTGCAAATTATGAACGATCCAGATATTTTAAGCTGTTGCATTGATCATATTTAGGTGAAGTCAAAGCCTAGTTAGAAATCCCTAATAAAAATACAGATTTTACTTTTGATAAGAATTAGCGTGTGGTCTCTGAGCTGAATATTACATATAATAATAATAATAATAATAATAATACATTTTGTTTGAGGCGCCTTTCAAGACACTCAAGGTCACTGCACAACAAAATACAAAGCAATTACAACATTAAAATCACAAACTCATATAAAAGATATAAGCCAAAAATACAGTGTAGGGTGTAGACTCACGAGGGGCCATAGGTCTGAACAGGTACGTTTAAGGAGGGTTTTGAACTGTGTTATGATCTGTGTAGTTCGTATGCATTGGGGTAGGGAGTTCCACAGTCACGGTAAACATTGCAAGTAAACCGTCTGTATTTTGTGGGTTGGGTCCAATGATCACTAAACATCAACTTGTAATATGTCAATGATGGAGAAATCAGGACTAATATAAATGCCAAGAAACAGGCATGTCACACACATTGTCCTACTTTGATATAGGGCCTGGGTTCACCATTCATTTGTATGGGGACAGACATCTCAGTTTAAACTGTGCAGTACGTATTTGTAGCAACATGCTCAGATAGCCTACAACATGTCTAGGGATGGGTATCCAGGGGCCCGCGTGTGCTGGTCCACCCGGACCGATAAGCTCCAGCCTTAACGGTCTTCTTACTGGGGCCGCTGCATTGCTGCGCTAATCACACCCGCTCAAATAATCACTAAAAAAAGTCTGTCTCCGCTCTCATGGATGCGTTCGTTGCATCGGATTTGTTCATCCCCGCTACCCCATACGAGAGCGCACGGTGCTCTGCCACTGCCCCGTCTCCCCTCTGCAGCCGTGTGCAGCGAGACAGGTGGGCGCGGGAAAGACACGGCGTGTTAGACGTGCTTAAGCTACTCAGAAACTCCCCCGAGCTGCTGCCGCTAACCCGCTGTAATAAGCTAAACGTAACGACTTCGTATTGCACAGACAGATGAGCCACGCACACTTTTCTTCTTTTACAAATACTCGAACTAAACAGTTTCAAGCAGAGTCTGCGCACACGGCAGCGTGTACGGACACACACATGCGCGCTCCCACGTGCACGTCAGCGTGAGGTGGTGTCGGCCCACTGGACACAAGTTGAGACGCAGATGACAGGAAGTGACTCGAGTCATTTTCATTTGGACTCAGTCCTCAGCTACAGCCAAATCTAACCAACAGCCTTGATTTACTAGATAATAATTAAAAAAAAATAGTGAAGTAAGTGAAGTAGCCCAAATTAACTCCCATATATTAAGTGTACACGCAAATTGGAAATAAAATGTAGAGAAATAAAAAATAAATATAGGCCAAGGATTAATGCCTCCTTATACAGTAGCCTCTATCCAACTTGTTTTTCCTTTTAAAGTACCGATAAGAGTACCGTTAAAGTACCGGATCGATAAGGAGTATCGATAATAGTAGTAACGATAAATCCTTAATGATACCCATCCCTAAATGTGTCTGTGATTTCTATGAAAAGAAAGCAACAAGGGATTTCAAAGGAAACTACATCTGCTATATATTTACCCATCATTTTCTAACAGTCCTCTGCAGTCCACCACTGGGCCGCCGCTGCCGATGCGGTCTCGTGTTTGTAAGCTCACTAGGAAACAAAAAAAACTCCAATTATTTTTAGAGCAGAAAAAGAAAGGGACAGTTCTTCACACAGCACGGGGTTTTCATATTGTCCGGTTTGTAAGATGTGAAAACCCTTTCATGCCACAACTCTGCCTTTAGAAAAAAAATGCATTGTTTAATTTTCAGCGCATCAAGACATCTGTAAATGCCACTGAAGAACATTTGGAGCTAATCACCACATGAATTGAATTCTGAGATGCGTTATAATTGCCAGTTTAATATAATTGCATAGTGTTGGGAGTCAAATAAACAGCCTTCCACCCGCTGGCACACACATAATTCAGTGGGTCGTCGTCATGGCGCAGATGAGACTTATGAGAATACATCCGTGCCAGGCCTTACCTACGATCTGCCCCCGCACTGCGTCGCTGTCCGAGGGGTTGAGTTTACATAAATCTAAGCGCTGGTCTGGGGAGAGAGAAGAGAAGGCACATTGTAGATTTCACAGACGGACATGCATTTCTCATGGGGTTGACAGTCCTCAAAGATCGCCACTTACATCCCGTGTCTTTTAACCGGCTGATGGCGTTAGAAAGAAGCCGTATGCAGCCCAAGAATCCCGCTCCCTGTCGTTTATGAATCTTCTTGTGGTTCCATATGCTGATGGTGATGGAATCGGTTTTGCCGATGTAGCTGCGGAACACGGGGACACTCGGTTAAAACGCCAGTCACTTTGAGATTTTAATGGATAAGAACAAGCGAAAAGATAAACCTCAACATTAGCAGGACTTACAGGTCATAGTGCTGGTTCCATTTGGGGTCTAGTGTGCTCTTGACTGTGTCGGTTGAGTGGCATTGACCCGAGCCGTCCACCACCACCTTTGCAAACGGGTCTGGCAGACCTACGAGGACAAAATAACCACAGAGATTAGATACATATATATGTCAGCTAGAACACGAGCTCGGTACAACATGAAGCTAGAGAGGGCGCGGACATAGAAATAGCCCATTAGTTCACGTGTAACGTCTTAGATGGGTTCTGGCAGACAAACAAGTGAGAGTGTGGGGGTCTATCAGTGCGGCTGGTGAAGCGCAATTATGGCACAGAAAACAATAATATAAGAGAGCCGTGTAAAATGTACAGAAAAACACCATGTACTTCTTTGAGAACAGTTATTCATCATTGATTATTACACCCAAAAAAATACTCACGGAAAAAGTCTTTCTTTGCGAGGTTCTTGGCACATAATACTGTGACAGAGAGAAGAGAAGTCATTAGGAACCAAATGCAGCCCGCTGATATGTAAATGATACGCAGTGTGGGCCGTAAACAACACAGTCCTTCTATCTGTGTGGGGAAATGTACTGGTGAGTAGGAAGAGTTCTGCTTTAGGGTTCATTTAGGAATAAATACCAGAGGACGGTGCTGCGGACACTGGTGAAGTTTACTCATGATCAGCACGATTAACAGGGAACAAAAAATCTCAACACAGCATTTTTGTTTTTTTTAACTTATAGCGCAAAGGGAATGCGAGTTCGGGAGAAAAACCAGACGCATGTCATGTTTGGACACCTGTGGTCATCATTTTCCAACTCTAAAAACGCATGATAAAGCCGCCACAGAGAGATTAGAACTAAAAATACCAATTTGTCACTTGTCTGAGTGAGCAGCCTGAAATATTACTGACTAGAGGAAAAAATAGAAATGCTCCCTGCAAATTTGACAGTTATTTCAAAGAATCTTTACTACTGAAAACATCAGAGAGAAATAGTTCATCAAAACAGGTGTTGAGGAAAGACTTAGATTACAAACACAGTGGAAGAATATCAAATGAATGTGTAATGTTAATATTTACTATTTACCATTTACTGGTTGAGCGCATATTTGGTCTTTAGAAAAGTAAAAAAGCCCAGGCCATAGGCGACCACGTAGGGTGCCATCTGCAGGAGGAGGCGCCGAATTGCGCTTTAATTTCTTAACCCTATGGAGGTCCATGCCACCACCACCATCTACAACACTGCCAACTTTCAGACATAACTTTGGAACAGAAAGTGATAGAGACTTGTGGTCTTTTGAGTCGGGAACTAGAGATTTTAAGCTTTCACACGAGCCCTCCCTGATTCTCCTACGCTTCTGTGAGCTGTTTAACACCGCTGTGAGAAAATATCAATCTTACCAAGGGCACCAAATTGACTAGGAACGGGCCTGAAACTAAAAGTATCAAAGTGCGATCCAAACGGAGACATAAATGTCAAAATACAAAAGGCTGAGACTGCAGTTTGAATGATTTAAAATGAATATGAACAATGGATGACTGTACCATTACAGGTAGACGAGGTATACTGATGATGTCACAGATCACGAGAACAAAGGTCTATTTGAACATCCTGCCAAGCTGTGGCTAATTGATCACCAGTGCGCCCTGTGGTGAGACTGCGCGGTGATTCAGGGGGAGGGTGTCGGGATGCGGTCGGAGCATGTGTCTGCCGTCTGGTGAAGCCGGCACCGTTTCCTGTGATCAACCAATAAAGAATGGTGGCAGGATATCCGTCCCATCTGAGGATTCTGGTGGTGACTCAGGCGCTCCAGTGCAAACAGAGTCTCCTCTTCTTCTTCGTCTTCCTTGTACTCATTCAGCCAGAGGTCTTTCCCTTTCACTGCACCCCTTTCATTTTTGTTCTCTCTTTTCGACCGTCCCTTCAGAGTGTGGAACAATGCTGCTCACGCCGACGGTTCAGGAAATTCCAAAATCTGCACAAGGTCCTCACACTTTTCCCACTGCTTGTGCCGTTTTTGTATTTCTGCTTTTTGGGGCTGTGAGAGGCTGCAGGAAAGAGAGCTGTTCATTTAATCCAGAGGGAGCACAACGGAATTTGAAGTCAAAACATGTCCCGAGTCCAGTCAATGCTGCTGCGCGTTAGATATTTGGGAAGTGTCATTACACTTTCAAATTTAATTCAGAAAAGTCCCTGTGCAGAAATGTTTCCTACATGCAGTATTCTGTGATAATAAACCTCACTGTGAACCCAAAGTCTCAGGCCTGGCAGAGTCTACGCTGAGTTCAGATGGAAGCAGCGAATGCTCAAGCCATACACCCACATCACTGCCATTTCACATGGAACACATGTTGACAAAACACTCCTGGAAACTCCATGTTCTTCACAAATCAAAGGTTTATAACAAAATAACTTTAGGCTGCAGAACCTGACCAAGTCCAGCTGCATCTGAATCATGGTCAGGAAATCTTGGCTCTTGCCACAATATGAGGAAAAAATGTGACAGACTTAAGTATTGTAATAATAACATGAGAATATTTTGCAAAACCAACAAAGCACGTTCCATTAGATTAAAACAAATATGATCAACTTGTTGTGTATCAAAGTAAATCTCCAAATCTCCGTGATTTGCAATATATGCAGTATATTTTTGAGAATATACTGTGCAGCCCCAATAGCCATATTAATCAACCAATCAATCAATCAATGTTTATTTATATAGCACTTTACAACAACACCAGGAGGACCAAAGTGCTTCACAGAAAGATAAAACATTTTAAAAACACAGAATTATTACATCCTAGACATAAACCAGTTTGGTGGTGGTGGTGGGGGGACACAACGACAGTGTGCATTTTTGCGGGAGCTGGAATTCGAACCCCCAACCTTACGATCATGAGACGACCCGCTCTACCAACTGGACCACTGTTCCACAGTTTAGGTGCTGCAACCATAAAGGAACGATCGCTCCAATGTTTCTACCGGGACCTGGGCACACCCAGAACCATTTGATCGGACAGCTCTGCTGGGGAAATGTAATTAAAATTGTAAATGTTTGTAAACCATTTTTAAGCTGAGGTTTTCAAGCTGATATTTATGGTAAATTAAAACCATATTATTGGCTTAAGTATTGGTTATTTGCATTACAAGTAGGGCTGAAAGATATATTGATATCGTATTGATATCGAGATATGAACATTCAAAATATTAAGATAGAAGATATAAACTATATAGATTTTCATCAATAAAACTGCACTCTTTTGTATTATGATTTTATTTTTCTGAAAAATGCTTGGTTTTCACCTAACCCATAATTATATCGTATCAATAGAGATATTTGGCATGAATATCGAGATATGAAATTTTGTCCATATCGTTCAGCCCTAATTACAAGACAGGAATAATTTCATAGTGTAATTTTACAGACTTCCTAAAGTTGTCATAAGAGAAAGGCTTTATGATTCTTAGTCACAAAAATCTATTTATAAACAAACAGACATCGAGTCCAACTCGACTTTACATGTGAACGTAATGACGAAGTGACTGAGGCAGAGGATGAACTGAAACACGTTACTCCAGTAAAACTGGGAACAGCTCCATCAAACCAGAGGCACAGGAGGTACTTCCCTGACAGCGGCTAAATGTTGTGAAATGGTTTGTGTCACATTTATTTGTGTTAGAGTTGTGAGTTGCTGCCGAGATTGTGCACATTGCCACAGGCTCAGCCAGGGAGAGGATTACAAGTGCTTACTCTGACCTCTGAAGTAAGCACTGACTCTTCATTTAACTCAGGCTTTAACACGCTTTTGACAAACATTAAATCTTTGTTTTTACTGCACTTATTCTCATAATATTCCTCTAAAGTACAGCAACTCTTTCATGTTTAGCGTTTGAGCACAATTTAGTGATGACCCTGTTGGCAGCGTAACCCTCTGGGCTCCAGTCCCTGAGCTGCACGTGTAGCAACCGTGAGCCAATTAATCCAATCCACTGCTTCTTTTACCAACGACCTGTTCAAAACATTTGAAATCGCCTTAGCTTGTTGACAAAGGTGCGTTTCTTGTAGTTTTGACCTACTTTTTCCTGCTTATTGTCTGCTGCCTGAAGAGTCTACTTGAACTCAAATAACTTTATCCAATTCTCAACAACAACAATATAATATTAATAATAATAATAATAAAAATAATAATAATAGAGCACAAAGAGGACAGGACGGTCTTATGATCAGGTCATAATTAAGTTTAACTGATTTACCCCCAATAGGGGTGTCACGATTTCAATTTTTGAGTCACGATTATTGTGAAAGAAAATATTGCGATTTTACGATTATTCGCGGTTATCGACTGAATGAAAGGAAAAAAATGATATTTTTAGTTTTTGTCTTTAAAAAGCTTTTTAATACTAAACTTGTAAACATTCACGGTTTCTAAAAATGAAAAATGCTTTAAGATTGTTTTGCATTAAAATAAATAGGCCTAAATTGACCAATACAAAACAATGTCAACTTTACTTCTTTATAATGACCGGCATAATTATAATTATTTTACTATATATTATTAGGCCACAAGCTAGGCTAGGTTTTCTGTTGTCAAAAGTTATGCTGCTGCTTAATTATTTGTCAGATGTTTTAATGAACAGAGAATGAAACGTGTTTACAAAATAACTAAGGAGGGTCTTTTGAACAGCTGATTTCCACATGTGCGCGGTTTCACTTTCCTTTCTGTTACGCTGAAGCAGAGCGGAGCATGTTAGCTTTTTGTTTACATCCTGAGCCAGTTGTGGCGGCTATTTCCCAACGTTTGGACAACTTTTTTGGGGAATTATGCAGTTCGTTACCTGGACCTGGACATTTACAGCGAAGGATTATCTCCAAGATGTTGTTTATATTCGACGTAGCCGATATCAGCGCCTTTTGCTGCAACTTTCTGACGACAGGGTTTGCATAACGGATGTTCCATCGACAACAACAACGCCTTGATCATCTTTTGGATCCTGAAGAGGTCCCACTCTGCTGACTTCAATCGTTTTTGGGTGGATACAACACTGGAGAAGAGCGTCCTTCTGTTTACGCGCTGTTTACGCGCTGTTTATAGCGTGCAGCGGCTCGTGCATCAGCGTGAAAAATTTCCGCGGTAAACCGTGGCTTTTGAAATTCTTATGGATAACCTACCGCGTCCTTTTATAATCGTGGTAGTAAAACCGGTTAATCTTGACATCCCTAACCCCCAAGTTATGAGAGAATATCTACAAACTAGTTTTCAACAGTGTGCAGTTAACGGGTCCCAAGTCTCTCATGATAATACACATGCACCTCAAGTAGCCCATGTCATTATGTACACAGACATGGTCCATTGGTGCCGGTGGAGTGGGTTCTGTGTGGCCTTTGTCTGTGCCCCTCAGACACACGCGTCTGATATCGGCCAAACAAGCGCTCACTCTGACAGACTAAACAAAGCGCTGCAGCCAAGCAGCATTGTACAGCCATTGGCTCATGGTGCATTCCTCACCCAATTAGGATTCCTCTCATACCTGTGGGGGCGGGGCTCGGCCAGGGCAATAACCTCTGGTCACATCCAGCTCAAATAATGAGGTGCCGCTGCTCACACGAGTGACCCCTCGGTCTCAAACCTGCTCTCATTCTGGGCCATAGCATCTCTGGCTAAAACTACATCTGACTTTACTCAATATTATGTACTACAATAACCTCTCTTTAAATCCTTCTTTTTAAAGTATCTTTGTGTTCTGCTTGAGCAAATGAGATGGATGTGTGAGTTTGTGAAGGCCATCATTGTTTATGACCCTGGCAAATATCTAGGCTGGATAACAAACACCAGGATGGTGTTGGTCCATTTCGATCTATCACTGCAACAAATGTCCCTGGTCCTTGAAACATACTGTAGGATCTGCCAGAAAACAAAGGATCAAAAACAAATCAAATTAAATGGATCTCAAAAGCAGTAAGTACAGATGTATCTAAATAATCTCTAGCTTTCTTCTAAAGTCCATTCTCTGTGGTTTGAAAATCCCCTGAGGCAAAGAGCGGTAATTTCCATGTGAATAGAGGCCGCTGCGTGCCCTGTAGGGTGACATTAGCTACAGTAAACCCCTTTGTTGCTGCTGTGTTTTGGGAGTATGTGAGAAGCAGGAGACTGTGGGATGAGTTAAACAGTCACTTTTCTGCACGTTCACACAGTTGATCCAGCCTGACACTCGACATGGAGGCGGCTCGCCGATCAATAAAGGGCAATATGGCTGGCATGCAACAAAACAAACCAACCAACCAACCCTGCCACACATTGATCAATATAGAGGCACTTGTTCGACATTCACTATAATTCCCTTGTCCAGGAGGCACATCGCATACAGAGCAGGTCAGGCGAGTTCGTATAATGGTCAGCAGCGAAAATGGGTGTAGCAGAATCGGTAGCGGTCAACGCTAACTTCAATTACACTTCACATCAACACCACAGTTTTAAAACAACCCTCCCCCCCACCACAAATTCATGCCCTAATGGTAACACGCTAGCGATCGGTTTATGGAGTAAAAGACACAAATATATCAGGTCAAGAAAACAAGAACAAGCTTTATCTTTCACTGGTTAGCATGAGGCTAAGCTAACAGGCTAGTGCTGTACTGCTGTGTTTGCCACAAAAAAACCGGATGTTTAGGCATTGTACAGACCGAAGAACATTGAAAGACACGTCCCGCTCGCTCGTTGAATGAGCATATATTTCACTGTAGCGCTCTGTATAATAGTGTTTAATGTGAAGGTGCTGGTTTCGCACTCTCTATCGCGGTGGGTTTTACCTGTCAGTCGGATTTGATGCTGGACCCGTTCCTTCGAGTCCCAGGATTCGACATCCCTCCGAAGAAAACGACCTCTCAAAGTTGGAGTCCCCCCAAACCACAAGTTTAACAACTTAGTGGGAAAACAACAAACTCCCGCGTCGGATCATGCGGCTTAGTGTAGCTTTCCTCTCGGGTAAACGTGTATTATTTCATCGCAAAGTCCTGCGCTCCTTCGAAATCCAACAACACAGAACATTTTCAGGCAGGCTCAATCACGTACTGACGTCATGTTCTTAACGTGACTAGTGTTACGTGCTCGTGTCCGGAAGCGTTGGCGTGCACGAGAAGATGTGGAATTCCTACAAAGATAAACTCCTGTCCGACTGAGAGCCTACATAGACATCCTAAATAGATACTTATTTCGTTTAACCTCTTAACCGAGTGTTTTACTCTAATTAGGCCGGAGTAACGCGTAATTTGAAAGCTAAGACCTACAAAACTCATGTAAGATTTTTCCTTGCGTTGTCTACTTTTTCGTCATATTTGTTGTGCTATTTTTTCACGTTTTGTTGCTTTTTTGTTGCCTTTTCATCACGTTTTGTTGAATTTTTGTTGCTTTTTTGTAACTTTTTTCTCGCCTTTTTTACATTTTTTTCATGAATTTGGGGTTAAGCCGAACTGGAGAAAATGTGCTCGGTGCAGGTGGGGGTTAAGAGGTTAAGCTTTTTGATTTGGGTAAAGCTGAACTGGATAAAATGTGTTCGGTGCAGGTGGGGTTAAGAGGTTAAGCTTTTGATTTGGGTAAAGCTGAACTGGATAAAATGTGCTTGGTTCAGGTGGGGGTTAAGAAGTAAAAAAATTAAGAAGCATCAAAATAGCAAGGAAAACAAGGATTAAAACGTGGCGAAAACACAACCAAAAAGCAACAAAAACTTACCAAAACATGACGAACACACAAAACATGACGAAAATGCAACAAAAAGTGACAAAAAACGTGCTGGAAAAGCAACAAAAAAGAGATTTAAAAAAAAACATGGTGACAAAAAAAGAGATTAAAAATATGACAAAACCGCTTTAAAAATCTGACAAAAAGTTATGATAACTGTTGTAAGTCTTAGCTTTCAAATGAGGCATTACACTGTTGCTCCCCAGTCAGGAAGCTTTCAGGTTTGGGTAAAGCCGAACTGGATAAACTGTGCTCAGTTAAGGTGGGGGGTAAGAGGTTAATACTTGTGTGGGTAAAAGATCTTTAAGATAAAAATATATTTGTTTACTGTTACTCCCTCACAGAACTGACAGTGCTCTGTTGAAGTGCCTATAAGGTCACACAAGCTAAAAGGGCAGGGATGAGGCCAGAGGATTTGGCCCTGTGCTGCCTGGAGCTGGGGTTAGCTACAGGGCTGAGGTATTAGCAGCCTGAACAATAGACCCTCTCACAGCCTGTTACAGGACACTGTAAATCCATGTAAGCGCTGAAGCGGCTTGTGGTCACTGCAGGCCCAGACACCGGAATAACGGCTCTTGTCCTCTACAAACCACTTTTCTCATAAGTACATGTGCAGCTGACTTTCTGCTGAGCACTTTTTGTCTGCAGCATTTACATTTTTTGTTATTATTTAGATTTTTTTCTTTTTTTAGTTCTGAAAGTTCAATTTGCTCATCGTGTTTCCCATATAAAAGCGTATACATAAACTTGCCAACACTCCACAGGTGGCCGGTCTTCCACGAGGGCAGATGATTGGAGCGCTCCTCACTGGCAGCTGTTCATATCATTATGTGATTAGTTTGTATTTGTGTGCATGTTATTCGAAGTACTGTAGGAACTCAAGAGACCAGCCGAGTGTGCTACTTAAATCATTCCAGTCATACAGACCAACTTAGTTTAGGCTCAAGGGATACACTTAATGAAGTTGACATCATTTGGCGAATTGGTGCAATTAGTAGACAACCCTGAATGATTTGTCTTTTGATAATTTAGATAATACGATAAATGCAGAAATTAATGTATTAATTATTATTGTATTAATGTATTAATTATTATTGTAGTGCATCATCCATATATTACTAAACAGAAACAATGTGGTTGCTCAAATAAATGTTTTTTTATTTAAATAAAAGTTTTTTATTGAGCCACATACAGTATAAACAATTTACTCAACTGGTTTTAAAATGGTTGTCTGTTTTCTATTTATAATTTCAGAGATGTTACTCTACCGCAAATCCCACCCACAGGACTGCAATGAAGCTTTCGGGACAGTCCAAGGCATGTTGGAGGTGGACCCAAGGTGTGCAGGCGCGGGCTGAGGGATGGGGGTGATGGGGTGAGGAAAGGCGATGGCTTCTGCTCAAAGGATGGTTTTCCAGGGAAACCTTAAATGGACCGGAGTTAGACGGAAGAATTCCCAGTTCCTTGGCTGTCGGGGCTGCAAGAAGGGATGAGGCCTTTGGGCAGTGGCTGGTTTTAGAGCTGTGCCCATATCAGGAAGGAGGTCTACTGATATATAACTGTGCCAGCATCAATGTATGCAACCATAGACATTCGGAGAGCACCCTGACTCCTGCCCTGGTGAGTTTGCACCTGTACGCTCGACCTGCATGTCTGATACTATTTAGAATATTGAGATTGGGAAAATGTTGATGACATGTAGATTTATTAGGCCTGAAAACAGTCATGATGCTTATTTTACTGTGTGACTTCATAGAAAACAATATGTGCTTAATACAGGCTCTTTAAAAGTATAATTTGTTCTTTAGACATATTTAAGCTAAGCATAATACCTTTAGCCCTTTTGCTCAAATAATTCTCTGGTGTACTTTTACTTATTCACATTTTTTATAGTTTAGAAATAAAATTCCAACACAAAATAAGTGTAGTACAAAGTAGTTGCTCACCTATATGCACACATATTGTTATTTTTGAATCTTAATTTCATGCCAATATAGTTTGCTTCATACAGTATTTTAATCTCTGCCCTTTCTGTCTGTTGCTGCAGTGGTCCAAGGGCGTGTACGAGCAGATTTTTACTTGGTCGGTCGGTGTGCCAGTGGCAGTAGCAGCCATGCCGGGCGCATACAAGGGGGAGTGTGGGGACGATGTGGACCCCATGCCCTTCCTGATACCCTCTGATAAGGAGCGCCTGGATGCCATGAATAAGCCCTACGACATCAAGCGCTCTGCTGGGTCAAAGACGACAAGAAGGCGTTTGTTTCTGGGGAGATTCAGACGGAAGACGGGGACAAAGTCACTGTCAAAACATCCAAGGGCGCAGTAAGAGAACACACACACACGCACACACAAGCACACGCACACGCACAAGCACAAGCACAGAGGCTACAGACATAAGAACTCTTCTAATGTTTCCATTCATTACCCATGATAAAGGAACGTACAGCTTCCTTAGAAGCCTAAAATGTATTAGGAATAAAAATGAAAATAATAATTTGAACATTGACAGTATTAGTCTTCAACATAATATTATAGGAATAAATGGAGGGATATGGATACCTTCTGAACCCACTGATTGATTCATTAATTTGGCTTGGAGGAGAGTCAGGGAGGTTGGAGGAATGGACATCGCTATGATTTTACCAGCCAATTTACAAGTCTGACAACCTCTGTCTCCTCTATATTTTACAGTCAGGTTACAGTGAGGTTACCAAACCAATGTACAACCAATGTACAATTCCATACTCAGTGCCTTGTCTGAAAAATGTCGAATATAACATTGTTCATTCCTTTGTGTAGACTGTGGTTATGAAGAAGGAAGACGTCCACCAGATGAACCCTCCTAAATTCTACCAGGCCAGTGACATGGCCAACCTCACTTTCCTCAACGAGGCCAGCGTCATGGAAAACCTCCGCAGCCGCTACGTCAGCATGAGGATCTATGTAAGTGCGGCTAGTCATGGTACTAAATATAAAGAAGCTCTGTGTGAATGATCAAATTTGAAAACAATCGTGATTAGATCGATGGTCAATCTCATTTATCTACATGGTGTATTTGAATTCAGCGTTTTGTGTGGAGAAGAGTTTAGACTTTGAGGAATACAGTGGCACCTATTTTGTGTTCAAAGTCATATTTTTATTTGTTTCATATAAAAATATCAAGATCTATCAATATAAAGATAAATCTGTATTGTGTATGTTGTGTGCAATTCGTGGCAGTCGCAAAACACATGTTAAAGACCCAAGCTAGAAAAGTATAACCATCACATTTAGTCATATACAGTATCTAACATGAAGATATATCAGGACAAAAACTATTATTTAATCTGACTCACTCTGTATGAAAAGTTAAACATAGAAAATCATAGTCAAAGACAAATGACTCCATGAAAAAAGGCATATTCCATCACAGCTGAAAGATTACAAATGGGAACGGGCCTTTATTTAACCACGCACAGAAGCCTAAGGAGTCCATTATGTCCTCCTTTTTCTCTAATGCAGACCTATTCAGGCCTATTCTGCGTGACCATCAACCCGTACAAATGGCTGCCCATCTACGGAGCCAAAGTGGCCCAGTTGTACAAGGGGAAGAAACGCAATGAAGTTCCTCCTCACCTCTTCTCCATCTCTGATAACGCCTACCACGACATGCTGCTGGGTGAGTAGGCCAGCATCTAGTAAATGTGGTCTTAGGTTTTGTCCGTGTAATATACTGTATCCCCCAAATATTTTTCTCCACAATAAAATATAAATCGAAATGAACGGAAGGGTTACTTTATACAATTGTTCAACAAACAAGTCTGGTCCTTTGAAGCGACTTAAACCTTGTTGTCAGAGTTAACACTGGTTCAGAATATAGCACTCAGAGAAGGGTGTTTTAAGAGCAACAGTGAAATTGGATGCAGAAATAGGTGATGATGGGGAAGTGCCTGTGAAATACGTAGACAGGGCGGTGTGTGGTGTGTTCGAGGGCCCCTGGAGAGGAGATGTTAGACAGCCGTTTCACTGCTGTATGGGGATCAGGGGAGCAGGGCAGTTGCATAGGTTTGTAATCAGTGTGCCGTGTGATGATTTGTTCAGGGAGTAGAAAATACTTTGAAGCAATTATGGGAGTCAGGGGAGAGCGGGCAGCTGTCTGTGTGGTGGAGACTGCTGACAGGAGGCGTGCTAAGCACAGGACAGAGCAAATCCACGCCTCTGATCTGCTCAACGGGAAATCAGCAGGAATTACTCCCATCTCTCTCACACTGCCCTCCTTATGTCCTCTCATTACAGAGCATGAAAACCAGTCCATGCTGATCACGTAAGTACTCCTATGTGTCCAAATGGCTCCAAAACACTACAGCTGCACTCTTTACATTGTTGCTTTGTCTCATTAGTGGAGAATCTGGTGCAGGAAAGACTGAGAACACCAAGAAGGTCATCCAGTATTTCGCCAATGTTGGAGCGTCTGGAGTAAAGCTTCTGATTCCAAGGCACACATTTTAGACTTAGCAACATACCTGGTTAATCGTCTTCAGGATTTCTGATTATTCATGACACAAATGCTCGCTTTTATTAGGGCTCTCTGGAAGACCAGATCATTCAGGCTAATCCAGTGCTGGAGGCATTTGGTAACGCCAAGACCATCAGGAACAACAACTCCTCACGTTTTGTAAGCTAAACATGCTCAAATTACAAGTCCAAGTTTAACATGCAACATATAATAAGACATTGACTTTATGTTGCAGGGAAAATTCATTCGTATCCACTTTGGCCCAACAGCTAAGCTGGCTGGAGCCGACATCGAGTCCTGTGAGTACTTACTCATATCCACTGAGTTTGAGAGGTGTTACATTTTAATGGTGACTTGAAATAAGTATGAACTTGTGTCCAATCAAAATGTGTCTTTGAATAGATCTCCTTGAGAAATCCAGAGTGATATCTCAGCAGGCGGCTGAGAGAGGATACCACATCTTCTACCAGCTTCTGTCAGGGAGGAAGCCAGAACTCATAGGTGGATAAAACATTGTTCATGTATTTATTTGGTTGCACATGTTTGTGTGCACATTTCTATGCTTGTTTGCCTCATGTGTGTTGCAGAGGCTCTGCTGCTGAGCCCAGATCCAAAGCAGTATGTGTGGGTGTGTCAGGGGGTGACGGTGGTGGACAATATGGACGATGGAGAGGAATTACTCCTAACTGATGTAAGACAACGCTTGTCCTCGAGATTTAGTATTTTGCCTGGATTATTTGAAGTTACAATCTTATTGATGCTTCATTGATGCAGCTCTTGTCTTTCTCATGTCTAAAGGAAGCCTTTGATGTGCTGGGCTTCACTCACGATGAGAAGATGAGTGTGTACAAGCTGACCGGAGCATAATGCACTTCGGCAACATGAAGTTCAAACAGAAAGCCAGAGAGGAGCAGGCGGATGTGGATTCCACCGAGGGTAAAAACTGCTATCTCTTGCTTTTCTTTTGTTCTGTTCAAGATCAGTCGACCGTGATCTTACTGTTCACATCTCAAGTCTGTTACAGTTTGCTACTACACACCGCATTCTTTTTGTGTAGTTACTAAAATATGTATTAAAATATTCGCACTGTTCTTTCGATCTAGTCGCTGACAAAGTTGCCCACCTCATGGCCATTAACTCTGGTGAGCTGCAAAAAGGCATAACACGACCCAGAGTCAAAGTTGGGAATGAGTTTGTGACCAAAGGTTTGTCAAAATAGGTACTCACCTTCTTTAGTGAAACACTCCATTACATTTAATACATTATTGAACATACACTATCAGGTCAGAATCAGGACCAATGCGTCTACTCCGTGGGCGGCACGGTAGTACAGCGGTTAGCGCTCGTGCTTCACAGCTAGAAGGTCCAGGGTTCGATTCCCACCAGGGACCAGGCCTTTCTGTGTGGAGTTTGCATGTTCTCCCCGTGTCTGCGTAGGTTTCCTCCGGGTACTCCGGTTTCCCCTACCACTAAAAACATGTACAATAGGCCAGGATGAATGAGAGTGTGTTTGAGAGTGCGCATGGGGGACGACGGATGGAAATTAGCCCAAGGCTACAATCTCGTGTGGCTTGTTCATTAACTTGCACTGTCCCTACCAAATAAACCAATAAATAAAAAAATAAAAAAATAAAATAAAAAAAGACACAACATCTTTTCTGTTATGTTTTCGATTTTTAAACCCACATTTTTTTGTCCCGCAGTTAAATAGCTTCGAACAACTGTGCATTAACTTCACCAATGAGAAGCTGCAGCAGTTCTTCAACCACCACATGTTCGTGCTGGAGCAAGAGGAGTACAAGAAAGAGGGCATCGACTGGGTCTTCATTGACTTTGGCCTGGACCTACAGGCCTGCATTGACCTGCTCGAGAAGGTAGCGCACAAAAGCACAGCCGTAATGGTTCCTTTACTCTTTACTATCATTCATGCATTTGTCTGGCGCCTTTAGCACATGGGGATATTCTCCATCCTCGAAGAGCAGTGTGTGTTTCCCAAGGCGACAGATGCTACCTTCAAAGCAGCTCTGCACGACAACCACCTGGGCAAATCGGCCAACTTCCTCAAGCCCAAATGGGGCAAGAAAGGAACAGAAGCCCATTTTGAACTGGTGCACTACGCTGGCACAGTGAGTCTTGGTCGTTTTATGCAAACACTTTGGAGGAAACAGTATTTTGACAGAGCTCAGTTTGTGTCTCGTATTCAGCGTGTAAGTGTAAGGTCCTGTCTCACAATTTAACCTCTTAACCCCCACCTGAACCGAACACATTTACCCAGTTTGGCATTAGAATCGAAAAGCTTAGTGAAAAAAATAGTGACAAAAACTAGAGGAAAATGAGGATGAAAATGCAACAAAAAGTGTCAAAAAGTGAGAATAGAATGCCACAAAAGAGCAACAAAAATGTGACAAGAACGAAAAACAAAAAATTGCAAAACTAAGTGCAGACTAAAATTGAAATAAAAAACAATATTCAACAAAAATTTGGTAAATAAAGCAATGAAAATGCAACAAAAAACAGACACAAAGCCACTAAAAAAGACGCAACAGAGCAGCAAAAAAAAATAAAAGCAAAAAAACAAACTAAAAGTCAACACAAATGAGATGAAAAAGTAAATGAAAAAGTGACGGCAACAACACGAGGGAAAAGATCCCTTCAGATCAGTTTTGTATTTTTGAGTTACAGTGGTCTATATAAGCTCTCCGGTCAAGAAGCTTTTTAGATTTGGGTAAAGCTAAAATGTAGAAAATGCACCCGGTTAAGGCAAGAGGTTTAAATTCTGTTTCTATTGTTTTTTAGTTGAGAAGCAGCTGCTCTAAAAATCTCAGATAAAAAGTGATTTTCCATCATAGTACAGTTTTCCATTAGACTGGACTGGGTTAATAGAGTTGATAGAGTATGAAGTGAAAGGTCCATCAACCTAGTCCAGTCGACGATATTTGAAAAGCTACGCTGGTTTTCAATGGCCTTCCTCCACATTCATAAAACAGTAACTTTACTCTGGAAATATCACAAAGCTGGTTGACCGTTGGCAGGGCTCCAGACTAACTTTTTCATGACCGTCCCGACACCGTCCTGAAAACCATTTGGAATCGTCCCAATATGAATGTCCCAAATTGTAATATGTATTTTCTATACATTATTTTTATTTTTTAGTTATACATTTATTTCAAATGTATTTTATTATAGTTTTAAACAATGTAGTGTGTTTACAAATGACTCATTTAGGAATAATGCAATTTATTGGTTAAACTTTTCTTCTGAAACAATAAATACAAATGTGTATACAACGCGTGGCTTAATTTATAAGTGGATTAATTGTAACGTGACAAATGAAGTAACCCTTTACTATAGTTTTAAATATTCTTTGTCTGCTCTCAAAGTAAAACTTCTTAATAAGCCTTTAGTTTTATCATCCTCGAGCTCAGCTGTGATTGACAACCGTCTCCATGGAGACTCAAGGGGAAAGGGGCGGAGTTAAATGCTGCAGCAGCTCACAGCATGGCTCAGCGTGAGAGAAGCAGACCGGGGGAAACTTTGTTTTAGCAAAGAAAACTTCATCTCGCACAACAAAACACAACGAGCGGCCTTTGTAAAGCAGTAGAGATCGTTAGAAAGTCGCTGACTGGGTTCCGCTGGTGTCATTTTCGAAAACAGTCCCTACAGATTGTCTGAAACACAGCACGGCACACGTCAGGCGGACATAGAACGGCGGACACGATTTTACGATTTAGCCATTTTCCACATCGTCTGTTTTTAAAAGCATGAATTAATTTAATTCATTAGATTTATCGCCCAGCCCTGCATAAATATATATTCTGTAAAAAAAAAAAGGTTAAAGGCCTTTCGTCTCGAGACTGTCCCGTGCATTTTTTGCACGGTCCCCGTTCCCGGGACTACGTTAGTCTCGAGCCCTGACTGTCGGTCTTATTTTTGTGGCGCCTGACGCTTGTCCCAGGTGGGCTACAACATCACGGGCTGGTTAGAGAAGAACAAAGACCCCCTGAACGAGACGGTGGTGGGACTCTTCCAGAAGTCGTCCATGCCTCTGCTGGCTCTGCTCTTCAAAGAGGAGGAGGCCGGGCCGGGACCAAGAAGCAGAAGAAAGGCTCCTCCTTCCAGACTGTGTCCAACTTCTACAGGGTAACTCTAGAGCAAACACACCTATGCAAACAAGACTGTCAACATCGCACCTCTGCATTAGCCCACAGACCTCCCTCTCACCACTGCTGCGTGCCTCTGTGTCTCTGTGTCTGTGCCGCAGGAGCAGTTAAACAAGCTGATGAGCACCCTGCGAAGCACCGCCCCCCACTTCGTCCGCTGCATCGTGCCAAATGAGTTCAAGCAGTCCGGTCAGTGGGGAAACTAAACAAAGATGTTATTAAATCTGCATTGTTCAAACCAGACTTTAGGCGGCAAATTATAGATTTTCACACTGTGGTCAATGTTGAGATTTTGAGCTGGTTTTCTCCCATTACATCTTACAAAATAACAAGACCAAACTCACCCGTCACAATGCTTATTTTATGATGTCACTTTTGTCACGTTTTTCAGGAAATCACTGCTAATCATTCACAAACATGACACGTAAGGTGCTCACTATCCAACCACGTGTAGCACGAAAGGCGACCGAGATGACGCTGTAATTCAAATATTCAAAGCAAAATTTTAAATCAGAACTAAGTAACTTATGCCCCTACAGGCCATAAGCGTCACTGCATGTTGCATCTTTTTTTACTCATTAATTGTCCGTGAGAGTAATATACTATACGGACAGAAAAGACAAAGGGAGAGAGGGATATTGTACATTCAATTACACAATGGAAATAATATTTTTCACTCAAACTTGGCTGTAAATACTGTTTAAGTGGCGCGAACCCACAATTAGCTTCTTCGTGATTCCATTAGTGTGTATTGGCAAGGCAAGGCAAGTTTATTTGTATGGCACATTTCATGTACATGGCAACTCAATGTGCCTCACAGCCAGAGGCATGGTTTGCCATAAGGCAAGGCAGGCAGCTGCCTGGGGCCCCCAAGCCAGCAGGGGCCCCAGAGGGCCAACAGATTTGACAGAAACGACCAAGAAAATAAAGTCAGTGACAAGGTGCAACGACAATTGGCCGTTGCATACTCCTTGAAAGGGCTCCATGAGCGCCCCTCCCCCACGTGCTTCTCAGAGGGGAATGAGAGAGAGAGAGAGATGGCGCAAACCCATGTGTTGGTGTAAACAGAGCAGCTAGCAAAAACGAAAGAAATAAGGAGAAAGAAGAGGAAGGAGAGCAAGACAGGAGTGTAACAAGTTACTGTAGTTGTATGTCTCAGAAGTGCCTTCTTTTAGCAGCCTTCATTGCCATTGCTTGGCATGCAAATATCATCGTCGCCGCCCCCCCTCCCCCCGTCGCAGAACACAAAACGGCCGCCAGAGGGCCCCCTACTGACATTCCTGCTTGGGGCCCCCTGGTACCCTTGCTACGCCACTGCTCACAGCAACACAATAAAAATACAATAAAAACCTTAAAAACACAATAAAAAGCATTCAAAACGCAATCAAAATCAATAAAACAAATCAATCGATACAATTACATGTAAAAAAATATGTATTTGTATATACTAAAATTCGTTAAAACACAATCAATCTCCATAGGCAGCAGTAAAAAGGTGTCCTTTCAGCTGACTTAAAGGACCTGTATCATGCTATTTTAGCCATTCCAAAGTAAAGTATAGGCATTTATATGATATATTGTACCTCTATCACTATGGAGTACTCCTTTTTGAGAGAATATACATATTTTTGGGGGGTATTTTCCAAACCCGGAAGACAAGACGCTTCGATTCAGTTAACTCCGCCCCTCTCTCGGCTCATTCACATTTGCAGTATTATAGATATAAATATCGCTGCAAAAAGTGAAGTTACTTCACATAATGCAGTTATAAGGAGTTGACATGTGCAACACAGTTACATAAATGGTTAACACACACGCTAACACGCGTTTTGATTGACTCACCGCTCAGCCTGGCCTCCCCATCGGGTTATGGGATCGTGTTGGTTATAAAAGTTAATCCACTTTTGATTCAGGTTCACCAAGCATCCATCAGGTTGGTTGATATAGTAGCTAGATGAATCCCGAAAAGAAATTCCAACTTCTGGCGAGTGCACTCTTCTTTAGGAAGGTTGAATAAAATTTTTATAAAATTTTAATTTCGCCTTGTTTTTCGAAATTCAAAACTCACTAAATCACGCTAGGAAGTAGTTATAAAAAATTCTCTTGAAAAAACTTTAGTAGCTCTCTGTCGGAGCTACTAAAGTGGAGATATTGTTGCCACAATGTGAGAAACAAATTGCAGTTTCCTATATACAGTAAATCTATGGAGCAACATTGAATCAGTGATAATTAGGTATATTTCTTGTTTCCAGGTGAAAGATTATATGTTCAATTTGGCCCAAACCTGAAAAAAAATAATTTGCCTGTAGTATCTTGTTTGCAGATTTTTTTTCACTTATAAAAAGCTTATTCAAAACTATATCCAAAATTCCATCTGAAAAAACCTTTGTAACTAATACCTTTTTTTCCTCATATTTATGTTTTTCTAATCTACAGCAACCGTTTCAAATTAAAATCTCTAAATTGAAATGTATCCCCATTCACCAGTGTCTCGCCTTAAACACTTCCTGTGCAATGGGATCTCAAATCAGTCTGCGTTTAAGCTGACATAGCGACTCCGAGAATAGCCATTATGTCTGTATTATTGATCCATCATATATTATTTATCAAGGGATCAGAGCTTCATTCCTTTTTTTAATTCATTCCACCTGGCAGGATATAAATGTATTTTTTCCTTCAGTTCACATTTAAAAAGGCCTATTATTGTCACTCAGAATGTTTTTAATAGTCACTTGCAAATAATGCTACAAATAATATTTGTATATTATATGATATGTTTCGATGCTGTGGGTGACAGTACACAGCGGCTGGAGCAATTACAGAAATAAATACTGCTATTGCAAAGTCTCTTTTTTGTGGCCAAGGTGTGACCGACAATCGTCTGATCCTGCACCAGCTGGCCTGTAATGGTGTCCTGGAGGGCATCCGCATCTGTAGGAAGGGATTCCCCAACAGAATGCAGTACCCAGAGTTCAAACAGAGGTATGATTATTGTTCTATATTACATTGTAGCCTAATAGTCAAACTGGTGTTGGTCTTTCGTGGCGCATGTAAAGCTGGCGGTGGTACTCCTTTTGAATTGAGATTGTTTCCTCTCAGGTACTATATCCTCAACCCCAACGTGATGCCAAAGGGATTCGTTGACAACAAGAAAGCGTCTGAACTCCTTCTGAGCTCGATCAACCTCGACACTATGGAGTACCGCATAGGTCATACCAAGGTGTTTAGAGCTTATACCTTAGATTCTTTCACTATTCCTTCTCTTACTAATGTTGTTCTCTCCGCTCTCAGGTGTTTTTCCGCGCCGGCGTCCTGGCTAAGCTGGAGGACATGCGCGACGAGCGTCTCACCAAAGGTGACAGTTCCTGTTGTGACTGTGCAGGTGAAGCCTCTGCTGATGGTGGCCCGTCAGGAGGAGACCTTTAAATCCAAAGAGGAGGAGCTTAGACTTGCCGTGGAGAAGGTGAAGGAGCTGGAGACCAAGATCAAAGATCTGGATGAGAAGGTGGTCACTCTGTCCCAGGAAAAGAGCGACCTGGCCCTTGCATTGGCTGCTGTAAGTGCAGTGTTAACAGTACTCAGTTGACAAATAATTGTGAATGATTTAATAATGAATGCAAATAAAATATCCTCCTCCTAAATCATCTATAGGAGCAGGACATGCTGGAGATGCTGAGGAGTGATGTACTCAGCTGATGCACCACAAGGTCCAGCTGGAGGAATCAGCTCAAGTAAATACTTCATATTGTTATAAATGTATTTAAAGCATAGGCACACCTGAAAAGGAGCGAATGCATTACAGAAGCTGCTTATTAATCACAATATGGCAAAGGCCAGCTACTGTAAAGCTGTAACTGTGCACTCAGGACCTACGCGAGCGCCTGGAGGAAGAAGAGGGGAACTCCGCAGCGCTGCAGAGCCAGAGGAGGCAGCTCGAAGGGGAGATGACTGAACTTAAGAGAGACCTGGAGTCTCTGGAGTCCACACTTGCCAAGAGTGAGAAGGAAAAACAGGTAGAAAACACAACATATGATGTTTTATCTTAAACTAATTGCATTTTGAATCAGGTTGTTTATGTTTATTAGAGTTTGGACTTCAAAGTACGGTCTCTGACTGGTGAACTCGACCAGCGGGATGATACTATCGCCAAGCTGCACAAGGAGAAGAGAGCACTAGAGGAACTGCAACAGGTCATTTACAAATGGTTCACTATTCCCTTGTGTTACACATTTATGTGCCATTCCGAACACCGTATCTTTACTGTATTTTGTAGAAAACTCTAGACGATCTCCAAACAGAGGAAGACAAAGTCAACCATTTGACCAAAACCAACAGCAAGCTCAACGCCCAAGTGAATGAGGCACGTTGCATCACACCTGCATTATGGAGTCTCGTGTATGTGGACAATGTCAATAAAGTTTCTGTCGTGCTTGTAGATGGAGGTCAGCTGGGAGCAGGAGAAGAGGATCAGGGCAGAGGTGGAGAAAGCCAGAAGAAAGACAGAGGGCGATCTGAAGATCACCATTGAAAATTTAAACGACATGGAAAATGCCAAACTGGATTTGGAGGATGTCATAAAGAAGTAAACATGATTGAGATGTTTGGTTTAGGTCATGATTTACTTAGTATTAATATTATTATACACGTATTTTCTTACAGGAGAGACTTTGAGATCAACAATATGAATGCAAAGTTGGAGGATGAACAGCTCTCAGCACAATGCTCAGCCGCAAACTCAAAGAGCATCAGGTTCGGAACATTTTGAAAGGGTAAAAATCACCACAGCGCTCTATCTTTACATGTTTGTGTGTATTGTGTCATAAACCAGGCGCGCATTGAGGAGCTGGAGGAGGAGCTCGAGGCTGAACGGGCCATGAGAGCCAAGGTACAAACATGATCAACATTTAGTTTTCGTCCACATACTGTAACAGGACAGTGTAATTTATGAAGTTTGAATTTGTGGTAGGTGGAGAAGCAGAGGGCCGACTTGTCACGCGATCTGGAGGATCTAAGTGACAGGCTGGAGGAGGCGGGCGGAGCTACCGTTGCTCAGGTGAGTTTTGGGCAATTCACTGTTTTTGAAATGTATAGACATACAGAATATTTTGGGAAGTTTTCTCCATCTTTTTGTGTCAGAGATTGGTCCTAAAATGTAACGCATTACGCGACATGACCTGATTGAATAATGCTACAACCTCTAATTATGGAAATATGAACCATAAACTGACCTGTTATTAGGCTGTAGGCTTTTTGTAACATTACAGTGTTACGTGAGTGCAACCTGTCGTCCCGTTAGATCGAGCAGAACAGGAAGCGTGAGGCCGAGCTGCTGAAGTTGAGGCGCGAACTGGAGGAGGGGGCGCTGCAGTCTGAGGCCACGGCCGCAGGTCTGAGGAAGAAGCACTCGGACGCCATGGCCGGGCTGGGAGAGCAGCTGGAGAACCTCACCCGCCTCAAGGTCAAGCTGGAGAAGGACAAGTTAAGCATGAAGGCTGAGATCGAAGACCTCAACTCCACACTGGAGGCCACCCACAAAGCAAAGGTACAGAAGGCCTGATTAAGTCTATTTATTCACTAATCACTATGGGATAACAAACACGACACAGAAACGACATTATTTAAACCATTGGTCCTTGCAGGTGAACTCTGATGCTCATGGCCATAAGCTGGAGGACAACCTGGCAGAGGCCAACGCTTGGCTGGCTGAGCTGGAGCGCAGTCAGACAGAACTCAACACTGCCAAAATCCACCTGACTGGTAAATATTATTATTATTATTATGTTTCCATCCTCCTGTTTAGAAAAAAAAACTTATCAGAAACAGCAACAGTTTTTTGTTGTTTTTATTTCAAATGTATAATGAATAGTTAATAAGAAATGATCATTAATAACAAAACAGCAGCAGTATTTCTGATGCTGTTTTCTATTTGTTACTGTGTCTGTATCCTGCAGCTGAGAACAATGATCTGAGCAGAGAGTTAGAGGATGCGCAGAGTAAACTGACCCAGGTGACCCGGCTCAAGGCCACGCTCACTTTACAGGTCGATGAGCTGAAGAGGCAGCTGGACGAGGAGAGCAAGGTAGAATTGATCTGCACTATATCCACGCCAGTCTTGTATTATATTGAAGTTTCCCCTAAACCTTTCTTGCCTGTGTGGCCCTGTGTAGGCTCGTAACACAGCAGCGGTGGGCCTGGCTAACGCCCGCCATGACCTCTCCCTGCTCAGAGAGCAGCTGGAGGAAGAGTCTGAGGCCAGAGGAGAGCTGCAGCGCCTGGTGTCCAAACTCAACGCTGACGTCACCTCCTGGAGGACCAAATACGAGACAGATGCCATTCACCGCACTGAGGAGCTGGAGGAAACCAAGTAATGATCAGCTGTGTAATATATATATGGAATACTAATAAGAAAATCTCATTGGGGACTACGAGTTTATTGTAAATGCATCTAACAAAGGAAGATTATCTACAAAGTCTACAATAACTTGTAACAAACAAACAAAAATGACTAAAATCTTTTCTACACATTTAGGCGTAAACTTGCAGTGCGTCTACAGGAGGCTGAAGAGGCGGCTGAGTCAGCTCAAGCCAGAGCCTCCAGCCTGGAAAAGGTGAAGCAGAGACTGCAAGGTGAAGTGGAGGACCTCACCATAGACTTGGAGAAGGTACACACACAAAAGAAGACAAATACCCTTTACAAAAATAGAATAAATGCTCGTGTAAAATCATTGTTTCAACAGTCGAATGCGGCAGCAGCTGCTCTGGATAAGAAACAGCGCTCCTTTGACAAAATTGCTGCTGAGTGGCACCAGAAGAACGAGGAGCTGCAACTGGAGCTGGAGACTAGTCAGAAGGAGAGCCGCTCGTACATGACTGAGCTCTACAAACTCAAGACGGCCTATGAGGAGAGCCTGGATCAGATGGAAACCATTCGCAAGGAGAACAAATCCCTTTCAGGTACTCACTGTCCACTAAGTCTAAGATAACTGTATTTACTGTATAGCTTTATTACATGTGAGTTATCCACAGAGGAGATTAAGGAGTTGGTTGACCAGCTCGGAGAAGGAGGCAGAAGTGTCCACGAGCTGCAAAGGCCAAGAAGAAACTGGAGGTGGAGAGGGAGGAGCTGCAGATGGCTCTAGAGGAGGCAGAGGCTTGTCTGGAGGTAAAGGTTCAAAATATCTCACAAAGGGTCTCTTGTGTAGTGCTTTGTGAAAGCACTACACAAATGAAAATACCCCCACAGATAAACGAATGTCACTGTGTTGTTGTTTCCAGGTCGAGGAGGGTAAACTGGTGTGTGTGCAGCTGGAGCTGGCTCAGGTCAAAGCGGACATCGACCGGAGGATCCATGAGAAAGAGGAGGAGTTTGAGGTTACCAGGTCAGCACACACTACAGTGGGACAGAACATGTGTGAGCAAAAAGGAAGTATCTATTTAGACGTGACTCAAACTTGTGTTTAGAAAGAACCATGCTCGCGCTATTGAGTCACTCCATGCCAGCCTGGAGGCAGAGGCCAAAGGGCGCGCCGAGGCTCTGAGGATGAAGAAGAAGATGGAGACAGACTTAAATGAGATGGAGATTCAGTTAGAACATGCCAATAGGAACAATGCAGAACTGGTCAAAACTCTCAAGAAGCTGCAGCAGCAGATCAAAGTAAGATGATTGATTAATTTTAGTTTAGTTTAGTTTATTAGTTTATTTGAGCAGTAAACATTCTGCTCAAAAGGAGTGGGCTGAAGCAAGAGATTATAAGCGCCCACCCCCAAAATCAATACAACATTTACAATATAGCATCTACATAAAGACATTACATGACAGAACTATAATAATAACTTTATGCTATTGCAATTACATTATCAATCATACAATTAGCAGCATCATAGTTTGATTTTCATCAGTGTCAAAGGAGAACCAGTTACATTTCAAAGCGGCTTTTTTAACACAGACCAAAATACAAAGCATTGTTTGAAATGTTCATATAGATAACAGAAACGAAGCGCAACGACGATTAAACTGTAATAGACTGATGATTTGAGATGTAAGACTATAGTATGCTACTGGTCATAGTGGTATTGGGACACTGAATGGGCCTGGGCTGTGTGTGTGAATGCAGGACCTGCAGGTGCAGATGGATGAAGATGCCCGTCACCACGACGAGCTGAGGGAGAAGTACAGTCTGCAGGAGCGGCGTCTGTGTCTGATACAGGCCGAGATGGAGGAGGTGCGAGGAGGACTGGAGGCGTCTGAGAGGGCTCGCAAACAGATTGAACAAGAGCTGGTGGACACCAGCGAGAGGTTCAGTGAGATCAGCATGCAGGTGTGTGTTTGGATAAGAGGCAGCAGAGCATAGTGTTTAATGAAGGCTAATCGTTTCATCTTTACCCCTTCAGAACCAAAGTCTGACCATACTGAAGAGAAAACTGGAGTCAGACCTCAACAAACTGTCCACAGAGAATGAAGAGCTCATCTCTGAGTTCAGAGCTGCAGATGAGAGAGCCAAAAGGCTGTCACTGATGTGAGTGTCTTGACTTTGAATACTTGATGATTATTACAACTTTTTACTACAGTCTTCTCTCCTTCTGAATGTAGGCGACTCGCCTGTGTGAGGAGCTTCGTCAGGAGCAGGACCGTAGCTCCCACCTGGAGAAGGTGAAGAAGAACCAGGAACAGACCCTGAAAGACCTCACTCTGAAACTAGAAGAGGCCGAGCAGCTGGCTCTGAAGGCGGGCAAACGGACCATCCACAAGCTGGAGACTCAGGTCAGACAGCAGAGTATTAAGTTATAGAGTAATGCAATTGTTTTAAAGCCTGCTGTGTGGTTTATTATATGATTTAATTTCTTTAGATAAAGGAGTTGGAGAATGCGTTGGACCAGGAGCAGAAGCGTCATGGTGAAACAGTGAAAACCTGCGTAAAGGAGAACGCCGGCTCAAAGAGCTGATCTTCCAGACAGAGGAGGACCACAAGACCAACAAGCGCATGCAGGAGCTGGTGGAGAAACTGCAGAACAAGCTCAAGTCCTACAAACGACAGATTGAAGATGCTGTGAGTACAAGTGCCTTCTGACCTGCATAAATGTTTTACACAAATCACTGTCTGTCATTCTGTCACGGCAGGAGGAGCAGGCCAACAGCAGCCTGTCTAAATACAGGAAGACCGTGCATGAGCTGGACGATGCCGAGGAGAGAGCAGAGATGGCAGAAATGGCTCTTAATAAACTGCGAACCAGGAATCGAGCATCTACAACAAAGGGCTTCACCTCAGTGGAGATAGTGCAGGTCACTAAACCTGCCAGCGGGGCGCAGGGGGATTAGACAGCAACGTAATCACATCCAACAGCAGGTTAGTACGATGACAGATGTGCAGCTCCTTAAAGAAAAACAAACTATGGCTGAATGTGCTTTTACCTTCCTTCAGAGTGACACATGCCCACTCAGCTGGACAGAGAAAGCATCACTGAGGGAGCAGGAATATGTTCTTCAACAAAGTCTTAAGATGCTCTAAAAAGTCTTAATAGAGACATCACCAACAGTCTTAACTCCTCTAGCCTTATAGATATCCCCCAACTATGTCGCTCTGCTGTCCTTCGATATAGTATGTTCTCCCTGTGCTTCTTCGCTGAATGTCTCCTGTTCGTCTGTCGCCTCTTCCCTGTAGTGCCTGCGTCGTCCGAGCTGCGTGGAAGAGCTGTGTTCTCACGTCAATGATAGAGAACCCACCTGTGTGTGTCGTTCATGCTGTAGTATGGTCTGTTCCTCCTAATAAACAATGAGCAAGTCACACCGTGTATCTGATCTTTTAGTTTAAAGGCACACTGCGTAAGATTTTGGATTATTCTGTTGCCAATACAAAACATGCTCCTAATGACCTGAGGGCTATTTCATAAAACTCGCTCAGTAAAGCTAGGCTTAGACTACGAATCCTGGTTTATGTTAGGCACAACAATTCAAGTTGCGATTACTGGGTTTCACCAAAGATTGAAACATATAATAATAACATATAATAATACAGTGCAACACAAACACAGCAGGTGTTTGTGTTGTACGGTATTATATGTGTTTTAACTATGTTTTTTTATTTTTTATGTAAAGGCCCGACATTGAGAATTAGCTTTGGCTAAAATGTTGTAGTATGTAACATGAGGTTATGTGACATACTTGTCCCTATTCAAATAAACTTAAAAGTAAAAAAGGACGTTTTTGGAAAGGCTTTCTGCCGCGTGTTACTGCAACGTATCTAGCGTTGCTCTAATTGGTTGATGCCGTCTGTCAATCACGCGCACCGGGAAATTGTTGAGATCATGCTTGCTCCCAGACTTTAAATATTAATGAAAAGGCATGTTTGGCAGGCCAGGCAAGACTCTGAGTGAGCCTGGTTTATGACATCAAAATAAGCCAGACTTGGCCAAATAAGCCTAGCCTTTAGTCAACATCTCCATGGAGATGAGTTGGAGGTGTCCCGCTCTCAGTAAGTTAGTCAGGTCTTAGGGTGAGGTGAACCGCTCCCAGTAAACACTTTTTTTTTTTCATTTGTTCATTTTTTATGGATTTTTTAATGAATAATGTATAAATAAAAAATCTGTAATAAAATACATGCATGTATTTTAGTTATTTATGTGTAATATCATGCAGTGTGGCTTTAAGGAAAACAAAAGAAAACAAGCAGAATCCATATAGAAATTCCACTGAATTAATGTTAATTACTGAGAAACATTGCTAAATTTTATTGCATTACAATTAAGTAAAAAGAAATCCAAACTTAAACCAGAAATGGCGAGTTATACATGTTATACAGTACATTCTAATCAGGCTAAAAGATGGCAGCAACTATAAAAACCTTTTCATCCTTTATCACTGTGGTGACCAGATTAGCAGCACTCAAAATAACACTCTGTGTCGGCGAAATCAACATGAACACCAGGTGCCCATTTAATACATCAACTTGGATTTATTTTATGGATCGAATGAATATTTCACATTTTGTACAAAATTATTACAAATGCCTGATACTCCCATTGATAATCCTTCCAACGCTGACAGGACTATCAAGAATCCGACGGCCTCCTCGACCAAATCTCGCTCAAAAGGACCCATCTCCTGAGTAATGTGGTACACTAGAAAATATACAAATTACAGCAGATGAGGAGCGGGTCGGCCCATCTCTGTCAGTAGCCACTTAAATGTCTTCACGTTTGGACACAGTACCACATCACCGTCACCATGCAGGTTTTCTTTACGCATGACACATCGTTGGTTATGATCGGTTAAGTAGGTTTCAAAATGGTCTTTACATGACGAGTGCATATCATAGAAACCAATGACTATAATGGGCCCGTCCGAGGAGGGGAGGGGGGGGGGGGGGTCGATGAGGTCGAGCCTGGATGAGGTATAAAAAGGGTGGGCAGAAGCAGATGGAGGGTCGTAAGCTCGAAGTTTTGCTTATGTACATGCCCAGCACAGACACAAGAGGCCACACCTTCACTTGCACCTAAAGCTCAGGGCAGAGTCTAACGCCCCACACGCTAAGAACTCTTAATAAGTTTATCAGTGAGAGGAGAAATATTAAACACACTTTTAAGATTCCAACAAAGCAACAGATTTTTTTTATTGGGTTGTATCAAAGGTTTCCCCTCACAGAATTAACCATGACACAGGCGGAAGAAAAGAGGCACTTTCACATCACTTATATTTCACACAGTGTTAGTGTCTGTGTGGATTTGTGTCGCCTATTCGTTTCTTTTTGGACACAGCTACATTTTTGATCAAATAGTTTTCTTTTTTACATGCTCGCACTCACAGCATTTTCACTTTGGAGCATGTTAAGCAGTTGGCACATGTACATGCAAAGCAGCGGGGGAAATAAGGGAGCGTATGAAAGGGGGAAATAAAAAGGAATAAAATGTCAACATGAACGTGGACAAAAACACACATGAAGAAAGACAGGCTTTTTGTGTTTAAAAACACCTCCGTCCTGGATCCCCCCCCCCCCCCAGTGTCACATGTTTGCAGCAGCACCAGAGGAGCGCTCTGATTGGTGGGTCCGGCTGTCCCGTTCGCTCAGTCAGTTTCGAGGATGAGTGGCGGCTGCTCGTTCTCTTCCTCCAGGCGCAGGTCATTAAGGTCGTCCTCGAGCCCCGCACCGCCCACTGCCCCCTGCTCCTCGCAGTAACCTAGGCGATGGGTTGAGAGACAAACATTACACACTAAAATACACATCTCAAACACTCTGAAATCTGCCCTATGATTGGAATGTGATCATATAGATTTTGATCAATGCAATAAATAAGTTGAATCACATAGCTTTGTTTTTGCATTTAGCAATATAAACACAATTTACCATTCTGCAGATATGGTAGCTCTTACAGCACTGTTAACCCTCAATCACACCTTTAAAAAAGTTATGTTGTGGGTGCTTTGACACAAAAATGTGCTTGAAACTTTAGAAGGCTATAAAAAAATAAAATACTTTTTGTACAATTTTTTTATTTTGATGGTCTGAAAAGTAATATAAAAATATTACTTTTAAAAATGTTTAACCCTTTAATTGCCAACTTTCTGACCTAAAGTCACTATAATGCATGTTCAAAAACCACAAAGAGTTAAATATTTTTAAAATTTTAAGTGCAAAACGGGAAATTTCTGGTCTGGCTGATGTGGCCTGATGTCTGTGTAATATGACCCGAAGGATTTGTTTCCAAGTTAAAATTTGTTTATGTAGCGGCAATTTTAGTAAAACACTCCCGTTGTGGGAGCTTCAATACAAAAATGTTTTTGTAAGCTGTAAATACCTCTATAAATACATATTATTACTATAATATTATTACTAAATAAATAATTCTTAAAACTTTTTCTTTATATTGAAGCTCTAACTCTCCTCTTTTCATACATATACAAATATTATAACTTTTTAAAATATATTTGAACCCTTTTATTGCCAACTTTCTGTCACAAAGTCACGCAGATGTAATTGCCAATGTGGGCCCAGCCATTTACATAGTAGCCCATAGACTTCAAAATGTAATTTCAAACTTCTGCATATTTTCTGAACCTTGAGGCTTCAAAACTACAACACCCTGACATATTTTTTACACCATGAGGTCATATTTACCTAGTATGGCAAGAGGAAGAAAATGCCTGTTTGTTTTTTGCCTTTTCTGATCAATGGAACAAGCAGCGACTTCCCATTGAAGCCCATCTGCTGCACACACCAAATATGTTACAAAATACTTTTATCCCATTTATTACACCAGCATGTGTCCTCATATTAAAATATCATGTTTTTCAAAACTTTCTAATCCATAAATTGTCTTTTTTGGGTCATATTGGAATTCTATGGTCATCTCCATACCCCCATGCATACAGCCGGTCATTAAGTCTGATAATCTTTATTTGCCTCTATAAATGTTAATTTTTTTTTTAACAAATACTGGTTCAAAAAGTGCCAACACTTCTACAGATTCAATCTGATGCATAAACTCACTAAATAAAGTGCAAGATTCAGTAACAATGAAGTAATGCAGTTGTTTATGTTTACTAACATGCATTTTCTTCCTCTTGCTATACTAAGTAAAAATGACGTCATAGTGAAAAAAAATGTGTCAGGGCGTTAGTTTGAAGCCTCAAGGTCCTGTAAATGTGAAATTACAGTGTTAATCCGTTTCATAGTAGCGGCATGAAAAATTGTGATTATAATGCAAGTCAAGGGGCCCACAATGGAAATACATCTGAGTGACTTTGTGACAGAAAGTAAGGAATAAAAAGGTTCAAATATATAAAAAGTTATATTATTTTATATGTATGGAAAGAGGAGAGTTAGACCTTCAAAATGAACTAAAAAGTAAAAAAAAATATATTGTTCTTTTATTTTTTATAACTTGCAAACACATTTTTGAGTTGACGCTCCCACAACGGGAGTGTTTTACTAAAACTGCCGCTACATAAACAAATTTTAACTTAGAAACAAATCCTTCAGGTCATCTTACAAAAAGACATCAGGCCACATCAGCCAGAACAAAAATTTCCCATTTTGCCTTTAAAAATATTTACCTTTTTGTGTTTGTGATACATGCATTATAGTGACTTTGGGTCAGAAAGTTGGCAATTAAAGGGTTAAACATTTTTAAAAGTAATATTTTTATATTACTTTTCAGACCATCAAAATAAAAAAATGGTACGAAAAAGTATTTTATTTTTTTATAGCCTTCTAAAGTTTCAAGCACATTTTAGTGTCGAAGCACCCACAACATGAGTTTTATTTTACTAAAAATACCGCTACATAAACAAATTTTGCCTTTAAAAATATTTAACTTTTTGTGTTTGTGATACATGCATTATAGTGACTTTGGGTCAGAAAGTTGGCAATTAAAGGGTTAAAAATGTGCTAAAAGTTATATTTTTAAATGTATGGAAAGAGGAGAGTCAGACCATCAAAATAAAAATAAAAAGTGTTGAAAAATATCAATCCATTATGCACCCTTAACGCGAGTATTTGTTTTTTACAAGTGTTTACAATGGGATAAAAATCCAAATGACATTTTATTTTAGACCACCCAAAAATACACTCCCTGGGAAAATTTCACTCAATTGGCATAAAAAAAATGTAGGAGTTATGCAAAAAATGAAAAGTCCAAAAGCACAAAAATGTGCCTGGGTGTGATAGAGGATTAAACCCTTAACCAAGCACATTTTCTCCCGTTCGGCTTTACCCAAATCTAAAAGTTTCTCAACTGGATCTTGCAGACTGTAGGCCAACGTCTCAATTGAAAGCGAAGACCTACAAAACTCATCTAAGCTTCTTCCTCGTTATGATTGTCAGGTTTAGTCCCTTTTGGTTGTGTTTCTATCACATTTTGGTTGTTTTTCTGACATATTTTGGTCACATTTTTGTGGCTTGATCAGTTACATTAACACACACACACACACAAAAAAGAAATGCGGTGAAAACGCAACAAAAATGTGACAAAACTGTCAAAAAAGCAGCGAAAACATGATTAAAAAATGCAACAAAACGAATAAAACATGACGCCACAAACAAGGATGAAGCTTAGATGAGTTTTGCAGGCCTTCAAATAAGACGTTACTCTGGCCTATGGGCTGTAAGCTCCAGTCGAGAAGCTTTTAGATTTGGGTTATTACCTTTTGTTACGGCTGCACTGTATGTTTGGGCCACAAGTGGGCGATCATGTGACCCCTGTTCAAGGATCTCATTAGACGGCTCAGCACTGCCATCTAACCTGAGAACATGGAGACATCGGGTTGTGACAGAAATGGATTTAGTTTGGCGCCAGACACAAGTAAAACATATTCTATGTTTTCCATTGAAGATCATTACCTGTGCTGCTTCATTAGTGTACACTCGCCTCCCTCTTGTGGGTCCAGATTGTACAAATACAAGTAACCATCTGCGGCTGCCACAAGCAACCGGGGAATCTTCTGGATCCTGATTTTAAACAAGAAAGTAGAGTAACTTAAACTATTTAGTCACATCAACAATAACACAACTCAATTTAGAAAGTTCTTTACAAAATACTAGTTACACTACATGCTTAACACACAGACACATTTCAAATTGCAGATTATTTATAGAGTGAAGGATATTCCACTCCAAGTATATTAAAATATGATTCTCCTCCATTTAAGTTTTGCACCTTTGTGACATTTCTGCAGTAGAATGAATAGACTCACACAGCTAAGGCGCAGATGTTCTTGTGCCCGCAGAATGGCAGGCGCACAGTGGCAAAGGCCCGTCCCTGGGTGAACATCTCTGTGACCTGAGAAGGCAAGTAGGTTGTGGACGCCATCAACATTTTGCCAAGGTAACCTCCCCATGTGGCGGGCTCCTCTGTAGGCCTGTAAACAGCAGCAGAGCTAAAGTTATTTCCGGGGAAGATCCAAATTCTCAAACGACGAGAGACATCTGGAGGATTAAAGGGAATACATACACATATTTTTCCTTCTGCGTCTCTAATTTGAAAATGTGGACCGTCTCTGTGTTACTGGAGGCTGACAAGTACAGGCCTTCCATACTGAATGCCAAGGAACAGATGCTCACACACCTGAGGCACAACAAGATACCATTAGTATATGTGATATGATTCTGCTGTAAATAAAAAGAATAGCTTAATTATGGCTACATAAAAGATATACCTTTTGACTCCCCGTCTGAATTCAAAAAGCTTCTGTCCTTCAGGTATTGAAAATACACGGATAACTGTACCCTGACAAAAAATAAAGGAAAACAATGTTAGGCAATTGTATCACAGACCAGTATAGATGTTAAAACATGCCTTTTCTGATGCTGTGGCTAGTTTTGTTCCACTGGCATCAAAAGCCAAAGCTGCTAATGGACTGTCATGGGCTGGAATCATATTTGCTGCGCGCTGAGAGGGCAAAGACCGACAACAGTGATAGACATTTGATTATTACACAAGTGAAAGACATAGTGGTTTGTTGCTTTTACACTTACCAGGTTGACCGTGTCGAACACTTGAACTTCACCTATCGTTGCACTACCCGGATATGCCAAGTAACAGTTATCATTGCTGATAGAAAGTGCACAGAGTCCTGTAAGAAAACATATTTAAAAACATATATATTATATACAACACTAAGAACACAGACCTAGTAACTAAGAATATGAAATTCTATTGCATCTAAAAACGAATCACTTTAAATTTAATCAATATTGCACAAACTATTGCTTCCACTCACCTGAAGGATTGGGGGAGTTTCTCTGATGGTGTGCAGCACTTTCATATCTCGGATGTTGTGGATGTAAAGTGACTCTTCAAGACAAACTATAAGCCTCTGTAGGGAATTAATACAACAACATGATCATACAGGATTACTACTTTTCTATAGGTCACATTTTTCTTACACACCTGTCTGTTCAGTTTGACTGCCAGAATGGTGTTGGAATACGAGTAGTTGCATATCTCAGTTCCCTTCTTAAAGTGACAGACTTTGAGCTTCCTGGGAGCCTTGAGGCTGACAATAGCCACCAGACTACTGGAAAACAAGCGCTCCACGATACAAACATCCTCTGTATCCGCTGAAAGAACAACAGTGGAAATCAAACAACACTGGCATATTGAATTTCTGTTACAACTTGGAGAAACAATAGGGAAGACACACAAAATGTCCTGTTAGTGGCATTATTAATAATTGAAAAGATAGACCACAAATGTTGCAATAAATGTGTGTAGTTAGCATGCAATACACTTAGTGATACTGCCATTGCTTGTTGAACAAGCATATTAAACACCAGTATGGTCTGTAAAAGCGAAGCAGAACTTACTACATTCATATATCTGCTCCAATTTGTCCACAGAAGACAGGGAGAAAAACTTGTAGCCAGATTTTGTACCAACAGCTAAGGACCTAGAGACAATACAGGGAGTAATTCCTCAGATTACAACACGATGAGACTAATTAACATGATAAAAGGTAAATTAAACATATGTTAATTAATGCATTAAAGCGTGACAATGGTCACGAAAGGCTTTTGTGGTTGAGGAGCAAAAAGTAGGACTCCCCCACTCAATCGCCTCAACAAAGATTACAAAAGATGAGTAACCATCGCAATGCTACAAAAGCTTGTACAGTACTGAGTCCATAGTTGCGTGGTTCTTTGGTCAGATAAGTAATTGGCATATAAATTGTAAATACGATATGGTCGTCTTCTAACCTTTATCTACAAGTTTAATAGCACACACGGCTAAATATTAGCGACAAGCTAGGCTATCAGCTAAAATGACAATACAGATTTAGGGTAACTAAATGATGTAGCACAATAGAAGATGCTTGGTAACTAACTGGGTCTATTCAAGTATTCGTTTTTTCTCTGTGGCGTGTCGGTAAGCGGTCTGTTTACACATGTCCACAGTGGGAGCTAGCCTTGCTAGTCTGCCTGCACAGGCCAGTGGCTCCAGAGTCAGACCCTCTCCCCGGCCGCGATATTTTTTTTCCTAAGATGGGGAAGGCCACATTTGAGAACCCTAGTTCAAACTGATCCAAACTACCCGTAGACCTAAACCTAACCCTAACCTTAAAAACACAAAAAATAATGGAAAGAGCCCTTTTCCATCCTAGGAAAAAAATGTTAGCTCTCCGGCCCTGGCTTACGTGTTGTCCTGGTTAAAGTTGGCGAAGAGGAGCTGGCTGCCGCCGGCCTCCCCGCTTTGACTGGCCAGGTTCATGGGATCGGCACCATCGACATATACAGCTCTGATGGAAGTAGCAGCTGGGGATTTACTAGTACTGTGATATGGGCCTTAAACGTGTGTTTCACGGGACCATCTCTCTGCCGAGCCCCGCTGCTGGAGTGATTGTTGTTGTTTTTCAGAGGCTGTTGTACTCCTCCACTGCGCATGCGCAAACAGTACTGCGTCACATTTTAAAGAGACAGAACACAGTTTAAGAAGAAACCACACTAAACAGACCGAAGAAAATAAACTACTACTACTACTACTACTACTACTACTACTACACTTTAACTATATTAAAGTAACTAAACAGACACATGCAAAACGACAAGTCAGCAAACATAATACTCACAGTATGTTTTCTGTTTGTTCATTGAATAGAAAACTACTATCATTGCAAAGGATTTTTGCAAGCAGGATGTTTGATTCACAAACGCCCTCTGTCGACAAATGGTGAAAACGACAACAGCCAGATATTGAAAAGACTTTTGTCTGCAGCTTTTGTCCCAACTTTTAATTTTACTTTATAAAACGTAGATAGAATTGTTTTCAGAAGAGTGACACTTATTCTCTAGCTATAGCCAATTACCTTTCCAGTAACACAATTGTGTACAAATAGTGTGTTATTATTTTAGTTTAGTTTATTTGAGCAATTTCAAGTTCCAGGTTGTTAGACAAAAGGAAACACAATAATGCCCAAAAAGGAGTAGGCCGAAGCAAACAATGCTTATTTATGCCTACCCCCATTCAACATATTTACAAACTTTACAATTGCCGTTTGTTTACATTCCGGTTTGTTCTCTGAAACCAGCTCATTATGGTACAATTAAGATATACATAACCATAACCAACACATAGTTTTGGATATATAGATACATAACCATAATCAAACATGGGAAATCAGTTTGCATAGTCTTCTCATGCATAGAATCGGGTTTAGAATACTGTCTTACAGTACATTGTACTGAGTATTCTTAAACATCCAATAGTAATAGGTTATTGCTGCCATCTGATACTGTCCCATATAGTACCATCATTGTCATACTTATATATGCCTGTACCAGGGGCGTGCTGGGATCTAATTTCAGCCCGGGAATTTGGAGAAGACCGGCCCGGAATTATGGCTCCGTAATAGTGCGCTGGTCTCAAGTACAAGAGGTCGCTGGATCAAATACCACACATTGACAATTTTCTAACAATTTCTCTTTTCACATGGGCCGCTGCACACACAGTCTGAGCCTGATACAAACCCACAATCAGCACAAGTTATGTAGATAAAAACATTTATTTGACCACTTTTCTACCTTTCACTGCCCTTTTCTCTCTTTACTCGCGCGGACACTTGTCTCCGCTGGATTGGACTGCACCAACTTGAACTAAAGCGGAGGGGTGTTCCACTTAAACACCCCTCTGAGTTAGTTCAATATGAAATGGTATCTCCCCGCTGCAAGAATGAAAAGTTCGATGCGAATATATTTCAGATTTCCATTCATCAGTCGTTATTTTGATAGATTCTACTTCAATGGTGTGCTTGCCCTTAGGCTGCGCTATTGCATATCTCTCGGAAGCGCCAGCTTCCCGCCCTGAGAGGATCAAAGAACTGACCGCTCCAATCATCCTTGGGGGTCCATTACCCCTGTGCCCTATAAAAGGGGGACTCTCCCTTCAATCGTCTCCTTTTTCTCTCAGCTTACTCTGAGATCTGGATCTGAACAGAAGATATAAGAAGAATGACTCACCGCACTCCAGCGCTTGAGACCCCGTCGCCCTCCGGCGTCAAGCAACGGGTGTGCGGTTCCTGCGCGGCGCCGCTCCTCGCTCAGGATCGGCACGTTAGCTGTTTCGTGTGCCTGGGCCGGCGCCACTCCGCGGAAGACTGCGCTGCCTGCCTCGCGCTCCCCCGGGAGGAGCGCGAGCGGCGTCGCGCCTTTCTGGCTCCTTCCTCCCCGGAGCTATCCGATCAGGACTCGGATGCTTCGAGTGACTCCCTGGCTCCAGTTCCCCCGTGCGGGAGCGGAGCCCGCCTCCTGCTTCCCCGATGCAGGAGAGGAGCCCGCCACCTTCGCCCGTTCCTAGAAGGGATTGGGCTGCTGGTGATGAAACAGATGAGCAACGCCTGTTCGATGAAGATGCTCTCTCCATCTTCAGTGAGGAGGTGCAGCCCCGTGAGCGCTATCCCATGGATCGCCTCCCCGGCCTCATCGCTTCTGCTGCGGCCCGAATGGAGCTGAAGATGCCTCCTCAACCTCCAGCCCCAGCGTCGGACCTGTTCCGCGACCTGTTTGGGAACGCCCGCGACAGGCAGCGCCCGGTGGTGGTAGCCCCTCGCGTGGATTCGCTCCTCCACTACGCTAAGCGTGACTGGGAACATCCCTACTCCGCTCGTACACCGGCCCTCGCATACGGTGTGTACGCTACGGTGGAGGGCTGGAGTCAACCAAGGGGCGTCCCCGCCATCGAGGACGGGATAAGAATGTCCTTGCTCCCGTCCTCTTCTCTCTGGCCCGGCGGTAGAGTGGACCTTCCCTCAGAGCGGGATAGGTTCACCGCCTCCATCCTTAACCGCTGTTATGCTAACGCTGCACAGGTCGTGGCGTTAGCAAACAATATGGCCTTGCTCACCGCCTCTCTGGACAAACTGGTCCGTGGCCGTGACCAGCTTTCTCATGATGAGATTGTGGAAGCTGAAACCACCATGGCGACCTTCGCTCGCATGTCGCAAGCCCTTGCCCTCGACGGTGGTCGGACCATGTGCGCTGCACAGGTCGGCTGCCGCCACCTTTGGCTGGGGTTGTCCACGCTAAAGGAGGCTGACAAACGCAGTCTGCTGAGCCTGCCACTCGACCAGTCCTCCCTCTTTGGACCTGGCATTCAGGCAATGGTGGATCGCCTGGAGACCGCCGCCAAAGCTTCAGCGCAGCTGGCCCGGCATTTTCGCCCTCAGCGCGAACAGGGCTCCTCACGACGGCGCTTGGATCGAGGTAGACGAGGCAGATCTCCTCCTCGCCGTGGCCCCGCGTCCTCTTCGCACGCAGCTCCTCGACGCCCCCAGGGTCCGGATCGTCAGCGCAGCGGTGATCCCAGCCCGAGACGTGACCGCCGTCCCGCTCCGGGCTCCAGGGGAGGAGCAGGAAGGGGGGGTTTAAAAATGTAAATAAAGGCCGCTCGGCCCGTTACTCCACTAAAGAGCCTGCTTCGTATTCCTTTCATGCTGAAAGCATTACGAGTTTGCCTGTTGCCACTCGGAGTGGGAAAGTGGTTAAAGTCAGCGAGGCTCAGGAGGCTCCGCTGAACTCTCGTTGCCGCTCCACTCTGCTGCCTGTCAAGGCCGTGTGCGAAACACGCTCTGACTCTTGCACTCGAGCGCGTGCACGAGCCATTCCCCGTGACACTTCTGCTGTGTCTACAGCGAGCGCACTGTCTTACATGAGTCAATGTAAGCTTAATGCTGCTGTGACGGCGAGGTCCAGGCCTAATGTGCTGTTCCTCGACGGTGATTGGTCGACTGTCTCTAAGACAGCGGACGTGGGGGAGAAAGGTGGCTCGAGTAGGAGCAGGCCTGTGATTGGCTCTGCTGCCGCTGCTCAGTGCCCTGGTCCGCGCTCTAACTCTCTGCCACTGAGGTGTGGGAGAGAGAAACGGCGTTATGACAGTTTGTCAAGCACTTCATTGCCCCATGCTTTTGCAGCTCGTCAGTCTGTTTTTCTAAAAGCCTCAGGGCAACGGTGTAAGTCAGTAGGTAGAACCTCTTCCCTTACACTCCCCACACACTCTCAATCGCCCCCGCTGGGAATCCCCGCCAAGCGGCGTAGATCTGAGCGCACTCCTCTCTCGACCGATAAGTCTGCTCTCTCCCGGGAGCGTCAGCCCTTTCGAGCTGGGCCCCCCACGCCGCGGCGCACTGCCGAGAGCGGAACCGGTGGGCGGGCCGTTTCCCCGCTCTTATTCAGTGTCGTGGTACGACCCTTGACAGAGTTTTACCAAATCTGGAAAAACGCAGGGCTTCTCGGAGCTCCCTGGTTGGACAGGATGCTCAGAAGGGGATACGCCCTACAATTCTCCCGGAGACCTCCAGGCTTTCGCGGTATCCTCAAGACGAGGTTACGCAACTCAGCCGAGAGCGCCGCGCTCACAAGAGAAGTGGTTTCTCTGCTACAGCGCGGTGCCATAGCAGAGGTGGACCCAATCAGAGCAAGGACGGGATTTTACTCCCCGTACTTCCTCGTTCCCAAAAAGAGCGGCGGTGTGCGGCCCATTCTGGACCTACGGGTTCTCAATCACTGCATTGTGAAGAGGCCTTTCCGCATGCTCACGGTGCAGCAGCTGCTGCAATGCGTCAGACCCGGAGATTGGATGACTTCAGTGGATCTCATGGACGCATACTTCCACATCCCCATTGCCCCAGCGCACAGGAAGTTTCTCCGGTTCGCAGTCGGAGACACATGCTACGAGTATTGCCGCCTCCCATTTGGCTACTCCCTGGCTCCACGCACCTTCTCCAAGTGTGTGGAGGCAGCGCTGGAACCGCTTCGCCGTCGAGGTCTCAGAATCCTGACTTATATCGACGATTGGCTTATTCTGGCCTCCTCCCCACAGGAGGCCGAAGCCCATACGGCCGCGGTGCTGAGGCACATTTCTCGGCTGGGGCTGGTCGTCAATCAGGAGAAAAGTCGACTGTCTCCGACCCAAGATTTGGGTTATCTGGGTCTGCGCTTGGACTCCAGGGACATGAGGGCCTCCCTCTCCCTGGAAAGGCAGTCAGTGATTCTGGATCTGGGACAGCAGGTGTTGGATGGCCACGGATTGCACCGCGGCAGATCCGCTCCCTGCTCGGCATGATGGCATCAGCCCACCCAGTAGTTCGACTGGGGCTGCTGCACATGAGAGGTCTCCAACGCTGGTTTTCACGCCTCGAGTCCCGCAGAGGGACGGACGTGATGTTGGCGCGGCTGTCCCCCGCCGCAAGGTCCGACGTAGAATTCTGGTTGGACCTGGGGCGCCTCCGTCAGGGGGTCCAAATGGGCTACGTGCTCCACTACACAGAGGTGTTCACGGATGCCTCCCTGACCGGCTGGGGCGGTGTAATGGGCCATCTCACGGCGAGCGGTGTTTGGCCCCGTCTCTGAGACACATCAACCTCCTAGAGATGGAAGCGGTGCAGAAAGTCCTCCTACACTTCGCTGCTCATCTGTGGGGTCACCACGTCTTGGTTCGGTCGGACAACACCACAGTGGTGGCCTACCTGAACAGGCAGGGGGGACCAGGTCACCCGCCCTACACAGGCTGGCAGCGGAGGTGCTCAACTGGGCAAGCACTCACCTAGCCTCTCTGAAAGCGCGCCACATTCCCGGAGCCCGCAACGTCGGCGCGGACAGAATGTCCAGAGGGGGCGCCTTACGGGACGAATGGGGCCTGGCGCCCGAGGTCGCGGCGGAGGTGTGGCTTCGGTTCGGCAGACCAGTGGCCGACCTTTTCGCCAATGCAGAGAACGCACAGTGCCCACTTTGGTTCTCGCTCAGGTCAACAGACGGGCCTCCTCTCGGCGTGGATGCCATGGCTCATCGACCATGGCCGTCCGGCCTGCTTTACGCATTTCCTCCCCTGCGCCTCATTGCGCCTCTGCTCCACAGAGTGAAGTCAGAGGGCGCACTCATCCTGCTCATAGCCCCAGACAGTCCGAGTGCCAGGTGGTACCCCGACGTGGTGTCCATGGCACAAGGGGATCCGTGGCCCCTCCCGGACAGACCGGACGCCTTGACTCAGGCAGGGGGAGCCCTTCTGTCACGCCCGATACTGGGACGCAGGCTGGTGGTCTGGAGGCTGAAAGGGGGAAGTTGCTGAACCTTGGCCTCCCCCCTTCAGTTGTTGCCACAATTCAGGGTGCTCGGGCCTCGTCTACAACCAGAGCATACAGGGTTCGTTGGCGCCTTTTCTCTGACTGGTGTTCAGAGAGGAACCTAGACCCTATATCCTGTTCTATACAGGACATACTCAATTTTCTCCAGGGATTACTGGAGAAAGGGAGGGCCGCTGCGACCCCAGGGGTTTTTGCGGCGGCCATTGTTACAGGGCACGTGGGGTTCGGAGTCCACACTGCTCGCAGTCATCCTTTGGTGAAGCGGTTCCTCCAGGGCGTTCGTAGGCTTAGACCGCCCGTGCGCCGCCCGGTCCCAAACTGGGACCTTCAGATTGTACTGGAGGGCCTTTCGGGGCCCCCATTTGAACCCATTCGCCAGGCAGGGATGGATTGTCTGTCCTACAAGACTGCGATCCTTTTAGCCCTTACGTCGGCTAAGAGGATGGGTGATCTCTGTGCACTCTCTGTGCACCCCTCCTGCATGTCCCTGCCTGAGGGTGATGGGCTGATGGAACTCTGGCCCAACCCGGCTTTTCAGCCGAAGGTCATTACATCCGCCTTCAGGTCGAGGGTGATCAGAATTAGACCCTTCTTCCCCCTCCGCATGCGTCGGTGGGGGATGAACGACGACACCGCCTTTGCCCGATCAGGCGGTACGTCACTATCTTGAACGGACTGCCAACTTCAGACACTCCGATCAGTTGTTCGTGGGTTTTGGGGAAAGGAACAAGGGTGCCCCATTGTCCTCTCAACGTTTGGCCCACTGGATATGCCTTGCCATCCGCACTGCATATGAGGCACAAGGACTCCCTCCGCCGGTAGTGGTCAGGGCTCACTCCACACGTGGAGTGGCGGCTTCTACTGCACTACTCCGTGGCGCTTCGATTGAGGAGGTCTGCATGGCAGCCTCTTGGTCGTCCTCTTCAACGTTTGTGCAGTCTTATCTGCAGGACGTTGCTGCGGGTTCAGTTGCCCACGTTGTTTTGGGTGGTGGACGGTCGTGAATTCCCCCCCTGGGCCCAGGGTGGGTCCAGGAAAGGGATGACCTGATTTGGCTCGGTTCGGTGCTTCAGGCGCTCTTGGAGAGGCGGCCTGGCCGAACTGGATGTGCACTCTTATTCTTCGGGTGACCGGCACTCTTGGGAGAGGTGGCTTTGGGCACCCTCGTTATCAGGGATGGAGTCTGCACTAGCGCTCTTGGGAGAGGCGGCTAGTGCGGGCGTCCCCCATTTGCTTTTCTCTGGGTGAGAACCGCTGGCGTTGTTAACGGCTATTGGTTGCCCCTCACCCTGCCCGTGGGCCCCTGCTACCTAGGGAGCGTTTAGCCGCTCCCTGGGACGCATGGCGTTGCCCCGGGCCCGCCCCAATCATGCGAGTCCATGCCTGCTGGGAGTACATTGGTCGGCCACGGCTGCGCGTTGCTTTATGCAATAGCGCAGCCTAAGGGCAAGCACACCATTGAAGTAGAAATCTAAGTTACCTATGTAACTATAGTTCTACGAAAGGTGTGCGCCGCCCTTAGCTACGGGCCCAGCAGGCACGACCTCTCTTCGATGGCTGAGTTCAAAGGAGACGATTGAAGGGAGAGTCCCCCTTTTATAGGGCACAGGGGTAATGGACCCCCAAGGATGATTGGAGCGGTCAGTTCTTTGATCCTCTCAGGGCGGGAAGCTGGCGCTTCCGAGAGATATGCAATAGCGCAGCCTAAGGGCAGCGCACACCTTTCGTAGAACTATAGTTACATAGGTAACTTAGATTTTCCATGACAATTACGCTTTACTTCATGTATATCTGGAACAGCAGCTCATGCTCCTGCTGCAGCCCAGTTAAAGCCTTTAGGCCTGGAATAGTGAGTTATTATTTCATTATTTTATTCTGATGGCCCGGCCCAGAAGCACCGGAACCGAGCGGCCCACCGGCAAACGTCCCGACTCTCCCTATGGCCAGCACGCCTCTGGCCTGTACATGGACAGTACGTGCATATATAAACATATAGTTTTCTTCTTGTGTGTCTTTAATGTTTTGTCATCTGTGAGTACATTTCAATGTGTCCTGATCTATGCGTTAAAAGAGGCACGATTTGGTAAGCTGTTGCCAGAGGGGGGCACTCTACGAGCTCCAGCCCACCTCCTGCTCAACCTATTCTTCATTGTACATTTCGAGGAGTGCCTTTGGGTGTCCTGGTCTGTGCATTAAAAGAGCAAGATTATCTTAAAATTTGAATTGTGCAAGCCTACTTTCTTCTTTATTCCCATTTCTTAACTCCTCCTAATTCCAAACATTGTACACGTAGGCTACTACAACACCTATTTTATCACTTCCACCTCGTCTTACATAATAAAAGTCACTAAGAGTTCTTTACTGATGGCTTGAGAATGTTTAATGCTGTTCACAACTTGAGCTTGATCACAACACCATAGTCCGATGCCACCGACGAACTAAAAATATACAACATAAAAATACCATAAGGTAGAAACAAGGTGTAAAATAAAAGACATACATTTGTATAAAACATATACAAACATACCTCGCTGGCTGACCCATAACCACAAGGCAGAAATGAGGTCTTAGCACTTTAGTAGTTTTTAAGCCGTGGCCTTGACACTTTTAAGCTGTGGCCTTGACACTTAAATGACAGTTACTAAACGTAACTATAGTTCTCTGAGTATGGGCGTAGCCCTCTACGGGCTTTGCTATTGGTTATAACTCGAGGCATCGCCTCGCGCCTGGGAGATAAAAACATCTACCCGCTCCAATCATGTCAAGGTGATGGTACAACCATCTGGGGTATATAAACCCCCTCTGCCCACCGCTCGTCTCCTTTGAAACTCAGCCATAAAAGACAGGATGGGCCTGCTGGGCGTGCAGGTAGAGGGCTATGCCCATACTCACAGAACTATAGTTATGTTTAGTAACTGTCATTTCTGTTTCGTATGGGCTACGCCCTCTACGGGCTTCGCTATTGGTTAAAAACCCTGCGCGAAGGCCGTAGGGAAGAATGTACTCCCAGCAGGCACAAATGACCACGTTTGGAGCGCACCCAAGACAACGTCATGCAGTCAGTGTCACCAACCAGACGCGCCCATGGGCAGTCAGAGCAGGGCCACGGGATGCTCCACCAGAGCACCAAGCCACCTAGCGCCATATATATATAGAAGGAAGCATAACGGCCACCTCTCCCGAGAGCGCCCATGCAACCCAAGACAAAACAGAGTACGCGTGTCGCCTCTCCAAGAGCACACACGCACCCACAACCGAAAGAGGAAAAGTGAAGGTGCACAGGCCGCCTCTCCCAAGAGCGCCCGCACCTCCACGCCCAGACAGGTCGCCTCTCCCAAGAGCACCTGCACTGGGCAGTCAAAATCAAATTAAACCCGCCCGCCGCTCAAAACCGAATGAGCGACAGACCCAGAAGCAACGTCCATCAAGTACGAGCGGGCGAAGGTCGACGAGGATGACCAGGAAGCCGCCAAGCACACATCCTCTACCGACACCCCTCTAAACAAAGCCGTAGAGGCAGCCACCCTCGAGTAGAGTGGGCCCTGACGACCCTAAGAGCAGGAAGACCCCGAGCCTCGTATGCCATAGGAATGGCATGACAGACCCAATGAGCCAACCGCTGGGTGGAGAGTGGGGCACCTTTGCGCCTGGCCCCAAATCCCACAAATAATTGGTCCGACCGCCTGAACGTTGCCGTACGGTCCAAATAGCAACGCAGGGCCCGAATCGGACACAGCAGGTGTCGCCTCTCATCGTCCACAGAAGCATGTGGGGGAGGAAAGAAGGGTCTAACTCTGATGACCCTAGACCTGGAAGAAGTGACAATCTTGGGCTATAAAGCCGGATTAGGCCACATCTCCAGCAGACCTCCATCCTCACTGAAGGACGTACAGGATGGATGCACAGACAGCGCAGTCAGGTCTCCCGCCCTCTTGGCAGAGACCAGAGCCAAAAGGAGCGCAGTCTTAAATGACAGGCAACTAAGATCCGACCTGTCCAGGGGCTCAAAAGGAGGGCCCGACAGACCCTCCAAAACCACCTAAAGGTCCCATGAGGGCGAAGTGCACCGCACGTGCGGTCTCAGCCTCCGGGCACCACGCAAAAAACGCTTAACCAGGGAGTGGTTCCTCGCCGTGAGGTGGCCAAACCCCACGTGACCGGTCGTAATGGCTGCCGCAAACACCCCCAGAGTGGCGGCAGGCCGCCCTCTATCCAAGAGGAACTGTAGGAACTCCAACACTCCCCGTATCGGGCAGGAAGTGGGATCAAGCGCTCCTTTCTGAACACCATTCCTCGAAAAACCGCCAACGAGCACTGTACGCTCGCATTGTGGACGGTGCACGGGCACCCTGAATAGTGGCCACCACTGGAGAGGGAAGGCCTAAACGCAACAACCTCCCCCTCTCAGCTTCCAAACCAAAAGCCTGCGTCCCAACACCGTGCGGGAGTGCAGAGCCCCCCTGCTTGGACCAACGTGTCCGACCGGTCCGGCAGGGGCCAGGGGCCGTCCACCACCATCCCCACCAGGTCCGGGTACCACCTGGCGATCGGACTGTCTGGGGCCACTATCAGAATGACCAACCCCTCTGTCCTCACCCTGTACAGCAGAGGAGGCATGAGGCGAACCGGCGGAAATGCATACAGGAGGCCCGTGGGGCACGGTTGATGGGCCAAGGCATCCACCCCGAGTGGAGGGGCGTCTGCCCACCTGAGCGAGAACCAAAGTGGGCACTGTACGTTCTCTGCACTGGCAAAAAGGTCGGCCACTGGTTCCCCGAACCAGCGCCAAACCTCCATTGCGACCCCTGGGGCTAGACTCCACTCGTCGCAGAGTGGGCCTCCCCTGGACATAACGTCCGCGCCCACGTTGAGCAGGCCGGGAATGTGACGGGCTCTCAGTGAGGACAGGTGTGAGCCGGCCCACAAGAGAATCTCTGTCGCTTTCATGTGCAGGGTGGGAGACCTGGTCCCCCCCTGCCTGTTCAAGTAGGCCACCACCGTGGTGTTGTCTGACCGCACCATGACATGGTGGCCCGTCAGCTGACTGGAGAAGTGCAGGAGCACCCTCCGCACAGCTTCCATCTCCAAGAGATTGATATGCCCCAGTGGTGACTCCCACGCTCCCCTGGTGGAGCACCGATTGAGTACTCCGCCCCAACCGGTCAGAGACGCGTCCGTGAACACCTCTGTGTAATGAGGAACGCACCCCATCCGAACCCCCTGGAGGAGACGATCCGGGGCCAGCCAGTACTCCAAATCGTTCCGTGCGGACAGAGGGACTACCATCGCCTTCCTCCTGTCCTGCACTGGGTGCAGCCTGAGGTAATGGGATTGCATGCGTTACTTGCCTCCATTGACAGGAACGTTACAAAGTAACTGAAGCGTGGGAACTTTTTGCGATCCAGCTGGTACTCTGTGGCTTTTTGATTCCATCTGTTACTTAACCAGTCTGGCAGTTTAGCAGCAAGTCTTTGGTTCTCAATACCATCATTGAGGACGTTCATCCATCTATCCATTTTCCACCGCTTTATCCGGGGCCGGGTCGCGGAGGCAGCAGTCTCAGCAGAGATGCCCAGACTTCCCGATCCACGCACACCTCCTCCAGCTGTTCTGGGGGACCCCGAGGCGACACCGGGCCTGCTCGGAGACATAGTCCCACCAGCGTGTCCTGGGCCGTCCACGAGGTCTCCTCCATATTGCTCCAATTTTAAAATCTTTACACTGGCTTCCTGTCACACACAGAATCAAGTTTAAAATCCTGGTGCTGACTCTTCGTGGTCAGGCGCCTGAATACATTAAGGGCCTGATCCAGCCTTATGTCTCCAACAGGATCCTGAGGTCCTCCACCCAGAACCTGTTGATGGTCCCTCGCACTTGTTTTAAAACCCGAGGAGACAGCTCTTTCAAGGCTGTCGCTCCTCGCCTTTGGAATGAGCTGCCCCTTTCTCTGCGCATGTTGGATTCTGTGGACATTTTCAAGTGTCAACTTAAGGCGCACCTGTTTAGACAGGCTTTCATGCCTCACCATACTTAGGCCTATGTGTAGTGTTCCTTTTCTATTGTGTATTTCCCCGACGTAATGTAATGTGACTTGTATGTGTATTGTTTTGACAGTATGTTTTTATGGGAAGCGCTTTGTGACCCTGGTCTGTGAAAGGCGCTATATAAATAAACTTTACTTACTTACTTACTTACTCCCAAAGACATGTCTGAAACACCTCTTGAAGGAGGCGGCCAGGAGGCATCCGGAACAGATGCCCTAGCCACCTCAGCTGGCTCCTTTCGACGTGAAGGAGCAGCGACTCTACTCCGAGCTCCTCCGGGGTAACTGAGCTCCTCACCCGATCTCGAAGGGTGCGCCCAGCCACCCTGCAAAGGAAACTCATTTTAGCCGCATGTATTCGTGATCTTGTCCATTCGGTCATTACCAAAATCTCATGACCATAGGTGAAGGTGGGAACGTAGATCGATCGGTAAATCGAGAGCTTTGCCCCCGACTCAGCTCCCTCTTCACCACAACAGTCCGATACAGCAACCGCATCACTGCTGACGTCGCACTGATCCGGATATCGAGCTCACGCTCCATCCGTCCCTCACTCGTGAACAAGACCCCGAGATACTTGAACTCCTCCACTGGAGGCAAGGACTCCCCACCGACCTGAAAAGTGGAAACCACCTTTTCCAGTGGAGAACCATGGCCTCGGATTTGGAGGTGCTGATCCTCATCCCGACCGCTCCATACTCGGCTGCAAATCGCCCCAGTGCGCGCTGAAGGTCCTGATTTGATGAAGCCAACAGAACAACATCGTCTGCAAACAGCAGAGATGAGATCCTGAGGTTCCCAAACCGGACACCCTCCGGCCCCTGGCTGCGCTTAGAAATTCTGTCCATATAGGTAATGAACTGAGCTGGTGACAAAGGGCAGCCCTGGCGGAGACCAACACGCACTGGGAACAGGTCTGACTTACTGCCGGCAATGCGAACCAAGCTCCTGCTGCGGTCATACAGGGAAGCCCTTAGCAGAGGAACCCGGACCCCATACTCCAGGAGCACCCCCCCACCACGAGGGACACGGTCGAACGCTTTCTCCAGATCCACAAAGCACATGTGGGCTGGTTGGGTGAACTCCCACAAACCCTCGAGCACCCGATGAAGGGTATAGAGCTGGTCCAGTGTGCCACGACTGGGACGAAAACCCCATTGTTCCTCCTGGATCCAAGGTTCGACAATCGGCCGGATCCTCCTCTCCAGCACTCTGGAGTAGACCTTATTCAAATAAATGTCCTAATGACATGCAAAAATGTACTTAAGGCAAAATAAAATGCATAAAACAAAAGTATGGCAGTAAAATATTTCATAGGACTTTGATCTTGTTTGTTCCTTGTCAAGGGACCAGGTAGCAGCACAGCACAGTCCTCACCACCGCCGTCCACATGACACCCAGGCAGAAAATTATGTAAATGTACCATAGAGCAGCTGAGAGTAAACTGCATACAATGTAGGCTAATTAAAAACACAAGAAGTCAAAAATATTCACTTTTATTTATTTATTTATTGTAGTGTCCCATAGCTACATAGCCTTTGAGCAAATTCCTTTAATTGTATTGTGCTTCACGTTGCTTTTTTGTTTGTTAAGTGTGTAAGGGCTGTTTATAAAACAGTCGCAGCGCAGTATTAACGTAAACTAACAGATGTTTTCTGTGCCATACAGTGGGCTGTCTAAAACTGCAACTGTCTGTCGTCATGTGTGTATGCTGCTGCGCGAGGCTCTGTTATTACTGGATAATGTTTAATTTTCCGGTAACTCCAATGGTGAGTGGATTAAGGACAGAAGTCAAGTGCGTCCCCAAGTTGAGGCGCATGATCTGTCCCATTCAACATGCACTTGGACCTTTGTGTTGAATTGTTATTGCGTGGTGGACCTGCAGGACATTGATGAAACGAGAGCAGCAGTCAGTGGTCGTGTGTGGTGGGGAGGGGCTGCTGTTTGTTGCTCCCTTATCATGAGCCATTAGAGGGGAGAGGGGAGGGGGCGGGGGAGGGGTTACCAGCCAGTCCCGTGGAACATCCTGCGAACACATCTCAGAGTCAGAACTATAAGTGTCAACAGTTAGCAGCGCTCCAAAAATCAGCATTTGACTTCTTCCATCACCTGAGATCGTTTTTTCCTCAGCTCCGTGCGGTTGTTGGACTTATGAGTTTGGACGTGCTTTGGTGGGATATCCGGAATGGGGAATCCGTAGGAGAGCACGGCTCGCTCGCGTGCTGTTCGCAGATAGAGCGCGCACACACGATGGACTTTAAGAAGACCAAATTTGGAAGGTAAACTTGCTCCCACGGCTTAGCGCACACATCTGGCTATGTGCATTTCAATATGGAACCAATTTAGTGCGTCCAGGCGTAATGACGCACAGGGATGCCATAATAATTTTGCACGGAAAGCGCAATTATCTGTTGTGGTTAAAACATGTGCTCTTCTCTCATTCTTTATCATCACTTGGATTAGTAAACTACTAAGTGATGATTAAACAGTAGTTTTGGCTTTTGGCACTTCCATAAGTTATAGGCAATAGACACGTCTGCTGAGCATAAGGTAAACACTGCCTCAAGGTAGTCTTCCAGTAAATTTGATCTTGCATTGTTTATCCCTCTCCAGCCTGTCATTTATTGACATTTCACATTCAATATATTGCTTCTTTTTTGCAGGTGCACAAAAACGACCAATTAAATCTTACAAAAAGTTATTTTTGTATCAATGCACAAATCGAACATTACTAGTTTATCCATAATCCCTCAGTTCAGGTTGTTTGGTTATACGTCAGATCTTACAAAGATGAATTGTTGGATGTGAGGAGCCCTAAATAGGTGCAAGCATATTGTTGATGAGCTGTCACTACAGGTCAACATCTCGGTGATTCAGATTCACCTCACAGAGACCCTGCTTGTCTATGTAGAACTGTCAGGCTGACAACAATCTCTATAGCTTATAGATTGTTATATATATATATATATATATATATATATATATATATATATATATACGTCGGCGTGGTGTGTTTACATGCACGAGTCTCATGAGCTCATTAACATGCACTGTCCAAAAACAAATAAACAAATAAGTAAAAATAGATAAATATTTCTTTTAGATCAATGCACATGGCATTGCATTATGTAAACCTGGTCCCATGTCAGGATAAGTAAATCTCTGAAAATAAATAGGGGCCCTGATCTTTACACTCTTGTTCAAACTTGCATAAAATGTTCCCACAGTGCAGCAGATCTTCTTAACTGCTACCGATGTATGTAATATGCACTAACAGGCTGCGGTAAACCCTTGTACCACTGATCCCCCTGTGTTGCATTCCACCTCCAACCCAGCCTTGGATACACGTGTGTGGGGCTCGCATAAGTGGCCCGAGCAGGGAGAGAGTACAAGGCTGTCCCGATGATGACAATGTCCTCTCTGATCACATCCTCCCCGCCACTGCCCCCACCCCACCACCTCCTCCCATTTCCCTTTCACATCATTACACACGTGCACAACAAACACACACACACTCCACTCTGTCATAACTGATTAGAGGGACTCACACTGTGGCATTCAGGGCCATTGATGGAGCCACAATACAGGAGCAGTGCTCGGGACAAGGCAGCTTTCTTTGTTACCAATCTGGAGCACTTTGACATAAGAAAAGGTCACGCAATATTATTTAAATGGGGACTCTATATGTTATCTTCATGTTATTGCAACTATATATTCAACGTCTTGGCACAGCATTATGTTCATTTCAGGACTCAACACCTTAGATACCCTTAATAATTAATTACAAGTCTGCACATCCTCTTCTGAGATATTTTAATGAAACTGTTGAGCATAGTTGTGAATAAATGGTCAATGTTACATGTCTGAATTATATTTAATGAAATGACCATTGTCCTAGGTGCATTTCCCCTAGATAGGCTTTAGGCCCATAGTAGCTCAGATTAGGATCAATCCTGTGCAGCACATAAAGGGTATGCATTTGTATTATTTTCATTTGAAACAAAACCCTCAGTGTTCCTGACTCTGTGTCAAAATCAGTAATATAACATATCCTCTATAGATAAAATAATCAAGTGGACGAATGAAGTTGAACGTAGTGTAATAGACATTGTGCCACTTACTCTGTGTCCAGTTGTAATAACAATGATTAAGGCCATTATTTTCATATTAAAACAATGGTAAATTGCTTTTATTTTTGCCTCGTCATATTATTCTGTTATAGTTGCTCTTCCACTGATAAAATTGTATGTTATAGCCCTTGTATATTCTATTATCTAGTCCTAAGTTAATCGCATGGCTTTGATTGTTGTCTTGCGTCTGCAGAATGTTCCAGATGAATCCAGTAATGCATGTTTATTTGACGTGCAGACCATAGCACATAATGAAATAACACAGCTGACTGACAGAAACACCTGTGGCCCGGCATGAGGCCGCCTTTTTTTCTTTAATGCGTCTTGATGTGTAAAATGTGATTTCGTAACGGCTCCAGATGTGTTCCTCTTTCCTTGTGTAAACTGAGGTTTACAGCTGATTTAAACTAACATGAGCACTAACTATGAATGGAGTACTATCCAAGCATGTGGCAGCCAAAATGCAAATCCAGTTTATGGTCATGGCCAGTGGTATCTTGCTGCGGAGGTGAGGGACATCACAGGTGACTATGGCAACACAAACAGCCGCAGCGGTTACGCCGAAGATTCCAAACAAAGATTTGAAGTTGTTGTGAAATAGTAATAATCATGCTCACTTAAAGCCACACTGCGGCACGTTCCAGGTTATATGTTGCTTTGGCCACTAAACTGTCATGAAAACAAGGGTTATCAAAATAAACTGTTTGGAAAAGGTCGTAACGTGAGGTGCTCTCTACCATTAAAAGATTCTTTTTTTTACTTCTGGTTACTGAAAACTGGTACCAAAAAGATGCAGAGTTTTGATGCCTGGGACCTGAGACAGCCTTAAAAAAGTTACCTGATTGTCCAATCTCAAATGAATAATAAAAAGCCTTGGATTTGGCCAAAGAAAGTCTTTTTTTTAGATTGCATGAACATTATCTTTCTGTTTTCTGGTTGTAGGTAATGAATAATTAACATAGATTTAAAAAACAATCGTTAAACTAGTATATATATATCAGGGGTGTCCAAACTTTTTTTGGGGGCCACATATTGAAGCGTACACCGGGTGAAGGAGCATAGATCGGTGGTCAGTACCGCAAAACCTTTGACTAGCAGATGTTTATATTGTGCCCAATACCTTTGTTTATGCATAAAACCTTCATGCCAGCTCTGTCTCACAATAAAATGTTAGTTGTTAGGTTAGACCATCTCTGATGATGTGTACCGATTCGCCAAGAATACCGGGGGCCACCAAAAATTTGTCTGAGGGCCGCACTTTGGACACCCCTGATATATATATACTGTATATATATATATATATATTTATCTTTTTCAAATGCCATATTTGACGGGCAACCTGTAGTCAAAGCACAGCAGCAACGTCTCCATGAAGATGAGCTGGTGATTTTTTTAGACATTAGATATTTAGATAAAAACAGATGTAATGCTTTCATTTTACACTGTATGGCTTTAGCGTTACAATGAAAACATGATAAAGTTATTAATTATTCCATTTTTACCTTTTATTTATTATAGTCATTGATTCATGACAATTATGCCAAGTGATTTTAGTTAGGTACAGCACATTTTTGAAGACGTTTAAAAGGCAAAAATTATATTGAAAAAGTTGTCAAGTAGCCAAATGTCAAGTTTTCCTTCACATGAGAACAATGTATGTAAAACGGGAATAGTCGGTGCCCTTTTTTTATTTTTATTTTTTACAGACATTTAATACTGCAGGCAACATTTTATAAAGCTCTGAATGTTAGGCAGGCAGTGGTCACATCAAAATCATTCAACACGTTTATCTATTCGAGTGGTATTTTGAGCCAAACTCTCTGATGTTTTAACTTTCATGTGCTCCCCTATCTGCAAACACACCGTTACTTATTAACTCCAAGAACAGCATCTGGCCTTTATAAACTCCAAACTTCTTTCTGTTTTCATTCCCCTAGATTTATGAATCGCAGAGTGCCGTCCAGCAAAAGATACCAGCCCACCGAATATGAACACGCCGCCAACTGTGCCACGCATGGAGTGAGTAATACACTACATGTAAGACCCCTTCAAGAAATACTCAGGACTTTATCCTCTGGCATAGTGCGGAGGACAGTGAGGAGGTGGGCTTTTGACCGCGGCAGTGCTTGATAATCTGTGATTCAGCCTGTGGCGCTCTCTAATCTGCTGTAATCCCCCCCGGATGCCTCTGGCTGTGGGAGCGTGGACAGGGAATCAAACACACATAAACATGGAAGAAATCATTGAGAAAACATGCGCATGATGATCCTTAATCTTTCAGGGGCATAATGTGTCTTCCACTGAGATGAGTTGGGCTGCTCAGTATAAAACAGATATCAAACAACATATTTACGCATTTATTTCAGGTTTAAATTACAAATGGCAACCGGGTTAATACAGATTTAAGGTAAATTTAAATAAATGCATGTACAGTTCATTTTAGCTTCAATCTTTCAATTAAGAAAAGTGTTTGTTGGTTGGCCTGAACAAAACATCCACCTGCAAAGCTCAAATATCGATCACCAAACTGACAAATCGACCTCTCTCTCTCTCTCTCTCCGATATTTCGTCATCTTCTGTATTATCAGCTCTGGATCCTGCCCAGCCTGGTCGGAGGGTCCGTCCTGTACTTCCTGTCCGCGGACCAATGGCACCGGGTCGCGGCCTGGCTCTATGGGGGCGGCCTCACCGGTCTGTTCGTCACCTCCACGCTCTTCCACACGGCCGCCTGGAAAATCGGCCATCTCCGGTGCGTACGGGAGCTCGAGCGGGCTCTCGAGCAGATGTCCCAATCAGCACACACAGACACACAGTTAATTACGGCGACGAGAGGAGGCGGCGATGAAAACAACAGATGCCGCATCATGGTGCCGACTTACATTACGTTACTCTGATATTACTGTACGGAGAGCTACGTGCTTAAAAGGCCGTCAACAAACGCAATGTTTGTACAAATTATATGGGTTAAGTCTCCAGTGTTTTCGCATAAATACAGAGTTTCCTTTTAACCTTCGCCACGTCAAATATCCAAGTCCGATGAGCGTTTACATGCACTTGAGCGTCCCGGTGATGGTCAGTGTTTCAAAGTATCCTGGTTTGGTTGTGCCCATGTAGCAAATACATTTCTGTCCCGTGGGATTTTTAACTTGTACCTGGGCTCGATGGCTGATCTCAAAATACTAAACAAGGCAGAAAATGTACTCAGCACCTTTTTGCTCTGCTCTAATAGCAGTATGTCTCAAACGCACTTAAAGTTGATGCACATTGTAAACCCTATAAATCAGGGGCAGGAAGGTTTGCAGTATCGTGGGCCGATATTCTTTCTACTAGTCACGGGGGGCCCAGCTTCCACATGTTGGCCCAAACTCAATCTAATATACAGAGGTGGGTAGAGGAGCCAAAAAAACTTACTCAAGTAAGAGTAACGTTACTTTGAAATAAAAGTTTTAAAAAAGTACTTGGAGAAAATGTTAGTATTGTGAGTACAGAGTAACTGTTTGAGTGAAAAAGCTGATTTGACGCCGTAAATTGTGTGAAACAAAGCATAAAGTCACAATAAAGGAATTCCAAGAAAATAGAGAAAAACAAAATCATTCTAAAGAACAGGGTGCTCAAGACATTCTAGATCTATTCTAAATATTTAGTCAAAGTGGAAAAATAACAATTATTTTTATTCAAGCAAGAGTACAGGTTATTATAATTATACTCAAGTAGAAAAAAAGTACTGTATGAAAAACTCTTAAGAAGTACAATTTCTTTAAAAAGTAACTCAAGCCAGGTCCTCAAGTTGAGTAAATGTAGCTGAGTAATACCCGCCTGTGCTATTATACAAATAGCCGTTTTGTTTGATAATGTTAAAGTAATTGATCATACAGTAAGTCTATCTGCAGACGCAGACATAGCATCAACTTGGATTTGGCAAATACCACTATTTTGGCTATTTATCTACGGTATTTTCCTTTCTAGTATAGGTTGAACACTTATCAAACACATTTGCATTTACCCAGGAGAGTTGAGCAGCGTTTCCATATGTGCGACAGAATGGCCATCTACTTCTTCATAGCTGCCACCTACTCCCCCTGGTGAGTCACACTGTCGCACAAACACGATTGCCATAAAGTGGTAACATGCAAATCTCGGACAACAAAACGTGACTGTTCTGTGTGCCGTATTTGTTTAGGCTTATGTTGCGGGAGCTGGGACCCTGGGCCTGCCACATGCGCTGGCTGATATGGGTCATGGCCTGTGTAGGATCCATGTACGTCTTCTTCTTCCACGAGAGGTAACGCGGCCTTTAGTGTCTTCTCCTTTTCTTTATCTCGGTTTGACACCGGACACCAGCGCGTGATGTTTAAAGCAAAAACAATGGTGTCGATCCAAGATGTTTTGTCTTCTCATGTTATGTTTTGGTAACTGCAGGTTCAAGCTGCTCGAACTTCTGGGCTACGTTTCCATGGGGACGGCGCCTGCTTTGGTCATCCTGTCCATGGTAAGCACAAACAGCATCAAGCTTCGACTGTCATTTTTTTGGGGGGGAAATAAACATTTCCTTCCTGACATTGTGCGCAAAAAGACATGAATGTTGCTCTTAAGGGTTTTGTATGGCCTTTTACCTCACACCAAAAAAGCATCTATTGTCAGATATTGTGTTACATCCATCCTGTTGAGGATGTGTGAGGTGTAGTAGTAGTCGCATACCTATATTAAAATACACCAGCACTTTGTTATATCGCTTTCTGTGCACAATAGAGTAAGACTTGGCCTAAAATAGGTTTATATCTAATAACCTAAAATAGGTTTGTATCTAATAATATTATGATTAGATTTGGGATCTGTTTAAAAATGATCTCTTTCACGACATCCAAAAGAAAGAGAGCACTTTGAAATATGTGCAGCTAAACTAATAGAAGTGTATGCGAAATGTATGTGAACACTTGGGAATTTCTCACATTTCTGCCTAAATTGGTCATAAAATGTGGTCTAATCTTTATTAATATCATAAGAATGAGTAAACAGTGTCTGCTTCAACTAATAACACCCAAACATTTACATATTATCATATTTCTATTGGCCATAACATGTAAACATTCACAGGACAGGGTGGAAAAAGTAACCCAGGAATCTCACTGAACTGCAACAGTTTTGTAAAGAGGAATGCTCCAAGATTCATCCTAATCATTGTGCATGTCTAATCTGCAACTACAAGAAAGCAGTTATTACTGCCAAAGAAGGGTCAGTCAGCTATTTAATACAAGGGTTCACTTACTTATCCCTCCCTGTCCTGTGAATGTTTACTGTACATGTTATGGCCATTAAAACTATAACATGTAATTGTTTGGGTGCTATTAGTTTAAGCAGACACTGTTTACTCATTCTTATGATTTTGATAAAGATCAGACCACATTTTATGACCAATATATGCAGAAATGTGAGAAATTCCAGACACATACATTTTCCTCCCACTCTATGTGCATGTGAACATGTTTGTAGAGGATTAGCCGATTTTATTCATAAAACATCCCGCGGAGATGAGATATTTGCAGAGGACGTTGTGTCATCATAACCACCTTTGCAGTCTTTTGTGATTTGTTATCTGTGTCCATTCATACTGGTTTCCATTTGATTGAGGGTTGATTTATAAAGATGATCAACAGGTCATGGGCTACAAAAATAAATGAAACATAGAATCAATCGCAAACGTCTAATAAGCACTGACCTCTTTTAAACAGTGCCATTATTTTGATGTGAAATGGGATGGGACCTTGTTCAGAGGTGAATTTCACAGGTCTCATAATGGAAGAATGGGCAAATATAAACAAAGCAGTTTTTTTTGTAGAGTTTTGATGCAGAAAAAGTGCCTTGGCCTCTCTTTTCGTTCATGAGCATGTAATGTTGTTGCACAAAACATGCGGGTGTGGAGTTTTTCACAACACTGACTACGCCCTCACCCCGCTTATGTTTGGTGTTTTCCAGGTGGAGCGTGCGGGGGTGTGCGAGCTGGCGGCAGGCGGGGTCTTGTACGTGGTGGGGTAGTCTTCTTCAAGAGCGACGGCCTGGTCCCGTTCGCTCACGCCATCTGGCACCTGTTTGTGGCGGCAGGAGCAGGGGTTCACTACTACGCTATATGGAAGTACCTGTATGTCCCCGGTCCAATGTTGCAGACCTCCAGGTGACGAAAGACCCATGTGTGGAACTCCCATAGCTGCTATTGATCACTGCAGGGGCCAAAACTGAAAGGCCGGTTTAATGTAATAGGTTACCTTCATGACGCTCTCAAGGTCAATCAAAATGAAAGGTAGGGGCCTGTGGGTGTTTGTGCAGGAAATAGCCAAGCAAACATTTGTTAATCCTTTTTTTAGGGAGGAAAGTGCCTGCAACAATCATGCATAAGTGGTTGAATTACTATAGTGAAACAAATTAGTTTCAATGAACTTCATGCCAGTTTTTGTGTCATTTGCACAGGGCCAGTAACAGATATTGACCATAAACTAGTTCCAAATATCTGTAAATGGCAATGTTTACCACAGAATTCTGGTCTGTCCTTAAAGTCAATATTAAACTTTAGATTATTATGTCAAAAGTTAACGTTGAATAATGCACTTAAGGCTGTCACAACACATCAACAGCTCAAAGCACTGTGTCAACGGCCCGCAAAAGGCCAAACGTCTCAACAACATTCCAAGTAATGTGCCATTTTACCATGAAGACATTCCTCTCGCACTGGTGCTATCAAGATCTATTTTATCTTTAACATGGTTTTGTAAAGACCCGTGTGAGACTTAACGCTGATGTTGCTGCGTGTATCTGACAGTTACAATGAATGTAGACAACACTATTTCTTTTGAATCAGCAGTTCCTAGAAGTGTTTAGAAAACAGTCAAACTGCCGAAAGATTTGATGAAAGATTTGATAAAAGTTGAGTGTTGCAGGCATCAAAATCCTGTAAAATGATTCCATATTAATGTATCAATAGATGATTGTTTGCTGTATAAGATCACGTCTTATTGAGCACTTTTCCCCCATAGAAATCTTTATTATAAATCTATGTTTTAGATTGATCCTTAAATGTCTGATTTTCATAGTTTTAATGTATTAAGCCCTGTGTAGACCACAGATATGAAAATACTCAGGTAGTGACAAATCTTTTTTAATCAGAAGATCTATTTTGAAAGATGTAATTTTGAAAATAATACTGTATTAAAGATATACAATCCTTGATATGTGCTGCTTATTTATGCTTTAAAAGATGAATAACTATTCACAAACAGATTTCACGTGATAACATTTTAATTTCATTTACAAAAGTGCACAACAGTGAGGTACAGAAGTTCAGCAAGTGATGTCACTGGATAGCGACAGCATGGCAACAGAGTCCAAACGAGTGGCAAGTCTGCATTATTATTGGATTTGACCCTCATAACACTGAGGTTTGAGTGTAGAATGATCACATGTGCGTGCACCCTCTGTAGTTGATGATTTACTGAGGCTGTGTGAGGCGGGTGAGCGTCCGCAGTTGCAGCGGTGCGGCCACATTGGTGTCTCTGTGCCACTGTGGTTTTGTGACGTGAGCGGGTGGAGTCAGCACACTCTGTGCCACACCAGGAGTTTTCAACAGTGACCATAACTCCTCCCCTCGAGTTACTATAGCAACTAGATCATCTTCATCTGAACACCACGAAACGGACCCCCCTCGTGAGGAGGTCCGCAGTTTAGAGAGGAACAGTGAGACCCTAAAGAGAAACAAAAACAGTTACGTTTCATGTGAAAAGTTTCCGCATGAAGCTTAAGTCAAAACATCAGGTGTAACCTTGGGATAAGATCATGGGACCTTGATGCCAATTTAGCAAGAGCGCTCATCAGAGTGGTAACCACCCTGGGGTTTGGACATACGCCCCCTGGAGGTGGGGCAGAAGAAGTGATTTCAAACAGCACAGCTTCGAGCGCCTCAAAACAAGAAGTGATGTGTCTCACAGAGCAGCGGGAGTCACAAGAAAGAGAGAGGTATTCTCCAAGTACCCACACCTGAAAATCAACAGCATCAGACAATGTTTTACCAAGGGTGAGGTTATGCAATAATGACTGGAATATACACAAATCTCTTACAACATGAGTGTAGAGTTCCTCTTTGTTGTAGACATTGGATGTGGTTCCAGCAAATTCCAGCAGGTCGTGTGATTGATCGACCACAAGAGAAGGATGGAGCTTACACAGCTTCAGCAGGTGGTAGCTGAACACTCTGCAAGACACGGAAAGAGCAAGTCAAGACACTGAGGCCATGTGGGATAATGCCTCTATGACAAGGAGGAATGCTTTACCTGTGGATTTCATTCATGTAGTTGGGAACATTAAGAAGGAGGCTGCTTCTTTCCAGCTGCACTAGAATCAACTGGGCTAAAAGCTTCTCATCAGCCACCTACAGAACAAACATCCATCATTCAACAGCAATGCTTTTTACACACACAATATTATATACAGTAACACTTTTATTCCACCTTGATGATTGTGTTGAAAAATATGTGCAACAGTACAGGAACGGTCTGCGCACACTGAACCACTCTGGGCCAATCAGCAGACTCAGCCAGCAGCTCATGGAGCACGCTCAGCCGGTCGATAGTATCCCCTGAACACAAGTAAGAAGAGTCACTAAACTGCCACAATTCCGATAATCAATACGCAAGCACTTTAGTCACCAGAGCCCGCCTCGCCCCTCAGCAAGAACAGAAAAAGACCACGGAAATTTGGATTTCTAAAGGCGTCCAGAGCCTGAAGGCCACGAGCGCTGGGTTCGGTAATAGGGAGAAGGACAGACCTGTTTGACAGAGGATCATATGAAATTGTTTTTTGAGAGAAGAATATTTAAAGTAAACGACGTGATACCTTTGCTGTAAGACCAGCGTGGCAGACAGGCAGGGCAAATCGAGCAGTGTGTGCAGCAGCTCCACTGCAGTCCCAGTAGTCACCATAGAGGGCAGCAGATCTACATAGTCGTCCACCAGTGTCGGACTGTCCCAAGCCAAGAGCTGCAAATAAAACACAAAAAGCATAAAGCCCAATGCTGCGTGTTCAGTTCGGTCAGTGACATTAGTATTTACCTTCAGCAAGTTTGGGAAGAAGCGGGTGTACTGGGGGACTTTGAGCGGCAGATTTTGGATATTTTGGCGAATGAAGCGCAGAAACTCGTGCGCCAGGAGAGAGTCGTTGAAGAGTTCGGCAGGGAAACGGCTAAACACCAACTGCCACATGGCCTCACAGTCCACCGCTGCCATCTCACCTTCACACAGCAGCGCATAATAACAGCAATAAAGTCGGTACAGAATGGAGAAAATCTGCTGCTTTAAAAATGTGACGTGTCGTTTACAGACCATGGTTGAGGTAGAATTGTGCGATCGGTAACAGGACTCTGGCATAGGACAAATCTGAGCTGAGGCGGCCGTACAACGCCTTTACACACGGGAACACTCGGTAAACCAATGAGCAGTCCTCCAGACATAAGGCGTCAAGGATACACACCGCTTCCACAAGACACTGGGCAGACAGAAAGGCAAAGTATTACTAGAACGTATTATGTATATGTCGATTAGAGTCAAGATTGCAGCTTTAATGGTTGTAATTACCTTTGAGGGTCTGATTATTAGATAACTCATATAGGCCTAATGCAGATGTTGCAGACTTACCGCTTTTTGCAACTCAGCATCTGCCCTTTTTTGTGCCTCTGAGAAAGAATAAATGTGTGAATAACAAATCAGATTACGGTTATACTTCTTTACTGCGTTTGACCATAAGACCCTCACTGCGGTCGCTCTGTTCGATGACGCGCTGGCAGTACTGGAAAGACTTCTCTCTCAGACGCTCCTTTGGGGGAAGGAGTCGACTGGACGATGAGGTGGCTGAAACCATAGAGATGACCGACCCGTCCACTGAGCGATCATCTGCAACATTAAAACCAAATGTTAAAATATGACTCCTCTCTTCTGTTATTACATGAAAAAGTTGATTGTGATTATGTGGGACAAACAGTTTAATTATACTTGACACATAGTTAGCATTTATTTTTTTCATGGGTGGTTAAAAGGCAGACATGAATTGGTTAAAAAGAGCGAGCAGAGAGAAGACAAATACTTCATTAGTGCATTAGTCTCACCGCTGTGAATAATTCATATTCCTTAAAACGAGGGCAGCACGATATGATGACAAGAAATTGTGTTTTTTTGACTGTCGTGAATATTGCATTATCAATATTATCATATATTTATTAAATTAACCAAGAGCAACATAGAACACTAACTTACATTTAGACAAAATAGTTGTTGTTTTTTAAGTATTGCACTTTTTAAAAGGCCCTATACCTAATTTTTTTCTAAGCTGGAATTTGTTTTGTCCTTCAGTATGCTGTGAAAGCAGACAATTGTATTTTAATTACGCATGAACTGGCGGGGTAGTTGTTGTTAATTAAATTACAGAGACAGTTTTGCTCCCTGCAAGTTGTGAATTGTGTGTATAATAAACTCAACCCTGTGACGTTGGGATGTGGGAAATGCACAAGGAACATTGGACCACTCCGAATGATTTCAAATATATGCACTCCCTCATTCAATGCTTGTAAACAAAACAAAAAAAACAGGTACAGGGCCTTTTTAGGCTGTGTGAGCAAAAGTTGTATAAACTTCAGTCATGAAAGAACTCAGTGGCGAGAAATTGTGGCTTCTTGGGAAATGGATTATGCATCACCTAATAATAATGTGATTACAATTTTACAATATATTGTGCAGCCCTCCTTAAAACATAGCAGTAATCACACACCAGTGAAAGAAAAGTTAAGACACACATAGTGTGTAACTGCACACTGGAGATGTGCAGAACTGTAGTTCATTCAAGGATCTCCATGCAAAGGAGATCCACACTATTTCTTACCATTGGAGGGGGAGTGTGAGTGGGATAGGGAGAGGCTGCACTGAAGCCTGGCAGCTGGAGATGTCGAAAACACAGAGCATGTAATAACTGAGGCATAACAGTGCATTACAATAACTAGTCTTTGCCACTGTGACATAACGCTTGTCGCTATTTAAGGATTTTGGTATACAATTGGATGGATTTGAGCGGAGAGGTCGTACCTGTGTCTCCTGTGGTGTTGCAATTGGAAACAGAGTAGTAAGTGAGAAGCCAGTTGCGCAGCATTGAGAAAGAGTAGACGTTCATCCACTGGTCATCAGTGAAGCTCAGGCCAACGCACAGCACTGTAAAGAAATCTCCAGACACTGTGCCATCTAGCTCTGCGATAGGGCCAGGCTAAGAGAAAGCACCAAATGCTACATCAGTTTTTAATACTTTTTACACCAAAAAGACGTGTTGATAAATGCTCACTTGTCTTGATCGACTCCCGGAGAAGAAGCCACCGGGGGAAGTGACCTGAGTGATACTGGCGTAGCGCAGCCAGTCCACAAGCTTTTTACTCAAGACTGACACATGCTCTGTTATAGGCATATTGCGTTGATTTGTTTTAGAAACCGTAATAACATGTTATTTATAGTTATTTATTGGTATTTACGCATTACCTTCTGTTAGGCATTCAGGACTGTGAGTCAGGACGCTATTGAGAATCGGCAGAGTATGTGTTTGCGAATGAGATGGTGCCTCAGAATGTCGGTTTTCCAGACTGCGCACAAGCTGAGCGCAGAAAGGTGACAGGGTGGTTGTGGAGCTAGCCTGTGAGGGTTAAATGTGCATAATAAGATAGTTATTACATGGAAGGTATTGTGACAAGTATCGGTGAGGACAGAATGTGTGTCACAGTCAGCTCACCTGGGAAAGAAGCAGACCAGAAGCATGAGTATTTAAAAGACTGGGGGTAATCTGGGTGTAATTCACTTCTTGGTCACACAGAGGTAGTGTTTCTCTAAGCACGGCTGAGCTCAGGATCTGAAGCTGCTCTGAAGGTGAGGAGGTAAGGGCGAAAAGCCTCGTGTGGAGCTCTGGAGGCAATCTGATAAATGCACAAGACGAACTGTACATCAAACTACCAATAAAACACTAATACAGGTAACTACGTATTGTTTTAAAAGACTTAACAGTGAAAGCATGAACTCCTGCACATATATGTTTTGCTACAAGTCAACATTTCAAAAGATAATATGAAAACGAATTAAGTTACATCGAGGCAGGACAAGTGAGATACTCTGAGGCATGAAAACAGATGAAATTTCAAGGGGAAAAAAGCCAGTACAGCTTTAATATAAAGTGGGGAACATGATTCTTACTTCCTGGTGAACTTTGTGGCTGACAGGATGAGGTGCAGTCTTTGTAGCGAATCCACAGCCTCGAGCCCAAGATCCTTGCCCTGCAGCAGTTTGGTCAGTCTACTGTAAAACTTCTGCAGCTCAGGCTCCTGAATATCTCTGTCATCACATGCAGTTCAAGTTACCCGACTGATGAGTGTAATTGTATAACATTTCAGAATATAACTGTGAATATAATTTTCATATTTCGGGTCTCATAGACAAAACATGTCAAAGTGATGCGCCGTGTGCACTGTTGGTAAAACCGATCAATCAATCAATGGCATTTTAGAAAGTAGACGAACTAGCATGGCTAAGGAAGTAAAGGCACGGGTGTATGAGGTAAAATCGAAATATGAATCGGAAATTACCGACCTCGCCTGCTTGATCAAACTTTCAGATCCGTGAGAAAACATGTTGAAGCAGAGACATGTGTTTTCTGCGTCTCGGCAGTAGCGTTCACAGCGATAAGAGATCCACTGGAAAAATGTAAACAGTGCGCTCGTAAACTTAACCCTGATTGAAATCACATGACGGTGACTTTGGTTCCGGTTCCCTGTTTGAGGAAGTATGACGAGTTTATTAAAAAAAAAGGAAAAAGAAGAGTTTATTTATTATGTATTATCTATGTATTTGTTTATATATTTATTTACTAATTGAATAACTCTTTTAATTAATCTGTTATTTTTCAGTTACGAATTGAGTCAAGAATAAGCGAATGCATTTCCAAATATACCAAATAAAAATATTCAATGGAATAATTTAAAAAAAAGTTAGTTTTCACTTACTGTGAAACTTATCATTTTTGTATGAAAGTGACACCCACACCTGAGCCAAAGTTTCCAAAATATGTTAGTGTCTGTGGCATCAAAGTCACAAGCTGATGCTGCTGGGCGTTCTTCACTTCAGTGCGCAGAGCTTATTTCCATCCAACATCACAGCGCCCGCCTTCACTGTCAACAACACACTTTTACCCCTCGTCACCCGGACTGCAGCACCTCTCCCGTGAATTAATGGAGACGACCTGAGGAGCAACGAATGGACATCGTGATTTACATTTAATGCAACAGTGAAAAGCGTCACGACATTTCCAGGGCAAGAAAAGATATTCTGTCATCTGCCGCCTTTCGGGTAAGCAAAACAAATTTAAAGTTAATGCACGTGTACCGTGAAAACTCGTGACACACTAGGCATTCTAGCCTAGACAAATATCCTGCAGGGAATCAAATGAAATAGTTTATATTACAGTGAATTGTGTTATAACTTGCTATTGTCTATATCCAACATTTCTTCTGTATACAGTAGAATTTGGAAAACAAATAGCTTCTGGCTTCAGCTACAGTCACTTGGCATTGATCCGACTCTCAATCATGAAACACCCATTATCAGTTAGTAAGAGAAATGTTTGAGATTCCAACAGCAGGTGCAAGGACAGTAGCTTCCTGGGAAAGGAAAAACACAGGATTCAGCTATGGGAAATACTCTTGAAGCACTGTAGTGTGAGAATATAGTTGTGAGGTTAGTTGTACTTTTTGCAAAGCATCTCTCCATCACATGTAAACTGGTCTTTAAACGTTCCACTATTACCATTATGACTAACACGAAACTACACAAACAAAGCTACCACAGAGTTGCCTTGAGAAAAACTATGCGTACAGTAGTGCATGTACCACAGTATAAGAACCCCACTACATCCACCCTGTTTGTACGTATGTGACCGTTGCTTCTTACTTCCTCTTACCTGAGTACTATGTATTAAATTCCTATAGTATTCTGTGTTAAACAATGAAGCCTTTATGATGGTGTGTACACTTAAACCAATCATATGTGCCCATCAGGCACCCACCTGCCCAACTGCAGTGATCCCTATAGGCTCACTGAACCTGGAGGATTGACCTGAACACACCAGGATTTCTGTGACCGGCCCATGGAAACAGAGCCCGTTGTCGTCTGAAGGTACAGTACCTGTTGTTTGTGGCAGAAAACAGTCGAGGACTCAACCTTTGGTGAGTCAGTAATGTGGTGAGACCTTACTAGAAAAGGTTGGGGCAGAACAATAAATGGTGAGGGGCCTGTTTAGTGGCAAAGTGACTAAAATAAAACTTTTCTGGGTTACATCATGAAAAGTATTGTAAACAACACAGAGCAACTTGAACCAAGGACTTGGGATCTTTCAGCCCAGTTATTCCCAACCTTTTACTCTCACTGCTTGCAACTTTACTAGTGGGCACGTCGATGACACCCTTCTCAAATCTGTAATTTATGCTAATTTTAATAGTATTCTTATGAACAACTAAATAGCTAATAACTTAGTTATTCAAATAACTTTGAATAACTTAACACTAAAATGTTATGCCATCATTGTAATTCTGTAATACTGTGCAGCTTTTCGGGACCAAATTTGCATCTTGACCCCAAAATTGTGAAATACTATTTTATAAATTCCATTAAAAACTATGTCTTTGAGCAAAACCAGTAGTGTTTATCATTTTACCTGGCTTGCCACAGTACCACTTTTTCCATTACCTTGTTCTTTCACCACTTTACTTGCATACTTCAGTAATATCAGTGATTCTCATCCATGTTGGGGTGTGTAGTTTCTTTTAATAAATCCACTTGAAGAATCTGCCCCGCACACCCAACATATAAAACATAATACATATGATGTGTATTAGAATGTCACTGAACCAGTATCAATACATAACTTCCATAAACTCCGAAAAGATTAAAACGGTCAGCTTTGGCGTAGCTCAAACCTTTCAACGACAAGTTGGTGCAATAGAAATCAGAGGAACTGAAACTAAACAGAAAACTGTTAGACTGCACAATATTTTGTAATGTTCGTACGTTTTCCATTGCACCAACTAGTTTTGAAACAGCTTTACAGTAGTCCTGGATTTTTTTTTTTAACAATTCTTTGGCACCTTTTACTGTGCCCAAAGTGATATTGATATATTGCAATACTGCGTTTTGGAAGAAGAAGTCACGCTACATATCTAAGTTCCTATTATGCGTTATTCAAGCTTTTTAAAATATGTTTAGACAATGCAATGTTTCCTTTTATTTTCTTCTCTTTTCCTTTTTTTCTCTTAGTATAAAGTTATTAAAATTACCATAGAATAGCTCTCAGGGAGGCTAAGACAAGTTTCTAGTTTTGTGACGGCGATTAGGTATCCATCTGGTAATAATGAAAAAAGTTTGCACCAGAAAATTAGCAAAAATGTATTTACAGGAAGTCCTCTGGTATGTGGCTGAACTCTAAACAGATAAATGTATACCGATTCAAGGCAATCAAACGCGTGTCATTTTTTTCTTGTCTTGGGCACATTGTATAACTGCAGTGTTAGACAGCAACAAGATAAGGCATTGGAGCATAGCTATTCTTTCTTACGCAACTAATGACTCTCACAGATGGGTCTATAAAACAATAAAGCTCCTCTTCTTGTATGCTAGCACAACCTTTAGCATATTGCGCCTATTGTTTGCATGGATTTACTTTCATTTGGCAGCCTGATATCTTTAGCTACCGGATCTACAGTATGTGGTAATGAGTGTATTCTCTCTATACTATTGTATGTTTAGCTAGACCGCAGCTAATATCTGGAATAGTGTAGGCTGTATGCAAAACAGCAGTGCATAGCTTTAAGGTAAGCAGGTTAACTCGTTTTCTAATATTGATTTGTCATACCCTGGAATGTTCCCCCACTTTTTTTTTAAAACAATAAAAGAAAAGAACATGACATTTTTTTTCTTTTACTCTTGTAGCTTTAGCTTTAGGTCACTGGTTTATGAGCTTTTCCCAAAAGACATTTTTCTCAATATTAAATACCTGAGGCTGTTAGAATGAATGGCAAAAAAATACCTCAAAATTGGCTGAAAACATATTAAGACCTTAACGGCGAGTGTGAGCGTTTTCTTTGCTATGAGCAGGACATACGCGGCTGCTTCTGTATGGAGATTCTGGTTGCAATGATTTCACTGCAGCTGTGATTTCACTTTGGTGTAACTTCCTTATTCAGAGTTGGCCAATTCAAAATTTTCATGAGAATAAAGGATATGGGGCACAATGCAGCGTGCCATTAGATGAGTCAAGTGCTTGGTTTTACAGTTATGGATATAGTCGATAGATGTCGATAGTTTTCCCTTAGATGAAGCTGTAGATTAACAAATAAAGCGTGGTGTTACCGCATTGTGCCCCAGTGAAAAGTGAAATACGGAGATGCTATCATTTGTCAAAGATGCATTTGATTGGGTGTCTGATAAGGCTCCACAATGGGTCATCCAATTATTCTTATCTCAATATTAGGTAATGCAATCATCTCTTTTTGTCCAGGCTTGAGACTTGACACTTGTGGTTTGTCATCCCTTTGTAGCTGGATAAACAACACATATTTCTTGATTGCGAACAGGTACTCTTGTCACATTGTACAGTATTTCTTAAACGGGGAAAGCACAATCGTTTATTAGCCTCACTAGTCACGACCGCGGGAAGAAGTGAGCAGTAGAGAACATATTTTACAACTTGCATCTGCTGTGAAAAAGAGGAAGCAGGGATGTTCTTTCTCGGTAAAGAACTCTAAAATAACAGAAGAGGAAATGTGTGTGTGGTTTCTGGGTGTGTGCGTGTGATAGATAGACTATAGACCTCCGCTTGTGTCCTGTTCATTATCCTCAGTGACTGTGGTGGTTTCAGCCAAAATAATAGCGTCTGTGTTGAGCCGGGTGTACGATTTCTGCATGGGCTGCTGCCGGAATGCACAATGCTCTAAAGTCAAAGAGATTTTACTATCCAAATGTGAAGCTGGAGACTGAAACCTTTTTGCTCTCTGTTACAGCTAGTAATGAGGTCTGAATGATTTTGGAAAAAAAACTAAATCACTTTTTGACGCGTACCACAGTGCACATTCCTAACAGATTAACGGTGATTGATATTTGAGAATTGCGTCTCCACAGGGTCGCATTATCTAAGCTGTTAGTTAAGTTAGTTTAGACCACATAAATCTCAGAATCTTTCAAATTGCTTTGACCTTCACAATGATATTGCAATTTCAAATCCATTGCATTATTTTAGCAGCACTTTTGTGTTTTGGCTTCAGCAGTAGACATGCTATCTGTATTTGCATATCTGTTGACTTTTGTTACAAAGAAGGATTATAACTGAACTCCGCATGTCAGACAGCATGCAAATACCCTCTGTGTACAGACAGTGTGCATTGTGGGGCGATGTGTGAAGAGGGAATTCAAAAAGTATGAAAAGATTGAGTAACAGGGGTGGACAGACAAGAACTCATTCATGAGTTTTACAGTGGAAGAAAGTGAATGTGGGAGTAAGCGTTGGCTTTTATTATGTTTTACCAAGTGAGTTTATTACTAAAACAGCCACAAAGGCCTTTTGTGACAGACTGGTTAATGTCTAGATCACTGGAGTTACAAAGTATTCCGTGCCACTGTTACTTGAATTGAAAAGATCGCCATTTTTAGGCACTGTAAGTAAAATTATATTACAAAATTAATGTCCTGTCAAGCATTGAAATTAAAACTCAATCTCGACGATATGAGGGCCAAAATAAGGAAGGATAAGATTCTTTCACAATGCACATTTGCAACACGTCACGTTATAATTTCAGAGTTGACTGAAAAAGCATCTGCTCACCTGCTGTTTGTAGATAGGAGTTTGAGATATTCATATGAAAAAGGTAAAGTGTAAAACACAAATCATCCCCTTTGTGTCTTAGATGGAGAATGGTCAGTTTGCTTCTGAAGAGGAGTGCTTGTGGGACAAAGTGGACTACAAACGCAATGAGCTTTGCCGCAGCATCTCTCCATCCAAGCTCACCCCCTACCTGCGCCAGTGCAAGGTCCTGGACGAGCAGGACGAAGATGAAGTGCTCAACTCACTGCGCCTGGTGTGCAACGCCAACCGCACAAGTACGTACAAACCAATGTACATCTGAATACCGTAGATGTGGGTTCGTAATGTTTTTACACCTCACGGAAACCCCTCTGAACTATATTGTATTGAATCTTTGAACTGTGATTTTCCCATAAGGCCGTCTGCTGGACATCCTCCAAACCAAAGGACAGAGGGGGTATGTGGCCTTCCTGGAGAGCCTGGAGTTGTACTATCCTGAACATTACAAACTGGTGACAGGCAAGGAGCCCACGCGTCGCTTCTCCACCATTGTAGGTCAGGCATCTATAAACCTCGCTACAGCGCCCATGATGAAAGGGTATTTGCATGTCCTAATCCTCACATGAACTGTCTATGGCCTGGTGTTGTAGTTGAGGAGGGCCACGAGGGGCTGGTGCACTTCCTGATGAACGAGGTGATGAAGCTCCAGGCGCAGTCCAAAGCCAAGACCCTGCAGCAGGCCGAGCTCCGGAGCAAGAACTGCACTCTGGAAGACGAGCAGAAGAAGCTGCGGCTTGCCAACCAGGAACTACAAGCCTTCCAGCAAAGTACTTATCCTTGCATTATCAATATTGTTTCTCAGCACTTCAAAAAGAGATTATAGAACAACTAGATCTATAGAGAAATAGCTTATAGTGATCAATAGAAGCATGATTTAGTTGGCAATAAGCTGTTTGGAACTGTGCCTATTTGAATATAAATTAAAATGGAACCTCAAATGAATGGACAAATCAACTCTGTAGTGGTGGGCAAAGTTCCAAGCAGCTGATTTGCCAACCAAAATGACAGAGACTGAGAATGGTCTATACAGAAAATACATTGTACTTGAAAGTTTGGGAAAGTTCTACAGTCTACAGTATGTGCATGTACTGCACCACAGAGGTCACTCGGTTAAGAAAATATCATCTGCTTTCTGAAACTAGAACACGTGTGGTACATTTAAATGCTTTTCCAACATAAAGCTGCACACGTCATTGTTGGGAATAGACATTAGAATAACAATGGACAAAGTGAGGGTTCAGCGTGGGCTAACTGGAGCTCGTTCATGCTAGGATTTTGGAGCCCGCGTCTATTTTTACAATAAGGCAAACATACAAATAAAACTTTGGAAAAAAATTGGACAATGTTGTCAATACACGTGGAGGACAGAATGACAAGCCTGTTTTCAACAATAACTTAAAGAGGCAAAAGAGTTTTAATGGAAAGTCCGTTACAGCAAGAAACGTCTGGAGCCGGCACCCATTTCCTATTAGGCTTCAGCAGCTGATAGCAATGCTACGTCCATGTTTTTCACATTCTTATGCTTATAGGGCTGGGTTTTGATAACAACTTCACAATACAATACATATCCAGATTGAAGAAAAAAGTTAAGTTAGTGTGTGCTGTGATATGTTCTGAATAAAGCCGGGATCAAACAAGCATAGCAATTAGATTTTTTAAAAGTCATTTGCGTATACTGGTGCGTCGTTACGGTACGCGTAAAATTCTCCGTAAGGATATGATGCCAATACGACATACTGAGCACAGCCTTTGGGATTTCCCATAAAGTCAACTTGAAACTGCTAATTACACGGAAGTTAATATTGGACAGCTGAAACTCATGTGATGACCTTGTTGTGATTTAATATTAGGGTTCAACAAGTTAAAAGAGGAACGAAATGCCTACAGCGATGAACTGCTCAGAGTGAAGGATGAAAACTACAAACTGGCCATGAGGTATGCGGCCCTGAGCGAGGAGAAAAACATGGCGGTGATGCGGAGCAGAGACCTGCAGCTCGAGGTGCAAATGCAGTATACTCACTGACTGTCTGTCTATTATAGCGCATTATATTGACAGCATTGATTGTGCGACGCGTACAGATTGACCAGCTGAAGCACAGGCTGAATAAGCTGGAGGAGGAGTGCAGGATGGAGCGCAGGCAGAGTCTGAAGCTGAAAAACGACATCGAGAACCGGCCCAAAAGAGAACAGATCCACGGGCTGGAGAGAGAGAACGAGATGCTCAAAATCAAAGTGCAAGAGCTGCAGTCCATCATACAGGTACATGTTCACATTAGAGGAATATTAATAGGGTAGGATCAGGAATGTTACGATTGCATTTGTGTTTTTGTAACCAGCCATCAAATTCTCAGTTTGTGTAATGTTTTGTTATTCAGTATTGTTATGCCATAGTACTTACCAGTAGACTCCCAGCAGTTAACTGACCTGTTCTGTTTACTTTCTGATATTGTTTTGGCCAATGTTACATACAGTGTAAGAGACATTGTTTCCAGAAAGGATCAGTTCATAACAATGTAACAATCCTGCACCGTTATTTTAAAGAACCATGAATGCTTATTGTTGGCGCGAATAAAATAGATCAAAATTGGAACATAAACCGCCATGTCATTCTGAAACTAAATGACTAAGTGACTTCCGGCTGTTTGCAGACCTCTGCGGTTGAGTCCCCTGTCTGTGTATGTCTTGCAGCCTGACACAGTCCCTGCATCTGACAAAACCATCCTGGATATTTTGGAACATGATCGATTAGAGGCTCTGGAGGACCGGCAGGACTTGGTGAACCGCCTCTATAACCTGCAGGAGGAAGTGAGGCAGGCCGAAGAGCTACGGGACAAGGTGAATCAAATACAAATGCGTATGATTTACTCTGATGATGCCTGCTTAAGATCTCAGTGGCCTAGGCATGTTCTGTAATAGCAAAACTTTTCAAACAGTTGTCATATGGACTTGTTTTTTGTAAGTGAGGATGAAAACCTGAATTCATAACCCTCCCCTGATCCAAACCACAACAATCTTAACAGCACGGCTTAGTTTTGAGCTTCACTAGCTTCTTCAGGTATCAGGTGTCAGACGTTTATTTGTCGTAGGCATTAGTGTTCCTCTTTAAGAATATAGTTACTGGATGTTGTTTGTAATATACACTGCCAGATACTTGAAGCATGATATATAACTTACAACTTACGTCTGCATTCATGTAGAGGGGAAGTGACTTTTTGTAGAAAACCACAATAATCTTTATGATGTTGATGCTGTGGTCGTTTGTTTGCACCCCCCTGTAGCTGTCCCTCTTCCTGCACTCTGCTTCATCTGTCTTTTTGATTGGCCCTTCGACAGCTGTCTTAATATCTTCATAAGAAGTTTATAGATCCAGTTTTTTGACAAGTGCTTCTTCAGAATTGACAAGCTTCTTGGTTCCACAAAAAAAAAGTAGAAAATATAAACCTACAGTAGTTCTATTTGAAATCCTTTGTTCTGATGATCTTAACGCTGGGCTGTGTTGGTCTGTTTGCGGCTTGCAGTACCTGGAGGAGAAGGAGGAACTGGAACTCAAATGCTCCACACTTCAAAAAGACTGTGAAATGTACCACAACCGAATGGACACCATCACTATACAATTAGACGAAGTGGAGAAGGAGCGGGACCAGGTGCGAACTCACACAAAGATACTTTATTATGTTCAATTCTGCTACTGAAAATGCTCAAATCACTATTTTTATATTCTTAAAAACTTAACATCTGGTGAATTTAGAAGCAGTAAAAATGATTTCAACCTGGATAGACTCAAAGAGACAAAAGCATGTATATTTTTGACGATCAGACCCTGGCAGTAGACATTGATATATGAATTAAAGTTAGTATGGATGGGCAGTTTAGAGTTAGGGATGTCCTTCCCGGAGCCTGGACACTGGTGGTATGGGAGACCGGTGAAGGATGCAGCAGGGAGAAGCAGTAGATGGAAAAAGCAGAGGCTGGGTGGAGGCGGGCCGCAGCACAGCTGGGAAGCAGACCAACCACAGATGCTGGATGTTAAAAGACGAAAGTGTGGCTTAAAAGACGAAAGTGTGGCTTAAAAGACGAAAGTGTGGCTTAAAAGACGAAAGTGTGGCTCTGCACTGATAGGCTGAGGTGGAGGTGTGACCCCTTTACACCTAGGCTTCATTTCCATAAAAAAAGAATAATTCAAAGGGAACCCGCTGTGCATTGCTGTTGTTTTGTAATTACACTGGATGCTGTTTCCAGGCGTTCCGAGCCAGAGATGATGCACAGCACCAATTCTCCCAGTGTCTGATTGACAAGGACAAATACCGGAAGCAGATCAGGGATTCGGAGGAGAAGAGCGACGAGCTTCAAATAGAGATCGTCCACAAAGACGCCAAGATCATCACATTGGAGTCTCGTTTGCGCCGGCTGACCAAGGAGCACGGGCTGGACCAAATCGACAAAACTTCTGTACTGTATTCATTGCTCTAGTCTTTTTTGAAATTCTTTTGGACGCAATACTGACCCCTGATTCATATTACTAAATGTTGTTGTTTTGTTTTTTTGCAGAGTTTACCGAGAGACTTCCCACTAAAGAACGTTTTAGAGGCGGAGGAGCTAAAGCCAGCCCCGTGCCAGTCAGAATGGTCCAGCGACGATTCCCCAGAGGAGAAGTTCTTTACAGAGGAGCCGCGTTTCAGGCGCAGACTCAACATCAAAGCAATGGTTAATGTCCACTCACGCATGGTTACATTCTGCAGCAGTAAAATGAGTGTTAATGAGATTGTTAATGCATTTTTTTACATTTTCCCCAAAGATCCGAGTGAAATCTCCTGTCGTCCTTTGCCGGGACCAGAACACCAATTCAGAAACAACTCAACCTGCAGGTAGTTTTTCAAATATAGTTGAAGAGTTGACGTTCACAATGCCGGCATGTTGGCTACATGTGATTCCTATTTCCTTGTCAGTCAATGGTGGAGGTTTGCTGGAGACACCAACAAAAATCCTCAGTGCCTCTGCACCGTCTTCACCCAGTTTCCTCATCTCTCCAACGTTTCCTCCCATCTCTGCCCCAACTGTGTCCTCGTTGCCGTCCCCGCTGCCCTTGATCGCGGACAGACCGAACCTGGTGAGAACCGCCGTCATACTTGGAATACTCCATTTCAGACTAAGGCACCGTTACCTTTTTTCCCCCGATGCCAGTAAACGATACTTGGTTTTTGATACCGGTGCCTGAACAATACTTTCCCCAATGCCTATACTAAAATATTTGTCGTCTAGAACCAGAAAACAGAACAATAATGTCTGAAGAAATGTGTGAAAAATGGGGAAGAAGAAGAAGAAGAACTTTATTTATATATAGCGCCTTTCACAGACATGGTCACAAAGTGCTTTACATGAAACAATTCTACATTCACTCCATACTTGGTGTTCAGTTTCCCCTGGGGGAGACTGACAGAAGCGCTGTTGCGACAGCACACGTCTGCGCCAACGTTCCCTCTGACCACCACCATTCATTCACACACACATCATTCATCCTGGCCTATTGTACATGTTTTTAGTGGTAGGGAAAACCAGAGCACCCAGAGGAAACCCACGCAGACACAGGGAGAACATGCAAACTCCACACAGAAACCCGAACCCGGGACCTTGTAGCTGTGAAGCACGAGCGCTAACCACTGTGCCACCGTGCTGAATAATTTGGAGAAAACGAGAAAAAATTAGGGCATAATAAATAAAATAAAAAAACACAAAACTTACATATATGATTTTTTTCCAGTACCTGCTTTCGACACTTTTCTTTTTTCGATACCTAAACTTCTTTTCCGATGCAATACTGCACAAGACGTGTAGAGTATTCAGTCCGGCCTGCGACTTGTAGAGCACAAATTCCTGAGTATGGCAAAAATAAAAAAGTAAGTCTCTAGCCCATTCCTGTACAGGTATGATTTACCAAGAGTGCTCACTCCAGCCACTAGGGGGAAGCTTAAATTTAAAAAGGAAAGAATATAAAGATATAAACAACACATTATAGCCAAGTGATAAATGGTCAGTCTGCCCCAGGGTGGCTGTGGCTACAATTGTAACTTACCACGACCAAGTGTGGAGTGACTGAATAATGACTCTAATGTAGCAGAAACTTGTGGCACAAGTTGGTAAAGTGCAATACAAGTGTAAGCCGTTATTATTATTTATTAGGCTAAAGTCCTATTGGGCTTTTATTTTAAAATAACAGCTCATTTATTTTAATTATTGTAAATGTTTTGTCAGTAGTATTTTCCTGTCTACGGTATGTGCGGCCCATGACCCACCGTATATGCGGCCCACCACCTAAAATGAGTTCGACACCCCTGCCATACTGGTATCTTTTAACGGTACCTAGCCCTATTTAAGACAACTATGGCGGTTCAAATCCTGGTACCGCCTGCCTCTAATGCCTCCTGGATTAAAATAAGGACATTTCTCTGTGAATTCCTCTCTTCAGCTGCGCGGCCGTAATGACAGCATCTTATCCACACACCCCGAGCCGCCAGACAAGAACTCGCTTTACCGAAGGGAGAAGGAAAAGGAGTGTGACTTCTGTCCACGCAGATACAGGTACAAATACAGTATCTACACAGCATTGTAAATACAATTCAGAATTCCGTAATAATGGAAAGTAACTAACGAACGTGTGTGTAATGTTGTCAACTCTAAAGATTTGATAGTATGTTCTAATCAGTTGGGGGAAATGGCTGTCTTTTTTATGTCTGACAGTCATTCGGACTTTGATAGTGATACCCTGGAGACGGAGTTTGGTAAATACTCTGCATACATATGAACACACTTGGTTTATTTCCATTTGACTCTGACTCTAAATATCATTGTCGTTTTTTAGATGATGAGGTCTATCATGGCCCTGCCTCTGTGCACTCGTCGTCCTCCTCCCATCAGTCAGAGAGCATGGACGCATATGACTTGGAGCAGGTCAACACTATCTTCAGGAAGTTCTCCCTAGAGAGGTACTGCAAAGAAATTATCATGGATTTGCTGGAATTTAGTAATGCTTCACAAATGCTTAAAAGTAGTTATTATTAAGTGTCACAGCAGATTCATACTGACTTATTTTGGCGTTTTTGTGCAGGCCGTTTCGCCCCTCTCTGTCCTCCATCACTAGAATGAGCTCCACTCTGAAGCCCGTCCAGGAGGTGTCTCTGCTCGGTGACAACTTGCTGAAGGACATCACGCTGGTTGGCGGCAACGACAGCGGGATTTTCATCTCGTCTGTCCAGGCCGGCTCCGGGGCAGAGAAGGCGGGGCTACGGGAGGGACACCACCTTCTAATGGTGAGCTTATCTTCAGCTGCTTTGGGGAATGTTCTCGACTACAAAGAGTCAACACTCCCCTAGATTTTTTCCAGTTACGGCTGCGTGATAAGAGAAGAAATCGCCATATTCAATAACTGTTTCATTTAAAAAAAACAGCACATTCCATTTCTTGTATTTTATTAAAAGAATATTAAAAAAAATACTTTATCAAGACCAACTAAACAAAGAATATCTTGAGCAAAACTTAATTTTTGTACATTTTGAAGTTTCCGTGCATCTATGTCTTTGGCCATATAAAATAAGATATGTAAATCTGAGTCAGATGGAAGTGATTTTTGTGATATATATTTTTACTTTTTGCAAGGCATCACCTAAGATTGAGATAACGCTAATTTGGCTGTGTATAGCACCTAAATCCTGTCTGTATTCAAGTTTGATGTTGGAAATGTTGAAATGGTCAGTTTACATATACATTAAGGCTACTACAGAGGCTGTACCTTCAGCAGTAATTAATGGAATTGATCACCTAGGAAATCTATCGTTAAACTATGATTAAAGTGGCAGTCTGGTCCTGCATTTTGATGTAAAGTCATAAATAATATATATTATTTTTTGTAAAATCCCTCCTTCCCGGATCTCAGCAACTGAGTCTAGTATCCTCCTGCATCGACCAATGAGACGAGCTTTTCCTATGAACCAGCCTGTCAGGTCCAATCAGGAGGGGAGGAGGAGGAGCTTGACCTTTTACTTTTGCAAATTCTGTTCCTGCTCTCCTCATTTTGCAAACTGAAGGGCTTTCTGGTTAAAGAGGGGAGGAATTTGATTGTTTACTTTCAAATTTCACTTTATCTCTCTTCACTTTGCAAACTTGCAGACTCATCACTTTAAGAGCAATTGTATTTAAAATGGGTCTGAAAAGTAAACTCTCTGAACCGTCCGTAGTTGGAAGGGGACATCCGAGGAGAGAACCAAAGCGTCTCTTTGGACACCAGCACTCAGGAGGAGGCTCACTGGACACTACAGCACTGCTCCGGCCCAGTCAAACTGCACTACAGATCCAACAATGACGGTATCTCTCTTCATTATCAATTATTGACAATGAAAAAATATATTTCCTTACAAATAGAAGCAGTCATAGTTGTAATACACTGTACGTCCATGTTGGCCTCCAGCGTACCGGCGTCTTCAGAGGGACACATCACGGATGGCACGCTGGCCTCCGGCGACTCCTTCTACATCCGGGTCAACCTGAACATCTCCAACAGCGAGAACGGCTCCCTGAACGTGCGCTGCGACGAGGTGGTGCACGTGTTGGACACCCACCACCAGGAGCGCACCGAGTGGCTGTGTGCCCGGGTGGACCCTTACACGGGCCTCGACCTGCCCGAGCGAGGCACCGTCCCCTGCAACTCGAGGTCAGCACTATCATACTGATTTGAAAGTGTTATTCGTACAGATATCTCAATTATTAAACATTATATAAAACTTTATTTAGTTACTCTACGGATATTTGTGTGGGTTTGACCAAAAAGGAGTGACTTTATGTTTTAGATTTGGTCGTTGGAAACACTTCTATCCAAAGGGAACTCCTATACCTCCATTTATGGCACTTATTTTATTTTGCAAACCTGCACAACAAACTGCTTCGCTCTTTTACCTTGATAACTCTTAGACTTGTCTTAGCTGGTCTGGCTGATCTTCTCACAGAAATTACTGTTTCACATCTCTTCTGCCTTGTTTAGCTTGTTCAGTCTTGTAGTCTCTTTGGCATTATAACATTAACTTTTGAGAAAACTACGAAATGCCTAACTCATAAACAGAATTTATTTAATCCTGGTCGTTAAGCCTGACTGGTGAATTTCCTTTCACATTTGCACATTTTCACACATAGCTTTGATGCACGCCACAAACACTGAACAGGAAGCACTGCTGTGAAGACAACCTTTTGTTATATTTACTCTTGATACAATGTCATATTTGACTTCTTTAGAGCTCAGCAGCTGCTCCTGGTCAAGATACAGAAGTTGGTGTACCGAGGGGGGAAGGAGGAGAGTGATATCAGCCGCAATACAAAAGTAAAGAAACCTTTTATAGTTTCATGACCTTAAAAAGGATGTCAGAACTTCACCCTTGTGTTTTATGTGAATTGTGTGCATTGTTTGTGTCTAGAATAATTTCCTGGCAGAAGAACCAAGTTCCTCATCAGACCCTAAAGCCGGCCCTCGCTTGTCCAAAGCCAGCATCTTCCTTACACAGATAATACAGGTGATGACCACAAACAAGTCAAAAAAACGCACAACGTTTCTCGTAAACGTATTGTAAAACATTGTACTTTTGTAGTTTGTCAGCCGGGTGGATATCAAGTACAAGCGCATGAACAGCAACGAGCGCGTGAGGCTGGTTAACTCGGGTGGCACTCTGCCCAGACAAAGCTTCGAGATGCTGCGATCCGAAGGTGAACACAACAGGATTTCTCTCATTATGCGCAGCCTCAGGAGTACAGCAATAATAAAGGTGCCCTGCGATCGTGTCTCCTCAGCGTTCAATATTAACACTATCTTATTACTTCCTGTCTCCAGACGCTGCTGACTCAGACAATGAGTTCTGCCGGAGCTTGAATCTGATTCCTTACAGCCCCGTCACCCCTCAGAAAACCCAGAGGAAGCGACCGGTCCTGATCACGCCTGTCGCTTTAGCCAGAACCATCGTCAACAAAATGCTTACCACGTCAGGAGCTACGGACTTTAGTGGCTGTAAACCAGGTGGGTTGTGCAAGAAAGGAGAGTACCAGGACGGAAAAAAAAGGAATGTGAGGATTTAGGTCGTGTATTGTGTTGAAGTGAGGTGTGAAAGTGTAACGGTGTAATTTGAGAGACCAACAGGGGCTGCGGGAAAGATGGCCTACATGATAATGACAATGATGACTGGAGGTGGAACGATTGTATTATTTCAAATGACTCATAATACAAATCCCATAAAAACGTGCCCAAAAAACAGAGAGGTCAGTATTAAGTTTACTGTACTGCAGGCCCGTGCAGAGGGGGGCTTGAGACCCTGCCCCTTTTGCTCCATGCCCTTGAAGTGCCCTTTTCCCTCCACATTTATTTGTATTATATTTTGTTTATCCAAAGCTTTGCCACAGTCCTTATCATTGGTTTTGCCCCAATAAGCCTTGTTAGCTTATAGTCGGGGGGCCAAAGTCTCAAAAATGGATTGAACCTGACATGGTCTGCCATACTTTATATTTGTGTTTTTTCTGTTAACTTTAACCCTAAGGACCAATAATTGGAGGGTCTGCTCTGCTGGAAATATCGCGGAAAAAAATGGTGGCCCTTTTAGTGTATGCACCCCATATTTCAATGATGCACCCCCATGTCGAAAAAGTCACTTTTGACACTGGTCCAAATTTTGGTTTAGGCCATTTACAGCCCATTAGAAAATGATTTATACCATTGTATTTGGTATCATTTTAAAGAATACATTGTCATGTTTCATTTGAGCCCAAATGTACTACTCTGTGACTATTACTGTGGTAACCATCGCTCCTCTAACTCAAACCTGAGGACGTTTTTTCACCATTTTCGCCAAAACAATTTTACTACGTTTAACGCTGTTTCTTCCAGGAACATTACAGACACAAATGTTTGATACGGGTAACTCTCTAGACTCTGAGGATTCAGGAAATGTAAACATGTCAGCACTTTCTCAGCTTAAGGCCTCTTTGTGAGCCACAAAGTAGAAGAATGTCCACCTCATATGAGCCTCTTCAATAGAAATAAGCCTATATCGGCCATTCTGAGGTTGGAGCTGGTGGACCTTCTGCCCAGGACAGGCCCAACTTGAAATGACATTATAGAGAAGAACAGTTCTGTATTTTCAAAAAAACATTTCAAAAAAGGTTCTTCCTCTATTTTGTATTATATAGCTCTTTATCATTACGCCTATACTATGCCATACACACAATGTCATTCTGTTGCTTTCACTACTACAATATACATAACCCTCTAAATCTGTCTAAAATGTCTCGATAATACAAGATAATCCTAACAGTTTGGCTTTGAAGACACCACATGTATGCCTAAAATATCATATGTATTGGTTGTACACTCGGGGTGCGATTTGTCAAAAAAACGGACGGGAGGATAGTTACTCAATCACTTTATTGCATAAAAAGCACATCTTGGGAGACGGGCACGGCCCCTATGGCCCGCCCATAGCGACGGGTATGCCTAACCTTAAGGACCTATTGTCGGAATAGCGGTGTCAAAAAGTGTCGGATTGGCGGTGTGTCGCAATGGAGGGGTGTTGGCAGGGTGCGATTTGTCAAAAAACAGAAGGGGGATAGTTACTCAATCACTTTATTGCATAAAAAGCACATACATTTCATGCTGTTGAACTTTAAACCCAGTGTTGTAAGATGTGTTCTAACAGCCCAATTCAATGCGTAATGATCCAGCCTATAGCCTACTCCGAGGCAGATATTTATATATGAGACACACAGGCCTATGTTACGTGTTCCTCTGTATAGTTTTGGATTATATTCAGCGAGGAGCAGTGAGGGAGACAGGAGAGGAGAGACTTCAAATGTCCTGTGCATAGACGACTGAAGGGGGGGTGCGACCCCTCCAGAGCGCGTGTTGCTCAGGGAGTTGGGCCGTTTTGGAAAACTCTTGATGATCAAACTTTAAGTAACCAGCGTAGTGTGACCAGGGCGACAGGTGTCTTTCTTTTTTGAGGCACAGAGCTGGAAATGTTACAGCATGCACATGTATGCGCACGGCTGGCACTTCTCAGAACCGAATCAGAACCGTGCGTAAAGGTTCCTCATCCTGTTTGTCACACATGGCTGTGGGCATTAACGCACGGGTTGCGCGGGTTACGGGATCCTCCGCAGTCCCTGCAGGCTGCCCGCGGATCGGGGGCCGGTCATAAAATTCTCCTTTGATCGCGGGCCGGGTTGGGGCGGTTGCCGCCACTCATTGCCACCATGCGCGCATTCATAGTTCAGCCACGATTCAGTCTATCATCTTTACAGCGGGTTTTTTGATGTTTTGCTGCTTGTGATGCTTGTGATGCTGCTTGCTGCTTTTGTGGAGCTCAAAGTCTCCTATTTTCCACGGCATGTGCGTCTGTGCGCAACTTCTCTGCCCCTCTCCTGCAGCGCTCTGCACAGAGGGAGAGAGAGAGCGTGAGGGGAGACTCTCCAGTCCTGTTCATTTCAAGCTCATTTCTGTATGTGTGCAAAATAGATTTAACTGATCATAAAGTCAATCAAGATACATAACACAGTTCCCTGTGCATTTCATTCATCAGAAATGACACATGCAGTAGCCTTACAGGCTACACTTAAAAAGACCACTCTCACAATATAGTTCCCCGGGCCTGTGCCATCCCGGGAGCGCGTCAGCTTTCAGGCATTCATAAGAAAAAAGAAAAGAAAAAAAAACACCTATTTGCAAAGTTGCTGGTGACGAGACATGCATTGTGTTTGTGACTCCGCAGACCCTCGCTCTCTGCAGCCGTCATCTGCAGAGTATAGACCCCGGGCGCATCAAAGCCGCTAAAGCAGAGATCACCCGCGTCTCATGTAAAATGAAATCAATTGGCCAGCAGGTGCACGGACCTTGAACACACAGCCAATTTTCCAATTCTATCCCTCCTACGTTTAATACAATAATACAGCAGAAGTAGGGATAGGGATAAAAGAAACAGAGACAGGGACAAGAAACCAGAAGGGGGGAAAATCCCCCTCATCCCCCCCAGCAAATTGCACCCTGTATACACTAGATACTAACTTACTGTAGTTAATGTATTTGCTGTAGAAAACTGCACTGTTCTGAAGGCGGATTTGCCATAAACCACAGGTTTACTACAAACAACACCCATTTTTACTCCATCCATCCATTTTCTTCCGCTTTATCCGGGGCCGGGTCGCGGGGGCAGCAGTCTCAGCAGAGATGCCCAGATTTCTCGATCCACGCACACCTCCTCCAGCTGTTCTGGGGGACCCCGAGGCGACACCAGGTCAGAGACCTGGCCAGGTGTCCTGGGTCTTCCACGAGGCCTCCTCTCATTAGGACATCCCTGGAGCACCTCCCGAGGGAGGCGGCCAGGAGGCTCTGAAACTGATACCCGAGCCACCTCAGCTGGCTCCTTTAGACCGCCCCAGTGCGCGCTGAAGGTCCTGAGGCCAACAGAACAACATCGTCTGCAAACAGCAGAGCTGAGATCCTGAGGTTCCCAAACCGGACGCCCTCCGGCCCCTGGCTGCGCCTAGAAATTCTGTCCATAAAGGTAATGAACAGAACCGGTGACAAAGGGCAGCCCTGGCGGAGACCAACACGCAACGGGAACAGGCCTGACTTACTGCCGGCAATGCGAACCAAGCTCCTGCTACGGTCATACAGGGAACGGACAGCCTTAGCAGAGGAACCCGGACCCCATCCTCCCGGAGCACCCCCCACAGGGGGACACGGTCGAACGCTTTCTCCAGATCCACAAAGCACATGTGGACTGGTTGGGCGAACTCCCACAAACCCCGAGCACCCGATGAAGGGTATAGAGCTGGTCCAGTGTGCCACGACCGGGACGAAAACCGCATTGTTCCTCCTGAATCCAAAGATCGACTATCGGCCGGATCCTCCTCTCCAGCACCCTGGAATAGACCTTACCGGGGAGGCTGAGGAGTGTGATCCCTCTGTAATTGGAGCACACGATCCCCCTTCTTAAAGAGAGGGACCACCACCCCGGTCTGCCAATCCAGGGCACTGTCCCCGACCGCCACGCGATGTTGCAGAGACGTGTCAGCCAAGACAGCCCTACTTTAGTAAATTCTTATAGTTTTATACGGTCCTTTCAATTTTTTTTTTTTCATCACTAATAAGTCAAATAGTGAGGTGTTATAGAGTATAACCAGGACATGAAGAGTCAACACAAAATAACTACAGTCTAGTCCTGGACCAAATCAGGCAGTCTAAACAAGACAGGTTTAACTATTTATGTAGCTTTTCTGAAGTTATTCTAAGTTCTTTTTACATGTTAAAATTGTCACACTGCCCAACAGAATGAGCATTAACTAACCTAAGGTGAGTATGTTTGACTAAAACAACAGAAACAAACCTCAGGAGGATGGCCTGAGGGCCATATGTTTTCTCATGTCACCAGTGGTTACAGCCTACTGCACTGTGGAGTGTGGCATTTGTCATGAACACCAGAATTGTCACTTCAGTCTTGGGCTCTGTACACAGCACCAAGGATCTACTGTATTACTGAACCTAATCAGCATCCGCAAATCTGAGATCTGGATTTTGACCATCCATCCTTTTTCTTCCAATTTACCCATGGTCAAGTCATGGATGCAGCAGCAAAGCAGGGATTCACAGACATCCCTCTACACGCACACTTCCTCCAACTCTCCTGAAGCAATCCCCAGGCGTTCCCAGGCCACAGGGAGACATAGTCCCTCTAATGTGCCCCCCAAGCCACCTCAGCAGACTCCTCTCGATAGGAAAGAGTGGTGGTTCTACACCAAGCTCCTCCCAGGTGACTGAGCTCACCTAGGAGGAAACTCATTTCGGCTGCTTGTATCCGCGATCTTGTACTTTCAGTCATTACCCAGGTCTCATGACCATAGGTGAGGGTAAGGACGTAGATTGACTCAGCTCCCTCTTCACCACAACAGTCCGATACAGCGACAACATCACTGCTGATGCTGCACTGATCCGTCTATCGATCTCACGCTCCATCCGTCCCTCACTCGCGAACAAGACCCCGAGATTCTTGAACTCCTCCACTTGAGGCAAGGACTCTCCACCGACCTGAAGAGGGGAAGCACCTTTTTCCGGTGGAGAACCATGACCTCGGATTTGGAGGTGCTGATCCTCATCCCGCCGCTTCACACTCGGCTGCAAACCAGAGCACGCTGAAGGTCCTGATTTGATGAAGCTCACAGAACAATATCATCTGCAAACAGCAGAGATGAGATCCTGGACACCCTCCGGTCCCTGGCTGTACCTCGAAATTCTGTCCTTAAAAGTAATAAGTAACTTTTTGTTTATTCATTTATAAAACACATTTCATGTGGCCAGCACAGACTCAATGTGCCTAGAAAGAAAATACATTATGTTATACTCTATACTCTATAACACCTCACTATCATTATACAACTATATTTGACTTATTAGTGATGAAATAAAACAACTTTAATGAAAGGATCTTATACAACTATTTACATTATCAATTTACTAATTGGTAAAAAAGGGTGTTGTTCATAGTAAACCTGTGGTTTATGGCAAATCCACCTTCAGAATAGTGCAGTTTTCTACAGCAAATACATTAACTAAGTTTGTATCTAGTGTACAACCAATACATATGGTATTTTAGGCATACATGTGGTGTCTTCAAAGCCAAACTGTTAGGATTATCTTGTATTATCGAGACATTTTAGACAGATTTAGAGGGTTACGTATATTGTAGTAGTGAAAGCAACAGAGTGACATTGTGTGTATGGCAATGGTATGGTAATGATAAAGAGCTATATAATACAAAATAGAGGAAGAACCTTTTTTGAAATGTGTTTTGAAAATACAGAACTGTTGTTCTCTATAAATGTAATTTCAAGTTGGGCCTGTCCTGGGCAGAAGGTCCACCACCTCCAACCTCAGAATGGCCGATATAGGCTTATTTCTATTGAAGAGGCTCATATGAGGTGGACATTCTTCTACTTTGTGGCTCACAAAGAGGCCTTAAGCTGAGAAAGTGCTGACATGTTATACATTTCCTGAATCCTCAGAGTCTAGAGAGTTATCCCGTATCAAACATTTGTGTCTGTAATGTTCCTGGAAGAAACAGCGTTAAACGTAGTAAAACTGTTTTGGCGAAAATGGTGAAAAAACATCCTCAGGTTTGAGTTTGAGGAGCTATGGTTATGACGGTAATAGTCACAGAGTAGTACATTTGGGCTCAAATGAAACATGACAATGTATTCTTTAAAATGATACCAAATACAATGGTGTAAATCATTTTCTAATGGGCTGTAAATGGCCTAAACCAAACTTTGGACCAGTGTCAAAAGCGACTTTTCCGACATGGGGGTGCATACACTAAAATGGCCACCATTTTTTTCCGCGATATTTCCAGCAGAGCAGACCCTCCAATTATTGGTCCTTAGGATTAAAGTTAACAGAAAAAACACAAATAAAAAGTATGGCAGACCATGTCAGGTTCAATCCAATTTAAAGAGCTTTTTGACTATTATATTAATAAATCAAATCAGAAATGAACATGCACAACGATTTCCACACCTTGTGCTTAAGATCGCTCTTTATTTTTTATCAGTCGACCTCATAATCGTGGACCAATGAGGTCAACAAGTCGACAGTTTTGTATGTGATCTAAACATAAACCTTGTGTCAGACGCAAGCGCCGTTTACCGCGGCTCAGCGTCGCATCTTCGCATCTTCGCCACGGATTTTTGTCACAATATTACAGCTCTATGTTCTCTTAAAACAACGTGAAACTCATGCCCAGATATTCTCAATAGTTTATGTCCTTCTCTTAAACCCCTGTTTTCAGCCACAGCCCAGTGAAGAGAGTGACATGAGGGAGACAGTCGTGAAAGTCTGTGTTTCTTTAGGGGCGCTGCTAAGACACTTGTGGCCTGGGGCAGATTCCCCCTGAAGAGTACCCCACTAGCAAAAGATACTGGCAAAAAATAGTATTAATAAACTGAAATAATAATGGCAGTTGGCTTTCCCCAAAACTATATGTTTAGCTCCTATACAGCTCCTTTTACTTTTGTATAAAATAAATAACAAAAAGGATTCGAAATAAATGTGATTGTGATTAAAATGTAATCTCTTAACTCCCACCTGAACCAAGCACATTTTCTCCAGTTCATCTTTACCCAAATCTAAAAGGTTAAAACCAATAGGCCAGTGTAACACCCAATTTTAAAGCTAATACCTACAAAACTCATCTAAACTAATCTTTTTCCTTGCGTTGTTGCCGTGTTGTCGTCACTTTTTTGACTTTTTTTTCCCATCGCGCTTTTGTTGCGTTTACGTCACACATCTTTGTCACAGTTTCATCACTTCATGTCATTTTCGTGTCACATTTTGGCACTTTTGCATCATTATCGTTTCATTTCTGTTGCAATTTTGACACTTTTTGTTGACTTTAAAAAAAAAAGAAGCTTTTAGATTTGGGTAAAGCCAGGCAGCTCGGTTCTGGTGGGGGTTAAGAGGAGCGGAAACGGTTTGTCAGGGGTCGTGCGGGGGAGGGGGTTGGGGTGGTGATGTCGTGTCGTGCGGGGAGAGGGGTATCTTACATTACTTACATTCATTCATCCTCTATATTATAGCAAACATTTCTATATCTGTCAGACCCGAAATGAATGTGTGGGCGGAGCAGGGTCCACTGTAAGTTTCTCTTACAGACTGTCACTTTCAAATAGTTTCTTCATGATCTACCAATAGGACAAAGTACAGATACAGGCGCTAAAATGTAGTGAAGTAAAAGTAAAAAGTATTCATCATAAAATGTACTTATGTAAAGTAAAAGTACCTATAATTTGTACTTTTTACTTGTACTTGTACTTTTTACTTTGTTATTTTCCACCACTGTTCTTTTTGTAAGGTGCACTGAGTTGCGTTGTGTATGAAATGCGCGGTATAAATAAAGTTGCCTTGCCTTGCCTAGAATGAACTGGGCACAAATTATCCAAACAACAGTATGGTCTCAGTTGTCCCAAAACTTTACAGGCCACAATCCCTAGGAACATCACAGCAAGCAAGCAGCAAATAAAAAAATAAAAAAAATACATAAAGACTACTGTTGTGAAATGCCATGTGTTGGTGCACTCACAACACAGTCCGCATTACTTTGCTAACAAAAGATAGAACAGTAACAGTACTGTGACAGTTGCAAAAAAAAAAGAAAAGAAAGAAATTTAATATTTCATTTTTCTTGTTTGACAGAGACCTTCACTAAAGACGAGTTCCAGCTCAAGCAAAATATCGAGCCTTTCATTCATTACACAGAGAAACAGGCCATGTATGAATGCATCACCAGAGAAAACATTGAAGATGTCGCTGCAAAGGTGAGCAAACGGGCTCTCTAACAGAGGTACATGGGTGGTCATGAATAGGATAAACATGTGAGTACCGTTTGGTGCATATTCTCAGGGTAAACACTGTCTGGTGGAGGCTGAGCTGAGCTGCGTCAAAGATCTTCTGAGGAGGGAGATCTACCCCATCATCATCTACATCAAGATCTGTGAGAGAAACATCAAGAGGCTGAGGTTGGTCATGTTTGAGGCAAACAACAGATTATAGCCAAACATTCCTTTAAAGTGAACTCCATATTGCTTTGGAAAGGGCAAAAAAAAAAAAAACGCCTTTTTGAGGCCAACAAACAATAGATTTTATTCAACTCCAAAACGCTACAATACTGCCATCTGTGAATGTTGTCAGACTATATACACTGACAAAACCATCTTTCACCTGTACTTCTCTTTTTTGTTCTTGTTTATTGAAATGGTTAATATTGTCTTCCTAGTTTTAAACAAGCAAACAACACACTTTTATCTCTCAGAAATAAACTTTACAACTGCATTTAGTGTCAATTTGCTGGACTGCAGTTTGTGACTGCAGGGAAAGTAAGGGGAAGTGAAAACAAGGGTGGGGCAGGGCAGGGAAGAGAGCGAGTTCAGCTTCGTATCAGCCTAGTGTATGAAGCTGTTCTTCAGTCAGCTTGAACCTGGCCCAGAGACTCCGCAGTCCCCTCCCAGAATGCAGCACACTAAAGAGACGGGTTTGTGGGGTCACTGGCGATGCTGAGGGCTTTGTGTAAATGTCCTGAACGGAGGGAAGAGGGGCGCCAATGACCTTCTCCCCTGCACTCACTATACACAAAACGCTCCTACAGCAGGATATTTTGGACATTTTATTCAAACTGATAATACCACAAAAACACCCATTCGTGATTTCTATAGAATCCCAGTAAAATGGCTGACGTACGTGTGGTTGGTGATGCCATTCCGCCTTCTGATTTCAGCATTATCTATTCTATGAAGAGCCTCATGAGTTGGTACTGCAACGTCACTGTCACAACGCCGTAACGCTTCCTTCCTCTTTCGTGCCCTGACAGGAAGTTGCCCGTGCGCGTGGAGCCGGAGGATGAGTTTGTTAGGCTGTGCCGGGCCAAAGAGAAGGAACTGGAGGGCATCCCCTGTCTGTACGCCAGTCTGGAGCCCGACACCTGGACCGGGCTGGACGACTTGGTCAAGGTCATCAAGGAGAGGATAGTGGAGGAGCAGAAGAAGACCATCTGGGTGGAGCAGGACTTGTTATAGAATCCTATTGTGTCATCTTTATCGGGGCTTGACATTAACTCCAGCCAACTCGCCAAACACTAGTTACATAAATTTAGAAATGCTTGGATCTGGTTTTTTTTTTTTTTTACTATAAAAAGTAAACACACACTCTAAACTTTGTCCTCCCCTTATTTTGTTGTATTATAGTGGTTCTCAAACAGTGGTGTACAGGCTTCGACAAGCAAACTAAATGCAATGCAGCTCGTTCTGTTATTAAGTGGCAAGTAACATTTGAAAAAGATTGGCCCCAGTGAAAAGTTAATGTCAAGCCCCGGTCTTTATTCTTATTTATTCTTTAACCTCTGGAGATTTATTGCAAGCTTCAACATATATATTTTTGTACATTTTATTTACAGTAAATAAACTAAATGAAATATAGCTCTTGGAGTTTTTATTGTTGTTGTTGAGCAACTTTTTTTTTATGATACAAGGACCTCTGGTGGCGCAAACATAAAATTGTCGCTGCAGCGTAAACGGGATTTATGATGGATGTTACTCTTAAATCTATAGTGCATTAAATGTTATGCTTTTGGGCGTCATTTAACCAGATGCTTCAATATGAACATGCGCGTGGCAGAAGGGGATTTGCCCTCGCAGCTTTTAGGGCACCATTTAATCAGACTCTGTTGTGCACACAAAGGTGAGATGAACCAGTCTCCTGTTTTTCTTTCTTTCTGGCTTTTCCTCTAGTTTTCTGTGCCTATCAAATGTGCAAACCGTGCAGAAAATGCAGTGTTTCATCTCCGTGTTACAGACATTGAGGGTGATATTTTATGAGCATCTTGTGACACTGATTGAGAGCAGATGACGCGGTGTCTGCATGTTTCTCCAGTGAGTGAATCAGCCAGACAGTGTAGAAGCTGATGCCAAAGTCTTCTACTAATCTCACAGGGGAGGGGGGAAAAATCGAGCTCAAACAACACCATTTCTCTCTGGAATCAACCTCTGGCAACAGAAATAGACACGCGCCACGTTTCTTCTCTAATTCTTCTGCTCTGTTTTGGATGGCATTTGTTTTTGCAGGTATAGGGCGGGTTATTTTGAGCACTCTTCTGTTCTCCGTGGGGAGCCCTGCAGAGCCGCGCAGCGAGGCAGCCTGTCAGCATTAATCATCCCGGAGAGGAGAGGTTATGCAGGATTTGACCCAGAAAAGTGAATTTTCCCCTCACGAGCACACTCGTTGAGCAGCAGCACATTCTCCCCGCACAAAGCCCAGCTCACTAAATCTCGCGTTGCTTCGCTGATCTCCCGTTTCATCTTGGGAGAGGGAAAGGCAGCAGCCGCACTCGTATCTCAGGCGCCTCAGCAGCTGACGCGGCGCTGCTCTCCGCTCAAGGTAATGGGCTGCTTTATCAATACGATCGCGAGTTATTATCACCATACTCTTGACGTAGCCTGGGTGATTGTTTAAGCCTGATTGTGTTGTACATTTCTGCGCGTCGCTTTGTTTGAACGACCCTTGGTTCTAGGATACTCGGACACAGTACACGTTGAGAGAGAAGCGGCACACACACAATCCTACATTGTTTTGCTGCTGCTCCCCAACTTTGAGCGTTTCCGTGACGTACATTTACCCGACACCGCCGCTGGTTTCGTGAATGGAGGCGCACGCGGACAGCTTCCCCCGGTGCAGGGACAAGCCGTTCCCGTGGTTCCAGAGCAGAGTCAAAGGCTACATTGTGTGTCCGCGCTCTGGCATCCGCTCGGGTTTTGGAGGCTGCAGCGGGCAGGACGGTGACGCGCGACAGGGTCTGCGCGACCAGCTCGTCTCTTCTGGTCACTACTGTTTACGCATCTGGCGCTTCCACACACAGTTGGCGCTTGGCGGGGCTCCTAACATAAACAAATTGTAGATTCTGACCTCTCCGTGCCTTTAAAGTGCATATGGCAGGTTTTAATGCTTTTGAAAATATGACTTATTTCAATGGATGAATCAGTTGCAAGTTCATCAGTTGCATAAATATCATGTTATTTCAGTGATGCAGCAATTTTAATGAAGAAATGTTGGGAAGAAAAGTTATTTTAATTTTTAAGCTGCTTACAGGAAGTGACATAGAAGAAGGTAACATTCCATAGCAGTTTGACTCATCCATTTACCACTGAATTAACATTAAATTGTTTACCTTCCTCTATGTCACTTCCTGTTGGTGTCCAATAAAGGAAATGAAACTATAAACATCAGAAAAATGGCCAAACTAAAGAAAACTAGGCACGATCTTTGGCAAAATCTTAAATATAATCACGTTAACTATGTTTTACCAAAAATTGTGTCTAATGTGGCACTTTAAAAAATAACCTACCACATGTGTGTTTGGGTTTTCACACAAACGTGACTCCGTCGGATGATACACTGAACAGCCAAGATTTAAATTGATAAAACCAATAATAATAACTAAGATATTACTGTGTTATAAATAAACTAATGAAAATTCATTAGTGTTCAAATTCAAACGTGTATGCTTCTGTAGCACTTTTATAACACTTGGAGTAAACAATGACTTGCAGATGAGGCTGTGTGTTTCCAGTGAGTTCCTGTAGAGTCTCAATAGGTTCATTTCATTCAGCCAAAGTGACAGCCTGTAGCATCTTAGCCTCAGGAAAAAGACTGTGAGCTGTTGCATGACAGGCCCCAGATTTAGAAATGCGCTTGACTGGAAAGTCACACTCCACTGAAGAGAGGAAGTGTGAGATTGTGGCGAAATAAGACAATAGCTCTTCTATAAAGCTATCACTGGCTTATGGGAGCTGTTTTAGAATGCAGCTGGTGCACCAGAATACACAGTGTGAGCTTGTTCTGGATAGAGTTGGATACTTCTGCAGTGCACTTGGGTTTCACACATACCTCCAAAGCTGACCGACCGAAGGCATTTGACAGCTATGTGTAATGTTGGACAAGTGTGTTGCCGTCTAACTCTGTAATTTAAGATTATTATTATTATTATTATTATTATATATAACAATTATTCATGTTACAGCCCAAGTTTGTGGTAACTACTATACCGTGCCTTTCCATAGCCTACCATTCAAAGATAAAAGGAGTAGACAATTGAGTGAAATATTTTCAGTTTATGGATTATCACACAATTATTAATACGTCACTGCTGCTTTGCTATCAAAAAACAAAACAAAAACATACAACAAAAAGGACTTTTACTGATTTACTGTGTGTTTTTTAGACCTACATTTTATGTGAGCGCCGACGAAATACATATTTGATCTTTCCCGCAGTATTGACATGCGTGTTAATAACCGTAGGATCATTTTTCCTGAGCTGCACAGAGCCTATATGACCAGTGTCATACACTCGTGCATTCTGAGAGACGCTGTATTGATGTATTGAATGCTTGAATTTCTCCAAAGTCAGTAATGTGTATGTTTTCCACAGGGGCTGCATCAGTGAAAGGTGAATCCATGGATGGCCACTTCTGCACTGCACCAACATCATGACAACCTTCCCCCCGACCGCTGCACAGCATCTTTGTGTCGCCATGGTGACAGGCGGTGTCCAAAGCCTTGACACTGTTGCCATGGTGACCGTGTAGCAGCAACACCCTTTAACTCCACTTCGTTGTTGTTGTTCTTCGCTCAAAGCCAGGTGACGGTCCCCAATCTGCTGCCATGGCGACGCTGTAGAGATGCCCCGCCAAGACAATTGTGTTGCCATGGTCACCCTGTAGCTCGCACATCTGTTAGTCGCCATGGGAACGTCCAAGATGCTGCGTGCGTTTGTTGTCTTGGGCTCTCTCTTCATGATCCTCTTCATCATCATCTACTGGGACGATGTCGGGGCATCTTATCTATACTTGCACACACATGTCTCGCCCGTACCCAAGACCCCCGCGCCGCCACCTCTGCCACCGCAGAGGCCCAAAGCGTCACAGATGCCCTCCTTCCTCTCCGACATCGATGCCTTTGTCAACCAGTTTTTGGAGCCAGGAAGTGATGAGCCCACCGACCCTGCCCCGGCCGATACGGGTAACCAATCAGAGAAGGCGGAGGAGCGCTACGTCCCGCGACAAGAGTGGAAGGTCCACATGACCCCGATAGCACCTGAGCTCCGAGATAGACAGGTTGGTTTGCAAATTTTAGTTATTTTGAATTTGTGTCATTTCTCTACTTTTGATTTTTGATTTTTTTTTTTCACCCTACACTTCCCATTTTATACATGCTTAGGTGCATAAATGAAATAGGAACAGAAATAAGATAAATGTTGCACTTCAGCACAAATTAGTTGAACTCTAAATTGCAGGGTTGCAGGTTGTGTACATAAAAAGACCCGCATGGGGACTGGCTATTTGTTCTCTACATAGGACCATGTATATACAGTGAGGAAAATAAGTATTTGAACACCCTGCTATTTTGCAAGTTCTCCCACTTAGAAATCATGGAGGGGTCTGAAATTGTCATCGTAGGTGCATGTCCACTGTGAGAGACATAATCTAAAAAAAAAATCCAGAAATCACAATGTATGATTTTTTAACTATTTATTTGTATGATACAGCTGCAAATAAGTATTTGAACACCTGTCTATCAGCTAGAATTCTGACCCTCAAAGACCTGTTAGTCTGCCTTTAAAATGTCCACCTCCACTCCATTTATTATCCTACATTTAGATGCACCTGTTTGAGGTCATTAGCTGCATAAAGACACCTGTCCACCCCATACAATCAGTAAGAATCCAACTACTAACATGGCCAAGACCAAAGAGCTGTCCAAAGACACTAGAGACAAAATTGTACACCTCCACTAGGTTGGAAAGGGCTACGGGGAAATTGCCAAGCAGCTTGGTGAAAAAAGGTCCACTGTTGGAGCAATCATTAGAAAATGGAAGAAGCTAAACATGACTGTCAATCTCCCTCGGACTGGGGCTCCATGCAAGATCTCACCTCGTGGGGTCTCAATGATCCTAAGAAAGGTGAGAAATCAGCCCAGAACTACACGGGGGGAGCTGGTCAATGACCTGAAAAGAGCTGGGACCACCGTTTCCAAGGTTACTGTTGGTAATACACTAAGACGTCATGGTTTGAAATCATGCATGGCACGGAAGGTTCCCCTGCTTAAACCAGCACATGTCAAGGCCCGTCTTAAGTTTGCCAATGACCATTTGGATGATCCAGAGGAGTCATGGGAGAAAGTCATGTGGTCAGATGAGACCAAAATGGAACGTTTTGGTCATAATTCCACTAAACGTGTTTGGAGGAAGAAGAATGATGAGTACCATCCCAAGAACACCATCCCTACTGTGAAGCATGGGGGTGGTAGCATCATGCTTTGGGGGTGTTTTTCTGCACATGGGACAGGGCGACTGCACTGTATTAAGGAGAGGATGACCAGGGCCATGTATTGCGAGATTTTGGGGAACAACCTCCTTCCCTCAGTTAGAGCATTGAAGATGGGTCGAGGCTGGGTCTTCCAACGTGACAATGACCCGAAGCACACAGCCAGGATAACCAAGGAGTGGCTCTGTAAGAAGCATATCAAGGTTCTGGCGTGGCCTAGCCAGTCTCCAGACCTAAACCCAATAGAGAATCTTTGGAGGGAGCTCAAACTCCGTGTTTCTCAGCGACAGCCCAGAAACCTGACTGATCTAGAGAAGATCTGTGTGGAGGAGTGGGCCAAAATCCCTCCTGCAGTGTGTGCAAACCTGGTGAAAAACTACAGGAAACGTTTGACCTCTGTAATTGCAAACAAAGGCTACTGTACCAAATATTAACATTGATTTTCTCAGGTGTTCAAATACTTATTTGCAGCTGTATCATACAAATAAATAGTTAAAAAATCATACATTGAGATTTCTGGATTTTTTTTTTTAGATTATGTCTCTCACAGTGGACATGCACCTACGATGACAATTTCAGACCCCTCCATGATTTCTAAGTGGGAGAACTTGCAAAATAGCAGGGTGTTCAAATACTTATTTTCCTCACTGTATTTACTTAAAAAGTAATTGCAGTTCTTGCAATTTGCTAATTAATATCATTTAAATTCTGTTCAATTTGGTTTATTATGCAGTTCTATGTAATGTATGTGGCCAATCCCCAGTTACAACCTTTTGGAGTAATTGCACTTTTGCAACTACTTTTTTCATACAGTACTTTTTACTTCTACTTGAGTAATATTAAAAAGAAGTAACTGTACTTTTACTGGAGTAAAAGAAATAGTAACCCATGCCACTATGAGTAAATATTTAAGTGACAAATCTTAATTTTGACGCGTAAAAAAGACCTATTTCTTGTTTTGTTTAATGAACGTTTTATAAGAATTTCTTTTTATTGGCTATTATGGTATTTTCTTTGAAATATTACAATTTTCACATTATTTCATGTTTTGTTTCTCATCATTTATGTTACGACTGAATCCCGAATCAGACTTTTTCGCCTAAATAATTTCTCAATACTCACAATACTCAAGCAACATTTTCTCCAAGTACTTTTTTACTCTTACTTGAGTAAATATTTTTGTTACTCTACCCACCTCTGGCCAATCAGCAACGGGTTTATAGCCTTTGCATCTTTGCAAGGCTTTCAAACACTACCAACATTACTAGTTTTTTTGTTCATCTTCCTTCAGTAAAGATGCCCAGACATTGTTGTTAACTGCCCCATGCAGTGGAAGCTGAGCATGAATTGTTTAGTAATTTTTATGTAATATTTGCTTATATAGTGGGATTTCATGTCTTGCACAATCTCCAACCGTCTCCAGATTTGCATGTCTATGGTCAATAGAAAAATGTTAAACTAAAAGGAAATAGCTAACGATTGTCCGTTAAGTGTGCCATCTCAGGTCCGTAGTTGCTAGGTGTCGCTCCATGGACCCAATATGTTTAAATGGAAGAAAGAGCAAACCATTTGAATATGAGCTGATATGACACACTCCGCACTGCTTTAAGGCTGTTTTGCATTATGAACTACTTTTTGGGGATTATAGGAACAAGTCAAGCCATAAATCCGTCTATCAAGCCTTTTCAAATGTCGCATCTACAGGAACAGAGGCGCAGGATGCTTCGCGAACTATGCACCAACGACAGTTTGACATTTGCTGGCAAGAACCGCTCCTTCGACGACATTCCCAACCAAGAGCTCAAACACCTCATTGTGGACGACAGGCACGGCATTATCTACTGCTACGTCCCTAAGGTACTCAAATGCCTGTCTTCTTCACTCCGACAGTTTTGTTTTGAAACTCTGCCGGGGATGTGTGTGCTGTAGCGTGAAATGACAGTGGAGTCTTTGTGCCCGCCGCAGGTAGCGTGCAGTAACTGGAAGCGCATCATGATCGTCCTGAGCGAGAGCCTGCTGCGTGACGGCGTTCCGCAAAGGGACCCGCAGGCCGTGCCCGGGGAGCTGGTCCACAACAGCAGCATGCACTTCACCTTCAACCGCTTCTGGAAACGATACGGCAAGTTCGCCAAGCATCTCATGAAGGTGTGTTCTATGTATTGTTTTCAGATTAGAACTACCCAACTAAAAACAAAGTGAACCTGAACTTAACTAACTGTTATGATCTGGGGTTGCTGCACTTCATCAGGTTCAGCAACATTCTGTGCCCAAAGAATGAGATCAGCTGACAACCTGAACATCTGACCAGGTTATTCCATCGAAGGGATTTCTTCTTCCCTGATGGCTCGGACATATTCCAGTGAAAGAGTGTTTCAGAGAGTGTAGGAACCGATAACTTCCATATAATAACATCCAATAACGTAATCGTAATACCACCGTTGAGCCAATAATGTAATAACGATTTACCAATTTGTAATAAGTTATTACGTTATTTGTTGGTTATTATTACATTGTTGGCCAGACAAGATGAAAGTGGTTCACAAATGTTACAAATTCAGCCAATAATGTTATAATATATCAATCTGAGTGGAAGCATTAAAGTGGACATGTCATGCATATGGAGCTTAAAAATAGACTTAAAAACCTCAGCTTTGGTATTATACATTTGTTACTATATAAATAGTAAATCAAGTAGTAAATGAAAGTAACAATGAAATGCAGGGAAAGAGCTGGTGAAAATCTTGACTGGGACTCCTCCTGCTGGCAGCTATAGGAAGAACTTTAGGGTTAGCAGCTCGACAATGTTGGATTATGGGCTTTAAAAATGTTGAGGAGAGTTCTTGGATTTGAACAACGACGCGATTGTAATCAGGAAGTACAGAACGAAGCGCTGACGCTGGAGAAGAAGAAACAGCTAAAGTTAACAGCTTTGTCCGAGGATTACTCAGAACTGCGTGAATGTTGAGAAATACTGCTCCATGTCTGGCTTTGAGGGAACAACGTTAGAACATGGTTTAAACCTCAAGAAAGTCGATTTTGCAGTTTTGTTTTTGTGTCGTCTTTTATGAAATATTGAATGACCTATTATTTTGTGTGTTATTCAAGTTATTCATTTTTTAAACACTCAAATGTTTTGTTTTTAACTTTGTTAACTTAGCTCATATGTGACACACAAAATAATAGATAATAGAAAAGAGCAGGGCTGAAGGGCAACATGTGGCTCTGAAACAGAAATGAATCTTCGTACAAAGTTCCAATCTCTCTCCATGTTTATCTGATCTCATCATACCGACAATATTATACATTTTGCCGGCACTGCCTCCACTTCAATTAAAAGCGACCGGCTGATGCAGAATGCTATCCCCGCACAGCCCATTTCACAGAGGCGCAGAAAAAGATATTGAAAGGTGGAGGTGAATGTGATGCACTAAATTTAGTGTTGCGTGGGTCTGTCGGGTGAATGTGAAACAGCCTAAGGCATAGTTTTTGTTGTTGCGTTGTTGCTTTCACCACCTCCTACTGTTTTAGATCATAATGGTATCTCTTGACCATGACTTTCGCTGTCCATATTAGAATTAACATAACAGAAGTATCTGAAAATGAGTGATTCCGCAGATAGTAACAAAAGAAATCTTAAAATATTTTGACTAATAAGTATTCAACTTCCCATAATGTCACAAGATGGTTATTAAGCATACAGAGCTGAAGGTTGTTGCGTATTCCACACATGCAAAGTCGTCCGCTATAAAAGTACTTCCCTGTAATTGCTACCTTGGCACTAGTCTCCAGCTAATGTTAATTTATGATATCAGTGTGCTATTATGGGGGAAGCGCTGTGCAATGATTGCCCTAAGTAGACTATAATTTGGATCAATTGCCCATTTAATGCTATGCTTTTGTGCCTCGCATTTATTGCCCCCTCCCAGGTGAAGCTGAAAAAGTACACCAAGTTCCTCTTTGTGCGGGACCCGTTTGTGCGCCTCATCTCGGCCTACAGGAATAAGTTTGAGCTGAGCAACGAGCAGTTTTACCAGCGCTTCGGACAAATCATCCTGCGGCGCTTCGCGAACCAGCCCACTCCCCCGGCACACGCTGACGAGGCCTTCTCTCAGGGCATACACCCCACCTTTGCCCAGTTCGTCCACTACCTGCTGGACCCTCAAACGGAGAAGGACATGCCCTTTAACGAGCACTGGAGGCAGGTGTACCGCCTGTGCCATCCGTGCCAGATCCAGTACGACTTTGTGGGCCACTTGGAGACGGCGGATGACGACGCGCAGCACCTTCTGAGGCTGCTCAAAGTGGACAACGTGGTGGAGTTTCCCGTGACGCCCAGAAACGTTACCAACAGCAGCTGGGAGGCAGACTGGTTCCGCACAGTGCCCCTAGAGACGCGGAGGAAACTGTACAAGCTCTACGAACCTGACTTCAGGCTTTTTGGCTACGACTGGCCGGAGTCGATACTCAATGAGTGATTCTGCAAAGTTCAAGTTTACCGCTGATACATAATGAGGAACAGTTATTGGGTATTCTCTGCAACAATGACACTTCAAACAAAACAGCCATTTTTATCATTTGAACCAATGAACACAGTCTTTCAACATTTTCATCATTACCATCATTATCAGTATCAAAACACTGTAGCTATATTTTATATATCTAACTACACACCTACTCAAGATACACTTTTAATTCCTTACTCATCAGCTGAAAAGCCAGAGCCTTCCATTCTGATTATGATCACAAAAGTGCTGCCAATTTATTACATTATTATGACCAGAATAAACACATTCTATGTAAGTCCACTATATGTCTTCTAACGTGGAGATAACATAATATGACATTATATACGATTCATGTGCAGCATTTAGCTCATGTAGCACTTTAAACAACGTTATCTGGTGATAAATTTAATGGCCAGCCCAAATGTATACGTTGAAAAGTTATTTTCTCTGTCTGCTTACCATTGTCAGCACAATGTTCATGCAGCAACTGAAATGAGTAGTTTTCCAATTAGTTTCTTTCAGTTTGAAGGCCTCTCCCACTCTCATAAAGCACACCGTGAGAAACAAACAAGGCCAAATCTCCAGGCCAAGTTTTTTTTCTTATGCTCAGAAAGCCAACAGCACTGCAGCTGTGGTAAACATTTGAAAATTCGGTTTAGAGCTGAGCAACGTAATCACAGAAAAACAGCTGGTGTCTGTAGTGTGAAGGAGCTGTGTTCCACACTTATATCATGTCACGCCTGTCACTTTAAAAGCCACACTTCTGTCTGACAGAAGAGGAACAGTATGGAGCAATGTCAAGGACAACACACATGAGGAAACATGTTACTGGAGTAGCTGAAAATGTAGTTGCACTAAAGCAGTCAGCCTATTTTACTTGTGCAATGAGTGCCTGAGCACAAAAGGGATTTTGTGTTGGACTTCAATGTTTTGATCGCGCACATACATCCATATAACAAGCCTGTTTTATCACAACAAGCCTGCAATGTATTGAACTCGATACATTTGGTTTTGTGCATGAAGTTATTATGGGAGTAGTATATTTTGCTTGCTTTCTTTGATTCATTTCAGAGCATGATGTGAATGCCAGAGTGTAGCTTCATCTCTCAGTAGCTCCAGCAAAGGCTTCTGTAGCTGGATTTGTCAGAACTTGTTATTCACACGTTAAACTGGGTTTACACTCTTTTGATTTCAGCAGGAAAAACACAACACGCTCTCACAGACTTAAGGAACATTTTCATATTTTTTCATAGGATACATTTTAGAAACACTGAAAATGTAACAGTATTATTGCACCATCTACATCATCTTCAAACAGTTTCACATTAAAGGCTGTTATTTTTTAATAGATTGTTAGATATAAAGATTTTTTTTAAAAAGGAGACAGATCTGTGTAAGAGTATGTGCAATGCTACTGTGCTGTAATGTAGTCACTCCAATAGGATAGACTTGAGTTAGCACTTAAAACATAGTAAAGTAATGCTTAGTGTTAGGGTCAGAGCATCTCAACACTTGAATTGTGTCATATCACACAGGCCTGGACTGGGTCGTGAGGTCAAACAGAGGAAAGAAAAGGAAGTGCCTTTGGATGCAAAAGTTTACACAGAAAAAAAAAAGTATTTTTGTAGAAGGACTTCATTTTTACTACAGTGACTACTGTATCAACCACAGGGTGTGTTCAGACCTACTGGGCCTTGTGGTTAATGTATGTAAAAAGAAAATATTTCATTTAGTTTTTTGTGTTTTTACATGTCCCTTGCAGCCCTCCTGTGCTCTGTACTGCACCGGCCACCTGTCTCTGGTGTCTCTTATTGCCTTTTAGTTTGTGTATTTGTCAAAAATGTTCAGTATTGTTTAGACATAACAACGTGAGATGAACAGAATCCATTTGCACCCCATCCATATTTTGATAATATATTTATTGAGAGGAGGGAACAGGAATGACAGGCAGGTTCAGTTCAACTGCTGCAAAGGGAAAACTTGTTGAAACCTGATTCGCACACTTGAATGTTGTCTATCATTCTGTCGAAATAATTGAAGCGACCAACGTCATCTCTTGAAAACACCCTTTACTTTTTGACCAAATGGAAGATGCTTTTTCATTTACATATTTGTGTTTTGTGGTTTTTGCATCAAGGAGAAATAAAGGTTGTAGGAATGAAGGAAAACAAAAAAAAAATCATCCGCATTCTTGTCTTTTTTCCTCCAGGAGCAAACATTAGCATTTTATCCGATAAAGATGGCAGCCTTTTCAGTGCATTATGGTATTGAATCAACAAAAAGGCTCCTGTCAAGGTTTTATTACATCTTGTGATAGAGCGCCCTCGGGGCTTATATGTGTGACATTCAGATTTCACATAAAGGAAACTCTTTGGAGCCTCTGTAACAATGAGAGAATTCATATGGAAGTGAATGCAGGGGGAATACACTATTTTCTGTTTCTGTGATGGAAAAACTATTGTACAGATATTTATTATTTATACTAAATCTAAATTACTTCAATCTAGGCAGCAAAGCCCCAAATAGATAAAAACTTATAAAAAAATCCAGCTCACTCTACTTTAGATATCTAAAAACATACTGTCAATTTCATGGGATTCTTGTATTACTTTAAAGTTCATATTTCAGTTTTCTCTCAAAAGTCAATGCTAAAACATAAATCACAAATCTAATCACAAATGCAGTACAATCAATAATATACACAAGAAAATTAGCAGACATGTGACACATTTTATTTTAAAATCATACAGGCTTTGCCTATACTACAAAGCTACATACAGTACAGGCATAAGTGGTGTGTATCCTCAGTCATTTCAACAACACAGGAAGAACATACAATACACAATCACCTAGAAGTGCGGGGAGTTATCCGTCTGGGCGCTTCTCAAACATCAGAAGAATCCGGAACAAACAGTGGCCACAGAAGAAAACAGGAACAGTTGTAAAAACAGTGGCGCGAGGGAAGTATCTGGGAAGGATTTTTATTTTTAACATGTACAAGAGCAAGAGAGCCCATGTAGGAACTTTTAGGCCAAACAAAATCATTATCGAAGTGGGGCAACTTTATACTTATATACTTCTGGTTTACACATGTTCAAAGCACCAAAATCCTGACTTTGTTCTAGGCTAATCATTTCCAAACTTATCCTTTTGAAGACAACAGATACACATTGGCCATGGAATAAACGGGAGGTTGTCAGTGAAATTTCAATGTCATGTGTAATTTGAGCTGGATTTTCTATGACCCCAAAACGCTCGTCCACAATTTTCTGATAATGTTAGGTAAGAATATTTTTTGGTGCTTATACAAAAACACTCAAATTATTTATATATATATATATATATATACATATATATAGTACAATACAATAGACCCTTTTATTGTTTGTAAACATTGGAGGTGGGGGCGGGGCTTAGTCGGAGGTATTAAACGAAATGCCAAAGTTTAACTGTTGTTGGATATTTCAGATAAAACTTAAATTTACAGCTCTGAATGTTGTTCCTCCTATTCATGCACCTAAACACATGACCACATTTCCAAGTTGGGTAACACTTTAGATTACAGCCTGCGAGGGAACAAGATTTAGTAATTACACATGTAAGTACAGGTAATTACACATTAAAGTGCAAGGTTGAATGAAGTGGAACAAGTGTAACAAAGCTGTATGTTGTGTAGTTGCAGGTGCATGTCCGTAACTAATGTGTAATTACACATGAGCACGGACTGTCATCTAAAGTGAGACCTGTAACTACAAAAAACAAGAGGGAACAGAGCAAAATAAAGAGTAATGAGGTGTAACAAGGGAAAATAACTGCACAACTAATGCACAATTACGCCATAATGCGTACACGTCATCACGGGCTGTAATCTGAAGTGAGACGCTATGTACATCTTTATTACACCTCATACACCTTTGTTACATGTACCTACATGTTGTACACCTTTATTACATTTAGTTAAATCTTTACACTTTAATGTGTAATTACCTGTACTAACATGTGAAATTACTTTCTTATTACCTGTACCTATACATGGAACTTGCAGGCTGTAATCTAAAGTGTTACCCAAAGTTGTAACTTTACACTTATGATAGCTAGTTTTAGTTTAATCTTCTTTGCACCGCTTACTTCCTGCCTCCTACTGATGTCTGCAGGGAAAGGGTCTTAAATGTAGAAATGTTTTTGTCTGGCTTTAGCACCATAAAGCCTACACAGTCCGGCCAGTTATCCCAGTCTTATGAGAATTGCCAAAGTTCCTCCGTGGTCAAATTGTTGTCAACTAGACTCATTTAGTGTAACTGCCATCTCTAGAGCCCTGGAGAAGTGTCAAAAAACCCTGAACTCTTTTTTGAAAGTGATGAGGTGTGACTGGCCAGACTACAGCACCATAGAGGACGAGAAATGCTTACTCTATCAGCTGCTCCATACAGTTAAAACATTGGTTTTCCTCAAGGCAAATTTACAGCATAATCAAGTTTAATTAGTGGCTCTAATGAGGTATCCATTAAACGTAATATACACATCTACATCGTCACTGTAAATGGCATTCTCCCGCTCTCTCTTATACAGCCGGACCCACACCTCGTCCTTTAGCTCCAGCTCCAGCATGACGCTCTGACTCTGCATGATGGATCGGTCGCTGGGCTGGGCGTAGATTATCGCCTTCTCACTGTCATTCAGCATGATGTGCAAGTAGGTCTCCTTGAAGTTCCATGTGTGAATGTTGACGTTGAAGAAGTAGACGCCTGTGATGACACAGACGAACTTCCCCTCAAACATGTTAAAATGGTTGTCCGCGTTGACAAAGATGGTGTCGAAAATCAGCGCCTGGTACGTCTCCAGGCTGTGGAGGGCTTTGCGGCGGCCCACGGAAAACGCTGATTGATGGACTTTGCAAGGGTCGCCCGGAGCACCAGCCTGACCCTTGGAGCCTTTGAGACCCATGGGACCTAGAGAACCAGATGGGCCTTCCATCCCAACCTTACCGGGCGTCCCCCTCTCCCCACGGTCTCCCTTGTCACCTGCAAAAAAAGATAGAAGAATTAAGTGTAGTAATAAGTGTACATAGTAACTTGTGACTCTCTCTAGTGGTACAAAGTGGTAGTGTCACGAGAACACACTAGTGATTGTCATATTACATTTGGAAATGGGTGTCAGTATGAGCTACTGGCAATGATTCAAAGGGCTCCACAGGTTGGACAAGACACTTCGCCTACCTTGCCTCCAGTGTCTGTGTGTACATTGATGATGTGTGAATGAGAGAGTGAATGATGCGTGATTTAAGAGTGCTCTGAGTGCCTAATATATGTTTAGATAGGTCCATCAAGAATATGTCTTTCCAAAATGGCTTCTCTCACAATATACATAATAACATAAACAAAATGTTATTAAAATGACATTACCAATACTCCGTTCTTCCGTAACTATGCAATTCACAGTTTAACACTGAGTTACTGGTCCGAATACAAAACAATTATGGAAGTGGTAATGGTTCAATCATTTTAGCACATAGATATGAATTATGTACATTTTAGTGTGCGCACTTGTATGTGTATCTTTAACTTTTAACACCGTCCTAATGATCATTGTTATAATTTGAATAGCCTGAAACCACTTTATTGTGACCCCCATATTACCTTTGAGGATGGTCATGTTGATGTATGTGCGGACCTCTGGCATGTTCCTGGCCCTCCCAGAGCGGTAGTCTCTTGTGCCCTCTGGTGGCTCTAGGTGGTCACAGCAGCGCCTACATCCTCCTGATGGAGGAGGCCCCGGGCCACCGCAGAGAAGAAGCACAGGACTAGCAAGGGACCTAACATGGTGAGGCTCACTGCAACACAACAGAAAAGAGCTTTCTTATTCTTGAAAATATAAACTATTTTTTCTTCTATTCCAAACTGGCTGTTTTTAGATTGTAGTGTAGTTTAGGGAAATCCATAAATGTAGCACTTGATTTTAATTTGATAATAATACATTTGTATTGGCAGATCCTCAACACAATGAGTATGTTTACACTGAATTCAAAAACTGAGCAGGGTACGGACTAAACCTAGATCTAAGTAGTCTAAAAAGTGACTAAAGCATGTCCAAACCAAGACTAAGCATGGACTTGCACAGCTGCCATTTACTGTAGCAGGAGAAGAATTAAAAAAAATGACATTGCAGATACATGTCCTAACTATCATACTAGAAAATCTTTTGTGCAAGTTGAGCACTGCAACTTATATGCAGTACACTCTTTAGAGCGACAGCAAAGTTAATTCCCCTCATAAACTCCAGTACTAGTGGAAAATAAGGTCATTACACGTCCTTAAAGTCACTCCCTTAGTGCTGAAAATTGGATCTTAATCCTTGGACAATGCCAAAGTAAACAGTCTCCGGCCTGCAGAAAAAGCGATGGGAGAGGGGAGATCACAGAGTCATAAATCATCTTACGAAAGAACTTGGCAGGAGATGGTTGGAGGTCAGCTGAAGCTTCCAGGACAGAGAAATACAGCACAAAAGTAAGAGCTCAGATGAATAGGAGTCACTAAATTATATGATTGGCTAATAAATCTCACTTAAACGACACTATAGGCAGCTCCTAATTTATAAGCATTTAAGCTGAGGAAGGTTTCCCCGCCACAGCAGCTCCCTTCATCAAGAAGAAATCAGCTGAGGGCTCTGTCTGCGGAGACAAACATGTATTTATTGCTCCATAAATCTGTCAGTGCCACCGGGACAGCGCGAGAGGAGTGGAAGGGTTGCTTTAGTGTGGCAGAGTTGGAACACAGCCAGCCACCAACCATTATCGGAGAGAGATATAGTTTATACAAGGGAGGGAGTGGATCTTAGTGACTTGGGAAGACCCGTGTCCAAATAAAGTGAAGAAATATGTACTAAATGTATAATAAATTACATAAATCCCCAAAAGCTTATGAATGTACAACTATTTTACTTCATTATAACTTTATTTACTTATTATTATATTATTATTATTATTATTATTATTATTATTCCTTTTATAGATTTTTTGTAATATATAGCTTTGGCCAAAAAAAGGAAAAAATAAAAGTTAGTTTGTAAAATAAAGCACCACAATTGGTTTGAACGCTTACTGGGTCCAGCTCTCATTATTACTCCCAGAATTATTACTCTCATCGTCTCAGAATATTTTGGACCAAATGTCAAAATCAACATAATAAGCCACTTTGTAAGTTATTCATTCATTCATTCATTCATTCATTCATTCATTCATTTTCATTCATTATAGTTCTTTAAGGCAAGTCAAAGACCCAATGTTTTTGGGTCTTTGGACCAAACGAAGCCTAGTTGGAATAGATTATGAACTTGTAATGTGCTAAAGTCAACTCAAAATAAGAATAATGGTTACAAAAAAACCCAAAAACATTATCACGGTCTGACTCTTGGCCGATTTAGGGTATTGTATAAACCCGAATTCCAGGCAAATCTTGTGCTGGAATTTGATATAATAAACAAACTATGATTTATGTGTAACATTGATGTAACCACTGATCAATGGTGAATACTGCTGGAGTCTTCATAATGATAATAATTTGAAACCAAATCTCAATGCTACAGTGGGTGACAGAATAAAAACAATACAGGCAAAACATGTTAAGACAGCGTTAAGCAGCGTCATCAAAGACCCTAATGCCCATCGTTTTGAGCCATGTCCTGGGCGGGAGCAGACGGTGCTGTTGGCCTGACCGGGTTCTGGCTCAGGTGTGCGGTGTGAGCAGTGAGGTAGGTGGGGGCCGCTCCATGCAGACAGTGATGGGTGTGCAGGAGGATCTTGTACTCTCTGCAGAACTGAATGGGGAGCCAGTGCGGTGATGCGGAGGATGGGGGTGATGTGCTCGTGTTTTCGCAACCTCATCAGGACCCTAGCATCCCTGTTCTGAACATACTGGAGCTTTTGGAGTCTCCTGCCAAGGATCCTGATTAGGAATGCATAACAGTAGTCCAGCATTGAGGAGACAAAGGCATGGACGAGCTTCTCTGCAGCAGGGAGGGAGAGGGAGTAGCACAGTTTGGAAATATTTGCAAGAGGAGATATTACTGTCCAAGGAAAGGTGAGGGTCAAACTTAACCCCCAGGTAGGTGACAGAGGGGAATGGTGTGACCAACGAATGAAACAGAGGGGATCAGAGAGGAGCAGAGTAGAGGGGAGTTCCAGTATTTGAGCCATTTTGTGCAAGAAGTTTTGATGCAGTTATCTCCTCCAGGCAGGAGCTGAGGCGGGCGACAGAGGTAGAACGGGAGCTCGAGGGAGCCAAGGGAAGCATGTAAATGGTAAAGAGTGTTGGACCGAGTACAAAGCCCTGGGGGACACCACAGGTGACAGGGTGGGGTCTGGAATTTTTGTGCTCTAGAGCTACATACTCGGTTCAGTCAGTGAGGTATGAGTGAAACCATGAAGGCCGTTGCAAGATAGACCAATGTAGTGCTTGAATCTTCAGATGTCATTGATCCAGCAATTTGATACAAAATCAATAGATCTTAACATCAGTCTGAACCAATGACTGCAGTTTGTGTTTGTAGGGGTACAGCATGTGTGGAACAAAATCACCTTCAATTGGGCTCAAACGGCAGGCAAAAAATAAACAGTAATTACATCAGGCACCATTATCTGCAACATTATACAGTTGATTTGTTTGTACTTATTAAATGGTATAAATTAAAGCAAGAACAGAGAATGGAATAAGTCAGCATTACACCAATTAAAATACGAGAATAATGAGCTCAATGCCTTTGTGAAGATGTTCCCACACAGATCATAAATTTGTGAAAGCAATAAACAGATCGCAGCGTACTCTGTTTATAAGCTCATCCAGCAGTGATTTGATATCATATTTTGCAACTTAAAAACAGCTGCAAACATGACAGAACAAACCTCTATTTAGAAAGCATTCTTGGGTCTGTGCAGTTCATTTAGTGGGTTGACATGTCCTTAAACGATGGGGTTTCAGAGCCACAAAGAGAGGTGGAGAAAATGACCACTCTCAGAGACTTGGACGACCCAGTGACTGGACTGATTATGTAACCAATTTAAAGCAGTAACACATTTAAAGCTGTCCACGCTGATCGACCTACATGATTAAAACTTGCTTCTTTATTGCTTACACTGAGCACTTTCTGGTGGATTAAAAAAAAAAAGCTAACATGTCATTTTAATTTTTGTAATTGCTACTGGCTTCGTCGATGTCAAAACATTTTCTCAACTCAGCTACTGTAAGTTTATGTTGAACCGCACAGAGCCAAGCACAGTTGTGGCGGTAAGATGACTCACTCTGTTGCCTGCATTTTCTAGTTTGCCACGTTTACTCCCAAATAAAAAGAAAACTCAGCGGCCAAGCGCATGCAGCTACTGCCATACTCTCTTAAACATAACCCACAACATCAGTTCCACGAGGAATGGACAAACGAATGTATCATGTGTTTGCCTCCAGGTGAAAATAGATAGACGAGCGCTCACCTCTTGACCGCTCCAGTGCGCAGGGGGCGGCGATGTGAAAAGTCCTGAGTCGGCAGGTTTTTCTTCACTCACAAAACTCCGGTCCCTACTCGTGTGCAATCCCTGGAATATCAAGGCAGCGACGTCAACACATGGTATCACCCTGGAGACATAAATCAAGTCAAATGAGCAAACCTGGGAGACATCATTGACGCGCGTAAAATCTTAACAAACGTGTTATCTTTCCATTTAAAAAAAGCGCGTTACTTCTTAAAACTACGTCGCAACTGTAATCCAAACTTACACTGGGGCAATTGGAAGGGTGCTCTGGTCGCATCCTCGTCCCGTGGTGTGCTCGGGCTTGTGCTGGAGAGAGGAGATACCCCATGGCACCACTTGCTAGTGCACTTCCGCTGGGCCGAATTCCTGCGCTCCATCCCTCCCATCGGCTCCTCTGCAGCTGCACCAGAGCAGTCCAGAGCGTAGCGCGCTGCTGTGGGGGGAAGGAGATCGAGGAAGAAAGGTTCAAATGGCAGAAATTCAAGAGAACATGCGGAAAGGATTTAGTAACTTTAATTAGCACCATGGAAGTAGGCTGTAGTTCATGCTTTATGTTGGGATTTCGAGGTAAATTGAATACGGCGTTTCCAGGCAGGTACAAACAAATCTGACACGAGGACTAAACTATGCAGCTAGCTTCTCATAACAAGATGCATGCCAGTGGGAGAACACTTTGCTAACAAACAAGCCGCAATCTTTTAGATGGCGAGATTGCTCTAATCTGCACCTTTTGCCAAGGACAAACTGTCCAACAATTCTCAAGACCTCCATGTGAACTTTTCTGCAAGAAAATAAACACGTTCGCAGATTTTCACGAGCTCCAATGATGGTTTATTTTCAATGTGTCTCAAGTGCATACGGCTGAAGTCTGATTCCAAGTTTGTTTTTACAGCACTTGTTAACCCTTTTGCTGACCTCTGAAAATGCAGTGGTGGGTAGAGGTGCCAAAATATTTACTCAAGTAAGAGTAAGGTTACTTTGAAATAATTTACTCAAGTATAAGTAAGTAAGAGTAAAAAAGTACTTGGAGAAAATGAGTACTGTGGGTAGGCTACTGAGCTCTTAAGCAATAAAGACTGATTCAATGACACTTAAATAAATAAAGACGAACTACATCTACGTATTTTATAGATCAAAATGAAGCATTTGCCGCTTAAATATTTACTCACAGTGGAATAAGTAACAATTGTTTTTACTCAAGTAAGAGTACAGATACTTCAATATCATTTTACTCAAGTAGAAGTAAAAAGTATTGTATGAAAAAACTACTCTAAGAAGTATACAATTTCTTCAAAAAGTTACTCGTACTTGAGCAAATGTAACTGAGTAGCCGTTCACCCACCTCTGAAAATGTCAGTAGAAACCTAAAGTAGTCACGGTAACGTCCACACAAGTTCATTAACGTTGTCCCATGCTTAATGAACCACTTAATGGGCTGGATGGCATGGCACCATAATGGATGGAACATTTACCATCACCTTTAATGATTGGTTAGTTAAAATGTGAACACTTTATCTGAACCATTTTGGGATAAAGGCTAATCCTTTGGTTATAAAGGTATAATACAATACAATACAATTCAAGGACCATTTTTATGTTTATGGGATAAAAGTTCAGAAAGGGTTGAAGCAGGTCATGCATAGACATGTCGAATACAGTATTAAACCACAGCTGGGAAGCATAACTGCCTATGTGTTCTGAAGGCCGCCTTTGCAGTTACATCAGGGGTGCATTCCTTTGCCCTGCAGCCAAAGTAAACTGTACGACACTCATGTGAAAGTACCATTACATTACAGCCGTTAAATCTCTCTCTTAACACGATCTGCTGTTTTTAGGAAGGAAGGCCTGTCTCCCAGAGGAGCACTCCTCTGTCAGTCTGAAGATCCAAACGCAAGACGCTGGCTGGTGTGTTGTGAACTGCTCAGTGCTGGCTGGTCGCCCTGGCGTCTGACAGGCAGAGGCAGATGGAGGAGCTATTCATTTTATGAGAAACACAGTCAGAGCACAGGTCAGGTCACCAGGTCGGTGGATTGATGGCGATGTCAATATGGCTTAATACAAGGTAACATTTAGCCTTTTATTTGACGGAATGGTTCAATTGATTCAGCACATCCCTAAAGCTGAGCAGAGAAAAATACATTTGCAAGTGATTATTTGTATCACTTGCAAAAGCCCGGTTAATGATAAAATACACAGATTGAAAATAAGTCATTCCCATTGGTCGTCTACTTAACTCATGGCATCACAACAAGAGCGGGATGTAAAGGGGTTCAAAAGGCTGTACTGAAACCACATTTTACTACGTTTGCACTCTTAGTCTTAGCTGCATCACAGTTTTACTTAAAGACGAGGGCCTCTCTGTGCTCCTCTTTGAAATACTGATATACCCTCAGTCTGTTTGTTCTGGAACCGGTGCGGTACATAACACAGGTTCAATAAGCCTTTAGCTATCTAGAGGCTGCAGTTAAGACCTAGATTATGAAGATTCCTGTTGTAGTGAGAAAGCAGTGATATGTTTTATTTACGAATGCCCGTTGCCTTGTTGACCAATGGGGAGTTAAGCACTGTTTACAGTCTGTTTAAAGTTATAACTGTCAGTTTGCTCCCAGCTTGAAACGAAAGGCACTGTTTTGTTGTTGTTTTTTTGTCACAAGATGTTGGCAAACCGTGATTGCAGCCAGGCAGGAGTAAGATGGACAGAATTTTGCCTCACTTTACTGAAGCGTTGGGTGCAACCTCTGAACCGCTGCTGTCCGGCTCAGACACTGGGTGTGGCTGTGGTGGTGTTCTCCGTAATGCATTGCTGCAGCAGATGTCTTTTTTGGTTCTGTGGTCAGTCCTCTCTCCTCCATGCTCTTCCAACCGCTGTGTTTTTCCAGAACCGTTTTTGTTGTATTTTGACTCTTTGTGTCTCTGGTATGTCTGGTCAGAATCAGATCCCTTAAGGCTTTGAGAGATGACAGAAAGAAAGCTCTTTTTAAACAAGGAACTATAGTGAATAAAGTGTTTATTTGGATAAGTCACTGGAGTTCTAGAGTTAAAAAGCTTTTAAAGAAGTTTATGATGTCAAGATTAAGTTACTGGCAGATTTCAGAGAATGGAACATTTGTAGAAGAGTTTATAACACCTTCTTATGGGAGACTTTACTTAGAAAACGTCACCTTTATTGTTGCATGAGGGAGACGGTGTCTTAGTTGTTCGCAAATCCCTAAAACCGGGTTAAGGATAAAAATGCAGAAATATTTGTAAAAACAGGACAGCGAAATGGAAGTATACAGTTGCACAGAAATGTGTAACACAGTGTATTATTTAATTGCTCTTTATGATCATTACTGAGGTTTCCAAGGCTGTAACTGATATTTTGTTTGATGGAGCACATTTACTTTAGTTGAGGAGGTTGTGCAAGGTGCGCGGGTGCTGGTTGTAAGCCTGAAATGTCAAACCACACTAATGACACTCTCACAGTGGAGCTCACCGCTGGGCCACCTGACAGGACATGTAAACAGAGACAGTCGCCCCCTCCCACACACACACGCACAGGAAGTTACAGGTGACCCACTTTTGCCACTGCTTCTTTCGTTTGTTTGTTATAGTTGAAGATGCAATGGAAAGATTAAATAAGTTTACTATTTATAGGCCACTCCAGAGGAAACCTAAAGTGTTGTAAATTATATGGATGAATAGGAGTCTATACATTTGAAAAAACATGTCTTTATTGTAGTTTCAACATGCACACATTAACAGTCAAAACATGAAAGAAATAGCAGCCTAAAATAGAAAAATAAATACCCCAAAGCAGGGATCTCCAAACAAAATACTGCAGGTGCTACATATGAAATGTTTAGCACATGTACTCCCTGTAACAGTCAGATGGATTTGTTGCTAAATGTGGTTTGCAGCTCTTTGAGAGTAAGATAGCCTGATTTACTGGTGTCCACAGGTAAGGAGGAGGCCCTGCACATTGGCTCAGCCACAGGCCAGGCCGAGAGGTTCCCACTCAGAGCAGGAGAAGCAACCGTAGGCGCATCCTCCTCCAAACCCTGATTATCGAACACCAAGTTAGCATCTGAGGGGAAAGAGGGAGGTGCAGGCGAGAAGGATGAGACTGACAGGGGGAGACGGAGGAGAAGGGGACTATTCTGGTTGTCATCCAAGCACTCCATGTCTTGGTCTTCAAGCCTTCCAATCCCAAATCCAGAATCTGGGCTCTGAGGCTCCCTCTGCAGGCTCTTGTGGATGGAAGAGGAGGTGAATGAAGGGCACAGAGAGAGCTGAAGTTTCCTGTGCGTACTCTGGCGTTGTCCGGGTAACTGAAGTAAGGGCTGGTGCGTGTGCGAGATGAGCTGCTGTTGTCACTGGACATGAAGTAGCCCATGTTGGAGAAGCAGGACGAGGAGCCAGAGGAGTGGGGATTGTCCCCTGAAGACGAGTGCAGCAGAGCAGAGGTGCTGCAGGGGGAGCTGGCAGGCACCACATCCCATGCCTCGCACACCTCCACGGCACTGATCTCCTCACACGGGCGGGACACGAAGAAGGAGTCGGACACTGATACAGGATTCAGCCATTTCTGGACAAAGACACAATGAACTTTCAGACGCTGCAACTGTTGATTTATATCGTCACATACCTCTGACAGCACGGAATGAAGGAGTTATTTCTACATAACTCTTGTAGAATTACATGTTGAGAATAGTAGACAAAGGCTCTCGGGGGCTTCATCAGCAACTAATGAAGTTATGGCAGCATGCTGCATTCTGAATCTGGTAGGGAGAGGCTTACCTTGTTTTTGGTTTCACCCATCCTTCACTCTCAACTTGTTCAAGAAAGCCCATAGGGTTGCCAGATCGCATGTGCATGCTACATACCCTTTATTGTACATTATTTAAATACCCCTTTATAATCAGATTACTTCAGTTGATCCTGCCTTATCCCAAAGTCAGGAATGAAGACATTTAAAATAATGTGTGTGAGGAAACGTGATGCTTTCTGGAAACTATTAAAGTTTAAGGTTAAATAAGTCAATTGAAGAAAAGGTGCAGCAACATTTATAAGAATAAATTAGACAATATTGGATCACCTTCAAATTTCCTCCGTTGACTGAGTGCAGTGAACGAAAGTATTTGGATGGGTTTGGAACAGGCTTCCCTTCCATAAGCCTGGAACAACAGTGACACCTTGTGTTGGCTTAAAGAAAACATTTAAAACACGTTTAATAATGATGCACAACTTGCGTTCTCACCTTGTTCTTATGCAGCATATGTAAAGGGCCAGCACTGAAGCAGGGAGTAGTCCCAAGCTAAGTACTAATGTCAGACAAAGACGCAGTGAAGCCTGATTCATTGCTGGGAAAGAAAATAATACACAGTCACACCAATTGATCTCAATGAATCAGAATCAGAGTGCAGTTTCTCTAAATGTGCGCTTTAAATTGTTTCAGCCAGATCCCATGAATTCATATGGACTGGGAAGTAACATTTATCCCATTAAAGTAGAACGTTACAGTGGAATTCAGTATGGCAAGTAAAATGCACAATACTACGCAAATGTAACGTCCACCTTCTTCTTTCTCTGACGGTGCCTCTTCGTCGTGTGCCACCCAGGAAGTGATCGGGCTCCAGTGGCTCCAGTGGCTCCCGTCCCTCCGATCAGGTTTAACACGGACTTGAACCTGGAGATGGCCTGTTAGTTTCCGCCATATTGCCATCTCTGGGACTTGTGTAGGTTCACTCTTGACTTCCTGAGGATCACGACAATTTGAGTAAATAGTTGAGTTGAGACACATTTTCAGACCACTTTTAGTTACCGCTATGTAGCAATCTGATTCTAAAACCGTACACATTTCTTGTCTGTTGTTAAATGTCCTTTTCCAGAGTGTCCCGGCCAAGAACCAAGACCCAGCAACTGGAGGCCATTTCGATTGCTGCTCACGAGCATTCAGGATAAAAAGCCAGGGAACTGATCTTACTAAGAAAATACAAGTCATTTGAACATTTTTAATCCAGACTTCCAAATAATGAATAGGTATGGAGGGGTATATTTGGATAATAAGCTGCACTAAGCTCTTATCACTGGACTGTAGTGTTTTGGCTCAACAACAATGATCTGGACTGGGCCCGTTTGACTGGCTTCCCTACAGCAGAGCAGACAGGGTTATCTCTGGCTGTCGGGACGCTGAAATTGAAGGCACTCACATTCCACGACTGATGAGCGTGTTTGATCTGAACTTGGAAATGGAAGGATTTGATGTATTTCGAGCGAGGACTCCCGGGACTCCACGATATCCGAGTCACGTTAGCGCTGCTGCTGACATTTGGAGTGCCGGGAGGCTGCATTTTTACTGCACACAAGGACGGAAAAGAAAGAATTCAAACAAATCATTCTATACCATCTCCACATAATATACTGTCACATTGTACTCACTGTGGTTTAAAGGTGAATAATTTAGAATGGTCTCAACCAATGTGTTGTTGCATCTCACACTGATATTTGGCAGTGTTTCATAGATGTTAAAGGGCTAATTTAAAGAAAGAAGACCAAAGACAAATCATTGATAACCTTTGAAAAGAATACCAAATAAAGACCATGTATGGAATGGTGAAGAATAAGTGAATGAACAGCCTTTTGTGGTTGGGTTGTAGGTTGTGAGGGAAATGCATAGGTTTGTGGTATACAGCGTCTATCTCTCATCGTAAAGTATTAATAATAACTTACGGTGTCAAAGGAAAAGGTACATTGTGGGAATTCTCCATGTTGTTGTAGTTTGCAGCTTCGACTAGACACAATCACACAATCACGACCATTGCCGGGCTCCACTGACCAGCACGTAAATGATTATACGCTTACATGATGTGTTTGTTCACCCTCCTGCTGTTTTCAATGGCATAAGCAACCTGGACACCAGAGAGCCGACAGTCCGAGCTGGGGCTGAACGCGGCGTGCCTCCACGTGCAAGTGACATTTTTGACAAAGTCGTTCACGCAAGAAAGCCCTGGAAAGCCAAATATTACTCAACACCCAGCTTGTTCGTTATTACATACAGTAATTCAGAGCGTTTTCAGCTCTACCTTGCGCGCTCCGGGGAGGGTGGGCTGCATGCACGGAGAGGAGAACCACAGCTGAGTACAGGGACCACTGAAACCTCACTGCCATGGCTAGAAGACAAACAGCAGCATATTCACATGATGGTAAATGGTACTTGTTTCAAACTACTTCACTCCGGTTTTAGTCCTGTTACAGATGTCTGATGGTACAGTGAAATTCAAATATTGTTGTTATTTTCAGATGAGAAATGTTATAAAATAAGGTTAAAACTTTACCTCTCTACTACCCTTGGTTCCTTGACTGAAGTCGCATGTCCTTGGCTGGGAACCTTTAGCCTCACAGCGCAGCCTCTCTGTCAGTCATCCATCCATCTCCTCTCTCTCAAACACTGACTTGTTATTTTAAGTGCCCGGTGACATTTTCCACTTGTGACCGCAGGCTGTGTGTGGGGCGTACAGGAAGCCCCCATGTAGCTGTGAGTGATAGTGAGAGGATGGGCCAGGTCGCACTTACCACCAAACACCTCCTCCTCCTCCTGCCGCTACTGCTGCTACCTGGACTCCACTGTCGGCTTTCAGGCATAATATACACCGTTTAAAAAGAGACAAAATGACACAGCTCACCACATCCTGTTTCAATAACCAGGTGTAGAGTACAAAGACAGACTTGTATGGCGTCTTATGAAGTGGTTTTGAACTCACTGAGAGTCAGTTTAAGGAAGGATTGAGAAAAAGATTTAAGTTGGCCCTAATTTAGACGCAGGTTATTTACAAAGCATGCATTGAGAGGAAGGTGTACGGCGTTGAAACCACAGTTACAGCCGCAACCACTGAACTCACAAATGTACTGTCAGTAGGAACCAAATGGAAATAGTTCCACTTACAATTACAACTATTTGACTTCTTAAACCATTATTTGACTTAACGTTTTTTGTAATTTTGTGTCAGTCTCATTTCAGTACAATAAAAGCTAGTCACAGTTGTGCTCAGAAGTGTACATACCCTGGCAGAATGTTTGAATTATTGACTATTTTTCAAAGAATATGAAGGATAACACAAAAAGTTGTATTTCACTCATAGTGATTGTGTGAAGCCATTTACAGTATGGTGAAACAACTGAGTTTGCTCTTTTTAAATCATAATGAAAAAAGAAAGTACCAAAAGGACCCTGATCAAAAGTTTACATACAGTTCCTGGGCTGTTTTGCAGTGGCTCAATGGTATTGAGGTCAGGAGACTGAGATGGCCACTAACGGGACCTTCACTTTATTCTGCTGGAGCCAGTGGCATCAGTGAACCACCTCCATATTTCACAGTAGGCATGATGCACTTTTTGTTGTCAACAAGGGCTATGATGGCCTATGATACTTTTTGTGTTATCTTTCATATTCTTTAAGAAATAGTCTAACAATCTAAAAGCTTTGTTAACTTTTGAGCACAACTGTAGTTAAGAGTTAAGTTTAACAAAAAAAAAGTTGCAGCAAGAGGATACAGGGTTTGATCCTCTACCCAGACCTGTTGGGGTCTTCCATGAAGTTTATATGTTTTCTCTGTGTAGGTCGGTGTCCAAATGTTCAGTTTGTTCTACCACTAAACATGTACAATAGGGTCCCCCTAAAGTCAGAATTGTACTGTAAATAAAACAGTTGAACTTTTAATATGAATTTACATAGGGTCAAAATGAATAACATATTAACATAATCTATTTTTCTTGATAATATCATAAGCCAAAGTTTGAGCCCTGGTTCTAACCATTATCCCAGAATGATATAGTCCGGGTTCTGTTTTAACCTCTGTTTTTTGCATGCAAATGCATGAGGCTTGTCTAAATGTTATGCCTAAACCTTTGCATACTACTGCACAACTATTTGGCCGGAGTGAGCAAACATCCATCCTTTGGGGTTGTATCGCAGCCAGTGGCACAGGGAATATTTCATGAGTAGAAAGAAGGGTTGATTCAATTGAATTCTGGAGGAAAACGCAACACCATCTGTGAAAAAGCTAAAGTTAAAAAGCAGATGGCTTCGCCAAATGGGTAATGATCCTAAACACGCCTCAACATCCAAAGTGAATTACATCAAAAGGTGCAGTCTGAACGTTTTGCCATGGCCTTCACAGTCTCCTGAGCTAAACAACAATGAAGAAATGTAGATGGACCTCCAAAGAGCAGTGTGTGCAAGACAACCCATACACCTGGTTCTAGAAGAGTTTGTAAGGGAGAAAGGGCGAAGACTCTTGGCTGCATAGAAAGTGTTTGAAGCTGTGATATTTGCTACCAGTTATTAACTCTGCAGGGTGCCCCAAATTTGCTGTGGCTCTTATGCTATTTTGAACATCATTATTATTATTTTATTAATTGTTTTATGTAACTTAATGCTTTTTCTAGATCATTTCACTTCCCCCTTGCTTCATTGTTCACATTAATAGACATTTTGGTCCGGGGTGCTTCAACTTTTGACCTCACTGTTCATGTATCCAAATGAGTTTCCATAATCTAAATTGCTATCGCAGGGTATTTGTGAAAGCGGGCATTGTGCAAGAGTCTGCAAAAAAGCCTTAGAACGAGAACATTGCGACACTGAAACGTGTAGAAATTGCACAACATACTGTTTGAAGTCGGATTATGAGGCATGTGTCGCTGTATGTGAGAGTGCACAGACCTGCAGTGGGTCACAGGCTGATCACGCCGCCCCCGGCTCCTGCACCCTCTACATAGGCACTGCCGGCAGCAGTGGGCAGAGGAACCGAAGGGAGTGGGTGGAAGGGTGCAGGGTGCAGGGCTGAAGGAGCAGGGAGGAAGACCAAGAACTCGCTGAAAGGTCACAAGATCAGGGTGATGCGCCGCTCAGAAGACGGCAAGACAAAAAGTCCCCATTAGACGAGTGCAAAAGCAGAAAGGGTTGAAACGAGTAAAGCAATTACAAGCACTCAAGCCAGTTCTTACTGCCGGTGTGTCCTTGGGCAAGATACTTCTGCCACCTTTTTTATGAATGTGGTGTAGGGAAAAAAAAGAAGAAACACATCCCATTGGGCTCATAATGTCAACAATCACACAATGGTTTTAGAAAGAAGTATTGTGATACTCATCAGTTGGAGTTTCAGTGGTTTTTGCTTAAACCACCTCAGCTCCTTTGTAACTTCTGCCGTTTCTCAACAGATTAACCAGACACGGAATTTCTAGTGCGGTTTACAACATTTGTATTTTAAACATTTATTGTTTTCACTTTTAGCAGCCAAAAGTGATCATTTTCCCCCTAAATATCCAGACAGTGAAATTTACATATACAAATGTGTTGGTTCAAAAATTATGTTTTGTAAGAAAAAGGTTTCCAATCATTACTTGGGTAAAGAAACAAAATATGAAAACTAGTCAGAGTCAACCTATCTATTGACAAGTCAGATAATTATAGTCAAAAGTAAAACTAAAGTAGATATTTTTTGTTTGTGCAGTGTTATATCACTTAGGCATAAAAGACACACAAAAAATAAAAAATGAAAAAGTTCAACTTTAAGTTTATTGTTGTTCGTCTTTTCAACCAAACTCGTGTTGTGGTTTCACACCATCGGGCAGAACATGACACTTTAATGCCTCTTTTCTCCACTTCAGACTGTTAAGCTTGTGGTTCATGATGTTTATTTCCGTCCACTGGACTGCACGGAAACCACAACGCAGAGGCGTCAAATAAAGAACACTTTGCCAGCACAAAAGAACAAGCCTGTAATGCATACCCATGTCGTCGGTGTGGCCAAACAGGAAAGCCTATGAAAATAAAGATGCATGGATAGAATGGAAAACGGAGATTCAGTTCAAGTTTCATGCACTGCTTTAATTCCAGACAATTCAAAACAAATTTATGAAAGCGTAAGACGGACACTCTTAGGGGTAGTAGCTTGAAGAGAAAGAGCTTGTTGAAATGTCACCTATCAACTAAATGTCAGGAATATGTCAGTCCGGTGATTTTCACAGGACCAGCCTTTAAGCAATGTTTGAACCAATGGAATGCTGAGGAAAAACCAAATCTTAATACGGTACTGTATACTCTGACAAGATACACATTTCAGTGTGGTTTTCTAGCATTAAGCTGCAACTGGGTTTGTATTTATCCGACCTCATACTCCTATGAGTCCCAATAAGCTCCTAAGAGCAGCAGGCGCTGGTCTGCTTGTTGAAATGGACTAATAGGATGAAGCCTAATCTGCCTTCAATGCTTCACAATTATAAAACTCACTATCTGAAAACTTTTCCTTTGAGACCTCAATAGATATTTTAAAGTCAAAATTAAAGACTCATCTTATTAATAACGCTCTTAATAATTTCTACTGAATTTTATATTTTATTAACCTTATATCACCACTTAAAAAAAACAAACAAGTAATGTGGGCCATTCACACAAAAATGTGTGCATACACTTTTTTTTAAACACAATTAAAGATTATAGTATATCATTTTGTTTTTCCGCTAAATTCTGTTACTTTGTTTTACTACCGTTTCCTAACATTGTCTAATAAAAGGCACGTGTCCTCTTACCATTAAAGGTGAAAATAAAACAAAGATAGCAAAAAGTGTGTAAGGGCATTAATTTGAAGATATAAATTGCATTTTAATACCATTTAATTTTAATACCTTAAAAACTAGTGTATAAGAATGGACTTTGTGTGGCTGACTTCCTCCTGTGACCATAAGGAAATGGCTCCAGAAGTTCATGGCTCCTATGGACCTTACATTGAAACTTTTTGCCCTCCCTTTAAGTCATTATTGAACACGAGCTTGTCATTCTGACCTCTAAGTGTTTGTCTGAACATGCGCAACAGCATCCTAGATTTTTGCTTTGTTATTGTAACTCCCCCCCCCCCCCCTATTCTATATAGTGGAGTTGGCTCCAAAAAAACATTCAAATTGCCAACATGGTTGAGCTTCGTTAGCCCGCAATGAACACTAGGAGCACCCGCTGTCCACTGCTATTTAACCGTCTATGGATGCACACAGGAGTTTTTTCCCTTCTATTTACAATGTTGACACGCAATTATTTTAGACCACTCAAAAATACACAAATTGGCAGTAAAAAAAAACAATAAAAGCTCAACAAGGTGTTGGGGTATGACTGAGGGCAAACTGAAATAGTTTTGTTCCTTTGTAATATGTTTTAACTTGCTTAAAAATAAATAAATAAAAGTCCCTGAGTTGAGCTTGCATGAAAGGTGTTCTATACATAAAATTGAGAGTTGTTTCAGCTATTGAATCTTGAATCTTTGAATATAATCGTACAGCATGGTGTGATTCAGACCTGGAAATATATTAGAGCAGAGACAGTGGCCCAGGCTGTGGTTGCCGCTTTCTAGTATTCCTGTTGACCCAGAGTCAGAATACTGAGGTGGTGATGGCAATTTCACCTCAGGACTTTCCACTGCCCTCATCTGCAACATGCACATCGTCACAACATTTAGAACATCATGTAAGAAGCAACAAAAAGTGTCAAAAGGCAGAAGTCTCACCTGTGACATACCTGCTGCGGATTGAGGTCACACTGTGATGCCAAGCCGCAAAGAAAGAGGCAGCGGACACACAAGCGGTATTGCATTTCTCACGAAAGGCACACAAGCCACCTAAGAGCTTTACACTCAACTCGGAGGAAATAAAGAACAGGAAATTGCTGTTTTTGTACAAAGCGCTAACTTTAACCAAAAAACCAACACTAGACAATTTTTACTTGACCTTTTATTGAATTCAAGACGCTTAAATGCTGTTTGTGTTGTCTAACTCTAACATACACAAATGTCAGACTGGCTAAAACAATATAAAACATAACCACAACATTATTTATATTATGTACATGCACTCATTTTCTAGAGGCGAAAGAAATAGAGTCCATTGTTTACTCCCAACAAGTGCACTTTTGTTTGTATCATCATTAACAGAGGACTTAACAGCTGATGTCATACAATTTATTTGGGATTTGAACTGTTTTATTCATTTTTTATTTGTACAGTAGGGTGAAGCATGTGTTTGATGTTGCTTTTCATTAAAAAACTGTATGGGCGAGTGACTGACCATACAAACCCGATTTCATCACGTCGCTGATTTTTCTGACTACATTATCTACAGAAACAGAAAAAGCAAACAAAGTATACACTTTGCCCTCTTAGGAAAAGATGTCATGGCTGTAGGTAAAGGAACTAAGTTAATACAATTGAGTATGCAAAATAAATGCTTGCAGTTTTGTAGCTCTAAATGATTCATAATCCAACATAACAAAAAAGTAAGTGCTAAGATTGTCTTTGACCCGTTTTGGCTTCAGAAAAGTAAGTGGAATATGCAGTCAACCAAAGATTCACCACATATACTGCATAAAATGTTCTTGAATTGTGCTTTATATAGTTTTGCTCAATTGAGTGTCCAAATACAAGACAATTTTCTAAAATTAAAGACCAGATTACCAAATCTCCAACACTGAATGACTAAATGAGTGAGTAAACATGAAATCTTACGTTACATTCAGACTGCACTTATGCCATAATTGTAGATGTGGATTCTGCAAAAGTTTCAAATAGCAAGGGTCATGTCGACGGCACGGTTCAAAGATGATGCGCTATGCATCTAACTTTATACACATTTTTTGAAGACAAGTAAAATCAAATCGTTATAAAACATGACTTGCTTTAAAAACAGAGGAAGAAGCAGGTTGCTTGCCACCTGTGAAGCTGTAATACTCATGACCAGATTTCTGTTGGAGTGGTCCATCAGGAGCTGCCTGCCTCACGCTCAGACAGGACACTGTCCAGTGCTGGTTTATGTGGGAGCAAACTTCTTGGCCTGTGCCCGGACACGCTTTTCATAGTCCATCCTGTTCTGACTGAAACACAAACAGAAACAGCTAGGTTTGCATGTGAAAATGCAGCCGACATGTTCTATATGTGGCAAAAAACTGACCAGTAAATTGTATATGCCTCTGCTTGGGCTGGGTCTTGAATATTAGGCTCATTCAGCAATTCTTGGATTCCCAAAAGAATCTGAAAAGACACATCACATGCCATTAAATTCCTGTACATTGTTTGACTTTCCTAAAGAACTCTTTACAATATGCAGTCATGGTCACACCTGTTTAATAGTGATGGCAGGCCTCCAGTCCTTGTCTTCTTCCAGGATGGAGAGGCACACAGTTCCTGATGGGTAGACATTTGGGTGGAAAATTGGGGGCTCAAACTTACCTAAATACAGAGTTGACACAATAAAGCAGAAGCAAAATTTAATTTCACACAAAGTTTAAGTTTTCGTAAGTCATTGTAAAAAACACCACCATTACCTTTTTTTCATTGAATATCGCTAAAACACAAAAGGATGTGTGAAAGTGCTTTGTTCTGGATAAGCCCTATGCTACAGACTACAGCTTTTACTAAACAGCGGTTTACGCAGCATTGCTTTTCACTATTATTCAACATGACTCACATTTTGGTGGTGAAGATGGGTAGTCATCTTTGAACAGCATTCTGAGTTTGTAAAGTCCGCCCTCCCACAGGGTCTAAGACAAAAACAAAACAAGGTTTTAGTAAATAATACAAATCTTAAACACATCAACTTTGAACTATGGACCGTGATGGGTGTCAGATACAAAAAACACTAACCACACTGGATTTTGGAATGAATGGAAAAATAAAAACATACTCCTTTCTTCCCTGGGATGGCACATTCCCAGTTCATGAGGTTCATTGTCCCATCTGGGTTCTTGGTAGGCACAGCAACAAAACCCTGTCAAAGGAGACTTATTTTACTAAAGGGATTAATTACAGCCTCTAGAGTTCAGTGCTCTGCATACACTTGTGGAAATGTTAACCAACAGATGCTTACAAAAGGGTGGTCTTTCCTCCAGGCTTTACGCTCCTGGGACAGTCTGCTCAAAGCGATGCCAGACATGACTGCTCATTAACGCCTCCCTGTGGAAAAACAAATTAATTATTCAATTAGCGACGAAGACAATAACGTATAACTGTAAAAAAGAACAAAACAAAATACAAACTTTTATTCCACACACATTTGGACATAAAAGTATCTTTTGTTTGATAGTAAATGACCTAATTCAAATAGCAACATTTGCGTTAGCTATTAGCAATAGCTTTAGCTTAGCAAGTCCTGGCAAAACGGAGCAGAAAAGTGGACACAAGCAGCTGGCACCCGGCATTTTTAATGCTAAGAACGTAAATTATTCACCAAGGACTTGACTAAACTTACCTCTTTTATTGTTCAATCGGGTGCCTTAATAGCAAATGTCTAAACGATAGCCTCGCTTGTTTCGGTAAGGCTAACGTAGCTGCTGCTAGTGGCTAACAAAATAGCACACCCTTCGACGTTCGAAAACAAAACCCGTTGTATTAGTTAGAAGTGTAACAAAGCAGCAGAGTTATCACCATTTAAACAATCCACTGAATAAATACTGTTAGTGCTGCAGTCTACTGGAGATGGTAAATGTGCGAAACAGTGCAGCTTTAGGGGCTCGAAAGCTAGCACGCACGACAAGAAAGGACCCCAATTTGTTTATTTGGTGAGGACCTTCAGGCGGCGCACAGGACATCCGAGGAGCGCGTCAGACACAAGACGAGAGTGCCAAGTTTTTATTTGAACAGCTATCATAAAGTTTAATCGATTTATATTCATCATTTAAACCAGCATAGTAAAACAAAAGGCAAAGGCATCAAGCCTGATGTCTTCAACATTATACTGACAGTTTTTCCTTGTAGAGGCTAACATAAAACACAGATCAGTTTAACCATTATAGCAGTGTTTCTTTATTTGAAAACAAAAACAAACTTAATATACTAACTGAAAACTGAGCCTGTTTAGTTGAACACAGAGCTGACACACATGACATGATCAGGTGAAATTAGAAAATCTTCCATGGCACACATGATTTCTCACAGCACACGTATGCGACTGCATCACAGAAAATAGTTATTAAAAATAAAACCAAGCAGTTGCAGTGGATTATATTTTATTCAAATAATTACTTTTTCTCAAAGTTGACATGATGCTCGTCAATAGGTAACAGCCAAGCTTTTCCTAAGCCTTAATTTTCATGTGTCTTTGTCATTCTATAGGACAACAATGTATCTACTTAACCTACTTAACAGCAAATGTAGTAATTAGTAACCATAAAGTTTCAAAAATGTGATATTACAGTATTGATCTAAAAGTACTGCAAAACTAAATTACTTTTTTCCTTGTCCTTCAGAGATGATGTACTCCGGAGGTGCTCTTTTAAACCATTCAGTCCAGGAACCATCGTACAGACAGGGCCCAGGGTGCCCAAGCAGGTGAGCACCTAAAATAACAACACAAGCTGTGACCCCAGACGCACAGGTGGTCCACAGTGGCTTCTGAATGTCCACACCGGCCTCTTTGAACCGCTTCGCTATGTCCTCTAATGGAAGCACTTTCCCAGAATCATCCAAGAGCGAGGAGAAGGGGATGTTGATTGATCCGGGGAAATGGCCGGGCAGTACATCTGTGGAAAAATGTACACACTGACCAAAGATAGATAGTAATAAATGTTTACATGTAATAAAAGCCAGCTCATACTTGTGATGCAGAATTGCTCGCCAGTACATGACAATCACCTCGGAACACCTTTTGCCATTTTTTTTCACTCTGACAATAGCACAGCAGCTTTGCGACTGTACTTTCCCCTTATAGTTTAAAGAAAGTGAATATTTAACCAAGGATGATGTATTCATTTGCACGGTCCTCTGGTCATCTCCCTTTCCCCTATACCTACAATAATTCACTTCAAACATGGGAAAAAGCATAAACCAACTTTTTTATGTAAATGTGCAATAAAAGTGGCTATATGTCATATGCAAGTACACTTTAGCCGCATTATCCATAAAAATAAAATTTTGGGCATTATCCGTTGCACTTTCGCTGTGCTCACATGACGTGCGTAGCAGTGTGTCTGAAAAGACTTAAGACAATGGGAGGCCTATCATTGAATGGACTTATTTCACCAAATCGAAGCACAAGGATCATGTGCATCATGTTTTGCATTTTACTTTTTTTTTATTGACTCAAAATGCTGGAATAACGTTTATAGGTGTCTTTTATGTACCCTATAGGCTTAATTCTATTTGAGCAATGAATCTGATAAGGAAATTCTCATTTATTTATCCCAAAAATATGAATAGGTTTAGATGCAGTGGGAGGCTCGCGAAATGACCGGCCCAGTGGTCAATGACCTCTGAAAAATCTGGCCCAGTGTAAAATTGGTAATTGTGAAATATTGACTAAGTCCAGGGTGAACTCCACAGTTGCATAGTTACACAAGTTACATTGTAGCTCAGAGTCGGAGGATAAACCCTGCCTATTCGATTATGTATTATAGAGAGCATACTTTTTGTTTTTCATCCATAACGTTTTCAAAAGATTATCTGTGTTGTATTCATTTTATGTAGGACTATGTCTTTGTGGATAGTTTTGCTCACCATCTCTGGGCTCTGGCTCTGTGCCCCTGTACCTGCCCGCAGACCTGGCATCCACCACTTGCGCCTGTTGCGTCTTGATGTTTTCCACAATGTCTTCATAGGTCTTGACCCAGGTTTTATTCAGGACCGCTTTAAACCACTGAGGCTCGGGTTTACTGTACTCTGCCGTCACAGGGTTGTTGTTTTGCAGCCAGTACTTCATCCCTCCGTCCAGCACCGAGACCGTGTTGTGTCCGAACAGTCGAAACATCCACCACACCCGGGGCGCACTTAACGCGCCGAAGTTGTGTGTGTCGTACACAACAACGTGCGTCTCGTTCCCAATGCCGAGGTTTCCCACGTACTCAGAAAAGTGCTCCGAAGTTGGCAACATGTGATCCAACTCCGCGTTCTTCTCGCAGCACTCATCTATGTCAAAGTGGGAAGCCCCGGGGATGTGCGCCTGGGCGAACTCAGCTCTGGGGTCCCGCTTGGTCTTTGCGACGTGCCACGATGCGTTAAGAATTCGGAGTTTGGGACCGACGCGATTTCTTTTGATTGCATCCAACAGCCACTTAGAGGACACCAGAGTACAGACCTGGGTGGCCATGATGTGGCTGCCGTAGACTGTACCAGGTGTGTGTGTGTGCTGTGTCACAAGGTTTGACTTGTGTCAATATTGACTCACCAAGACTCACCCCCCATAGTGTCCGATTTGCTTTGAAATGGTGTCATTCGTTTGTGCTTCGTTTGTGCGCACAGACCCATCGTTTGTGCGCACTTGGTTTTTGAGTTATTGATAATTGATTGGTCCTGCTGTAAAAACCAGCATGGACCAGCAAAGCGGGTACCAGCAAAGACCAGCCGTGGTCATTCCAGCAAGACCAGCATATGTTGTGTCTTGGTTAGGGATGGGAATTGATAGGATTTTATCGATATCAATACCATCAATAATTTTACCTATCGATGCGATTCTTTATCGATTCTCTTATCGATACCTGACTTGTCTGTGTGTTGGGGAAAAGCAAGGAATGAATGTGCTTTTGATAAACTTTATCAAAAAAGACACATTGTTAGTTTTCCCAAGAAAAAATATTTATTAAATAAAGCAAGTTTCCAAATATACTGTGGCTCCTGCTGGCACTCAGCCTGCCTGGCATGTGGCATCCTCTAATATAATGGTAACATTTGTACTTTTTCACCAAGTGTCTGTAACTTGTAACAGACTGATGCTGTTTTGTAACACCTAAACAACAGGACTCGGTCTCAGCCCAAACCCTACAGATTTTCATCTATTTCTCCTTCCCCTGTCCGTGTGTTGCTGCTTCTACCGCGGGTTGCTGTGGCTGCAGCCCGTTAGCCAAAGCTGCGAGAGATCAGCCGTTCCGCTCATATAGCGCACTCATAGCGGGGACGGGCAGAGGTAGCCCCGCTCACAGTACGCCCAGGGCGGGGACAGGCAGCCGCAGGTTCCGCTCTGAGCCCCGGGCCTGTGCGGAGGCTGCAGAGGTGCGCTCAGACCGGGGACAGACAGCCTCGGACCCGCGCTCAGAGCACAGTGGCAGCAGGCGCAGCAGCGAGGCACTGAACCCCGTGTGTCATGACAATAGCGACGTATCGCAAGTTTGGAAAGAAACTCCAAGCGGAGCGTTCGCAGCAGCAAAACGAAAACGTAGAACTGACACGTTTATAACAATGGACTGTTTTAATTGACGACTCGTCTCTCGTGAACGCGTAAAACGGAGGGGAAAGGCGAAGCGGAGGGCTAAGACGTAGAATTGAGATTGGGCCGATGTTTCCCTGCTTACTTCGAAGGAGCGTCAACAGACTCGGAGAACATCATCATTACGCACATGCGTCTAGCTCCGCGGCGCGCTATGGTGTCCGAAAAGGGGGAAAAACGTGTTTTCAGAGCGGGAGCATCGATAAGAGGGATCGATAATGAAGTAGACGTACGGTTCCGATGCTTTGCTCAAACAGAACCGGGTCTACTTGTAGAACCGGTTCTCGATTCCCATCCCTAGTCTTGGTGCTGGTCCAGCATAGACCATCTCATGTTGGGTTCTGGTGCTGACGTTGCGGGGTCCAGCATCCTGCTCGTTGTAAACCAGCATCCAGACCAGCATCCATTGTAATGCACACCTCATCAAACGTTTTATTTATTTATTTATTTTTTACATATGCATGCACATTTTCAAAGAAAAATCACGTGTATATTGTGAAAATTCATTTAATATAATACTATATCAACCTTATGAACTTTATGACTAAAATCTTTCAAAATAGAAAATTGTCTGAGGTGTGCAGACACTGACACTAATCTGCAGCTGCTAAATCCCATTAAACTCCATTCAAATACTCCACAGGACAAATTTTGTGAGCAGCGAATATGCTTGTCCATAGTCAGTAATAGCAACATGTATCGTCAAAAAACTGCATGATACGTATATGTTCTGTTCAAATATTAAATAAAAAAATAACAAAGTGCGAAACTATGAGTAGCCAGGCCCAAATAGCATAATTGTGAGCTTATTAGGGCGTTTTGGACATCAATTTATGAAAATCCTTATTCCGCAATTGGTGTGTCACTAATTAACAACAACAACAACAACAACAGAGCTGTTAAATAAATAAAATACCCAAATTATGTTTTTAAATAGTTTCAAAGTTTTAATATCCTTTCAGACACAATGTTTTACACAAATCAAATGGATACATGGGAACATGCCATACTGCAAAACCAAATGGTATAATGACCTGGTTTTAAGTATGTTGTGTTTGGAAACCTTATAGCTAACAACTCCCTTCAATTTTTTTAAATCAAGCCCTGCTGTGTGTGTGGCTTACAGTGTTGCTCACCATTTGCTCTCTACATAGAGATTATCTGAGGTAGAACTTCCACATGTTCTTCTGACTGTCCCTGTGCAGTGTCTGATGCTAATGTGCACTGGATCAACAGCTGCATCTTCTTTTCTTGTGCTGTAGTTTTGGTGTCAGTGGCGCACTGCTGCCACTAGTAAACCGTGTTTTTACACCTCTGGCCGCCTGCTTCGCACACTCTCCCCAAGTCTCTATTAGGTCATCAGATGACTGCAGAGTAGTCACACAACGAGCTTGCAGTTTCTCTACTCCTTTCTGCTTCTCCGCTGTGCAACTGCAGGTCTGGGCGAGATCACCGGCCCTTCTGTGCTCTTCCAGAACAAACATATAGCCGGTCCGCCCCTGCTTTATATTACAAACACACACAAACAAAAACATTTATGTTTGTCGTATGTTTCTTACAATTTGCAAAAGTTACAGCTTGGTTAATGTTTAAAGAGGTAATTTTGAAGTTATTATTTAAGTTCCGATCTGTTAATTACACCAAAGCAGGTGAAGAAATGTAAAGATTTTTTTTTTTTAAGTGCTGTTGTTTGCTGTATGTCCAAAGCTCAATGTTTTACTTCATAGTCATAGCACCTATATTATTCATGACATGCTTTCTGTAATATTCATTTTATAACCCAAGCATCTTACCTGAAATGTTGCCATTATGCATTTCCCCTATTTGTCAGTCCATATTTTTCAGTTATAAGTCCTCCACCTTGATCCCAGCTAGTCCTACTATTCTTGGTTGTCCAAAGCACTCTCTGAAGCCTAAAAATACAAGCATCTAAGTAACATATTCTCACAACACAACTCAGAATGTACATGTTTAATTGGTAGAAAAGAAAATATTAGACTTTCAGTAAAATTATTCATATAATACTATCAACATTGGCCCCAAGGTGACTTTGTTGTTGTTGAATCAAGGAAATTCAATCTTAAATTCAAACAAGCAGCACCAGACAAATTTTCTCTGTTTGAATACAATGAGAAAGATGTTGAACCAGCTATGTTTAAGGTATAGTTTTTGTCTGGAGTAATACTTATAGCGATAAAGTCTATATCTAGTAACACAGCATCTGGTGTATAGAGATTAACGTATAGTTCATACCTTTGAGTGTTTGGAGCTTTTGTTGAGTTAAATGCTGCTCTGGGATCTGTGGACCGTTCAACTCCATACAACCTCTCTTTGCAAACATGGAATCTCAGTTGTTACTTTTAATCTAATTAAGACATCTTTCCTGATAAAGATCTCTCCTCTGATTGAGCTAACAAAAATGTACCAGAAATAATGTGAGAATTGTGTCTTTGTAATATACCAAGAACAGTAGGCCTTAACGTTTTTGTGATCAAAACTAACACACATAATTCTACTACACCATCACTGGTCCAACACCTTTAGATGACATTGAAGTTAATGGCTACAGTATGGAGCAGCTTATATTTTTGTAATCTGGAGGAAAAGTAAATAGACAAAAGTTAAAAGGTTGGCACCAAAAATTGAAACAATTTACATTACTAAGCATACAAAATGTCTAACTGAAAGATGTGGTTGTGTTATTGACTGTATTTTGTGCATGTCAATAAGCTTTACATTTTCATGACAGTGTGTATTAATGAATACATACAAAGATGTTGCTCCTCATTTTTTTGTAGACAGTGTCGAAGTTTCACTCTGCAAATCCTGACAGCATGTTACTAAAGAGCATATTTTTTGGTCAAGTTGTTTGTTCATTTTATTTAATCTTTCACCCCTTGATACCAGTGAGCTGACATAATAAGATATAACACACAAAACACTGTGAAGTGAAAGTTGGGAGTGTTTCCCAGTTAACTCAGGAAACATTCCTAGCTTGCTGTACATCATGTTACAAAAATGTCCATGGATAAAGTCAATGTGAATAATTATTTGATTACAATAGTGAGTAGTTAAAATAAATTCTTTATGTGCCACTTGGTTGAGTGAGGGACGTTTATAAGAAGGACTGTGAAGGTAAACAGTGGCTTACACCCTACCTCTTAATTGTAATTTACCAGTATACAAAAAAACTAAAATGAACTTTTCTGGATAACATTTACTCATACTGTCTGTGTTAGTTTCCTCCGGTTTCCCCTACCACAAAAAAAAAGTACATGCCAGGATGAATGCGAGTGTGTTTGAGAGTGCTGCACTGTCCCAACCAAATAAACAAATAAATTACACTAAACTAAACCACAGCACAAATGCTATGACATGGGGGAGCCAGGTTGCCAGCTCAGAAGCAGAATTACCATCCTACTAAGAAGTTGCGAGATAGAATACGTACATTACTCACCACTATGTTTTCGAGGGTATTGGTGCAATAATTATTAGTTGCTTCTTGAACTTTGTGCGTTCTTAATGTTCTTTGTCGTCTCCTTAACAATAATAATAATTTTTGACCTAAAATACAGAAAAAGGAAAACAAGAGGAAAAAATTATAATTTTTTTTTTAAAGAACTTTTGTTGGCCAGCATCACTTAAAAAGCCTGGAGCACAGCGTTAAAAGGGGAATGATTTTCTAAGATACCATCTTTTTCCATTGTGTATGTTGCCTCTCCCACGCCTGGCGTGCACCCGAGAGGGGTGATATGGTTAAACCCTGAGAAGGAAACAAGATGAGTTCGCTTTGTGCATCACTCTGCTGCAGTTTATTCTGCCTTTACAAATTTATTCAACTCTTCACATTTTATCTTCTTTGTAGTTTCTAATAATCAATAAAGTTATCTGATGTTGCTTTGCTTATTATCCAACATTGTCCAAATTACACATTTTCAAAAAACCAAAAGACAAAAATCACATCTGGTCTACTGCAGTAACCATTAGCATATCTACTACGCTTCAATATGGCGGCGTCTCTAACGGCGGCCTAGAAATCACACTTGAGCCTGAACTTAACTTCTACAGGGCTCAACTGAGTGCTAATAACATCTTTTACAAAAGTACAGAACAACGATTACATTGGCTACTGGGAACAGTTATAAACCAATATAAAACTTAAATTCAAAAGGGCATGCGCACTATCCCTATGGTGGCGCCGCTAACGTTAGCTTAACATCTTTTACATGAGCTCACAATCTAACTAATTTTACCAAGTGATTCGACTTTCTTCAGTATTCACTTTTACACATATGTTTCACAAAGGTCTTAACTCAACACCAGTATGGTTTATAGCAGGGGTGGGCAATTAATTTTCATAAGGGGCCACATGAGAAGCCTGAATTGAGCCGCGCCAACAATAATTCAAACTTATTCTGCTCAACTTTATCCGATTGTACATTACACTAAATCGTGTATTTCAAATAGCTGATACTGTTATTATAGGACCATCATTTTTAGCCATATCAAGCCAGGCATGTGTGAGCATCGTTATTTAAGTTCAACTTCTTATCCTCGTGAACTTTTACTATTGCACTGAAAGCAACTCGGTGTTTGAATGAAATGAAGCGGTGCACTGTAGCAGGGGTCTCCAAGTAAATTTCCCTGAAATTGTGTTTTAATTGGGAAAATACTATTGAGGAAACTTTTTTCAATAAATGAATAATAATGAGCCTGACAGGACTGTAGCCAATGTGTTGTTCATATCCTGATCTCTCATGTCAGTGCCCTGTGCTGGACACTCACTCATTATTTCTATTTTTATTTAAGCAGCCCCCTGGTGGCTGGAGTGAGCATTCTAGTAATTTCTTCAATCATAACTCCGCACAGGAATGGGCTAGAGACTTTTTTTTTTTTTTGGACATACTCTGAAATGTATGCCCTACAAGCCCTGGGCCGGATTGAATCATCTCAATGATTGGGGGTAGGCGCTCATAAGCTTCTTGCTTCAGCCCACTCCTTTTGAGCAGAATGTATACTGCTCAAATAAACGGGCCACAGTTGGCCCGCGGGCCGTATTTTGCTCAGGTCTGCTTTAGACACTATAATTAAAAAATAATAGGGGTGTCTGTTTTAAGTTAACATATAAAATACATTTATGAATTGTAACTTATTTTTGCAATAGCTTATATTAGCTTATATAGCATTTTAACTTGTTTTTCAGCATAAAACTTTTTTTTAATTTGTTTTTATTATTTTTTTTTTTTACAAGCACATGTTAATTTGAGTCATGTCATCCACCATCACTGGTCCAACACCTTTAGATGACATTGAAGTATGGACCAGAAACTGAGGTTTCACCCTTCATTCCCCTGACTACAGTTTATATTTGTGTAATTTGGAGGAAAAGTAAATAGACAAAAGTTCAAAGGTTGGCACCAACAATAGATACCATTTACATTACTAAGCATGCAAAATGTACTGAAAGATGAGGCAAGTTAGTTGTGGATATTTTTTGGGGGCCTGCTGGTTTTGTGGAGGTCTATACGTCTCTTTACTGGTCTGGTGCTGGTTTCTGTTGGCTCATGCTGGTCTTACTGGTGAATGCTGATTGGAATGCTGACTAGCATTAACCAGCACCAAACCACCATGGACCAGCATAGACCAGCATGGTTTCCTTGCTGGTCTATGCTGTTTTTTTCAGCAGGATCATCCCCCTCATACTGTCTGATTCACTCCAAAGTGTCATTTTTTGTTTGCACGTTTGTGCACACAAACCCATCGTTTGAGCGCACTTCGTTTTTGAGTTATTGATCATTCCCCCATAGTGTCCCGTTTCACTCCAAACTAGTGTCATTTTTTTGCACTTTGTTTGTGCGCACAAGGTCTTTTTTGCTATTCTCAAAAAAGCCAATGTAACAATTTGAGTATATATATATAATATATATATATATATATATATATAAAGTGCCTTTTAAAAATAATAAAATAGATCAGATTTGTAATTCTAATGGTGTGATTTTGCCTGTGTAGGTAAAACACACTCACACACACTCTCAATGTTGACCATATTCGTGAATGCCTTTAAAAAAAAGCATAGGAGTAATTTTTGGGGATTCTTTCTGTGATACTGTGACCTTAGCCTGGGGTCAAGAAAACAGCAACAATGCCATGCTGAATCTGGCCAAGATGATTATGACCAAAGGAATAACGCACAAGGCTTATAATGAAGATGAAGACCAGGAGGCGGGACCACATTACACCGGTTTTAGAGTCGCTGCATTGGCTCCCCGTGCATTTCAGGATTGATTTTAAAGTTCTTTTAATGTTTTTTAAATGTCTTAATGGTCTTGGCCCTTCTTATCTTTCAGAACTGCTTTTTCCTTATGGACCTTCACGGACCCTGCGCTCCTCCGGCAGAGGTCTCTTAGTTGTTCCTAAAGTCAACAGAAAGACTCACAGCAATACTACGGCCCTCGCCTTTGGAACGACCTGCCGGAGGAGCTCAGAACCACAGAGAACGTTCATGTTTTTAAAAGTAGGCTTAAGACCCACCTTTTTAGCTTAGCTTTTAGCTGATATCTATTTACTTATTTATTCAGTCATTTGTATTATTATTTATGTTTATAATTAGCTCATTATATGCAGCACCTGAGTCCAAGCAGGGCAACGTAGCAAACTGGTGACATGTTTGTGCAGATGAGCTGGTCGTAACAGATTACACTGTTGGCAAAAAATATTATGCTTGTTTCTTGACAAACAATGTGTATTTCTTGTTAAATTGTCTCCATCTAATTTTTGTTGTGACCGTTGGCATTTATGCTCTAGGCATGAATGAAGAGTCTGTGGTCAACTACAGTAGTTCTAAATGCACCCACTTTTTTTTCCACTTCCACTCAGCAGGCGATAATATTCAATTTGGATCCTTGATGAAAAGTAAAGTTTGGATGGATACCTCAGCTTTAAACTAGTTAGTAGTTGTTGTTAATAGTAGTTTATTCTGTCCAACAAATAAACAGACACAATACACGACACACCTGTGATCTCTCACGGCACGTACAGTATGTGTCAAGGCACACTGTTTGAGAAAGACTCCTTCACAGAAAATTGCTCTTAAAAATTACAAACAAGCAGTGGATTATATTTCATGAAAATAATTACTTTTTCCTCAAAGTTGACCCGATGCTGGTCAATAAGAGCCAAGTTTTTCCTGTTAATTTTAGTGTGTCTTTGTGATGTCATTCTATGGGACAACAATGTACCTACTTAACACCATACAATCCAATCCAAAAATGTGATATTACAGTATTGACCTAAATGTGCTGTTAAACTAAATTACTTTTTTCCTTGTCCTTCAGAGATGATGTACTCTGGAGGTGCTCTTTTAAACCATTCAGTCCAGGAACCATCGTACAGACAGGGCCCAGAGTGCCCAAGCAGGTGAGCACCTAAAATAACAACACAAGCTGTGACCCCAGACCCACAGGTGGCCCACAGCGGTTTCTGAATGTCCACACCGGCCTCTTTGAACCGCTTCGCTATGTCCTCTAATGGAAGCACTTTCCCAGAATCATCCAAGAGCGAGGAGAAGGGGATGTTGATTGAACCAGGGTAATGGCCGGGCAGTACATCTGTGGAATAGTAATAATAAAAGTTTACATGTAATAAAAGCCAGCTCATACTTGTGATGCAGAATTGCTCGCCAGTACATGACAATCACCTCGGAACACCTTTTGCCATTTCTTTTCACTCTGACAATAGCACAGCAGCTTTGCGACTGTACTTTCCTCTTATAGTTTAAAGAAAGTGAATATTTAACAGAGGTTGATGTATTCATTTGCATGGCCATCTGGTCATCTCCCTTTCCCCTACCAACAATAATTCACTTCAAACATGGGAAAAAGCATAAACTAACATTTTAATGTAAATGTGCAATAAAGGTGGCTGTATGTCTGTATATGTTTTGGGCATTATCCGCAGCAATTTCGCTGCGCGTAGCAGTGTGTCTGAAAGTAGGAGTCCTATCGTTGAACAGACTGATGTAATTAGATGTAATTATTATTTTTAATTCTGAACATGGTGAACTGCAAAATGTAGGTAAATATAATAAAGTATAAAACAGAAGTGTTTTCCTTTTTGTTAATTGTGAAATATTGACTATTAAGTGTCCAAGGTGAACTCCACAGTTGCATAGTTACACAAGTTACATAGTCGCTCACAGCAGGATAAAAAGGTTGGAGACCCCTGCTTATGAGTATTATAGAGAGCCTACTTTTTTTTCATCCATAACATTTCCAAAAGATTATCTGTGTTGTATTCATTTTATGTAGGACTATGTCTTTGTGGATAGTTTTGCTCACCATCTCTGGGCTCTGGCTCTGTGCCCCTGTACCTGCCCGCAGACCTGGCATCCACCACTTGTACCTGTTTCGTCTTGATGTTTTCCACAATGTCTTCATAGGTCTTGACCCAGGTTTTATTCAGGACCGCTTTAAACCCCTGAGGCTCGGGGTTACTGTACTCTGCCGTCACAGGGTTGTTGTTTTGCAGCCAGTACTTCATCCCTCCGTCCAGCACCGAGACCGTGTTGTGTCCGAACAGTCGAAACATCCACCACACCCGGGGCGCACTGAACGCGCCGATGTTGTGCGTGTCGTACACAACAACGTGCGTCTCGTTCCCAATGCCGAGGTTTCCCACGTACTCAGAAAAGTGCTCCGAAGTTGGCAGCATGTGATCCACCTCCGCGTTCTTCTCGCAGCACTCATCTATGTCAAAGTGGGAAGCCCCGGGGATGTGCGCCTGGGCGAACTCAGCTCTGGGGTCCCGCTTGGTCTTTGCGAGGTACCACGACGCGTCAAGAATTCTGAGTTTGGGACCGACGCGATTGTTTTTGATTGCATCCAACAGCCACTGACAGGACACCAGAGTACGGACCTGGGCGGCCATGATGGAGCTGCGTGGCTGCCGTAGCCTGTACCACCGGGGGGTGTGCTGTGTCACAAGGTTTGAGTTTGAACCAGTACTAGAGAAGAGGGCTGTGCTTAACTTTGGGAGTCAATATTGGCACGTGCATGTATCCAACCCCGAAACAAAATAGGAGGAACACATGCTTTTGAAAGTCTCATACAACATTTATTACAAAATCATATAAAGTGTACCCTAAATCTATGATCAATTTAATGACGAACCAAAAAACGTAAACAATTATAGTGTGTACTTCCACCACCTTCACTCTCCACACTGAGGGGGTTATTTATCAAGGCAAGTACTAAATAGAGGGTGCAAGGTGCAAATAAAATATGCTGTTTTGTTGGCATATTTCACTTAATTTGATGTTTCCTGGCCCCAAATCTGATTTGTAAATAAAACAATGCTGTGTGAGTAAAAAGTGCATAAATGATCCACTTTTGCATGTGCTACTCGCTTTGCACATGAGCCAACGCTTGGTAAGTGTCCCCTTAGAGCTTTATTATTGGACTACAATCACATTATTCATGATGACAATAATTATCGTAAGTAATTTGGTTCCAAGTGCCACGATTTAAGCTTATACCAAAGTAAAACAAAATAAAACAATGATTATGATTTATGGTACTCCAATCATGTGTAGATGAAGGTGGCACCTAGAATGGCATCAGCAGCAGGACATCGTGGCAAACTGGTGACATGTGGTGCAGATGGGCAGTTCATAACAGATTATGTGGCCAAAATGTTGATGATAATGATTCTTGACAAACAATGTACATTTTCTTTTTAAATGTTCTCCAACTATTTTGGCACAGACTGAATCCTCTAACTACGACGTGAAGCCTGGACAAAATTTGAAATGACTTGAGTAATAGTTACATAAGCTTTTTCTAAATACATTATGAAATACTGTAAGTCTTTGCTCTCTTTCTTCAGAGCTTGCTTGAAATGCCTGTGGCAATGTGTTCTTTGGGAGCCTTAGTGAACCACTCGTACCAGGAGCCGTCGTACACAGTAGCTCCAGGGGCCCCGCAGATGTGGGCTGCAAGGACCATGTGGCACGCTGTTACCCCAGACCCACAGGTGCCAGACAGGGGCTTCGTCAGGTCCACTTGGGCCTTCTGGAAGAACCTCTTCAGCGCCTCTGGGGAGAGCATCATGCCGTCCTCATCCAGAAAGTCGTAGAAAGGCATGCACTTTGACCCAGGGATGTGACCTGATTCCACACCTAGAGGTTAACAATGTTCAGACACACAATAATCAGATTGCTAATACTATTATTGTGAACCATGAGTACTGAAATCCTGGGCCTAATAAAAAAAGACTCATTGTGGCATTCAGGATAAGCCGCCCCATTATATACATGAGATAAGGATCCTACTGGTAGAAACTCTAGGGCTTCGAACATCATCTTTACATGATCATCAAACCTAATGCTTACATTTACTTGAAATTGCTTAGATAGAAGGCCAATATGTCAAAATTATGTCCCGGGCCTCCAATGTGGCCCAAGGACTATTCTCTGTTCTCTCAGGCTTCATGCTGATTTTAAGTTTAAAACTCCTATCATCATCATGTAAATTATACCATTTTGTTATGGTAGACCTTTGGCATTTATGCGCCAAGCCTGAATGAAGAGTCTGTGGTCAAGTACAGTATTTCTAAATGCACCTATTTTTTTCTATTGGTCTGAGGCCTCAGCTTTAAAGTAGTAGTAGTAGTAGTTAATAGTAGTTTACTCGGTCCAACAAATACACAGACACAATAGGCCAACAACATCATCATTGTTATAATTTGTGACAAAAGGGTTTAGGCTGAAGTTAAACTTATTTTGCCTACCCCTGTGCATGGTTCAAGTAAAGCAAAAGCCCTTCCAAAATAACACAACACATTCAAATTTCACAACTGATAACAGAATACAGATACAGCTAATACCTCACAACTAGTGTGCTAGGTCAACAATATCATGTATCTTTAATGTATTAAGCAGGACAAAGGGTCAACTTGATGAACAATTCTAATGACCTACTTTTGAAGTAAAAAAAAAAATAGGATCAATATTTTGGTCCACACCACAGCTCAGACCTGGAAGAATGAGGGAAGTGATTTATGATCTCATACTGATCTCATCTTACCTATGATGGTGATATTCTTTGCTAATTTTGACTTGAGCAGAGGTGGGTAGTACTGAGTTACATTTACTCAACTACATGTACTTAAGTAACTTTTTGAAGTCACTCAAGTAACTGCAAGTAGTTTTTAATACAGTACTTTTTTGAGTAAATTAAGTATCTCCCTTTATGTTTATTTGGTAGGGACAGTGCAAGTTAATGAACAAGCCAAACCGGATTGTAGCCTTGGGCTAATTTCCATCCGTCGTCCCCCATGCGCACTCTCAAACACACTCTCATTCATCCTGGCCTATTGTACATGTTTTTAGTGGTAGGGGAAACCGGAGTACCCGGAGGAAACCTACGCAGACACGGGGAGAACATGCAAACTCCACACAGAAAGGCCCCGGCCTTGGTGGGAATCGAACCCGGACCTTCTAGCTGTGAAGCACGAGCGCTAACCGCTGTGCTACCGTGCCGCCCTCTTTCTGGCGGCTTTCTGTACTCTTTCTTGAGTAAAAACAATTGTAACTCGTGCCATTATGAGTGGCAAACTTCATTCTGACAGATAAAATAGATGTATTTTGTGTTTTGGTTACTTAATTCTTCACATTGATTTCTTTCTATGTTTTTTATGGGATTTTCTTTGAAAATATTAAAGCTTTCACATTATTTCATGTTTTGTTTCTCATAATTTACTCATAAGTTACTCAGTGCTCAAGTAACATTTTCTCTAAGTACTTTTTTACTCTTGAGTAAATATTTGGGCCACTACTTCTACTGGAATAAAAATATTTTTAAAGTAACATTACTTTTATGAGGAGGAGGCCGGAGGTGCTCACTGGATCTCGATCGTGTGTGGTGGTACCAGGTGCTCTTCAGAGTCAAATGAATGAGGAAAATAAAGTTTCAGAGGCACAACTGCATTAAATTCTTATTTATTTAACGCTGACGCGTTTCGACCTTTGGGTCTTTGTCGAGGCAGTTAAATAAATAAGAATTTAATCCAGTTGTGCCTCGGAAACTTTATTTTCCTCATTCATTTAACATTACTCTTACTTGAGTAAATACTTTGACTACTCTACCCACCTCTGTACTTGAGTAAATGTAACTGAGTACTACCCACCTCTGGTCTTCAGGTACTCAGCCTCATCTGCAATTTTAGATTTTATTGCTTTTAATTAGAAACAATTTCATGCATGCTTTTGTAATGTATTTACGTTACTTGTTTCCTGGTATAGACATGGTTTAGTCGCCCAGTTTATAAATTGTTTTAAGTGTATATGTATATGTATATATATATTTTATACCTGGTTTTGTCCTGATTTGATCTTGATCTAGGCCTGGCGGTACATGGACAGTCAATATCTTATGAGGTGATACTTTGTGTGAAGAGTTTGAGAACTATTGGGTGAAAGGAACTTTACCTTCTCGTGGTTCTGGCTCTTTGCCAAGAAACCTGGCATAGGGTCGGACGTCTACTACTTGTGTAGCCGGTGGTTGTATTAGTGAGTGTTTTGGAAGCCGACAACGCCACCTAGTTATGGGACTAGGACCCGAATACAAGACTACGAGGTTCGAAATCACGGGGGTGAGCAGTGAGACCCAGAGAATTATAAAAGAGTTATTCAAATTTATTACAACAAATAACACAATGACAATCAGAAATAGTTAAAAGCTAGGCCTAATCAATATAAAAAAGGTAGGAACAATAAAAGTCAATAAAAGAAAGGGAATTGTGCAAAACGGCAAAAACGACGGGGGTCCAGAACCGGTCACGCCACGAGTGTTGAGTCGTGGACCCAGGGTCTCCCTGGTCTACTCCCACCGTCTTCTCCCCTAGGACATACAGCACAGACCAGGAACAGTTCTACACACGGAGCGCCACGTAGGCTCAAGACTATCCCCGTCCCAATGTATCACACCGCTCCAATGCCAATACTCACAGCGGAGGCAGGGTTTCCCCTGCCACTGCGTGTTATTCGGTGCGCGGTGTTTCGTCCTCAGACCCGTCTCCGTTTCCCCCAGTCGGTCGATTCCTCCGAAGGCGCCCCTTCCGCCTGCCGGGTAACACACAGGCCAGCAAAAGTGCACACACAAGAAACACTCGGAGCGCGTGGCTCCCACTTTAGAAGCACCACTTTCACTTCAGGCTACTCACAGAAGAGGCAGGGTTTCCCCTGCCGCTGCGTGTACTCCACGTCGTGGTGCTTCAACCGTTGTCTGTCTGCCCTTCTGTCCAAGCGGCCGATTGCGCTCAATTGCTGCCACAAGCCCGTGCCATTTGGTCCTCGTCCTCTGCGGTCGACCGTACGTGCGTCGTACCTACTCCAGAGTTGCCTCTCTGCCTTGACACCGGACACCCTGCACACTGTCGTCGCCCTCTTGGCGTCTGACGCTCTACATTCTACGTGTTCCCCTTGTGTGACGTCGCGTCCATTGTCTGTCACACACTCTCCTTTTATCCCTGGCTCGTGGTCCACTTCTGCTGCTGCACTGATTGGGTAATTGTCCCCAGGTGCGACTAGCCAGTGATGGTGGTGTGGGCGGGCCCGCACCAATCAACTCAAAAAAAATGTTTACAAACATGCAACATAACTGAGAGTCACCAAATAATATCACACATATACATAAAGATTCAAAATAACAATAATTAATGGCCATGGGCCCACACCCCCCCACACTTTAATGGTGCCAGTCCCTGGCCAGGTAACTCAGTCTCCATAACGAGCGGGACATTGTCCTCTCGTGGTACGAGCGGATCGACGGGGCGAATGTTCAGGTTCAACATTAGTGACAGGGTAATACAACATTAGGGGCAGTTCAGGTGTTTCACTTTCGGTCCGCGGGGACACAATCGGCAGATGGTTGGTCGGAGCAATGCAAGGTTTGAGTGCATTTCTATGCAAGGTTCGGTCTTTACCCCCTCTTTCTGGTCTAACGCGATAGACTAGGCCGGAGTCGCCAACAAGGTCAACAATTACGTGGGGCTCGGACTCCCACCACTGGTGGAGTTTGCCATGGTCCCGTCTGTTCCTATCGCGCACCCACACACGTTCCCGGGGAGAAGGGCATTAGCTTTGGCCTTCTGGTCATAATATTGTTTCTCGTGTCTAGCTGCGTCGGTCATTTTTTTACGGGCCAAATCGTAAGCGTGGAAAAGTTTTCTGTGGTGATCTGAAACCCATCCCTGTAAGTCATGACGCGGATGGTGGTCTAAAACCCCCAGGTTAATATCAACGGGGAGCCTGAGATGACGGCCGAACATAAGGTACGATGGAGCGAACCCAGTGGCGCTATGGATGACATTGTTATATGCATGCAACAGTTCAGGGAGGTGCTCGGGCCATCTACTTTGCTTCTCAACCTCGAGAGTCCGGAGCATATTTAGCAGAGTTCGGTTCATTCTCTCGACACGGCCGTTACCCGCAGGGTGGTACGGAGTAGTGCGGCTCTTGGAAATGCCATACATGCTACATAATTGTTTCATCAGCTCGGATTCAAAGTTTGGTCCCTGGTCTGAATGGAAACGGGATGGGCAGCCGAATGGCTGGATTATGTTAGCCCAAATTGCACGGACAGTGGTTTTGGCAGTCTGATCACGAGTGGCAACAGCCCAAGAATAGCGCGTGAACATGTCAGTCATAACCAAGATGTTCTGGTATGAATCATTGGGGCGACGCAACGAAAGAAAATCTAATGCGACCACTTCAAGAGGGTACGATACCTCTATCGGCTTCAGTGGGGCCCTTGGTTCGGTCCTATCTTTTTGGAGGTTACAAACTACACATCCTGTTTGGAAGCGGTGTACCTCCTTCTCCATACTTGGCCAGAAGAAATTACGCCTAATGTGGGCGAGGGTCCGTTCTGTGCCCGCATGAGCTGCAGCTTCATGGCATTTCTTCCATACGTCCTGGTGGCTTGGATCTGGACAGACAATTTGAAAACAGGGTTCACAGGTATGGGGGTCAAACACTTTCCTACAGAGGATCCCCTGGTACAGGCAAAGTTTCTTTCTGTGTTGTAACAGTCGCTTAGCGGCAACTGGTAGCGCTTCCCTCTCGAGCTTGCTAGGATTTATCCCTCTTTCCACATACCTTCTGACAAGCTGAATGGTTGGGTCTACCTCCTGTAGGGCGTTCCAGTCTTCTCCAAGCGTCAATGCCAGTGTACCTTCCTGGTCGGGGGTCGTCGTGGCAGCGACAACGGCTGCAGTGTTGGTGCTGCTGTTCTTCTGTGCCGGAACTGTAGGAAATCTGGACAGAGCATCTGCATTCACGTTTTCACGTCCGGCACGGTACTTCACTTCGAAATCAAAGGCGGCCATCTGGGCGACCCATCTCTGCTCTACAGCCCCAAGTTTAGCAGTCTGTAAATGGGCGACAGGATTATTGTCCGTGAAGACCGTGAATTTGGCTCCAGTGAGGTAGTCTTTGAATTTTTCGGTGATCGCCCATTTCAGTGCCAGCAGCTCCAGTTTGAATGAGCTATAGTTGGAGTCGTTCTTCTCCGCGGGATGTAAGCTGCGACTCGCATAGGCAATGACGCGCTCCTTCCCGTCTTGCGTTTGGGCCAGCACAGCCCCGAGCCCACTATGACTCGCGTCCGTGTACAAATTGAAGGGCTTGGTGTAATCCGCATAGGCTAGGACTGGAGCCTTAGTCAGAGCCTCCTTCAGCTGGTCGAACGCGGCTTGACACTCCAGCGTCCAATCAATTTCCCTTACCGAAGACCTCTTATCACTCTTTGGGATGCCGGTCAGTAGGGTGTTCAAGGGGCGAGCTATCTTCGCAAACCCGTGAATGAATCTCCTATAATAGCCGGCCAGACCCAAAAATGCCCTCACCTCTCGCACAGATGTCGGGACAGCCCACTCAGTCACTGCCGTTACCTTCCCTGGGTCAGGCATTACACCAGCCTGGTTGACGACATGACCCAGAAACTGCACTTCCCGCTGGAGGAGTCTACACTTGTCCGGCCTCAGCTTCAGACCATGCCTCCAGAGTCGCTCAAAGACTTCTTCCAGGTTCTGCAGGTGAGTATCAAAATCAGGTGAGTACACAATGATATCGTCGAGATACACAAGCAGGGACTCCGTGATTTGGCCGCTTAGACACTGCTGCATTAACCTCTGAAATGTCGCGGGTGCATTACAGAGACCGAAAGGCATACGTTGAAATTCGAACAGGCCTACGGGGGTGGTGAAGGCGGTCTTTTCTCTATCCCTGGGGTCGACCTCCACTTGCCAGTATCCGCTAGAGAGGTCCAATGTGGAGAACCACTCGGCCTTGGAGAGGGAAGTCAGTGTCTCCTCGATCCTGGGGAGGGGAAAAGCGTCCTTGTGAGTGACAGAGTTCAATTTCCTGTAATCGACACAGAATCTCCAGCTCCCGTCCTTCTTTTTAACCATGACGATGGGTGCGGCCCAGGGGCTAGAGCTCTCCGCTATTACACCTCGGTCCAACATATCTGCTAGTAGGGACCTCATTTCTTTATACATGAGGGGTGGCAATGGTCTGAATCGCTCCCTTATGGGGACTGCATCAACCGTGGGAATGGTGTGCGTGACGGCATCCGTCCTACCAAAGTCCTCCTCGTGTTTCGAGAACACTTTCTCCCATTTGTGCAAGAGTGTAGTCAGCTTACCAGCTTGCTCTGGTGTCAAGTGCGTTCCATCTACCAGGTCCTGCACGTCGAAATGGTGTTCGTCCTCATGTCCATCCGTTGCCTCTACCAACCCAACCTCCACTTCTCCGTCACTGTTGGGGGTCAGGTCAACGTCGCAGGTACCATGAACGTCAGCGTCATCAACTTGGTACAGGCGGCCGATCTTCTGGTAGCGTCCTAGAGTGATGGGGTAATTATTCAGGTTTCTCAGGCGGACAGGGATCCTACCATCCTTGGCGACTGCGAGCGTGCGGGCCACGGAGACTGCGTTCGGTTCATCAAGGGCTTCAATCAGGCCACAGTAGTCCCTTCCTGCTGGTCCAGCTCGAGCCCGTCCCCAAACAACGATCTCGCTCCGTGCAGGGATCTTAACTCCTCGTCTTTGAGCTGGCCAGACGTATCCTCTAAATCCATCCTCCGTAGTGACAGCAGTTCTGCGGCAGAGGGCAAAGGCTTCTCTCCATGCCTGCTGGGAACCTGGGCTTTGGCAAGCAAAAGAGAGGGGCTTCTCGGGGTTATAAAAAACTGCATCCCAACATGGCTTAATTACATTCATGCCAATTATAAAAGCACTACTGGAGCATTCATCCGTCACAACAAAAACACCTTTTTGGTCAATTTCAACACCTTCTATTTTAAAGTCCATTAGCGCGTACCCTATACAGGGGATCTTGAGGCCGTTTGCCGCCTTCAGCTTCACGTACGAAGGCACATTATTTACAGCATAGTGAGAAAAGTGTTTCAAAAACAAACTCTGTTGGATCAGGGTAACTTGCGACCCAGTGTCTAAAAGTCCCTCCATATCAACTCCACCGACTGACACATCCACATAGGGGCAATTTCCCACTAAGGCTGTAGCGGCCCTTTGGTCTTCTCCCAGACCAGACCCCACTGCATAGGCCTCAACAGCAGGGTGACTTAGTTTAAAGCCGGCTGAGACATACGGGATGCCCTGCAAAACCTAGCAATGTGCCCTGGCTGATTGCAATTTCTACATATAGGCCTACCTCCTTCATCCCAACGGTTACCGGGGTTGGGCTGCAGGTACCTCTCGGTCGGAAGCTCGGGTGCGCTGCCGCGGCGTGCTGGTACGTGTGCAGGGCTAGCTGGTCTTAGCTCTCTGATGAGCTCACGAGCAAAGTCCTTCATTTGGTCCTTCAACTCTTCCACGATCTCCCTCTTTAACTCCTGTTTCCACGAGTCGTTCTGTTGGTAAGGTCTGGAAGGATTAGGGTCTCTTACCGCGGCACACGTCGCTTCGCTCAGCCTTGGACTTCGCGTTTCCTCCTCTAGTAGGGCCTCCTGTTGCAGGGCACTGAAGGTCATTTCTGGGTCCAAGCGTAGCGCTCGCTTTAAGGCTTGGAGCAAGGCGCCATCCTCCAGGCCAAGCATGAATTGGTCCCTCAGGTGAGTATCAGTAGGCGCTCCATCCTCGTCCTGTTGTTGCAGCCTCCGATGTAGTTCCCTCAAGCGTAGCGCATACGCTTGAATGGACTGGCCTTGTTTCTGTACACAGCCAAAGAATTGTGATCTTAAAACAGCCAAGGGGATTTCTTTAACATACAGTCCGTTCAACGCAGCAAAAATTTTCCCAGCCCGGTCGCGCTCATCCTCAGCTAACACATTAATTTGCCGTTTGGGCAACCCAGACAGTGCACCAATTAAGATTCGTACTTTTTGGGGTTCAGTTAAATTATTAGCATCTAAAAGACCTTGCATTTGCTCCTTCCATTCCAAATACTTTAAATCACCTTCTTGTCCTTCAAATTTAGGCACCCACGGGGCCCCAGGATAGATTGGCATCATCATTTTTAAATCAGCTTTTAAAAGTCAGTGGCAAACGTTTACAAAAAATAAAATAATCTCTGGTTAACACTGCTCACAAACCCGTGATCCTGCCGACAGCGCCAGAAAATCTGTAGCCGGTGGTTGTATTAGTGAGTGTTTTGGAAGCCGACAACGCCACCTAGTTATGGGACTAGGACCCGAATACAAGACTACGAGGTTCGAAATCACGGGGGTGAGCAGTGAGACCCAGAGAATTATAAAAGAGTTATTCAAATTTATTACAACAAATAACACAATGACAATCAGAAATAGTTAAAAGCTAGGCCTAATCAATATAAAAAGGTAGGAACAATAAAAGTCAATAAAAGAAAGGGAATTGTGCAAAACGGCAAAAACGACGGGGGTCCAGAACCGGTCACGCCACGAGTGTTGAGTCGTGGACCCAGGGTCTCCCTGGTCTACTCCCACCGTCTTCTCCCCTAGGACATACAGCACAGACCAGGAACAGTTCTACACACGGAGCGCCACGTAGGCTCAAGACTATCCCCGTCCCAATGTATCACACCGCTCCAATGCCAATACTCACAGCGGAGGCAGGGTTTCCCCTGCCACTGCGTGTTATTCGGTGCGCGGTGTTTCGTCCTCAGACCCGTCTCCGTTTCCCCCAGTCGGTCGATTCCTCCGAAGGCGCCCCTTCCGCCTGCCGGGTAACACACAGGCCAGCAAAAGTGCACACACAAGAAACACTCGGAGCGCGTGGCTCCCACTTTAGAAGCACCACTTTCACTTCAGGCTACTCACAGAAGAGGCAGGGTTTCCCCTGCCGCTGCGTGTACTCCACGTCGTGGTGCTTCAACCGTTGTCTGTCTGCCCTTCTGTCCAAGCGGCCGATTGCGCTCAATTGCTGCCACAAGCCCGTGCCATTTGGTCCTCGTCCTCTGCGGTCGACCGTACGTGCGTCGTACCTACTCCAGAGTTGCCTCTCTGCCTTGACACCGGACACCCTGCACACTGTCGTCGCCCTCTTGGCGTCTGACGCTCTACATTCTACGTGTTCCCCTTGTGTGACGTCGCGTCCATTGTCTGTCACACACTCTCCTTTTATCCCTGGCTCGTGGTCCACTTCTGCTGCTGCACTGATTGGGTAATTGTCCCCAGGTGCGACTAGCCAGTGATGGTGGTGTGGGCGGGCCCGCACCAATCAACTCAAAAAAAATGTTTACAAACATGCAACATAACTGAGAGTCACCAAATAATATCACACATATACATAAAGATTCAAAATAACAATAATTAATGGCCATGGGCCCACACTTGGAATTGCTGAGTGGCAATGTTTTCTGTCATGTCCTCAAATGACTTAACCCAGTCACGGTTCATTTTGGCGTTAAACTTGACCGGCTCTGGCTTGGTGTAGTGGTCAGTCACAGGGTGCCCCTCTTTCACCCAGTTCCTGAAACCCCCGTTCAGAATCGACACGACGGGATGGCCGTACAGACGGAACATCCACCAGACTCTCGTGCACGAAAACGCACCAAAGTCACTAGCGTCGTAAACAACAACGTGACTGTTGTTGCTGATTCCCAGGTTGCCCACGTAGTCTGAGAACTGCTCCTCGCTGGGCAGAGTATGGTCAAACCTTGAGGTCCTGTCTGAACAATCGTCAATGTCAAAATGGGACGCTCCTGGTATGTGGGTTTGAGCAAATTCCTTCTTTCCGTCTCGTTTCATCCCTGGGAGGTACCAGGACGTATCCAAAATGCGCAGATTTGGCCCGACTAGATTGCGTTTTACCATATTCGAGAGCCATTTTGCAGAGATAAGAGCCTGTGTTCCCATGGCTGCGTCCTCGAGGACAACCTGCAGCAGAATGCCCACAGTGAACTGTTATAGCTCTGCCCACAAAACTTGAACAACTCCTCCCACTGTCACTCTGTTGGTTCTATCATCAAAAGTGTATTTTGTAAATAATCTGTTCATTTATTTTTATGCATGCAATTTTGTCACAATCCTGTCTGTCCAGTACCAATCATGCATTTTTTTCATTTATGTGACAGCGTGATGTGAAATATTTCCTAAACAGGCTATGGGGCAGGACTCTAAAGACTGGAAAGTACTTGTATTTAGCCTAGAAACACTGATGGACCATGTTTGTAACTAATGAGGGGTTATGACTACAAAGCTATTTGTTTAGGAGAGTTTTAAAGTAATAGTATTTATTACACTGTAATGGAAATAAACAATATTTTTATATGATAAGATCTACTTGATAAAGTTTACCCAAACTGGGGTCAGGCGTTCAGACGAGCTGGAGCAAACATTGTGGCTCACAGCCGTTCCTCACACACTTTGATAATCAACATTCTTGACCCTGTCCCTGACTGAAATGTATTGAAGACCCACAGACATCCTGAGTGAATTACCACAAGTAGAAGAAACTCTCCATCACACCTCTTTGTATGAATGTATAAAAACCCAATCACGAGAGGCAGCCACTAAGTCAGACTGAGAGGTCATCTCTCTGAGTGTTATGGCTGGCCTTTCAGTCCACTCCATTGCCCTGCGTTCCTGCCTTGTTTTCCCTGTCTTCCTCATTGTCCCTTCCCCCAGGCTGGAGCCACACCCTCAACTCATCCACACCTGCTATTCATCAGTCATCTGCAACAGTACTTTGGATCCTTCTCAGCTACAACATTCTGCCAGACCGTTGTTGTTTCATAGTGCGGTAAAGCCATTTTCCTGGATAATTCATGGAAGAATCTGTGAGATCTTGTTTCTGTGCTTTTTGCCAAATACTTACCTGATTTTTCCCCCCACCTGTTCTTCTGGCCAGCCTGTGATCCCCACCAGCCATTCCACTTCATTGCCTGCAAACCTGCCTCTTTTCCAGAAAGGAGAACTTGAATAAATGTTGCCTTTGAACTGTTTAATCCTCTCTGCCTGCATTTTTGAGACCATTTCCATATTCTGCCTATCATTGAGAGATGGCCTCTCCAGGCTGCCTGCATGTGCCTCATACCTTTTCCTTCATACTTTCAATAAACCATACCCTTTATTTAATAAAACTCATTAAAGCTTCTATTGAGCAATTATTATTTTTTTCATAACATCAGAATTCATTCGTTCATCCTTTTTTCATTCAGACAACTGAGTAAAGACAACAGTTTGACACAGAACAACAGCATGAATGTGTTTACAGATGTGCAGGTGCATTAAGTATTATAACACATGTGCAAATGGCTGGAACAGGTTATTACGTTCATGAGTCTGATACAGAGTTATTGGCGGCACGGTAGTACAGCGGTTAGCGTGCTTAACAGCTAGAAGGTCCGGGTTCGATTCCCACCTGGACGGGGCCTTTCTGTGTGGAGTTTGCATGTTCTCCCCGTGCCTGCGTAGGTTTCCTCTGGGTACTTCGGTTTCCCCTACCATTAAAAACATGTACAATAGGCCAGGATGAATTGTGTTTGAGAGTGCGCATGGGGGACGATGGATGGAAATTAGCCCACGGCTACAATCCGGTGTGGCTTGTTCATTAACTTGCACTGTCCCTACCAAATAAACCAATAAATAAATAAATTGGGTCTGTCTGTGACAAAGTAGGTTTTAGGTTACTTTGTCCCATTAATTTCTTTTGACACTTTATAAGTTTATGTATTCATTGTTTCATAATCATACTTTTTGCAATATCCAACTAAACAGTTAAACATAACTATCCCGGGTTTGTTTATTTGTTTGGTATACATTTCAGTTAAAGTATCACACAGTATTAAGTTTAAATGTTTTACTTTGTTGAAAATGTTCATTTAGTCGACTTAAATTGTGTTGCAATTGTGGCAAGGTGAGTGGGGGAGCTAGGTGGCTGTGGACCCACCACACCACATTTATTTAAACATAAATATCCTGAGATAACGCCAGGGAGTAGGGGAAAGCTGCAGAGCCGGAGCCGAGACAGGGATAGTGCGCCCTCTGCTGGTAAAGACGGATATACGACAGTATAGCTCTTGGGAAGATTGATTTTGATCAACTCAACGAACGTGAGTAGCCTTTAATCAAGTTATTTTATTTTTTTGATTTCTTATGAACAAATTTTGAAATCGTAGATGCTTCTGTTGTTTGCTAAAGCTAACACTTTAAACAACATACGAATTACTTGATCCCCCACACGTAATTTTCTGCTTAAAATAGCGTTTAAGCTAGTAAATTAGTAAAAACTATACATAATCCCAATTACATAGGCTACCCAAAAATGCAGGCGGTAAAGTAAATATATAATTTATTCATATGTATAAAGGGTACCTTTACTTTCTGTGGCAAATTATTGCATATATATTTTAATTTTAAAGAATCTTGGCCAGGACACTCTTGAAAAAGAGATTTTTAATTTCAATGAGCTTGGTGTAAAAACCTACTTGTGAGTTTTATCTGATACTTATCTCTCTGAGATGGACTTATCTGGAGGAGGGTCTTCCTGTTGGGGAGTGTTTAAAAAGTGTCTTACAATCAGTGTGGGGAAAAACCATGTAGCTGGGTACATGTGGTATGTTTCCTGAGTTCAGTTACGTTTGTTTGATTCTGTTAAACCTTTTTTGACAGTTATTTTGTACATATGTAAAGTTTGATTTTTGCCACGGTGAAATAAATTTTGTCTACAATGGGAATTTTTGAGTCTGTCTTCTACTTGACCACACTGGCCAGCTTCCCCAAAGGGTCTTGTTATCGTTCATGAGTCTGATGGCAGAGGGGAAAAAACTGTTATTGTGGCGGGAGGTATGAATGGACCCCTGCCTGCAGGGAGAGGGGTGAATAGTCCGTGTCCAGGGTGAGAAGGGTCAGCTGTGATCCAACCTACAGTACACACCTCTGGGTCCTGGAGGTGTACAGGTCCTCGAGAGATGGGAGCCTACAGCCAATCACCTTCTCAGCATGCAGCATGCACAATTCGCTGCCATATGGGCAGTTGTTCCCAAAGTGGGGTCTGGTAGGCCTCAGAGGCAATAGGGTGCTCTTGTCTACAAAACAAGTACATTGAAAATGATTGATTTTGAAAGGAAATGCTCATTTATCTGATCGGCAAACATTCCAACCAAAGATGGATGAGGAAACCCCTGCACTCAAAAGCAACTTAGGGTGCAATACACTTTATAACATTTGGCAGTGTGCATAAAGAAATAGTTATAATCTCTTCACTTCCCAAGAGATCCAGAGTCAATGCCAGCCTAAGTTAAACAAAATACTGATCGATATGTCGCCTTAATTTTGGCACAACTAGCTGTAACTTCCCATGCTTTTCAATGCCTGATTGACCCTAAACAATACAATAAGCATAATGTATAATAGGGTAGTTTTCAAAAGTAATAACACAAGAGCTATAGGGGAACAGTGGAAAAAAAGGGTGATAACAATACAATTAAAGATAGCCAAATATAATAAAGAGAGAGAAACTGCTGTTAAGCAGATCATATTTCAAACCTTAATAGATTACTTACTTTTGGGGTGGGCGGTAGAGCAGATTGAAGAAGGTTTGGTTATTTGTTGGAATATTTTATTGAATACAATGTTGAACTTGTAGATATGAAATGTGAATGTGGAAGATTTTGTCAGTGCAGCCCCAATGTTCAACTTCTTCATTTTACATTCTGTTCTATTTTTTTATTTTTTACATTTCCCCCCCTTTTAAAGTCTTTTATTTGTTTATTTATTTATTGTAGGCTATGTAAAATACCTCTATCTACTAGTACTAAACTGTTTGTGCATTATTCTGTTCAATGATTGCACATTTTGTCCTGACTACTTGCACCCTCTGAGTGTTCTGAAGTCCCATCTTATAAATCATTTTTAAAATTATTATTATGCAGAGTAATAATATTATTATTATTATTATTAACATTATTATTACTATGCATAAATAATAATAATAATAATAATAATAATATCGATTCTAAAGCGCACACATGTTTTGTTAAAAGTAAATAATAAGAAAAGAAGAAGAAAACTATCCACTAACCCGGATGTTGTAGTTATCGGAGTATCTGTTTCCGGTGTCTGACCCCGGTTTGAGAAGAGCTGCTCCTCTTAAAACTGTGAAGTCGTTGCCGTCGTTCCTGAACTTTAGGTTTGATTATGCTTATTTTACTGTCGAGCTCATTCATTTGCTTGCCGAATGTATTTGCGTGTGATGTTTACGCGAGTACATTCAATAATGTGGCTTGTTTGATGTAAGGTCAGCACTCGCCTAGCCGAGAAGCTAGTTAGCCAATTGAGCTAAGTCAGTACAAGAAATGTGCGACATTCGGTGGTGAGCCAGCCATGTCCAGGGAGAAAACATGTTCGCCCTACTTCGATCAAGGCTAGGGCATGACACGTTGACATTTCACCTATCAGACAGCGCTTACGAGTCAACATCGATTTACTGACGCTAAGGTCTTTTGAGATAGCCTCGGACTGCTGCATGATGTAAGCGAGGAAGTTGTTGCTGTGTGTCCGTGTCTCCAGTAATAAAACGGGTTACGCATATTCTGTGGGGGACTTGTCACTTGCCTCGCACTGATATCCGTTTGTGTCAAGGTGCCTCTCTCTCCATGTGTGATCACGAATGGGTGGCTGGTCACGCAGTGCAGTGTTGGAGCTGTACAGAGCGCTCCTCCGGGCGGGGCGTCATCTCCAGTACACCGACCGTAACTACTACCGCAGAGCCGTGACCCGCGAGTTTCGCCGCTGCCAATGTTTGACGGGACCCGAGGAGAAGGAGGACGCACTGAAGAGGGGACAGTTCTTCCTCAACAGTAAACTGGGAGGGCTTATGTAGAGCAAAAGGCGTTATCTCCCAGGTGAGGAAATCAAAACACAGAAATTGAAGTTGTAGTTATAACTCTAAAGCTGTTTTTCTCTATCAGCATCACTATGGCAGGAGTGAATGGAGACCGAAAAGGCAAGAAAGATGACAATGGGATTGGGACGGCCATTGATTTTATGCTTTCTAATGCCAAACTTGTGCTTGGCGTGGGAGGAGCTGCCATGCTTGGTATCGCTACGCTGGCCGTGAAAAGAGTGAGTGGCATTAATATATAAACTATAAATAAAACTGATGAAAGAGAAGTGTTTACTAAATTGCTTGGTTTGTGCAGATGTACGATCGGGCCGTAAGCGTTCCCACAAGCCCGACAAAGATGGAGAAATCGGGGAAGAGAAGTTGGGAGGAGCCGGCCTGGATGGGTTCCTCGCCGCGGGTCCTAAACCATGACATGAAGGCCACAGTGAGCCGCTCGTTACAGTCGCTCCCCACTTCTTCTCATTCTTTTCAACCAGGTCAGGAATCATCCCATAACTTGTTCTCCCATGCATTTATTTGTTATCAATGTATCGTTTTTCTTGTTCATTCCTTAATATGTGATAAAAAATGTGTTATCAGACAGCCTGTTGGGAGGATTTATACTTTTCCTTTACAGTGGGTGTTACTTTTGTTTGAACTTGTAGCAAGCAGACATATCTCTAACTTTGACTAGCTCAATGTCTTGTAGTAAGTTATGCCTAATAGGTTGCGTCCACATTCTAGAATTTGAAACACTGATGTCGCATGAGGATAGACCGAATGCAGCTCAACTACAAATCATAAACTAGAACAAGATCTCTGCACTTTCGGACATTTTAACAGTATTTTGTACCAAAGACATCTTGGCTATCCTGGTGTGACATTGTGTGAATGTGACCGATTAGTAAGTGCTGCAGTAGTATATCATGTGTGCTAACCCTAGTAGCAGATAAAACGTTGTAGTTAAATGAGGTGTGTTGTAATGTAAATACAGTAACGTATGTAGTGCAGTCTAGTAGTCAAACCTAAGTAATAAAATATTCAAGAGTGTGTATTTTTCAGACTGCTTGCGGAGGGCTGTGGGTCGAACTGCTGGCTCGACCGAAGAAGACATGCTCCGAGCTCGAATGCGCCTTTCACTGCAGGAGCATCTTTGGGAATTCTACCAAACTACAGTAAATATCCCGTCTGAGGAGCAGGCCACGGCCAGGAGGGCAGCCCTGGACATCTGCGCTGAGCTCCGAGTGTTCCTTCATGCCAAGTTGCCTGACATGCCACTGAGAGAGATGTACCTCAGTGGCAGCCTATATGACGAGCTGCAGGTACAAATAATATACTCACATGAATAGTATTTGCGTCAAGTAATATGTAAACCTAGAATTACACAATACTGTAACAATGGCTGAATTGTTGCTGTTTGTGCCCCTAGGTGGTGACAGCTGATCACGCTCAGCTGATGGTGCCTCTGATCTTGGAGAAGAATCTGTGGTCATCCATCCCGGGGGAAGACACAATTATGAATGTTCCAGGTTTTTGGCTGGTTCGCAGGGAAAACTTGGAATATTTTCCACGAAATAGTAGCTACTGGGACCGCTGCATGGTGGGCGGGTACCTCTCCCCCAAAGCAGTCCTGGAGGTGTTTGATAAGCTTGTGGCGGGGTCGATCAACTGGCCTGCCATTGGGAGTGTCCTAGATTACATCATCCGTCCAGTGGTTCCCTCAGAAACACTCACTCTGGAGGTGCAATATGAGACCGATCGTAAGCTGTATGTGGATTTCCTCCCTTTACTAGTGATGGAAGATGGAACATCACTTATTGCTAAGCCCCACCGCCTTGCCGCAGAGCGCCACGAGAACCTGTGGCGTCAGAGTTTCCGAGTGGCAGAGACGTCTCGTCTCAGGGCCCTGGACCAGGAGGATGGGGGCTGCCGCTGCACGTGTTTGAAGGTGGCCAAGGCCGTGTGCAAACTAAACCCTGCTCTCAGCCGGCTCAACTCAAGCCAGCTCACCAATGCCATTTTAATGTTGAGTGAGAAGGAAGGGGACTGGACCCAGGAAGCACTGGCTGACCGCTTCCATCAGCTGCTGCGAGCTCTAGTCGGACACTTAGAAGCTGGGAGACTGCCTTGTGCGCTCAATCCAAAAGTTAATTTATTCTGTGAACTGACTGAACAGGAAGTGGATGAGCTGGGATATACTCTTTACTGTGCTCTCTCTGACCCAGAGGGGCTTTTGAGAATTGCCCTGGAACCGCCCCCCTGATATTAAGCTCTCTCTCAGTGTTCGCTGCCTGGATCAGTAAAATGGATGCATGAGTACATCCTCGGTCATCTCATTGTTTTTATGGACTCTTGGAAATAAAATAAAATAGGTGATAAGCAAAATTAAATGTATGACACAAGGCTTTATGAGATCCAGATGTTTTGTTTTATTTTGAGATAAAAGCAGAAACCAGGTTTGAGTTTGGGGATTTTTTAAAGCAACTATATTTATGACAGTCACTGTTGTAAACGTATAAAATACCATCAGTTAAATTTCGATAAAAGTGTAAGCTGCATTAGAGGTTATGACTGTGTGCCATTGTTGCAAAAACCAGAAGGCTTTTTTGTATTTATACTACTCAAAATGTCAAACATCTCATTTAACATCTAAACCTGTGAAACCTAAAAATAGGTTTGACATAAAAATCACCTTGTTAAATCTATGGCTTGTATGTTAGTCCCTTTTCTCTAATATTAAACAATTCAAAGGTACTGTGAAGAAGTAACACGCTAAAAGAACAAACCAAACATGGCAGAATTCAGTTGATCTGAACCTGAATAATACTAATATGAATAATAATTGCTGTGCTCTCCCTGTGACTGAATCAGAATCTGTTGCAGTTTCACTTAATGCACAGTTCAACATATGTGATCAATTAATCCGTTACAGTATGAAAGTACAAAGTAGTGGCGTAAAGTTGCACAGGAAACTGTTGCGTTGCTCAGTACATGTGACCTCTAAAGCCACCAGCAGGTGGCTTCATTTGATAGGACTTAGTTATTAATAGGTGCTTAAGTCTGAGCTCAAGGCAGTTATTCTTGGTCAGTTGTGTTACATCAGCTTGTGTTTCCAAATATTCATACCAAACAAAGCCAAGTAAAGCAAGTTTTAGGTCATTCCAATTACTTTGTGTCTTTTCACATAGCCTTCAAGATATTAAGTGTTGTGCTAGTTGCTAATTCACTGTATTGTCAAAGTTGGGGTTATTTTTAGTCTAAAAACAAGAGAACCAAACTGGTTATATTTTGTATTTATTGTACATTTGTAAACCAAAGGAAGCATAATTTATTTTCTATGATTTGTTTTTGATCTAAGTGCTTTGTTCTTCATAAGATACATGATTTGCATATTTTCAAATTAAGCTAAAAACACCAATATGCCGGAGTTATGGGCACAGTGCCACATCTATTTAAATCTTTCTACTGCTCTGTGTTGCATGCATCCCCCTCAAACTCACCCCAAATTTTAGCAACATTAAATGTTGAAAATAACAATGTGTAATGCATTTTCCTTTCCAGTGCAACAGAAATGTTCACGTAAACACATGATTTGACACATACAAAAAAGAAAACTTGAAAATACTGCATCATAGAGTGGAAGATGATAGTTACTTTATGCAATACATTTAACATGGCTTTGGTCCTGCAGATATTACAAAAAAAAAGACTTCCTCATAAAGAGATGTGATGATAAAGTGTTTCAGTTTAACACTTGAGAGAATGAAGTGCAAACTACTTAGCAGGAGCAAAACCCACGCGATCAGTGCTCCTGTCAAAAACTGTGTAGTACTTTCCTATGAAGACGTCTCCCAGGATCCACAGCGGGCCTGCAGGAGGAGGGATGTCCATGGCCATGAACCCAGACAGACACACAGATGCCCCCATCTGGGACTCCTGGATTAGAGACATGATGCATTACTACACAATCATAACAGATGGTTGCACATTGATAGATTTAGTAAGTTACCAATATCTTGTTAATGAATCGTGTCATTTTACCTTCATAACATAATCCTCTCCAGTGAGGTTATACATCTTTCCTCCGATGTTAAAAGAAACAACGGGCAGTGATGGGATCTTCTTACAGTCAATCATGTACTGCAGGCCAACAAAAAGATGTTTAGGAATTCACCTGACACGAAGGCTTCTGTTTAGTTGGATTAGGAAAGAACAATGTAGCAAGTGACCAAAGTGCTATACCTCCCCCATGAGCAAAGGCAGAGCTCCTACGGCTTTGTGCAGAGCCCTGATTTCTTCCACAGGGCCCACAATCAGAGATGTTCCCGTGTCAACAATTGTTTGACAACCATCCTTGCAAAGAGTCAGCTGGCTCCCCACGTTCACCCTACAAGTATATTAAAATAGGCAGATCTTCTTTCAAACAATGAAACACAGTCCACCCCTCTATTACAACATTCTTACCCAGATAGTTCGATCTGCCAGTAGGCTTTTCGAGTGACGTTCACATAGTGCAGGTCTCCACTGTAGTACTGTGGATCAGTTCCACCAAGGATTAGCTCGCCTCCTACTGCTGCCAGTGGATCTCTAAAACAAATGGAGTCCCCCATAAATACGTACATTAGTGGACAGTAGTTTGATAGGAGAGGACACCAACCTGCTAATATAAAATGAGAAGACATTTTGTGGCAGCAGTTTAGCAGCCATAGCACTGTCAAACACAGGAGTCACTTTGCCCACAGATATAGAGGGATAAGCCATTCCCAGGATTCCATCAAAACGTGCCACTGCAAATGTGATGCCTGGCTGTTTGACAGCTTCACCAAACTGCTGTTTGGAACAGGCAAACCAGCCACCTGAGAGCAGTGAATAAATAAAATGAATGAAGCGTGACTTCAATAAAACAAGAACGCAGCTCAACAAAGGCCTTTGTCAAAGGGGAATGTGGCTGCACTCACTGAGACTGTGTCTGCACTGATAAAGCCAGACAAGCTGCCTCTGCCGTATCGGATTGAGAACTGAGTACCATTCTGGACATAAGTACTTGACTTTTTAGAGTTGTAGCGGTGATGAACCCCTGCAGGAAGAGATTGCGGGACATGTCAGACAATTATTTTACATGATTTTAACAGGGATAAACTGTAATGTTCACGAAATCACTACATGTATTTAAAAGTATGTGCTATGAAATTAAATACAACTTACAGCAAGCCAAATCAAAAAAGGAACAGTGGATCGAGGGAACCCAGAGGTTGGATGAGCCTGTGTCAAACAGCACAGTGAATTCCTGTGCAGGGTTGCCAATACTTATTGATCCATAGTACTGAGCCTGTGAAGACAACAAAGTCAATGTGGAGGTTTTTTTGGTCCGAATTTATTCCCAGATTTACTTAAAAAAACAAAAAAAAACAAGACAAAACCCTGACAAACAGCCTTTATCAGACCTTTCACATGTGATGCACACGTCCTGAGGGCTGTGTTTGCATTGCACGAAATACTTAACACTTCTCACATTTGGGCGCGCTACTTCCTTCCTCAGTAAGAACACCAACACCCCAATTAAACTACCGGAAATGGGTCAATATTAACTTCTTGAGATTTTAAACTTGCACTCTTACATCCATGAAGTTGGTCAACCTCTCCACGGGCAAATTAGGACCTGGAGACGAATCAGGCGAGGTCTGCGCCATGGCCCGCAGCTCCTCCAGAGACTTGCCATTGTCGCTCAATATACGGCGTATACTTCTGGTTTTATAAAGAGGCACCCTGAAAGAAAATCACATTTAAGTTATAAATAGAGACAATGTTTTTTTTTTTTTTGCAGACTTCCGTGTTACTCGCAAAATCATGTGCAGTTGTAGAAGTTGTGCGCAGGACATGTCCGCGGACAGGGAGCGCGTGAGATTAATAAACACAGCCTAAAACTATGTCTCGCAACGATATGTGGCTATTCCGAGTAACATTTGCAGCTTATTGTGTGCAAATTGGAGGGTAAACTGATAAATTACCTTATAATGGCTGAAGTCAGTGTTATCCCCAACAGGCTGAGCGCACAAAATAATGCACCCGGAGTCATCATAGCAGTCAAATGTCAAGTGACGCAGAACTCGACAAAATCCGTAGGCTACGTTTATTCCGCAAATTGACGTACAGCGACTGCTGAGGGGCGTGGCAGCATTAAGCCCAACGCACACCGAAACGCCTTGACGCGCGGCAAAAGAGCCGCCTCCTTTATTTTCTATGAGAGAACGCACACCGAGATTACAGTGACGCGCGGTGACGCTGGACCCCGCGCCACAATTCAGATTTGTTGAATCCAGACGCGGCGGCGCGGTGGAAAACACAGGCTTTTACCCATCCTGCAGAGGCACAGAGGCTGGTCAGTGACAGACAGGGAAACCGCCGTGAACTTTGTTTGTTTGGACGAGAGAAGCCGCGGAGACAGAGAAACCATCGTCAGGGCTCAGGCATCAGGGGAAGCATTTTAAACTCGTGTCTGTCGCCAACTCGCTGTTAACCTACAAAACAGAGCCAGGTTTGCGCTTTCTCTCTGCAACACGGACATACGTGTCTTCTTTTATTTATGATAAATGTATAAATCACGTGTTTAAAGCCCTGCACGATTTGAGAAAAGCCTCTCAAGTGCCGTGACGCGGCGCGCTCCGGTGTGTGTTGAAATCCCACATGGACGCGCGTCAGAGGACGTGCTGCAGCGCGCTGCGTTCTGGTGTGCGTTCTTCATAACAAATGGCGCCACGATAAAGGGACAGATGATCTGGTAAAATATTGAGCTAAACTAAAAATACTTCATTTATAACTGTACCCAAAATGTTTGAGTGCTCAAAATGCCCGGTCCGGACCCTTTCTCCGCTGCACAAAACAGGAATGTGAAGTGAAGCAGTTTAAAGCATTAGACTAGCCAGTTATTAGCAAGAAATTATTTATTCAAAGCAGTGGTACTCAATTATGTACTCCATTTATTGAGTTAAAGGCACACCACGTAACATTTTGGACTGTAGTACTGCTGCCAACAATACAAAACATGCTCCCTTCAAAGAATAGATTCGGATGAGGACCTATAACTTATTTAACTCTCATATTTGGCTGCCTTTAAACGACATTATAAATAATGAAATAAAATAAATGCTAAATTTTATTGTATTTATTGGGTGAAATGTTACGCAATGTATCTTTAAGAAAAAAGTAGGATACAGATAACCAACTGAAGTAAAAGTATGAGATGTAAATTCTACAGGGGTAAAAAAGAAAGAAAACATACTGGTTAGTAAAGTAAGATGAAAAGTATTTTGCACAGATGTGTGACTATTGAAGGAGTTGTGTGTTATACTTATGAAAAATTGTGCAGTCAAACAGAAAAAAACTGAGAGGGGTCATTTATTTTTCTGGTGTTTCTGATCAGAATGACTTCACTGCAGCCTTCATGTTCACAGAATGGGCCCAGTCAAGCTGTCCGGACCTAAAAAACACAGCCGAGCATCTACATCTGCAGGTGTGGGGCAAGCGTTTCAAGTTTGTGAGATGAGCTGAATATGCAAAATTACTCAAACATGCATGAATGAAAAACAGCACAATTCCAGGTATGTTTTTCTCTTATGAGGGAGCAACATTATTACATGGCAAAATAAATTTAAAAAAGAGACAAAAATAGCCTACTCAGGGGTTCCGTGGGGCATTTATTTATTTAATATGGACATAGCAATGGACAAACCAGATGCATTGTTTGAAATTGTTATAGCACAAGTCCTAACTGACCATAGGGGCAATTTGATAAAACGCCAGATTTTACAAGACTAAACAAGGCACATTTTACACATGGGAACAAGTCAACAACTAAAAAGCAATTTTATGAGTTATGCCATTAAATTGGAAAATCATTACATTGAAGTCACACTGGCATTAAATCTGAATTTCTTAGAAAATATAATTTTTCCTTAGAGACTGAATCCACTCAGTGACATTGCTCAACTATTTTTACTGCTTACATTAATCAAAACACAAACACTCTGGTCTAAAACAAATGTAGCTGCCATTTTAACTGATACACACATTGTGAATATCAAAATTTCCCCTCATTCTGCTGTTTGGCTGAAGTATGCCCAGACTTTTTTTCATTTGTGGCATTGAAATCTAGTATTTAGGCATTAAAAAGCATTAAATTCAACTTGCTGTAGAAACCCTGTTACTATTGACGTCATGAATATGTGTAAAACTAAGTTCTACTGGGCAACTTGTCTTGATTCTTACAGTGTATGGTTACAAGACAAATGACAGTCATACTTTTCCTAATGACAGGTATGAATTCAACATTTGATACAAGTGACATACGAAAGCAATTTTTGTCCAACCCAAATCACAAAAACAAATGAATCATATAAACTTGCTTTCAAGTTTCAACAAAGAGGTTTGTCCAAAATGGTTCCGGCACATGACAAAGCTTTGAAAGAGCCACTTACTGGGCCTGTTGAACCAGTTCAGACGTTCAGCCTGACAAATAAGCTTAGCTTATCAAAACAGTAAAGACATATGAACACTTAGATAGATGCCTTTACATTTGAAATAAAGTTTGTTCTTGTACAGAGCGTGTAATGGACACAGTTAGAGCGTTGTGTGGACATTTCTTGTATATTTGACCTTTCGGTATGTTGTGCATATGAATTGGAACCACCTTCACTTTTATTGGTAGTTGCCCCAGGTAAACACACCTTTACTGATGATGATGGAATGAAGGCCAAGGAGAGGGAGAGACAAAAAGAATAGGAGGAGCAGGTATCTTTGGCATCTGTGGACGAACCAGTAGGCAGACATGTTGCTGTATTGAAACGACATGGACTAACAGCTACTGAAGACCATATTACTGCAGAGTTACGGTAAGAACAAATGATTGAAATCATAATCTTTGAGTATCAAATGGTGCTGTATCATATGGTGCAACATACTGCCACTTTACTTTACTTACTAAGCTTCATGTGTGTAAACTTTACAGGAAAACACTGCACGATGACTTCTGGCAGAACAAACGTTTACTCAACGATAGAAGATGTCTTTGAGGACCCAGACACACCAAAAGTATGTCCAAAATTGATTCATACATTTGTAGATAATACAGGAGATTCACAACATTCCACTTTAGTTTCTGTACGTTTGCTCTGACATGATGATTGTTTTCTTGACAGCCTTCTGATAATGAAAATGGGCAAGAAACAACTGGCCAACAGTCCTGCGTTTCTCCGGATCCCTCAGATAGAAAGGAGCCTGAGGTATTTTCCAAATTGCTGCACAAATTTGTAGCCATTATGGTAGATTTACAACACTATGGCTGCACTATTTGCACAGTCTTAAAAGCAAAACATGGCTGCAAACAGTTATTTACTAATAAAATATATTTGACAAACAACAAGAAATCATCTCTCCATGAGGTATTTTTATGTATAACATATAGTATCTCTACAAACCTCTGAAATATTACATTTAGCAGTTGTGTGTGCAGTGTTTGAAATGTGCACTGTACACTAATTATAAATCACAAATGTTATCGCGATGCTCATTAGAATGATTACAATTACTTTTTTTTTTAATCAAAAATGATGCTGTTCTGCAACTTAATTTTATTGAGTCGGTTTTTTTTGACATCATCATAATTTTTTCTTTGACAGCCCCCTGATAATGAAAATGGGCAAGAAACAACTGACACCCCATGAGCTCCGTCCAACAGTCAAACGAATATCCAGGTTCTACAGACAAAAAGGAGGAAGCTGAAGATTTCCAATTGAGAGATATCAGGGTAAAACCATGGCATTGCCTATCTTGTTTGATATAATAAGACAAATTAAATGATAAAGTATATCACAAAGAGAACAAACTTAGCATGAAATCTCCTACTGTAAAAGAGCAACAAGTTTGTATGCCAAAATTATGAATGTGCATTTGCTGTTCTTTTGTATACATGACTTCTTTGCAATTCCAGCTCGCTCTTACAGATGACAGATCAGATATAAGAGCCAGCCCTGTGCCCCAGCCCAGAACCAACATTAACATTTACACCACGGGATACCCGACCAATGCAGACGACTCAACAGATGATGTAACAAATGAACCAGTATGACAAAATAATAAAGTATAGTAACTACAGATTATTATCTTTTTTGCCAGAGTGCTTCTTCTGATTCCACCGTGCCTTCCCCTCTCCAGAGCACGTATGTGCTGGCAATTGCGCCCACATCACCTTTCCAGGTAGCTATAACGTTTCTGTAATTAAACTGTAGTTAACTTCTAATATATAATCAAACTTATCTGACTAAATGGACTGATACTTACTCTATGATTATTTGCTTTACTTGTGTAGATGCTCAAAAAGGCTCAAGTTAAGCGATCGTCTTCACTGCCCAAGCCTGAGCGCCCCCCTCCTCCAGTGGGCTATTATGGCACACGTCCCTCCACTCCCAAGTCTATTATGGTGGAGTGTTTCAGAGAACATGGCTTATATTTTCTCGGCTGTTGTCTTTAACATAGATGTTTTCTTTGGCAGTGCTCTGACAAGTACAATGGGCAGGCGTCCTCTTCCAGCTCTGAGCGGCAGTCCTCTGTGTCTTCAGGTCCATCGGGCGAACAGATGCCCCTTTTTGGGGTGTATCGCTCAACGGTAAGAACCTACATTTATTGTATTTTTCACCATGAAGTTTGTTTTAACAAATGAATATGGACAACTGAAGAGGCATGACTGGTTGTAATTATGTTATATGCAGAATGAGGACAGTGTGAAACCTGCTATTCCACCTCGGCCCCCTCAACCCAAACAGCCCTACGTCTCATCCGCATCGCTGACTTCTATGGTATGTCCGCCTAAGAAGATATCAATTACACTGATGGACCGGTGCCAATATTGTTTATTTTACAGTCAGTGGAGACATGTAAAAAATGTTCCAAACTTTATTCTGTTATTTGAATTGAATATTTTATTTCGAGCTAAAGAAGAAAAGAAAAACTGAAATATATATATACATAATAAAAGAAAAAAGAAAAAATAATTTACATTACAGCTCGAAAAGGAGTGGGAAGAAGACAAGCTTATTGACTCCCACCCCTGTTCATAAACTTCAATAACAATAACTGACAACAGTGCATATTTCTTACCATTTTACAAAACAACTATCAACCGAGTTGGTTACATATTAACAAATGCGACACTGCATTATACCAGGTCAACATTCACAGTATCTCACACGCTACAACCAGTGTATTATTTCTGTCTCCCATACAGAGTTATCTTCATTTTAAATACGAAGCAATTAACTACCTGCATTTAACAGTTACTTCCAGCAACAGTTTGTATAACATAAATGGTTTTGTACATGTCAATAATAACTTTCGGCTCTAATGTTTTATACATTACTGCACGTCTCTTCTATTGTGCTACAGACAAGACCACCACCACCTTCATTCGACCCCCTCCTCCACCGTCCGACAAAGAACCGCTGTACAACGAGATACAGTACCCACCGTATCTGCACATTCTACCTGAACATGATGAACACATGGTGAGTAAATACAGTCAAATTCACAAATGTATGAAATCACAGAGCCAAAAGAAACCCAAAGATCTTTTTTTCCTTTTTCTAGACCCCTGAGAAGCATAAGAAGTTTAATGGCCGTACATCCGCACAACGGTCCAGCATGGCTTGCACACAGGTACAGTCCTAAAACCAGACAGAGAAATATATCAACATAGAATTCATCATTTATAAAATACACTTTGTTTTAGGAAATTTTGGAGATGTTGAGATGGTTGAAAGTTGTGTCAAGTAAGCAATGCTTACACAATAACATAATATGGTGTAAATCTAAACCTTGGCTGTCAATGAAAAGTTACAAAATGCAAATAATGAAACATAACTTATGGACATTCACGGTATGTAATATCTTTGTCTTGTCCCATTTCAACAGAGACCGACTATATAACTCCGTCTTTATATGGAGTTAGTTTAGAAGAAGAAATCAGGTAACAGAAATCCCAAACGATGTAGTATTTAAGATAATAATAATATGTATGCATGCATGGTGTTTATCTGTTGTGTATACAGAATACACAAAAAATACAGGTTATTTCCAGTGTAAAAAGTGTTCCATTAACTTTTGAAACATCTTTTTATTTCATACAGATCATTTCATCATACAGGTATGAACCTTAAGAAGTCTCTGCGCCTCTTCAACCTCCTCATGATGAAGCGCAGTGAACTTCTGCGGGACCACATCTCAGAGTTCAAATCCATATCTGATGCTATGGACAAGGCTCTCAAAAAGAAAAAGACCATCCAAGTAGCTGGAGGCACCACAGGCGCAGTCGGAGGGGTAACTGCTGTTGTGGGCCTAGCCTTAGCTCCTGTGACTTTTGGGGCTTCTCTTATAGCCACAGCTGTGGGTGCTGGTATGGTGGCCTCAGCCGGAGGAGTGTCTGCTCATGTTGCCAAGACCAACAAGAAAATCATCACAAGAGATGGAATTGAAAGACAAATAAATGACTACATAGACAAAGTGAAGGACATTGAGCACTGCTTGAATTTCATCCTCTCTGCTATGAATGAAATGCGTCGGTATGACATGGCACGGTTACAGAGGGCTGGAGCCCAGCCTGATTCTCTGAAGATTGCACACCTGACACACTCTGTGTTTAATAACATGGACAATGTCAGGAGAAACTCCGTAACGCAGGCTGGAGGGATGTCATCTGAAAGACTGCTCCAGGGCTTTGCAAAAGAACTGGATTATTACTTTAAAGAAAGGGATGAACCAAAACTAAAAAAGTCTCGAAAGAGCAGGTTTTCTGGTCGAGTGCGTTTACTAGCAGAAAATCTTCACGATGAATTAAACAATCTAAATCATATGTGGGAACTGTTTAACTGAGACAACTGCACAAAATGTTATTTATCTTGTCCTTATCTACACCTTATAGCAGGGGTGGGCAATTATTTTTCATAAGGGGCCACATAAGAAGCCTGAATTGAGTCGGAGGGCCGCACCAACAATAAGTCGAACTTATTCTGCAACTTTATCCTATTGTACATTACACTAAATTGTGTATTTTGAATATCTGATACTGGTATTTAGTAGGACTATAATTTTCTGTAATCATTTAGCCATGTCAAGTCAAGGACGTGCATGTGTGTGCATCGTTATTTAGGTTATTCAACTGTTATACTCAGTAACTTCTACCATTGCACTGAAAGCACCTCTGTGCTTCCTTCAAACTTAGCAGGGGTCTCCAAGAAAATTTCCCTAGGGGCCAAAAGGGGAGTGTATTGCCGGAGTCCATAAACAAAAGCTCCAAAATAATAATATGTTTTGATTGAGAAAATACTATTGAGGAAACCTTTTTCAATAAATGAATAAAAATAAGCCTGACTGGACTGTAGCCAATGTGTTGTTTATATCCTGATGTCAGTGCCCTCTGCTGTACACGTGTGGAATTCTTTCCTTCTATTTTTATTTAAGCAGCCAGTGGCTGGAATGAGCATTCTGGTAATTTCTTTAAAAAATCATAACTCCGCAAAGGAATGGGTTGGAGACTTACTTTTTTTTGTTGACATACTCAGGAATTTATGCCCTACAAGTCGTGGGCCAGATTGAATCATCTCGTGGGCCGGAAGTGGCCCGCGGGCCGTAATTTTCCCAGGTCTGTGTACTAAGAGCTGCTATAATAAATAAACGTCTCCGCTGTGAGATCAATAAAGTTTCAGTTTATCTCTCCAACTCTTATTTTTAAAGAGTTCCATAGAGTTAATCACATATGACAACATTTACTATGTCAGACTGCACAATGTCATACCTGATTTCGGCCATTTGTCATGTTGTTTTCCATGCCAAATGTAGGGTAATTCTTGATTTATCCATTGCGATGTCTGGCAACGGGAAACACGCTAAAAGGGCGCTGTCCGTTGTCTAGTAATCAGTGACTGAGTACACGCCGTCTTCGAGAATACAAACTGTTCTTTTTTATTTATTTGTTGGTTTAGCAAGGGCCACAAGTTCTTTTTTCTCTCCCCAGTAACACTGTGTCCCCGTTTCTTTCAAAATTCTTTTAAAACATCGATTTTCAACGCTCAAAATAATCAATATCTGTGTCACACTCAGTCATGTACACAGTTTGGGGTACGAGCTGGGTAGTCCTGACTTTTAACCTGGACCAGCAGCATGCTTTGTGCTGTGGGACTACTTTTGTGGGTGGAGCTAGAGGTGTCCTCGCGGAGGGATACACGCCTCTTCAGCTCTAAAGCACCGCGGTTCTTCGACCAGCGCCATTTTCATCCGGAGGATCAACAACGAACTTTGAGGCACCGCGTCCTTTTGCCGAAATGGCAGTGTAAAAGTGTGCAGCGACCCAGCAGCAGCCAAAACAACAGTGCATCACGCAAGTGCACTGAAGTCCTCTATAATTCAGCAAAAATGTTGTAAGTATTTTTCACCTATTATATACTGTGTCGCGTAGGGCCTATCCGAAGGCCTTAGTTATTGGCGTCACCGGCAGTGATGTCTTTATAGTCGGCGTGTAGTTTTAAACTAATCAGTCAGTGGTTTTATTTAAACTACATTGTAAACTTCTGAAATAAGTGAAGATTGTGTCGATCTTTTAAATGTTATATTTATCTAAACGTGGGTGGCGAAGTGACGTCATGTGAAATTAAGGATTTTTATCTTCAGGGTAAACAAACTGGTTCCATCGTGTATTGTATACTTTTATTTGACAGATCGCTGAATTCTGTCTGCGTTCTGTCAAATTATACCGTCATGATCGCTGTATGATGTTCCTTAGTTTGAATGCCAACGTGGCGCTCACGGTGGTTTCCTCTTATTGTTAAAATGGCGGCTAGTTGTAGGCGGATTTGGACAAGTATGGAAGTGTTGTTTCTGTGGGGGATGGTGACCTATTTGCAGACGGTCTGACGTCAGAGTCACAAGACTGTCTGACCACGTGACTGGAGCAGGTGCATTGCAGTGATGGGGGCAGTATTGTGCTGCAAGTGTGTTTAACCTTTTTGTATGGTACAGGTCACGTTTTCACCATGTTTATCTTTTTCTTCACAGGTCCTTCAAGGAAACCCTGAGCACTGCTGCATCTGACAGCACGAAAGAGTTCGACACTTTCCTATCATTGTCACTCACTCCCTTTGTGACCAACAACAGCCACTATGACCATGATGATGACAAGCTCACAGTTTGGCCTGGAAGACATGGAGGCCCTTCTCTGGGGTCCTTCCTCTCCCATGGCTGACCCTATGGGGTCAATCTTCGTCCACCTTGACAAAGAGCAGCGTGGAGAAAATTCATTTGAGGGGAGTGCCTCGCCCGCGTCTCCCCTCAACTCATCTTTGTCCTCTTCTTCCTCACCCCCTCCCTTCTACTCTCCTCCCCACTCGTCCCCTGCCAACCTTCTTGGGGACAAACCCAGGTCGGACCTGCTCTCCATTCCCTGGTTGGACCATCCTGGTCACCTGAGAAGCCACACAGTCTCAGATGACCGCAAAGGTAAGCAGCAGATAATATGCAGGTTCAGAGACTCAGCATTTTGGGCAGATCTGATTTCTCTTTATGTATTTGCAGAGAACGCATTTGAAGACCTAGACTGGATGGCTGAGAGAGTAGATCTGAGTGAGTTTGACTTGGATTCACTAATTGGATCCTGCAGTCCATCTGAAGACTCTCCAAGCTCTCCAGAGGACCTGCTAGCCTCTCTCGATTGCTCCATGGAGTTCGACCCCTACCCTGTGACTACTTTTTCATCTCCTCTTCATACCAGTTTTGCCTCTACTTCACTTCCAGAAATTCCTTCCTCTGTACACTCCACCCCCTGTCCAGATGCTGTCCCTGTACTTAATCCTTCCTCCCCATCGACAGTCAGGAGGTTCCCTCCACTCCCCCGTGTGTCCCAGAGCCCCAAGAAGAACTCGAAATAAAGTCTGAGCCTGCATCTCCTGAGCCTTCGTCACCCGCCTACACTCTGGAGCTGGGCAGTGAGGTTGATGTGTCTGAGAGTGAGGTGGAAGTGACTGAGGTGAAGCCAGTGGTCGCCGCAGTCATTCCCCAGATCCCCAGGTTTGTGGTCTCCCTCTCCCCAACTCGTATTGTCCTTGTGCTGGCTCCCAAAGAAGAGCTGGGCATCGACACCACTATAGCCACCACAGAGGTGTCTGAGCCCGCCCCTCCTACCCGCTCTCCACGCAGCAGGCCCTACCCTGAGCCCAAGTACAAGGCCGGCCAATCCTCTCCCAGAGGCTCAAGTGTTAAGGTCAGGTCCTCCCAGAGTGACGCAGAAGAGAGGGTCCAACTAAAGGCACCGAAAGACAAAAAGCTCAAAAGATGGAGCAAAATAAGACCGCAGCCACACGATACCGACAGAAGAAGAGAGCTGAGCAGGATTTGCTGTTAGACGAATATGCAGTCTTGGAGAGAAAGAATGTGGAGCTGACAGAGAAGGCTGAATCCATGGCCAGAGAGATAAAGTACCTCAAAGAACTGATGGAGGAAGTGCGGCTGGCCAGGATAAAGAAAGGGCTTAGTGCTGACCCCTAGTGGTTAGACTAATCTTGACGAGTGTGTAGTATGAATTTCAGTGGAATAGTGAAAATGTGGGCACTCAGCTAAAGCTTTTTTGTATTCATAGCATGTGTTTGAATCTTAACTCATTAAAATTATTCTCCTGAATTATTATCAAATGGTATTTATAGACTAGTTCTTTGGAAATGGGTGTTTTTCCATACAGTATGAATTTGTTACTTTGTGTATACTCTGGACCTTAAGTATGTCATGTAAGATTTTAATTTTGACCTGTAGATGGGCCATATGTATTCATCTCTGAATAAAGAGTCTTAATTTAAATTGCTTTAATTTCTATGTCTGCATTGCACAATAAGTGGGACATGAACACACCCAAGAACATTTTTGTGTTGCATTCTTTATTTGGAAACTTTAGAAAGCTACACAGAAGGTCTGACTTGTACATATATAATATTGCTTATACATTTTTTCAACCCTTAAGTTGCCAATTTTCTCACCCAAAGTTACAGTAGTTAATGTTCCAAAAACACATTTAAATAACAGGTTAAATGCAAAATGGGCTCCGGTTGGTCTTTTTAAAAACTGTTACCCTTTAGGCACCATATGGATTGGAGTCAGCCGGCTCAAACATGACGTGTTTGGTGAATGTCTCAGATAATGGGGAACTGAAGATAAGGTGCCATCTTGGCAGGACAAGCCCCTACATGGGTGTACCACTAAAACATAACAAATCCTACCAATGGCTAGAGAGCTAGAGGGGAGAAGAGTCTTTGACCCTAAAAGTAGATTTTGTTGTGTAGGTAGAGCTCCTGATAAACTCCTGATGGAGTTCTGGAGGAAACATAAGACAGCCCTTCCCAAAGTATGGCGGTGGTCTCCTTATCCAAAGATTCCACGGGCCCCCCCCCCCCCAGCATTATGAATTCATTACATTTCAAAGAATACATAATATTTTTAACAATTGACAAATAATGATTACTGGCCAAATATAAAATACACATAAACTAAGCTTCATTTCAAACTCATTTAATTTTAGGTGAATGATTTGTATAGTCAACCTTTGCAGTGACCTCTGAAACGAAAGCACAACCGAAATGTGACAAAAAAGCAACAAAAAAGTGACGAAAACACCTTAAAAAATGCCGGAAAAACAACACAATAGAAAAATCAACAAAAATTGCCCAAAAAGCAATGAAAAATAAACAAAAGTGTGTAAACAATGCGATCAGTTTTGGAAGTCTTAGCTTTCAAATGAGGCGTGACACTGGCCTAGAAACTGTAAGCTCTCCATTCAAGAAGCTTTTCGATCTGGGTTAAGCCAAACTGGGGAAAAGGTTGGGGTTAAGAGGTTAAAAGGTTAATAAGAAAAAACAAAAGTAACATTTTTTTTTATGTAAGAAAGTCCAAGCTTAAAAAACATAAAAGTTTTAAATAACATCAATCTTTTTATTTTTATAGTTGAAGGGCCCATAACGCTAAAATTGCCACTACATAAACACAATTTTAGTTAGAAACAAATCATTCAGGATATCTTTCATAGACATCTGGCAGCCAGACTAGAACATTCCCATTTTGCATTTTTTGTGTTTTTGGACCATAAACTACAGTAACTTTGGGTTGTAAGATTGTCAATTAAAGGGTTAAAAGTATTTAGAAGTATGTTTTTATATGTATAATTGTAGAGTCTGACCTTCAAAATAAATAAAGTAAAAACAGCTTTCTAAAGTTGCAAGCACATGATTGTGTCAAAAGGCACAACGTAACTTTTTTAAAGGTGTAATTATAACTTGACAAAAGAACTCAGACCCATTGTAGAGCCAATACAATGATCACGTGACTGAGTTCTAAACATTTTATGCAACAATCCACGTTACACTAAGAATGGAACAAAATCCTCAAAAAGCTTAAAGTATGAATACATTATGAATAGTCTAATGCAATGAGTCATGAATTTGCCTTCAGGGGCCAACTGGTTAATCTGGTATGTTGCGAATGTAAACAGGAATACACGTAAAACACTTTAATATAATAGATCCATAATTTTTATTGTACTTCAGGACGACCAGTACCTATGACCACACAGGAGATTACATCATTTTGGCTACAGTGGTGGCTTAAATAGTGCGAAATGCTAAAAGCTCACAATGTAACAATAATTACACTGTAAATACTAAACTGCAAAATACACACGAGAGGAACTCTACACAACTCCCAATGACTGACGTTTTCAGATGAGTCATGCTCGACACACCGCTAAATGCTGTATTTCCCCTAAGCCAATAGATGGAGCATGTTCAAATTTTTGCTACTACTCTCTATATAAAACAAATACACCTGCGTGGCAGTGGCGTTGGACAGTCATAAAACGATTACTTTCTCTCTTCTCTTTTAAGTCAGGTACACAGACGTGATGTCTTACCCAAAATCTGGGCGGGGCTCGAGTAAGAAAATGAGGTTGCCTTTACAATTGTATCTAGGCACTCTTTTGAAGTCTGCATGCGGTGTGTTAACATGCCTCTGCAAAAATGTCCTCCTTTTTTTTTTTTTCTCTTTCATATTATCATAGAACAGTGTTGGTGGCATAGTAAAGTTCCCAGGTAGTGAACTTGAATGGCTGATGAGGTTTTGTCTTGTTTCTGCAGCACACTGAAGCTTGATGTCACTGAGAGAGTTCGTCGTTCCACTTTTGATGCTGAGGCACATTTGCTGATTCCGCTTTGTCGATAAATGTAATGAAAGCATGATCACAAACAGCGCAGCGCAGCGAGTCCAGCCGGGCCCAACTGAGATCTCAGGCAGTTTCGACGCACCCTTTTTTTTTGCTCGGTGCTTTTCGTGGGCACCTCGCTGCTACGGCAAATATACAACCATACTTTAAATCGGAAAATGTCCCGACTGTTTGAGTGACAAAAGACAGCTTATAAGATTGTAACCGAAAGTGCAAATAGGCTTCAGTTCTGCGTCAAAAGTAAAGCTGGTTCGCTCACAGTAACTTGCATCTGCAGTTTTGTTCACAGCACTACTCAGCATTTTTGTAAGTGTGCCAAATTTTGCCCTAGAGGAATCAATTCAGCCTCCTGCCGACTCCCTGAGCAGTGGATAGTTAAAAGTTAACACAAGGTAAATTCTGTGTGTCGCTGATGATGCACTGAAGTCCGAAAAAACATGAGTGCAAATTGATAACTCCCTTAAATATTCTACAAAGAATTCACACAAAACTAGTCTCATTTAAAAACACTTATTTGCTCCGAAGCCAATTAAAACTATAAACCAAGATATACTTGCAAAATATACACAATTCACAGATCACAAAGCGAAAGGTAGATGTGTAGAAGAGTTACGATTACCTTAGCTCAAAAACACTATGGGGGCTGACGCTTTGTGGTAGAAAGCTTCTCGGTGAGTTGCGATGATGAGTAGTTGTTTACTCTGCAGTGTTGAAACAGGGTCTCTATAGCAGCACTTGGACACGTGGAACATGCTCATGAATTGGGACGCAGCTGCGGTCCCACAAGCAGATGCGCAGCAGTCTACCTCATCTAGGTTAGTTTGATGTGCACTTCGAAATCCCTGGTAGAGCCTATCTGAGTAAACTGTGGTTTTGATTTGGACGTAGCTATCAAAGTCTCATCATCGGCATTACACTGTGGATGTTTGTTTCAACTAGATGAGGTTAACATGAGGTGATATTCATGATAGAGGATTTAGTTTTTAGTTTTTTTATCCAGACAAAGCACTTTCCTTTTCAAATGAGTGGGTTACTGTAGTTGGCAGCCTCTGCAGTCGTCCTCAGGCTCTGTGTTGTCCGAAGAGTAGGAGCTCTCCTCGCTCACTGTCAAAGGCAAAACAATTATTTTAATGGCTGCATAATGATGACACATAAAAGAGCAGCGTGCTGAACAGCAGCGCACACACCTCGCACATATCTCTGCTGACATTTCAGAAACTGGTCTAACAGTAATCTAGTTGTTGTGCCGGGATCCTGAACTTTATTGTGAGGACTTAAGTGTCTGAGCATCATTAGACATGATGAGATCAACACGTTTCAATAACATTGACCCTTATACATTATTTAATAATACAGACTAAACACAATAGGGCCAGCCTCTATTGTGGCTTATTTGTTTGTTTTTAATCACTTTTGTATAATAAAGCATTGCCATTGTACATTTTTAACCTAAAATGTAAAGAAAACAAGTAAGAGTAATTCCTGCTGGGGGGCTGCTGGTGTGTTGAGGAGCTAGCGGTTTGGCAAGCTATAGGAACATTAAATTCCCAGTATGTTACACTTGAAATGTATTTGTTACTTACAGTAACACTATAGAACACATTTTCAATTATCATAACTCATTGAAATGATCATAATGTTATGGTTTTGTATTCGTGTCTTTCTTTGTCTTACTAAACCTATTTTAGTTCTATTTGGGGTCAGTGGTGGAACAACAAGGCTGTTGCTGTAACATCCGAAGCACAGAGAAATCACTTACACCACTCGGTCTGGATTGGGAGGAAGGCTTTGTCACCATTTTCTCTAATCATCTCCTCGATCCTATCCAGCAGGCCTGCCACACTCCGGTCTTTGCCTGGCGTCTTACTGTCCAGCACGTGGTAATAGTTTCCACAGTATTCCAGCAGGCGCTGCAGCTCCCGTCCTCCTCGGAGGATGTGCTCTTCGATGGGTGTGCGACCCAGCCAGTCCCCGCAGCTGAACAGTACCATGGTGTGGAGACAGGCCCCCTCCCCAAACAGTGTGTCTATATGAGCCAGGAGGGTGCGTCTCTTCCGGGCAGTAAGGGAGGAGACCACGGGCAGGACCAGCAGCAGTGTGTGGGGCCCGGGGCGCAGGAGGGCCGCCCCGCGCTGAGACTCCTGCCGGATGCGCTTGGGGGTCCGCCTTACGGAGAACCAGTCCCACCCAGGGGTGTCTACTATAGTCACACGCCGTCCAAAGACAAGGGCCTGCCTGCGGAGGCACAGCTCGGTTTCCTGTCCCGACTCGAAGAAGCGGCGACCGAGGATGGCGTTCCCCACGGAGCTCTTCCCCACACCTTTCCAGCCCAGCAACAGCAGCCTGAGCTCTGCAACCAATGAGAATAGAATTAGTAACAGTCTGTGACTGATGGTCCATTCACTGTCCCAAAGAAAGTAGGGTCGTCTAAAGTAGGGGTAGGAACCTCTGGGTATCACACGAATCGATACAATACACGGCTTACGATAATGATAACCTATTATTATTATTATTGCCTGCAATGCACACACCATCCACCGGGGTGCTGCAGCACCCTCAGCACCTTGACAATAATCAATACAGTATATTGCACAAAATAATACAATATATATAGTACATCACTATTTTTAGAAGAAACATGCTAACTTTTTTTTTTACATTGTTACTTTATAAACAACTACATGTTCCATAGTTTATATGATTTAGATTTATTTTATCATGTGCATTCTTAATTAAGTAAGTAAATAAATGATACCTAACTTACTGAAAATGACCCTCTGTTGTCACTAGCACCCCTTCATTTACATTTAAATACACATACACAGTCAGTTTTCCTAAAGGAATTAAATAACCAGATCATTTATAATAAGCCAAATCAGCATTATCAGTACGCATGCGTGGAAATGTTCCGGTCAAAGTTCACAACTACCCACGGTGTCAACAAAGCCCATTAAAACCATACTATCATAGTGGAACAACCGGCTATTTAGTGATTATTATGGCACTTAAAATAGTTTTAGGCGATATGCCAGGTTCACATTCATTCTCCATTGCAGTGCGACTGTCCTCATGGGCTTAATCAGTGTATGGAAGAGTTTTGCCCTATTCATGAGTGCAATAAAGGAACCTCACATCGTTTTATGCGAGCCGCCAAACGCACTCATCACATTTCCTACTAAAAAAAAAAGATCCAGAACGTCGTGACGAATGGAGTAAATGTGTAAGTTTGACATATAGCTAACTAGTAATGCTATTTGTAACCAATACGTCTATTTACTTAATTCTTGAAGACCTCACAGTCACTGATTACTATGACAACGGACAGCGCCATTTTAGCGTGGTTTCCAGTTGCCTGACATAGCCATGCATCAATCATGAAATACTTACATCTGGCAGGGAAAGCGGTGCCAATTTTAGCTACTAAGCGAAGCAAAGCTATAACTAGATAAACTTAGGCACAGCCGCGGTCTGAGGACTAAACCGGGACGTAGACTACACCGGTTACAAATCAGGACTGAACCATGACTGAATAAAAAAAAAAAAAAAAAAAAAAAAAAAAAAAAAAAAAAAAAAAAGACTGAACAAGAATAGGAAACTAGAGCTTTTAGACCAAGAGAAAAGCACAACACAGCAGTGACAACAAGAACGATATAGGCTATTTACCTTTAGCAACAGACCCAGAGCCTGAGCTCACGTACTGTTGTTATTAAGTTACTCCAGCTGCACCGGAGGAAATCAAGCATTTGTTTGTGGAAGAGTGAGTGCTCACTCTGTATTAGACATTTTTGGTAAAGTTTCGGTAATTTATTAGTGACATAGTGAGTGCTCGTACTGTGTAAAGATCTTTGACATGTGAAGTGCTTTTGCTTTGTCAGAGCGCAGTGTGTTTAGAAAAGTTTAGTTTGTGGCTGAAAGAAAACGGTGTCATGATGTGGATCTGATCTGTCCCTGCCGCTCAGGAGGTAATACTGTAATTTCTCTCGTTTTTATCGCTGCTTAAATGGAAATTCCTCTCAAACATGAAGTTACAAGTTACGCTGCTGCGGCCTGTTGCTTTCTGTTGTGCCAAAACCACGCTTAACTGGTTGCTACGTGTTGCTATGTCAGACTGCACAATGTCATACCTGATTTCGGCCATTTGTCATGTTGTTTTCCATGCCAAATGTAGGGTCATTCTTGATTTATCCATTGCGAAACACGCTAAAATGGCGCTGTCCGTTGTCGTAGTAATCAGTGACTGAGTACACGCCGTCTTCGAGAATACAAACTGTTCTTTTTTATTTATTTATTGGTTTAGCAAGGGCCACAAGTTCTTTTTTCTCTCCCCAGTAACACTGTGTCCCCGTTTCTTTCAAAATTCTTTTAAAACATCGATTTTCAACGCTCAAAATAATCAATATCTGTGTCACACTCAGTCATGTACACAGTTTGGGATACGAGCTGGGTAGTCCTGACCTTTAACCTGGACCAGCATGCTTTGCGCTCGGTGAAATGCTGAATCCGCTTATTATACAAAATATTATTAAAAGAAATATGTTTGTGTGACAGTGTTTGGTCCACTAGTACTACTGTTATGACTAAAGTAGACTAAAGTCTTGACCATTCTTGGCCTCTATTGACTGTGAAAGCAGTGGACCACTGCAGCCTCATTAATATGCATGCCTTTGTTCATTAATAGGAATGACATCGTCAGAAGTATCGGAATAAAAAGTATCTTATTGCATCGCAAAATATAATTGTCAGACCACTAGTCTAACACCACATACTCTGTCAGTAACCATTGAAGGTTAATGACACAGGAAACTTTAGAAAACATTATAAGTGAATTTTAGGATCTGTTTTATGTGTATATTTGATGCGTCTGTAGTATGTGCACATAAAATGTTGAATGTATGAGTGTGAAAGCCAAAGCCAAAATTCTTCTAGGAAACTACATAAATCTACATACACAGTAACCCAGAGTAATACCAGCTTAAGCTATTCATTTCCCCTGAGTGTAGGATGTGGCGGTGCTAGTCAGAAGGGAAAAAGGCTGCAATGATTGTGTCGAACGATAAGGCTGTTTCCATAGCGTTGTTTTGATGGCAGCAGCTGTATTAGTGTCTCTCTCCGTCACTGCATGACTCACAGGCTCACAGGGCCCCGCCTACCTCGGGTGGTCCTCCAATCATCTGCTCCCTCTGCCGCGCGTGCTCCTCCATCCTCATCCTCTCCTCCTCCAGAGCTCTCCTGGCCTGCTCCTCCTCCAGCAGAATCAATTCATTCACCTCAAAGTACCAGCCTTGCACCAAAGACAAGAACACATTTGTATTACACGGTACGGAAGGGAATCTTATTTGTGCAGTAGCTATAACAGTGCTGGAATGGAAAAGTACTTGATGTCTACCTTGGTTGTCAGTGATCATCTCTTCTACTTTTTCCATCAGCTCCGGCACTTGTGTGTTGTCCTCTGTGTTCTTACGAGTGTTATCGAAAGCATGATACCTAAACAGTAAATAACACCAAATGAGACTCAATTAAATGTTTCTATTCTTTTACCACTCCTATTATTTCACATTTATAAACTACAATGTGTAGCATCAAGAACAAGGACATTACAGGTCCATAGTCCATCAAAACACAAAAATACAAAAAGCAAAACCAAGTCAAACTGAGGCTATATCTGAAGTATGATTACTCACAGAAAACTACCTGCTTTTAAAAACTCTTAATAATGGGTCACCTGCAAACCTGGAACAGTATGTGCCCATTATTTGGAGCAGCCAAGGTCGCACTTCTGCTCGTCTTTGTTTCCTTTCCTTTTCTCTCTGATTAATGCTTTGTCAAGTAACTCTTTACCCAATAAAGCCTACAAGTCACACAATAATCCTCCAATGGACGGATTGCGACTCATTTTCATTCATTTTTCCCCCTTGTTTTTTTCGGTTACCTGCTTCCACATCTCTCCACTAGCCACTGCAGGGCCTCCCCAGTGTTGGCTATGTGCTCCTCTATGAAGACCCCCTTGGGCAGCTTGTCGACGCACGTGAACACCACCATGGAGTAGCGCCACGTGCCCCCGCCCAGCGCCCCGAGCTGCTCCTCTGCCGCTCTCCTGTGCACGTCTGTGAACGGCTGCGCCACCGACACCACCAGCAGGATGGCGTGGGGTCCCGGCGGGCACAGGATGGCCCCCATACTCGCGCCCTCACTGTCCAGGCTGGGCGGGGGCATCCTGGGACTCTCCGACTCGGCGCCAGCGTTATCATTGTCGTCCGTTTCCGTGTCTCCATCCTCCTCCTCCTCCTCCTCCTCCGTGTCCCTGGGGATGGCCCAGGCGGGAGTGTCCACCACAGTGACACGCCTGCCGTAGATCTGCGTCTGCCCCACGTTACTGTGCGTGGTCTCCACCCCGGCGTCGAAGGCCTCCTCTCCTAAGATGGAGTTGGCAGTGGAGGTTTTCCCCGAGCGCGGGCCCCCGAGGATCAGCAGTCGGCGCTCAGGTGGGTTCCGCCCCCGTGATTCTATAATTAGAGCATACATACATTTTTCATGACACATTACTGGGAAAGATTTGTTCAGTGTGGAAAAGGATGCACTCAAATGAGAAATGATCGCTTTTGTTTAAGTACAAACCTTTTATTGTAGATTAGGCCTCCATCAAACTAAATTATTCACTTTATTTCTCAGTCGACACGACATCTACATTGTTGTCCTCCATGATCACAGAGGAATTATCCTAATGATTTAGATTAGAGGTCTTCCCTTCCCTTTAATTATCAAATTTACACACTTTTCACTGCAGCATTACACATTTAATTCATAACAATGCAATATCCTGAGGGGGCTGACTGAAAGTTTGGGGTCCCCAGTTTATCCTTGGACTCATAAATGTTGAGATAGAAATGGGAAAACATGAATGAATAATAGCAGCTGACTGAAGATGGCATTTCTTTTCCTGAGGAAAAGCCACACGATGTTACGCATCAGCCAAATGAACCATAGTCCATGTGGTGGCCTAGATAAGATTGTGAAATCGCAACACGGTTAATTTGTATCCTTAAAAAAATTGGTTGAATTTGTTTGTATCTGATATACTACTGTATATACTATTGATCTGAGTTTGTCTTTGCCTTTTCCTTACTATTCCACTTCACAACATGAAGTAGACTGTATTTCCGTGAAGGTAAAAAGAGGATGAAACCCTGAAACCTCCAAAATATGGCATGAACAGATGGATATCATTAAGATGAGAAAAGGAAAAATGTTTGTATCTGAAGGCAGAGCGCTGTAATGGAATGTGAGCCGCAAGCATGACATAATGAGTAAACATGGGGAGGAGCAAGAAGTTTTATTGATTCCTCCACGCTACAGCTGCTGTCACTTGTCCATGTGAGCTGCCACACAGGAAGTGGCTTCAGCAGCAACAGCTTACAGCGAGCCGTGGTTTAACCCTCGGCTTCACTGCACAGATGGCGGGGACGCAGGAGGACCTGCGGCGGGTGATGCAACAGAGCAAGGAAAAGGAAACCCACTCACCAGTGTCAGAAGCAGAGGACACAGCAGCCATCTTGTGTGTCGAACCTCTGGCTTCATCTTCCTCGACCCCCCTCCTCCTTCTCCTTCTGGGCTCCACGGTGGCTGGCTGCGTCCTCGTGCGCGTTGCCTCTTCAGAAAGGAGCCTGCGAGGATCCGGAGGGGAGTGGGGAAGGGTGGCAGCTCAAATGCGTCCTGGCTCTGGCTTTGGCTCTCATTCTACTGCAGTGTTCCTTCGTCTGTGCTCTGTCTCTGCGCCCCTTTCTCTCCTCATACCATTGCCACTCAACCTCTCTCCCGTTCAGCCTACACACCTCCACACAAGCCACAGCTGCCCACAGAAAGTCTCTCCTCCTCTAGACTCAGTCCTTTAAATGTTGACTATTTCATCTCTGTGGGAGAAGACAACAAGACAAATCAGCGTTTGAAAATTGTGTCATTTCTAGAAGGATGAGGCTCCCTCCCACTCACTTGTGTCTAGCAGTAACTCTAGCAGCACTGGCAGCAGCAGCAGTGTGGCACGGTATCCAGACTGCAGTGAGGACAGAAGGATGGATAGACAGAGGGAGAGGAGAGAGAGCGAGGGCACTGTGCACCTGTTTACAGCTGAATATATTCCCCAGCTGCAGCAACGTGCACAAACATACCTATTAATGTGAAGCCAGCAGACAGGCATATAAGGAGGTACAGGCACTGTATGAATACATTTAAATAATGAGACTATAAGACACAACACCTCTTGCATTCTACATAAATGCTCCATAAATAGTGCGCTTTATGACGAGTCGAATGTGTCACCAAAGTACACAAATGTGTGAAGTGAAAAAAGAGCCGACATATTTGTAAGCTACAAATACAACAAGTGATTTGTTTTTCCGAGCATCTCTACTTATGAACTAGACATTTTTTACAATAAAGTCTAAAAAAGAAAGCACAATATTTTCATTAGAATATATACTGACATTTTTCGCAGTGTTCGTAAATGAGAACAAAAAACAACCTGAAGGGGAAAAAAATGAAGAAAATTACTCAGGAGCTGCCGTACACTGTTACATGTGTCGTACTAGTACTCCTGCCGTAACCCTGCACTCGGTGTCGTAAAAATCCCTCTTGAAGGTCTCATGTGTTATTTGGAGCTAAACTAGAGTCGTCTTCTTGGTTTGGTGCTTGGTCTTGGGGTGGCAGTGTGTGTGTATGTTGCTAGCTGGAGCAAACTACAGCCTCTCTTTTAAACATGGAAGACGATTTCATGAAGTACCGTTCTCCGCTGGTTTCAAGATATGCAAGCAAAGAAATGGCATACAACTTCAGTGATAGGAAGAAGTTCACCACCTGGAGGAAGCTGTGGATTTACCTGGCTAAGGCTGAGAAGGTTTGATTTTGTATTTCATGTGTTCACCTAGCTAACAAAGTATTTCCCCTATTCAGAAAGTCATATCAAGTTCCTTGTCTAAATATAGATTTAAGATACCTCATAGGCTGCGTGAACATAGTTAACAGGTCATAACAGTCTAGTAGTCATATTAGATACATGGTTGTAGCCCATGCTAGTATGCATGACAGAAAGTGACAATACTGGGGTCTCATTTCCCCCTTTTCAAGCACATACAGAATTATACAAAAGGAAACATTTTTTCTTCTTCTTTAAACACATGTTCAAAAAGGAACAGAGTGAAATGTAAACTTAGCCCCTGGCCCTGAAAATCCAGAAAATATTTGGACTAAGGGCTGAAATAACTAATCGATTAGTCGACACCTTATCGATTATTGAAATAGTTGTCAACTATGTTATTAATCGATTAATCGTTTACACACTCAAAATACAGAAAAAATGATATGAAGATTTAGTATTTTTGTTTTCAAACTTTTGGTGTGTAGAGTGTTTTGTACATCACAAATTTCATAAATGATCTGTCTGTGCCTCAGAACATTTATCCATTCAGAAATGAACAGTGCCAGTGTAGCCTCCAGTTGTTAAAGCTTTGAACTCTGGAGGTTCTTAGTTTTCAAATGAGGAATGGCCTGTTCACACAAACTTGTGCTTGTGCATGTGCAGTTTTGAGCAAACCAAGTTCATCTCCAGAACCTTCTATAAACATTCACTTTAATTTTACTCCAACAACATGTCCTCAAATCTTCAAAAAATAACTTTTTCATTTGCCTTTTACAGCCAAGCGATTAATCGTAAAAATAAATGGTAGATTAATCGGTTACCAAAATAATTGTTAGTTGCCTGGCACAACATTCTATTCTTTTTATTGAGGAGTCAGTGGCAGGTATTGCAGGGCTGACAGACCGTATTTGATTTTTTTTTTTTATACAGAAGTATTATTGCAAGTTTTCCCGCCCTGTACACTTTAGTTACTCAACTACCGATACTGCTGTATTATTTATTCTAGGCCCACAATGCATTGTTTTTACTAAAAGCTGAAAACTAAAGTAAGATTTTCATTATAGAGAAGGGTTAATCAAGTCGTCATCTATACTGGCTTGTTTGTAATATACCCCATACTTTTGCATCCCTATTTATTATTGAAATGAAGTTTTTGTTGAGTGATGAATGAATGTAACAATTATATTGAAGAAACATGGCCCAGCGTTTATCTGATTTGTTGATAAAGTTAATTATAGGCACCCCCCTCACATGACTTGAACACTGGAAGAAATGACCGGCTTGATGAATAAGAGAAATGGCTTAAAGTGCTTGAATTAAGCTGATTTTGAGAAGGTTTTGACTATCCAGAAATAAGAACAAGCATTAATTTGCTAAGAAAATGAGAAATACATGTGTTGGCTATACTTCAAGATTGCATAAATGTACTCAATCAGCACAAGTCATTTTTTGTATCTAAGACAATTTTTTTTTTTTGTTCCGACTTGTCTTAGATTCTATGTGGCCATATGTTTCAGATTGGCCTCTTCTTCAACGGTACACATTTTATGTAGGTCAGTGGTTGCTACTATGAGGTTTGAGTGAGAAAATAGCATCCAGAAAATGTCACAGTAAGAGGAGCCGCCCCAGGGAGAAGTCCCTTGTGTGTGTAGTACCTACATCCATGTCCTCTAAAGATTATTTTTAACTTTTTAGTTGCTACAGTCTGTGACCTTTAACATCCCTGTGTTTGACGACATATGATCTTTAACTTTTTTGCAACTGGGGACAGAGGCACTTTCAGGACTATACGTCACATGATGCCCCCTTCCCTGTGGAAAAGCACTAATTCAATCATGATAATTGTTATCTCATGAGATTTGCACATGCTGTAGCTGTTCTAATCGCGTACAAGTGTACTTGTCGCCAAATGTGTGTTGTGATGTTTTGTTTTTTTGTCAGAAAGGGCTACAACCAACAGCTATAGTAGTCAGCTGGTCATTGGCCAACATGTTCAGAATCAAACTGTCAGCTAACAATATTATCAATTATCAAAACTAAACCTATTTTTAAGATTTATTAAATTAAAAACATGTAAAACGCATTCTTGTTTTTACTATATGCCTGCAGGCTTTGGGTCTGCCCATTACAGACGCTCAGGTCCAGGAGATGGAGAGCCACGCGGAGGACATTGATTTGCCATGGCTGCAGATGAGGAACGCAAGCTGAGACACGACGTCATGGCTCACGTGCACACCTTCGCGCACTGCTGCCCCACCGCTGCACCCATCATCCACCTGGGGGCGACATCCTGCTACGTGGGAGACAACACTGTAATGAGCACGTCCACCACACCCGGCTAAGCTGTTATCTACGTCTATATGCTTAAATAATAAGAAAAGAGGTTAAATAGGAATAAAAATACAAGTTTTTATTGCAATTTTGTGTATATTTAGGATCACCTTCAATGGTAAAAATATGATATAGTGATGAGTGAGACAATCAAAGCATGGATTTTGTGTCTGAATGCTACGCTTTTGCTTTGACGATGGTTAGGATGACTTCTACTTTATGTGATTTAAAAATTTGAAAAAAAAACATGACTTCTTTAAGCTCAGGATTTCCTTTTTTTCTCTTTTTTTGTTTTCTCCCGCAGGACCTCATTATGCTTCGGGATGGCTTTGACATTCTGCTGCCTAAGGTGAGGCTCAGCTGTGCTCCAAACGCCCGCCGCTCCCTCAAAACACACTCTGAAAAGCCTATTTCAACGTCAGCTGTTTATTCCCAAGTCATCGGAGTAGAAATAATATCCATTTATCTTCCAAGCACGTTCATTTCCCTTGGCACAAAATAATTCAGTGCCAGGGTCTGTTGGCGTGTGATGTTCTTTGCATTAGGAGCGCATCTGGAGGATTATGCAATGCTAAACCTCTGTTCCTTTTGTCCACAGCTGGCCCGAGTCATTGACAGGCTGGCGAACTTTGCAGAAAAATACGCTGACCTCCCAACGCTCGGCTTCACGCACTACCAGTGAGTGCGGGCATTAATCAGGGGCGCTCAGGCACTTCCCTTTAACTGCTCTTACAATGGTTCATTATTGGCCAGTTTGACACAATAACTTCTGCTTGGTTAAGTGGTTTCTTTTTGTGTGTGTGTGTGTGTGCGCGTGCGCTATAGGCCGGCTCAGCTAACTACCGTGGGGAAGCGAGCGTGTCTGTGGCTGCAGGACCTGGTCATGGATATGCGCAATCTCCAGCGAGCGCGCGACGACCTCCGGTTCAGAGGAGTCAAGGGGACCACCGGCACTCAGGCCAGCTTCCTGCAGCTGTTCCAGGGAGACCATGACAAGGTGGACTCACACACAGTCAAACAAAAAGCACCTGAACAAAAATAAATGGCAAACCTGGTTAAGTGTTATCTATTCCCATTTTCCTATTAATGTAGCGTATTTAGTAAACCAACCAATGCAACAGATAGTGAATTTAAAGGCAGTGAAGCTCTCAATGACTGTTAATTCTTTGAGTTTTACACTTTCATTCAAGGCCGGGAACCCAGGGTGCTATGGGTGCTGGGCCAGTCATGTCTCTCAGCAGGACCTCTAACCAAAATATGTTCCCACGGCTCTGCTTGTATTATAATTCCATATAGTTAAGTATATTATGTCAACTCCACTTTCTATTCCCAGGTAGAAGAATTGGACAGAATGGTGACTGATATGGCTGGATTCAAAAAGTGAGCAGAGCCTTTAATATACATTTGAATAACACACAAAAAAGTGATGATGAACAGGATTTATTTTAATTTTCTTTGCCCTGTTCCAGATCTTACCTGGTAACTGGACAGACTTACAGCCGTAAAGTGGACATTGACAGTCTCTCGTGCCTTGCCAGTATGGGAGCAACTATTCACAAGGTAAACCCGAGAAATGAATTTGGAGAATGTCTTCATCTAGTGTCCAGAAGGATCACATATTTTCATTAAATTTAATTTCAACGTTATTTCCCCAGATCTGCACAGATATTCGCCTCCTCGCTAACATGAAGGAGATCGAGGAGCCTTTTGAGAAGGAACAAATAGGCATGTGCTCTTGGTGTTTATGCTACTTAATACACACAGACATCATCATAAAAAGAAAACAACTTTTCATAAAGAAGTAATCTAATGGAAACCTCCTGGACAACGGAGAGCTTGCACAAACATCATTACTACCAGTAATAAAAATGCTTTTTCTTTTTTTTACCAAAGCAAAGCACACAATGATTGCCTTCATTCAAAATGTGCAACCTGTAAAAATGTCAGATTTCTGCCCGTAACCTCCATTTGTGCAGTATTATCTTGAAATGAGTGCTAAAGATGCATAGATTAATAGATTAGGGCTGGGACGATTCACTTTTGTCATGATCCGATACGTATCACAATATTTGGTGGCTGATCCGATACTTACACTAAGTAATTATGATAAATAATATGTTTACCTTAAAATGTGTAAAAAGTCATTTGTCCAACGTTTATAAACCAAATCCATTTGTCATTTATTGAAGTGCTAAGATTGAAAAGTGCATTATCACAAAATGTAACAAAGTGCATTTAACTGTTACTAGAAAACTAAGGAGTGCATGATAAAAATGCTCCTAACACAAGTATTCAAAGTATTGCAATACTTGATAAAGTATCGGTACTTGGTATTGCAGCACAAAGTATTGCGATCCAATCCGATCCAATATTTTCTCCCAGCCATAATGCATATAATATTCTGTGCAACAAGACAATATTAGGCAATAAACTAATAATTTACCTATGTTTTCTAACAGCCCAGGCCAACTGGCACATTGCAATATAGCAATTGTATTAATCATTTTGAAGGGAAAGAAGTAGGTTTTTGTCCAAAATTAGCTTGAACTAAAACATCCTCACAAAGTGATGGAAAGCCCAGTCTGTCCCAGTTTTAGGTCACCTACTGCTGTGTGAGGGCTATTATTGGACTCCTCAGAACAGTGTAAAGGATTGTCCAGGTCAAAATTTACAACACAGATTCGTTTCTCTAATAGTAGTTTGTTTAAATGTGTTCCTGTGTGCAGGTTCTAGCGCTATGCCGTACAAGAGGAACCCCATGAGGGCAGAGCGCTGCTGTAGCCTGGCCCGTCACCTGGTGGCGCTACTGGCTGACCCTCTGCAGACCGCCTCCGTTCAGTGGCTGGAGAGGACTCTGGACGATAGCGCCAACAGGTCAGCTGCTCTTTACACTTCGAAATACTGGGAAACGGTGGCATCTGTTTGAATATTTTATTAGCAGCTGCTGAGACTACTGCATTATTTGTTGATGCTAAATTATACTAATCATAAATGACACACTATGTAACTTCTGTGATCCTCAGGAGAATCTCTCTGCCCGAGTCCTTCCTCACTGCAGACATCATCCTCACCACCCTGCAGAACATCACAGAGGGACTGGTGGTTTACCCCAAAGTCATCGAGAGGCACATCCGCCATGAGCTGCCCTTCATGGCCACAGAAAACCTCATCATGGCCATGGTGAAAGCAGGAGGGAACCGACAGGTACTGGATGAAAATGACAACTGATTCTTGTTTGCGTAGCGTCAGTTTGACCTTTTTAAGCCGGCGTTTCCTCTCTCGCCTGCTCAGGACTGCCACGAGAAGATCCGCGTCCTCTCCCAGCAGGCCGCGGCGGTGGTCAAACAGGAGGGAGGTGATAATGACCTGTTGGTCCGAGTCCAAGCCGACCCGTACTTTGCTCCTATCCTGGGCCAGCTGGACTCGCTGCTGGACCCCAAGACTTTCATTGGACGCGCCCCCCAGCAGGTACAGAAGCCACGGCACTCTGGGAGATTAAAACTATTATAAACTGTTGTGCCCTACAGGTGGCTCGGTTCCTGTCTGAAGAAGTGCGGCCTCTGCTGGAGCCGTACAAATCTAAAATGGATGTCAAAATTGAGCTGGAATTGTGACATAGATGAACTTCTAATCTTGAAAAGTGTGAGAATACTTTGGGGTTAAATAAAATATCAGAAAATTACGGCTTGTCCAGATCTTTTGTTCCTCTCAAAGTACATAAAGTAGCTCCAAGTTAATATGTTAATTTATGTCTATTACTCAGACTGCATTCAGTTTCAATAGTTAAACTACATTTACATTTTTTAGTGACCCAAACACTTCCACCAGAGAATTGACCGTAAACTGTATTATGACTGAGAGAGACCAGGTCAAAGTCTAACCCAGCCCTTAACACTATGAAATCTGCAGTACTTCCAGGTGTTGTTTGTAACTGGATATTTCCTACAATTTCTCTTTTGTTCGATTATTTAATATAGACGCACCTTTTTCTATGGCTCCTTAGAGAAAAGGATCGTTATTATGTGACTTAGATAAGGCATGAGACATAACTCCCGTTATGGTTCTGGTGTCAAAGTCTGGACCTGTTCACTTTGGATACAGTTTGCAAGCGAGAGTAAGTCGAACTCCAATTTCTAATATACATTTATTTCAGCACATCAGCATCAATTACTATGGCTGTTCTTTTTGTCATGCTAGGCGTTTGAAAGCAGGGCCGTCCAAACATGTGGCTGTGGGCACTGCTTCCTCTCAGTCTGGCTGTGTTTGGCAGCGCTGGCATTTGGATAGTGTAAGTCTACAGTCATATAAGGTCATATTTACAGTGACTTTAGTGTGGCCCTTATGTGAAAACTAAACTGAGCAAGTTTTGTATAGTTTTCAACTATATATATATATATATATATATATATATATATTAGGGCCGGGACTCGATTAAAAAAATTAATCTAATTAATTAGAGGTTTGTAATAATTAATCGAAATTAATCGCATATAAATATTTGACCTGAGAACAGTGAGAAGTAAGTTTTTCATAAGGATTTTTAGTATACCATTGAATAATGACTGAATACATAAGCTTAAGCAACAAAATATTGTTTATTTTTGTTTAACCAAGTCCAACAGACCAGTGCAATATTGCCATTAATTGTGCGTCTGCAGGAAAAAAGGAAACTGAAGTGTGGAAAGCAAAGTGTGATTAATTTCGATTAATATTTTTAATCGCACTAAACCTCATATAATTAATTAATTGCAATTAATCGAAAAAAGTCCCGGCCCTAATATATATATATATATAAATAAAAGAGTAATCCATTCAAATTTTAAATTGAATGGTTTGCACATACGTCATTATACAAATTATATATTTACTTACTTTGTACAACACTTTTTAGAGCTTGTTTGTCTTTTAGGTATGCAATGTCTGTGTCAAATGGAACCGTCAACATCACAGAGAGATTCCCTTATATCAGGTTAGAGCAGTATTATTTATTATATATTTTTTCTTGTGTTTCTCACTGGGCAACAGTGGCTCAGAGGTCATCCTATAACTGGAATGTCGGCGGTTTGAACCTGGCTCACAGCGGTGCACACTGCTGTTGTGTCCTTGGGAAAGACATTTTACCTATGTGTGATTGTGGTCATGTGGTGTGTGAGTGAGTGGTTGGTAATGAGGTTGCAATACGCCCTTTTGGGCACCCCTGTAGATCTGGGTGTGGGTGGTCGGAAGGGCCGATCAGTCCTTCAGTTCCGTCAGTCAACCCCAGGACATCTGGGCTTACAATAGCTGAGTATGGAGTGAATTAATAATGCAAACGTCTTTGCGTGTAGATAAGTGCTATATACAACTCATTATCCTTTTCTTATCTGCAGTGAGTGTGGCAGTTACACTCCTCAGAGCACGATCTTCTCGCAGTACTGCAACATCTGTGCTTTGTTAGGTAAGGTCACTATCCAGCTTATTTACCATTATCCATTGTACCAATCCACTTCCAGAACAAAAAAAACATTTAAAAATTATACAAAAATAATCTGGCCGATTTGACTGTGATGTCCAGGGCTGCTGGGGCCTGGGGCAAGAAGGTTTCACATGCCCCAAACCCATCACTTTTTACTGAAAAAATTCTGTGTTTGTTCCTTCTTTTTGGATCTGTAGTTGATCATAATAATACACGGCCGCCTCCCTCAACAGGGCTGTGGATCATAGTGATCCGTTTCCAGCAGGTACGGGATTATGGAGACCACGGAAAGGCCAACATCCTCAGTTTGGTTCTGGGATTTGTCTCTTGCCTCGGAGTCTCAATTCTTGGGAATTTCCAGGTATCCCAAATCTCAAGATGCTCCAACATTTAACCTCATGCAGCATTTCATCTCCAAAAAAATAGCTTTCATAAAACCAGGGACAGTTTTGGTATCAGTATTTGGATAGATTAACTTTGTGCTCTTTTTTTCCAGCAATCAGTCCAGTTAGTGGTTCATCTGGTGGGGGCCTTCACTGCCTTCTTCCTGGGCGTGGGGTACTTCTGGGTACAGCTGTTTCTGACGTACCGCGCTCAGCCATCACATGACAGGCACTGGGTTGGTCCATCCAGAGCCCTCGGCTGCTGCCTCTGCACCGTACTGGTCATCGCGAGTATCCTTTGCCTTAATATGTCCTTATATTTTCATTGATTTCTTGGATTGGGTTAGTCTGAAAAATGTTGATAATGAATCAGCAGTTGCATGGCTATTGTGAACATGATGCTAACAGATAGAAGTCGAAACCAACTAACCTTTCTTCTCAGGTAATAATTTCTACCCACACGCTGCATTTCCTTACCTTGTGCCGCCAGTGGTTGCGCTGGCAAACACGGGCCACGGCTCCGCTGCCGCCATGTGTGAGTGGGCCTGGTCATGGCGTTCTTCTGCCTCTTCGGACTGTTCGCGGCTGAGTTCAGACACGTCGACCGTCACTACCTCACAGTGCAGAAACACGCAGTCAAGCTCCACACAAACTCCGCATCTGTGGTCACCAACCGCCACCTGTCTCTAACAGAGATCAGCTCATAGTGTGTGCTCAGGCAGTTTTCAGAACCCTTTTAAATATTTCTAATTTTTACGCTGTCTGATACTAAATTTCTACACTAAAAATGTCTCAGACTGCATGATAAAATTGGAATAATTAGATGGGGTGGCACAGCAGTCAAACAGAGATGTCTCACTCACTCCTTATTCCTGTTGAATTTGCAAAAGTATTTCATAAATGCAATCGTGCATTTTATTTATTTGTGCTTCTTGGGATTACTGTAAGCAACCACTGTGAAATATAAGTATCCATATTTAAACATTTTCTTTCTTTCTTTCTATATTATTTTGTCTCGATAGTAAAAAATCACCTATAGAATCAATCAATCAGTCACATATAGAAGAAAGTCCTGTATTTAGTCCCTCAGAATTCTACAGATTGATGTTATGATGTTATATTTGCACCACTGTTGTTATTTTGTTAGCGACAGTTTAATGACAGTTAGTGCATATCAACACAAGGGGGCGTCACCTGTGCAGAAATACACACTTGAAACTTGGGAGAACTTGACCTTGTAAGTAAACTGTAAACACTTTTATTATATCTAAACGCATCCAATGATGTCCTGTAGGCTACACCAGAGGTCCCCAAACCTTTCAGGCCACTACCTCCCAATATCACCAAAACAACCGTTTGGGACCTCCATTGTAGAATATAGGCCTACGATTTTATAAGAATATCAGGTGCAAATCATTTAAAGTCGGGTTTTCCATGTTTATTTTGATAGTATATGTTGATGTTTGGCTCAATATCACTATACTGTTTCAATCAAAACTACATCAAATGTAATGTTATATTTTTTTAAATAGTCTTGGGATCATCTTGAGACCCCCACATCAGTGACCCGTGACCCGACGGGTCCTGACTCGTGCAATGGGAACCCCTGCTGTACACAACAATGTAATACTTCACCAAAACACTATTAGTCAAGTGGAAATGAAATATAGTCTGCATAATTGATTACCAAAAATTTAACTCGAGTAAAACGTTGACATTTGATCTAGCTAAACTTAAGGTCCCCAACAAGTGTTTGTATCTCATTAAAATATCAAGTACTGTTCAATACACGATATTTATAACGTTAACTCAGTTGCTTAAGTATTTGTAACAAGTACTACACCCATCCTGTAACATGCACAATACAAACTGAAGTCATAGCAGCGCATTGCGTGTAAATGCCAGGAACAGTCTGATTTCTCACGCCCTCCACCTGCCAGCTGGGGAGTACAACATGAGCAGAGCAATAGATTTCCCCTTTTTTTTCCTTTTCTTTTTCACACAGAATCCAGCTGTGACCAATGCATGGCTTTCCCAGTGCACTCGAGGTGTTATATCTCACTAATGCGTGTGGGGGCGCTGTGGAGCCGGCTAAAAAGTGCACAGCGATGGGAAAAGCGGAGCTCTGGTGGCGTGCCAGTGAGTTTTTGGAAGATGCCAGGAGTTTAGACAGAAGTTCTACACTGAGCACAATTTGTCAGGGGTATTTACGAAGGATGGAACAATGATGCTCTCATGGCAGCGCTGACATTTGGAAGAGGTCTCACTCCAGCGCTGTTTTGACCATCCCAATCCTGTTTATTCCAACACATTGTCAAAGTTTTACTAGTATTTGGATCTTGTCATGAAAAGGGACTACTCGGGGCTCTATGGAGGTTTGGGAACAGTACTCCCTGGTGTCAGTAGCATTCTTTCACATTGGCTCTGCAGTGTGTGGACGCTGGAGGAGGGCAGTTGGATCAGACGGATGTCTTGGAATTTGATGGGGATTTTTTGAGTGTTTTTTGTTCCTTCTTCACTACACACTGCTTTGAAATGGTCATGTTAACCATGTCTTTTTACAAGTAAGGTGATGCACTCATAAGTACATCTCTTAACGCTGCCTTTAAATATTAAATATATGCCAATACAAAGCTTATCAGATAATGTTACGAAATGATGTCAAGGATAGAAATTATTATTTACATTAAACAGCAACCAGTCAGAGAGAGACTTATTCCTATGTATTTGACAAAAGCCTATTTGTAGGCAATTTGCACTTTTAAAACTTAATGTTTACAGACTCAAATCTTGGCACTTGGTCACAGTTTTTTTGTCCCGCTGGATACTGTTGTAGTGTCATTAGGCTAGACATTTATTTCACCTACCTCCAGTGCCTGAACACACTATGAATTTGCCTTGATGGGTTATGTCTATGGGTTGGCCCCCACTGTGATGTAGTTTCAGTCCTCTGTCTGAGAGTACATCAGCCTTGTTCACTGTCCCAGATCCTCCAGGATTCTTCGCAAGAACAAACAATGGACTGTATTTGAATGCAGGGGCATTTCTACACATTTGTGGGCCCTGGCAAGAGATGCAACTAGGACCATATGTTGTTGTTTTCACAAATTTTACTCACAATCGTTTGTCTTACCGTATTCTGGAGCATTTTGAATGATAGAAAATATACTGATCTGGTCCCTTTATTGTGCAAAAAAAGTAGAAAAAATGGGCATTTGTGCTCAAAATTAATGTTATGATTATTGTAACTGTTTCTCAGTCTATATTGAGGGCCCCGTTTAACTTAGCCCCCCTCTGCAACTACCTGGTTAGCCCATCTCACAGCCCTAGGTACTTGCCTGCTTTGACCCCCTATTCCGACGGCTCTGAATGAATGTAATATGGCTGTTTTATTTGGTCGGGACAGTGCAAGTTAATGAACAAGCCACACCGGATTGTAGCCTTGGGCTAATTTCCATCCATCGTCCCCCATGCGCACTCTCAAACACACTCACATTCATCCTGGCCTATTGTACATGTTTTTAATGGTAGGGGAAACCGGAGTACCCGGAGGAAACCTACGCAGGCACGGGGAGAACATGCAAACTCCACACAGAAAGGCCCCGTCCCTGGTGGGAATCGAACCCGGACCTTCTACAGTAGCTGTGAAGCACAAGCGCTAACCGCTGTACTACCGTGTCTATGTTAACTTTCAATGAAAGTTCAGCCAGCAAGTTAGACAAGAGAGACCCATACCTACATTAAAGGCCATACCGCCTTTGCTATGCTCAGTCCCGTCAGACCTTGGAAGCTAAGCAGAGAAGGGCCTGGTCGGTACTTGGATGGGATACTTTTTGGGAACACCAGTAGCCTGGCGAATGTCTGTCAGTCTACCCCAGGGCAGCTGTGGCTACAACAGTAGCTTACCACCACCGAGTATGGAGTGAATGAATAATGCAATGTAAAGCATCTTTGAGTATCCAGAAAAGCGCTATTCAAAAAATATTATTATGGCAACGCCGTCCGCTTTGTACAACATCTATCTCTTCCTAGAGCGTTTATCGGAACGAGCTAAATTACTTTTCGCAAACGAAAAAATGGCTCCCATTCGCACATATGAAGCCCGATTTCGATCATTTTGTTATCAGTTGTTAAAGGCACAGTGCTAAACATTTTCATCTGGCAAAATTCAAATTGGGCGCAATAGCGCCCCCTATAGGAATTATATGGAGAGTACACATTTTACTTTTACGAAAATTTAAATAATTTGGCACAAAATTCAATTTGGATGTTCCGATCAGAAAAGTCAATCACACCCATGCCATATTTTTCACGGTGTTGCCGTAGCGATGACCACAACGTCCCATTTTATTCTGATGGAAAAATGTTAAAGGGGCTCTGTGGAGTTTAGCAGTTTTGTACTCGCAATTTCCCCCTCAGGCCAAACGCGTAACTGCAGCCTCCATGATAAGCTCGTGCATGAGGCGCTCAGGCTTTACGAGCACCAGAAATAACAGTCCCGTCCTCGTCAATTTACAGATATAAAGGCATGACTTCAACTGAGGTAAGAAACGTTACTGTTTTGTAAGATATTTAGACCAAATCAGTTTGAGTGAATGTTTTCCAAGATGCGATACTTGAGCAAATGCAGCAAAGTGAATCGAGTGAAGACGTAATACAGATAAACGAATGAATGACGTTTGAAGGAGAGAGAAAAAAACCTTGTATACTTTGTTTGCATAAACGTAGGCCTAATTGAAATATTAAATATTTCCACTGGTAGAAATGCTACTAGGAAAAGCCTCTCAACATTCTCTCAACATTTTCCGATGTTTACTCTGGTTCTTTGCCTACGCCGATCAGACTCGACTTTCGCCTTTTTTGTCACACTCGAATAAACTCTTTGTTTCTTTTTGTTATTTGGGGTCTGGGCTGGAGTTTTGATGGTGCTTGAAGCCGGTCTCCTCTTATTCTCCGCTAAATCCATCCTTCTGAAGTTACCACTCGCTCGGCAGCATCAGTATAGAGGAGATACAGCTAACGCTACAGCTGAGCGTGAACGCGCATTACGCATTACGCGGTTCTCTTGTTCGACCCGAACATAAACTATTTTACAACTACAAACATAAAGGCAGTGGCAATACCATAATGTTAGATTTTTTTTTTTTTTATTTATTATTTATTTGACAGGGACGTTGCACAACAAATGTGTTGTACAGACCAGAGATAGCTACAAGCTAATTTTCATCTGTAGTCCCTGATTGAGATTGAGGGAGACAAAAGGGCGCAAAGCGCCCCCTTACTTTGGGCAGGGCGGTCGGCGTGGGCCGATAATTGCCGCTTTGCCTCCAGTGTCTGCGTACATTGGTGTATGAATGGGTGAGTGGATCCTTGCTGTAAAGCGCTTTGAGTGCCTAATGTAGGTGGAAAAGCGCTATATAAGTTGAGACCATTTACCATTTAATATTATTATTATACAAGCAGGGTAGAGTAGAGGCTTCAACCATACATTTTTATCTAACTAATACAACCATTATGACTTTTCCCTCGTACTGTATGTGAGAGGTTTCTGGGTTTTGAATGTATCTATGTTTTAGTTCTACAGACAAACAGTAACTCTTTAATCCAACAGCTCATGGTGAGGAATTCCAACTAACCAGGATTTTTGGCGCCGAAACCCTCTTAACCCTGCTGTTTTCATTAGAGAGTATAAAAGCCCTCGGATAAGGCAATAAAAAGTCATCAAATCAGCGCAGCACAGAGAGAGGCCCTTGAAGTAAATGTCAGAAAAATGTCTATGTTTTCCTGTGTTAAGAAACCTGCGTCGCCCGCCTCGTTGCTTTTGAGTGCCTATAAGAGCAGACATGTAGACTGTAATCATGGCCTCACACCTGCTGCTGCTCTGCTCAGCCTTATCCCCTCAACAGCCTGCTAACAGGAACAATGGACGCGCTCTGGAATCGCCTAAAGGCCGCTATCACACACCGGGTGCATGGTCATCGCTGCCTGAACCACCTGCCTCTCCTTATCATCCCACCACCAAATCCTGCACATTCCACGAGAAAAGGCCACACCGTATCAAAAGAAAGACTAATATGGTCGAGTGAAGCAGTGGGTGAGATATCAACGGTGTATGAGCAATTACATAAACAGTCGAACGTCTGCTGAAGGTCAGAGGTATGTACTGAAAGCATTAGGCAAACCCCCAGGCCTTGGTTGAATATGAAAGCAGTGCTCAAGGCGCGGAGGGTATAAGGCCGACAAAGCACTAAAATGCACAGTGGAGACAATTTGATCACTGACATGTCCAACTCAAGTTTTGTGAGAGCATAAGAACACAAAAGGAAGGGGACCTAGTTTACTGGAACCTGTGTGTTTTAATGAGGTTATAACATGGCAAAGAGTTCGAACAGGATAATCATGCTTTACAGGAGAATAATCTTTAAAGGTCCTATATCATGCAAAATCGACTTTTTTGAGTTTTTAGCCATGTTGTTATGCTATTTCCTTATCAAAAACACCCCCAGAGCGGTTTTTGGCTTCATTCACGCAGTTCTAAGTAATCCTCCTGAATCCTGCTCTCTGAGCAGCTGCTCCACCCTCTCCTGGTAAACGACTGAGCTGTTCAGTTGTGTCGTCACAGCGGAACGGAAGTGCTCTACGTCTGTAATGTAATGCCTTACGGCCTGATTTGTATTTATAAAACTTTTTTTTTTTTTTTTTTGAAAAAAAAAAAAAAAAAAAAAAAAAGCAACTCCGACGCGTCTGTGCTGTCCCACGACGCTAATCAAGCGCACCCACGGCTGGAGGAGCCATGGATCCGAGCATAAGTGTTGTTTTTGAAGACTGAGCTCTTTCTAACCTACTCTGGACACCGCCTGTTCTTTTTCTTACCGATAATGTCACGGGTTCGCGTTTGGCTACGAGGGGAACAGGACTACCTTCCTAAAGAAGAGTGCACTCGCCAGAAGTTGGAATTTCTTTCCGGGATTAAGCTAGCTACTATATCAACCAACCTGATGGATGCTTGGTAAACCTTGGCCAGAATCAAAGTGGATTAACTTTTATAACCAACACGAGGGCCATAACGTAAACACCCGACGATGGGGAGGCCATGCTGAGCGGTGAGTCAATCAAAACGCGTGTTAGCGTGTGTGTTAGCGTGTGTGTTAGCCATTTATGAAACTGTGTTGCACATGTCAACTCCTTATAACTGCATTATGTGAAGTAACTTCACTTTTGCAGCAATATTTATATTTATAATACTGCAAATGTGGAATGAGCGGAGAGAGGGGCGGAGTTAACTGAATCGAAGCGTCTGGTCTTCCGGGTAGGGAAAATACCCCCAAAATACTTATATTTCTCTCAAAATGAGTACTCCATAGTGATAGAGGTACAATATATCATATATATGCCTATACTTTACTTTGGAATGGCTAAAATAGCATGATACAGATCCTTTAACACATATGGAGTTGTTCTTTAGTTCAACTAAAGCAGTGATTCCCAAAGTGGTTTTTTTTTATTTGATTTGAATATTTTATTTCGAGCTAAAGAAGAAAAGAAAAAACAGAAATATATATATACATAATAAAAGAAAAAAGAAAAATAATTTACATTACAGCTCGAAAAGGAGTGGGAAGAAGACAAGCTTATTGACTCCCACCCCTGTTCATAAACTTCAATAACAATAACTATAACAATGACTGACAACAGTGCATATTTCTTACCATTTTACAAACAACTATCAACCGAGTTGGTTACATATTAACAAATGCGACACTGCATTATACCAGGTCAACATTCACAGTATCTCACACGCTCAGATTCTCAGATTCACTGCAGGTTATTGATGTTCACCACACATCAATAATCAATCACATAATAAAAATGAAAATAATTTGTGCACGGAATGTTGCATTGCTAATGTTGGCTATTTCTATATATGTTTTGTTATAATAGGCTTTAATGATTATATGAAACTGTGTTGATTGTAATCTGTGCTTTAAGGTTCATTTTGAATTGCGCAGACATTTTAGTGCATCATTGTTTTTTACTCTTGGATCCACTGGGGGGCAGTGTGTTAGAATGAGGAGTCAGATCGCGCAGCAGAAGAAGCATTCCAAGGACATTGATTGGTTCTTCAAGTAGCCGCCTACTTCCTGTGTCTATAAAACCCCAGGATACCGAGACGCACCCCCTCTTCCCTGCTGCCTCTCTCGCTGTCCACTGAACATCATCATGTAGCCTTTAGCATAGCTTTTGTTTTAGATTGTAAATTCAGGGAATAAAATAATGATTTTGATTTTAAAGAACGAGTCTCCATCTTCTCTCCATTTTAAAAGAACACATTACTAACCTCAAGGGTAACAACTGTTTCCTGTTGTAGTTTTATTCCTACAGAGAGTTGGCAATGTTTTGCTGAAATAAATAAATATTCACAAAGTACGTAGCAGAAAGCAACCTACTGTTGGATAATTGCTTACAACATGTAAAAGAAATCAGCAGGTTGTGAATACTTCACCAGAGGAGACTTCTGTGTTTACGGTATAACTAACACATAATAAAATAGTACTACTATCTATTACTATATGTTTTTTATCTGTTTTTATGAAACACATCAGCTTGACGTTTATGCACATTACCACTCAAAAGTTTGGTGTCACTTTTTAATGGAATACCTTCATAGGTGTGCAGAGGTGCATTTCTAGCAACTATCGCTCAACTGTTTTAATGATACATTGTGTTAAATAATGTGTTAGAGAGTCATTAATGATTAAAAAACCCTTGTGCAATTATGCTAGCACTGCTGAAAACTGTTGTGCTGATTAGAAAAGCTATAGAACTGGCCTGGGTGACCCCAAACTTTTGACCAGTGTATGTTTTCTTTTTAAAGCTTATTTTATTTTATGTTAAAGTGTGGACAGGAAGTAGCTCCAGTCTTTACCTTTCACTGGCCAACAGGAAGTTATCCAAAAACCTTCTGTGCACAGATCCTATTGATTTTGAAATTAACTTTGTATACATTTGTATATATGTACTGTGTAATTTAACCTATTGTCGCTATTAATTTGTGTTTTGTACATTTATAAGGAAAACCAAGATCTTTGGATGTATGAGTTTGGGAATGGCTGAACTAGAGAATGCGTAGTACATATGACACATATAGCATGCCTCACACTGTATACACACACATACACACACACATACACACGGGAGTGGGACGACCCTCAATATCTGCCATGGGACCCCAGCTCCTCCCCTCCTTCCCTTCACTGTGTCTCGAGCGCTCAACAATAGTCCATTCTGCTGGTGTCCCGTGCGAGAGCGGGCACACCCAGAGCCAAGGCCACGGCGCTGAGGGGACAGAGTTGGGTCTGGGCCAGCCGTTCCTGCCTGGGACACTGGTCCGATTCTCGTCTGCAATCGTGGACTTTGTCTCGGGAGAGGGCAGAGGTGCTCTAATCGCCCGGGACATACATTCTGCTCATCATCACCTCCTGCGATCCCAAAAAAAAAAGTCCCCCACCTCCTCACATATAGACAACACAATACGGCCCCTGATCGGAGACCGCAAGCTAAAGGCCATTCTGTCGACTATCACGGCAATCACAGCTGGAGCCCCCACACAATGCCCGCATAAAGCCGGCCTGTTTGGGTATTATGCGATGGTGGCACACAGCTCCACATCTGAGGTTCCCGCCCGCCCCGTCCCGCCCCTGTCTGCTGCCTAATTATATTATTAGGCCTTGTCTGATTGTGTCTGCACAGCTGAGACCAAGGGAGGGCCATTGTGAGGTGCTGGAATGTTGTGTGCTTGGCATTTTTCGGCGAAAGGGCAAGCGTTTTGGATGTGGCATAGAAGAGGGGGTGAGATCACTGCTGCGGCCCACTGCCTCGCTCTCTGTGTCAGTGTCACATCCTTCTTCATCAGGCGCTTTCTGCAGATGCGCACGTCACTGTCGGCACTGAAGAAGAGTGTCATTCACCGTTGCAGATGTTAGATCATATTTACGGGATCCCTGTGGAATCAGATGAGGGGTGACAGCTTGGTGAGTGGCGGTTCTATATCCCAGCTCCGACAAGTGCATACAATAATTGTGTCCTTGGGCAAGACACTTGGAAATGAGCGATCAAAGCGCCTTTTGTATTTGTATATTTTTTTTGACAAAACAGTTTTAGTTGGTGTTTGCATGTTCTACCCGCGTTTGAGTGGGTTTCCTCTGGGTGCTCCTGTTTCTCCCATCAACCCAGAACATGCACATTGAGATAAATCCGCCGTATTGGTAGTCCTGAGCAAACTTAAGCTCACAGTCTAGAACTGGGTTCCCAGGCACTGAAAAATAAATAAATCACCATATCTTTTTCAGACATAATATTTGCACCAATAGAATTACAGTACCTGACCAAAAAGGGCTGTCCCCATTATAAAAGCACACATGTTAAAAACAACCAATCTAAAGGTACACTATCCAGACCTTCTGCCTCATGAACAACTTTTTACCCCTCTGCCATCAGACTCATGAGCAGTAAATAACCTGGTGCCTGCCATTGCTATACAACTTGCACTATGTGGTTATTCACCTCACATCTGCTGCTTTAAGTACATTTCTAAATCCACCATTAACGCTGGTTTATCGGGACATGCAGGCTATTGTGTATATTTTGTATATTCAGAGTTTAGCTAATTTGACAATATCTGGTTTATTTTTATCCTATTTTATTGATTGAGACCAGAATACTTCCCATTTACTTATAATGGGGAGTACACAAATTTATAGTTTTCTGCAATTTTTTCCAAATTTTCTGCAATTTGTGCATGTGCTCAGCTTCCGCAACTTGTTCTTTTTTCAGGAAAATCCCGCCTTCTGCAGTTTCCCTTCTTTTTTCTTTCTTTCTATGGGGTCGGGAATTCTGTCCCATTTATTTGTATGGTGACTCCAGCCCAGGGGCGTGCTGGGACCTAATTTCAGCCCGGGAATTTGGAGAAGACCGGCCCGGAATTATGGCTCCGTGCGCTGGTCTCAAGTACAAGAGGTCGCTGGATCAAATACCACACATTGACAATTTTCTAACAATTTCTCTTTTCACATGGGCCGCTGCACACACAGTCTGAGCCTGATACAAACCCACAATCAGCACAAGTTATGTAGATAAAAACATTTATTTGACCACTTTTCTACCTTTCACTGCCTTTTGGTCTCTTAACTCGCGCAGACACTTGTCTCTCCGCTGGATTGGACTGCACCAACTTGAACTAAAGCGGAGGGGTGTTCCACTTAAACACCCCTCTGAGTTAGTTCAATATCAAATGGTATCTCCCCGCCGCAAGAATGAAAAGTTCGATGCGAATATTTTTCAGATTTTCATTCATCAGTCGTTATATTGATAGATTTCCATGACAATTACGCTTGTGTTACTTCATTTATATCTGGAACAGCAGCTCATGCTCCTGCTGCAGCCCAGTTAAAGCCTTTAGGCCTGGAATAGTGCGTTATTATTTCATTATTTTATTCTGATGGCCCGGCCCAGAGGCACCGGAACCGAGCGGCCCACCGGGAAACCTCCCGACTCTCCCTATGGCCAGCACGCCCATTCATTTTAATAGGACTTCATGTACACTTCGGTCTTTTTCTGCAGCTTCAGCGCCTTCAACAGCTTCAGCCATTGCAGAAGTTTATCATATTTTTGGGTGCCCTTATTTGACTTCCGAGTTTGTGAGTGCACCTTCACTGACAATGGCAATATAACCTATTCTGTTTCAGATTTGCCGTGTTGATGATGAAGCCCCGAACAGAAATCATTTATGCGCACAATTCAAGCATAAATGAATTTGAGTTATTCCATGTGAAGAGCGGGAAGGCGGTTCTGTCCTTAGTAAGCACAGGTGAGCATTTATCTCAAACCTGGGCAAACAGTCATTAGCACATACAGGTCTCCAATTTTCTGTCTCTCCAGTCAGATTACTGCTTTGGAACACATGGAAAAATAGATCTTTGTACAGAGAAAATATCACTTTCCAACGGCATGCAAACAGCACTCCGCAGTCAGAGATTCTCCCCTCGTCTGTGTCACTAATATTCGAGTGTCTGGGAGCAGCCTATATTTGGGCCTGTGTAGATTTTGGAAACGATGAGAAACTTCAGAGTAAGCCGAAATTCAAGCGGTTACGATTTTAGAAGTTGGCAGCAATTTCGTGAGTTTGTGTGGTCTCTGGAGGGTAGACTTTTGATAAACATTCTGCACAGAGGGAAAGTGAAATTATGTCGAGATGTCTGATCACAAGCCAAAATAAAGAGTAAAAACACATTATTTGAACGTTATACTTTCTAAATCTGTGGGATTGCAACCTCGTCCTTGAACTGTGGCACTTGAGCTTTCAGCAACTTTAGACTATGTCAGTTTTGATGAGAGAAAATTGAAATTTGCAAAAGCGGATGTCGCCGTTTTTCTTCTTTTTTTCAAAATCGTTTTGGGTATTTGCTGCTGTATTTGACTAACTAAACTAAAGCTGTGTGAATTTAATTAAGAACATGTGACTTTATATTTTTATGGCACTGACACAAATCTGATAATGAAAAACACTGCTACGTACAGAGAAATGTTCAAGCGTACAATGAGTTTTCTCAATGGCACTGATCTGTTTTTGCAAAATTGCTAACTTTATGCTTTACAAAAGTATTTAAGTAAGGTGTTTTTTCTGGTTCAGACATGGTTTAACCTGATCGGATCTGGATTTAGGCCTGGTGGGACTTGGAAGGTCAAATATTTCATGAGGTACTTAGTGTTAAAAGTTTCAGAACCATTGTACACAAACTTTTTTGGCTCTCACCTGTAATAAGTAGTTAATAAGTGGTTTTGGGTCAGCCAACCATCAAAACTCTTAGATGAGAGGCAAATTGTCCTACCTGTTTTTTTTTTTGTTTGCTTAAAATTGTTTGAATAGTTTCAATTGTTAGTTGTATCCAAACTCCTTCGTAACTTTCCTCACACATTTCTTACATCTCAATTCTTTACAAGGGTGAGGTTATATGCACATGTCACTAGTTTCAGGGCTACTGTCAAAATAATGTTAAAGGGACTAGGCAGAGTTTAATTTTTTTTAAACTATGTCTTTTCTACTCCCTACATGCTCCAGCAATGTCCTAATGTGTAGAATGATCCCAGACCTCTTCACTGCCGCTAAAAGCCTGCACTGTCACTCAAAAGGTTCAGGTCCGAAGTGGCGTCATGCACGAGCTTTATAGTAAGTATGTGTAAGACCTGAGGTGGAAGTAGCGAGTATAAAAATCTAGTCCCTTTGATTGAAGCAGTACTAAGTAACTTGTTTACCTTAATAAATCCTTTCCGTATCCCTCTGGGGGTAATACAAGTGTTAATGGGTTGATTGGGGGATCTTTCATCTCCCCTTGGTGTCTCTGGCCAGAAAACTACAATTGCAACTTCCCTCCTTGTAGGAATCACCAATCACAAAAAGAAGCTAACAGGCTAACAGGCAAAGCTAACTGCGGGCTAGCGCCACTTTAGCAGTATTTAGTTACTGCCAAGTTTAAGTGAAAAAATTATCTCCATTGTGTAATGCCAGAATAAAATCACAAGTGATATTTTGCTTTATATTTTGCTGTGAAGTTCGAAATTATTCGAGCGCACACAGCAGTCTGGTGTTAGCCAGGCTACAATATCCCTCGCTCCCTTGTCTTTCCTGTCAGCGTAGTATTTACTCTCATGAACAATTAAAGCAGTACTAAGTAACTCTTGCCCCTAGAGGCCATAAGCGCAACTGCAGGTGTCTTAGCAAGTTACGATTTTTTAACTTATTAAATGTCTTGGAGTAAATACTACGCTGACAGAAAAGGTGAAGGGAGAGAGGGGTGTTGTACATCCAGTTATACAATGGGAATATTTTTTTTCACTCAAACTTGGCTGTAAATACTGTTTAAAGTGGTGCAATCCCGCAGTTAGCTTTGCCCGTTAGCCTGTTAGCTTCTTCTCCGTGATTCTATTAGTGTGTATTGGTTGCTCCGCCCCGGTGGCAGTCAAGTTGCAAGCATGGTTTTCTGGCCAGAGACACCATGGGGAGATGAAAGACCCTCCAATCATCCCATTAACACTTGTATTACCCCAGAAGGACTACGGAAAGGATTTATTTAGGTAAACACGTTACTTAGTACTGCTTTAATGAGGAAAAACACTGCAACATGCTACAACATCTGCAGTGGCGCTTACGGCCTCTAGAGGCATGAGTTACTTAGTGCTGCTTTAACAACAACTTGCCCGCTGTCTGTTTTACAAAGGTCTACTTTAACAACGAACTTAAAGGAGGACAAAACCAATTTCATTCTACTACCAGGAACATATTGGCTACAGGGCCTTTAAATACCAAGTACAACGACTTGAGAACTTTGCTAATGATGGAAAAGCTTAAACAAACCTGTTGCTGTCAATTTGAGAACCATCGATCTATGGGTTGCTTTCCTCATGGGAAAAGCAGGGCCGTTTCTATCATTTTGGAGTTTCTGTGCAAAATGCTCCTTACTTATCAAAATAAAATAATTAAATGTGAGCACACGCATTAGTTGTTTTTGTTACCAAAAACTGATGCAAACAAGGAAGCGATTTGCTACATAATGGCTAAGAAAGTGGGTGAAGTTTATGGATCTGGTGGCACGGTAGTACAGCGGTTAGCGCTCGTGCTTCACAGCTAGAAGGTCCGGGTTCGATTCCCACCAGGCCTTTCTGTGTGGAGTTTGCATGTTCTCCCCGTGTCTGTGTAGGTTTCCTCCGGGTACTCCGGTTTCCCCTATCATTAAAAAACATGTACAATAGGCCAGGGTGTTTGAGAGTGTGCATGGGGGACGATGGATGGAAATTAGCCCAAGGCTATAATCCGGTGTGGCTTGTTCATTAACTTGCACTGTCCCTACCAAATAAACCAATAAAATAAAAAAAATCTGCACTGGTTACCAACAGTACAGACTCAGTTTGAGGAGATGGGCCATGGAGGAGGTGATAGATACCACCATCTCATCTCAGTTAATGAATACTTTATGCAACTCTTTAAATAACATGACTAATTTGATCTGTTTTGAGCTTGATGAATGAGCGCTCTGAATAGCCTGCTGCCTTCACAAAATCTACTTTGGACAAAATATATTTAATGTTCTGTGTCTTAAAGGAATAGGCCACCGTTTTTGCATACTGAGATATGTTCTTAGCTGAGCTTAGACAAGTTGATGAGTACAAAGCTCTTCCATATTTTCCTTATTTAAATACGGTTATGTGAGTAGTTACACGATCCATCCACATGTTTAATTTTGTGTAACTATACTTGGATCACTACTCATGTAACCGTATTTAAGAGGCTAAATGCTAACAACATCTTCAGTCTTGTTGTGTGACTGAGTGCATGCGTAAAGACCAGACAGGTATGCATCAACTCGTTTAAGCTCAGGTAAGAACATACTGTATCTCACTATTCAAAAACAGTGGCCTATTCCTTTTTTTTTGCATTCCTAATTTGAACACATCTTTTTATGCATACTTCTGGTGAATTTGTTTGGAGCCACATTGTTTAAATTCTGCGCTTTTGATGTACTTTTGTGTTACAAAAATCTAGAAAATCGAGATATACTTGATGTATGATGTATCTGAGACATGTCCCATGGTGCACATGACTGGACTTTGGAATGTTGTCTTTGTAGTGTAAAAATCAACGGTAACACTACTGTATAATCAAGTAAAAAAAGGCCCATATCTGTTGCTCTAATGTATGGCCGTTGAACTAAACTAATAGCTAAAGTGTCCTAAGCATTCATGTTTTCCTCTCTAACCTTTGCACGGGGCAGAGTGAGCCGGGCCTCTCCTCTCCTCTCTCATGTCTTGACCTTTGTGCTGCAGTGGACTTCAGTGGAGCAGACTAAGAAGTGCTGCGTTCCTGCAGCAGATACATCCAGAGTTACGTAAGGCTGCTGACATTTTGTGGTGGGAGGTGACCCGTGCTGCTTTGAGCATCAGTGCTGCTGTTCTTCACCCAGGGCCAGGGTCACTGCGGCAGCTCGTGGGGAGGTTTGATGCAACATGGGGCTTCAAACAGACCAGTGAGGGCCTGGAACAAAGAGGTGTCTTACACACAACAATCAACGCTTCATATAGGAAATCTGACATCTTTATTGATGGGATCAAGTTAAAATTGAAAGCATTTACATTAGCTTTACTGTCATATATTGTGGGTTTGAAGTCTTTTACATGAGTATGTTGTGTGTTCATGTTCAGATTCTTTTACTGTATGTTTCAAAAGAATGTTAATATGAGGCTCTAGTTTCTATGTTACGGAACCTGTATTTCACAAATAAAAGAGCAGAAACTTAGGAGCAGAAACCTGCCACACAACAGTAGCAGATATGTAACACTTTATGTGAACAGTTTTGACCTGACAGCAGTCTCATGCATCAAATCTCACACAAAAGTAAATAATGTTTGTACAATTCTGAAATACAGTTATGTTGCTTCACAGATGTCTGCAGTGTTGATACCATCTGTAGCATCCATTAACCTGGCAACGAACCAGAACCTTCTAATGAAGCAAATCAAATCCACGTCTGGCCTGGCCATGGGAAACATGACGTCAAAGAAGTTCACACTCCCAAATAAGTTTCTCTGGCCTGGATTTTCATATTCTGCTGGTATTTCCGGATGGCTCCAGCATTTGCAAAAGAAAGGCCATCAGAGTAATGATTATAATGTCGAACAATAATAAGTGAGGGGACTGAATGAAAGCCTGGAGAGGCTTGTTGACCTTTCCGAGCTAAACTGGTCCTGGCTTGTGTCTGTGCACTGCTGGGCCCATTGTGTCCCGGGGCTTATCATTGTGTTGCAGTTTCCTCTGAGTTCAGCGTGTACAGTGTGTCCAGGCCTCAACCAAACACACACACAGACACACATGAGTCTTACCTGGTGACAGATGCAGCAGAGATGTCACCGCTTTATAAACTGGACATTTCCTGAATCACTGCTGAAGATACTGTGCGCTGACATCATTAACCCTCCTCCAGTGGCACTGACAAATGTGGCAGTGCAGGTTAGCATGAGCTTGAAAAAGTGAATTATATGTAAGCAGACTGTCTTCTTTTACACTCAACAAATTGCATCTTCTAAATGTAAGAATTAAGGGCTTTTCCCTTTGAAATCTGCTTTAGAAGATAAAAATGGTGACAGGTAGGGATGTCACGGTCACCGGTGTAGCGGTAAACCCCGGTAAAAATGTTTGAAAAACTATATTATCTCGGTGGATTACCGTGCCCGCGGTGTAGGCAAAGTGAGCCTCACCGGCCGCCGTCTCATCTGCTGAAGGCGCACTCCGTAGCTTGCAATCAAAACAAAACTTTTTCGAAGCTGGAATCATGTCCGAGACGACAGCGCTCAGGACGTCTATCAGCCTTCAAACAGGACCAAGTCTGAAGTCTGGGTATATTATGGGTATTTTAAGAAAGCCGAAGGACAGTTTATAGAAGACAGTTATCTTGTTTGCAGAACGTGCAGGAAAAAAGTGTCTGCTAAAGGCAGCGATACTTCGAACCTCTTGACTCACCTGCGAGACCATCACCACAACTCTATAGCCAATGCAAGTAAGTTAACGTTAGCATTTTAGCTGAAATGCATGATGTGGGGACTTTGGGTTGAGGGAGAAGGTAGTCGCCCCATAGTGCAGCCAATTGTTTTTACTGGAGTAAAAACAATTGTTACTTTTCCCACAATGACCAAATATTTAAGTGGCAAATGCCTTAGTTTGAAACACAAAATAGATAAAGATCGTTTTGTGCACTTTGTTTTTGTCGTTTTTCTGTATTTTCACAATTCCCACATGATTTTATGTTTTGTTTCACATAATGTATGATACGGTTACTCACAGTACTCAAGTAAAAGTTTCTCCTAGTACTTCTTTACTTTTACTTGAGTAATTATTTTGGTCACTACTTTTTACTTGTACTTTCAATGTAACGTTTCTCTTACTTGAGGAAAAATATTGGCTACTCTCTACCCACCGCTGCCTTTAACCAGTTAGTGCTTTTAGGATTCCCTATGACTCAGCGTTTACAACATTTTAATCAACATTTTCATATGCTGTGACACAATGTGAGTACTATGCTATAGCAACTGCAAAACAGCCACACATACACACGCGCACACACACAGCTGGCATTTCCCTCTGCTGGCATCTAACATTTCAATCAGTGCTCCATATCCCACCGGCACAGCAGACTGAGGCTCATTCATAAAGCTAATAGCTGCTGAAAGCCACGATTACTGCAGTATTAGCACAAGTTATCAGCCAGCGACGGTCTGTGACTTCACCTTAGTTCCCACTGCGCATAAGGAAAATGCCCCCACCTGCCCCTCCATGTGATGATGATGATGATGTCACAGTCTCCTTTAGCCCAGACAATGCACCCACACCTCCGGGGCTTCCCCTACCCCGGCAACAGGGGGAGCTGTTGTGTCCGGCTGGTATGTACACTATGACTCATGGCCTCCTATGTCCCCACGCAGTCATATGCTGTCATCTCTCCCATGCACAAAGGCGCTGGGCTGTCTTTAGGAAGTGGGGGCGGGCTGATGGACGAGTTGCCGGGGAACGACCGATATCCCAACACCGCTCCGACCCTGGTGATGCCCTGTGGCAGCTGCGATCAATGGCACTATTGATATTCATGGAGAGAGTGAGACAACAAGGAAACATCCCGAGACACTGTCGTTGAATGTGCTGCAACTGTATGGGAGCAGGCCTGTTCTTATTATGCTACTTAATAACGAGTTTTTCGACACAACCATAATAGAGCCGTAAATGTCAAATAAAATGACACACATTTATTGTCAATATAAACATTTGAATTATCATTAGTCTTCTCTAGCCCTATAAATATCAATCATAATTTTATATAAAGAAATTAAAAAACAAACCTTCTGGACCATTTTTCTTCTGACAACAGAAACAGAATCTATAAAACATGGTACGACTAGTCTGTTTGGTGTGAGTACACTACTGACAATATGTTATTGCCAATATTAATGCTCAAAGAATGGATTCAATCACTTGGGCACTTTTTGAAAAACTTGACAAATGGTGATTTAAAGCGACACTGCATTACTGGTTGCACATGTTACTGCAACTAAACGGTTGTAATGCTAAAAAAAACGCAGGCCAGCAATACCAAACATACTGATAATCAGCAAGAGACCAACAATGCAAACCTAATGTTTTGAAACCTCATATTTGGTAACCTATTACTCCACCACTGCATTAACAAATGATGAATTACGGATGTAATAAATAAGTTGGTGAGTTAAATAAGTAACTCACCTGTTTAGAAGGGCATTTGACACATAGTGCTTGGCACCTGTTGTGAATGTAATAATGGTCTGTTTTTAATGAAATTTTTGCCTTTTTAAATTGTATTTTTTATTGTGTACAACACTTTGGTCAACTTTGGTTGCTGTAAAGCGCTTTGGAAATAAAACTTGATTGACTGATTGATAACTGAGAATGCTAATAATGCGAATGCTAGCTTCACGCTACAAGCTAACGGCTAACTTTGTGTGCCGTTTTATTTAACTTCTAGTGGACAATCTACTCTGTAAAAACATTTGTAATGACCCGATTTTGACTTTATTTGTGTGCAAAAATGTCTGAAAAGAGTGCAAAAATGATGATTTCCATAACTGATATCCTTCCCCCTCGCTAGGCCACCCCCCCAGTATGACTTGTTGCCGTATGTATATCCGGTCCCAGCAAATGTCCAAGTCATGCCCGACGGTATTTTTCACCTTTATGAACACAATCATTTTTGTATTTCTTTTTATTTTTGGTGAAATGTTACGCATCATGGCTTTAAGTTAATTGTTTCAATATTTATTGGTCCAGGAAACCATAAGTCGTTACTATGACAATGCAAGTACAGGAAGTATCATTGTATAGTTTAAACTACTCACGACCTCTGCATCCAGCCCCTAAATTATTTTAACGCCAATACATCCACATAGTGCCATTGTTAGCATACAATAATAATAGCATTCTGCAAACGTCTGCCTGGCCTGTCATAACAAAAGCCCATTTTCCTGTCTGCCTGTTAATGTACTTGCTCATCTATACATCCTGATTTCCTGCCATTGGCTGAGGACGGATCTGCCCAGTCCGATGCGATCTATGGCCAATGTGCCGATGCAGGTCCCGATAAGGCCACTATCTACAACAAACTCACTGAGGCCATCAAAGCTATCCTACCATTGTTCCCACACACACAGGAAGCCAGGTCTGTTGTGTTATTATTGGATTAGGAGTGAGAAACTTGGAACGGGCCGCGGCTTATGTGACGTTGAATGCGCGCGTGTGTGTATACAAGTGCGGCGGTTATTGTTTGAAACAGTGGACGGGGAACAACGCGCTGGGATTGGATGCCGTTCTACCTGAGTCAGAGCAGGAAGGGGAGACAGAGCGGAACAGCACGGAGCGCGGAAAACCGGAAAACACCTGCAGGAGCCAAAAAAAAAAAAAGAGAAAAAAAAGAAAAGAAAAAGCGAGTCGAGGAGAACAAACAGACCCGGAGGAGGGAAGAGGAAGACGATGCAGAGGAGAGGAGAGGGCAGGATAAGGAGGGGATTCTACACGCTGACGCTCCGGACCTGCACACTCCAGGAAGGGCCTAGATACAAGACAATCAAACAGGTAGTGAGGGGGAAGAGAATACAACTGCAGTTCGCAATGACGAGAGAAACTGAAAAGGAATAGGCCTAGTTTAATATTGAGGGAGACTTAAAGTTAAAAGTCTTCTGCGTCAGCATTATTTAAACCCAGGTATGATTGTTATGCTTTTGTATGAATTTGGTAATATAATGTCAAACACATCTTTATCACTGTCTTACACGTTGTTAGAAAATGCCTTATCAATATTAAAATCAATATTAAACAGCTAAAACAACTGGTTACTCAGGCGAACTTAACGCTAAGCTCCTCCCTCTCCTCTCCTCCCTCCCTCTTCTTCCCCTTCACTGTGCAGATGTTCCTGTTCATACTCCACAAGATGCAAGAACTTTTTTCTCGCGCCCAGAGCTCCGAGAACAAAATGACGTCATTATGTTCTCGGAGCTCCTGTTCGGCAGTTCTTTCACGTTGTTCTTGACACCTGAGCTGAGCAGAACTTTGTTCTGCAGGGCTGCGAGAACTCTTGCTGTGATTGGCTGGATGTTTAGTGGGCGGGGTTATTTCTGTAATTCCTTGATTATTGTGGCTGCCGAAAAAGGGGGCGTGGCAGTTCGGCAGCAACACGTCTTGTGGAGTATGAAATGTCAGAGCCCAGACGAACTTTGTTCTTGTTCTTTTTGATGCAAGAACAAAGTTCTTGCATCTTGTGGAGTATGAACAGGCCTTAAGAGGCTAAATGGAGCGGGCGGCCCATGCTGCTGTTGTGAAGCTAGCAAGAGTGGGATGGAGAGAGGTGAGCAATGCAGGGCCTCATGAGGAGCTTTTTGGGAACAGGAGGAGGTTTTTACTTAGAATAGCCACTAAGGAAGATTGAAAGATTTCTCAAAGATGCGCAAGTGTCTGGAAACACAGCTCCAGGTATGTTTCTGATGATAGAACATTGTGACGTGGTAAAAAGCTCTAGAATATGGCAAATCTGTGAACCCAATCGCGACCTACACCTCTTTGAACAGTCGTGTGCTCGTCCAGGATAAATGTATGCGATTGTGTCAAGACTGCCACGACATCATACTGTTTTGTTTTGGTGATTCTTAACAAAACAGGGAGAGGCCAAATGGAAACAAAAGGGGGGATGAACTGAACAAGAAACAATCAAACCGATCAACCACAGCAAAAACACGTACATTTGTTGCAAAAAGGTTATGCTGAGTCCAGGAATCTAAAAGGAAGGATCTAAATGGAAAAGAGGAAATGAACCTACATGGGCCCAGACGTTATGCCCATATTTGGCAAAGGCTCACAATCAGGAAGTGTGATGAAACTACAGTGAAGGGTCGAGGCATCCTCACCCTTCTCTATTGTACTGGCCATGACGGGCCTGTGACTAAGAGGGTTACAAGGTTACCAGACATGTTATGGGATTCCTCAGACTGATTTGGGCTGTTCTGTCGTCAGCAGTACGGTAGTGAAACCGAGTCACACAAGGTCACAGGCCATTCCCAAACTGGAAAACAATTACAAATAACTTATCAAAGGTAAGTCATCGTGCTCAAACAGTGGTCTCCAATCTGTACAGCCCTAGGGCCACCAGTAACACCACTCCTTTCCAAATAGCTCTCCAAAGACTTTATACATTTCTGCATAAACTTGATGAGCCAAATTTGATTGCTATCTTGGCAAAACAACTCATCATCATTTACAGATGCCTTTTCTGTTTGACCGCCAAACGATTGAGGTATAACTAAATTGAATACATAATCTGCAAGCATTTTGGATGTTATTAAATACGTCTCCTTTGATGAAACGTCATCTTGGCTAACTGTCCATGGGTGTGCTCCACCTATGTGTCCAAGCAGGGTTTGCTTTTGAGGCGTTTCTAAGAATGGGCAGAGACATTTTGGCAACCCGTCAGAGCTCGGAACCAATCTCAAACCCCATAGACCAACATGCTGCTAGATGTGGTGTTGTTTTAAAGTACACTGTTTGCTGTCCAATTAGTCATGTAACGTACAGTTGTCAGAGTCAGAAAGCCCATATACAGCGCATTCTGTTTGTAACCCCGTTCACCTGTGCGCGTTCAGATGCTGCGCGCTCTCCTCTCTGCGTCTGTCATCGAGTCATCGGGTTCATCCATTTGGCTCATCAATCACCAAAACGACAGACCTCACAGGAACAGTATGCAACACTGCAACTCCAGACATACAGCAGCACAAGTGACACATTTTTGTTCGTAGTCCAATACAGTAAGAACACAAATCAAAAAACTAAAAGCGTCTACAGTGTTATGCTAAATCAGCGTCATGTTACTTCATAAAGAAATATATGCCTTGTTTCGTATTCGTATTTTGTTCCTCCTTCCGTCATTGCGATGTTTTAACGTCAAGAAGATTCGTCAACAACAAATGACCCCTAAGCAGCATGCTGGACTTAAAATGTTCTTGTTACTCATTGCTGCAGGACAAAGATTTAAAGGAGCTATATCATGCAAAAGCGACTTTTTGGAGCCTTTAACCATGCTTTTCCCTTATCAAAAACACCCCAGAACGGATTTTGGCTTCATTCACGCAGTTCTAAGCAATCCTCCTGAATCCTGCTCTCTGAGCTGCTCCGCCCTCTCCTGGAAAACGACTTTGTTGTTCTGTTGTGTCGTCAGAAAGGAACGGAAGTGCTCGACGTCTGTAATGTAATGCCTTACGGCCTGAGTTTAATTTATAAAACAGCTTTTTCAATATTTTTGTTGTAAGAGAGAAACAAAAAGAGGAACTCTCCGACGCGTCTGTGCTGTCCTGGGAGAGTAAACAAACGCACCCCCGGAGGATCCGATCAGAAGTCATGTTTGTGAAGACGGAGCTCTTTCTAACCTACTCTGGACACCGCCTGTTCTTTTTTCTTACCCAACGATAATGTCACGGATGCGCGTTTGGCTCTATTAGATCCATGGTTTGGCTACGAGAGGAACAGGACTATTCAACCTTCCTAAAGAAGAGTGCACTCGGCAGAAGTTGGAATTTCTTTCCTGGATTCAGCTAGCTACTATATCAACGGGCGGCACGGTGGCACAGCGGTTAGCGCTCGTGCTTCACAGCTAGAAGGTCCCTGGTTCGATTCCCACCTGGACGGGGCCTTTCTGTGTGGAGTTTGCATGTTCTCCCCATGTCTGCGTAGGTTTCCTCCGGGTACTCCGGTTTCCCCTACCACTAAAAACATGTACAATAGGCCAGGATGAATGAGAGTGCGTGTGAGAGTGCGCATTGGCGACGGATGCAAATTAGCCCAAGGCTACAATCCGGTGTGGCTTGTTTACATGCATGAGACCCATGTATGTTCATTAACATGCACTGTCCCGACCAAATAAACCAATAAATAAATAAATAAAAAATAAACCAACCTGATGGATGCTTGGTGAACCTTGGCCAGAATCAAAGTGGATTAACTTTTATAACCAACGCGAGTGCCATAACGTAAACACCCGATGATGGGGAAGCCAGGCTGAGCAGTGAGTCAATCAAAACGCGTGTTAGCGTGTGTGTTAGCGTGTGTTAGCCATTTATGAAACTGTGTTGCACATGTCAACTCCTTATAACTGCATTATGTGAAGTAACTTCACTTTTTGCAGCGATTATTTATATTTATAATACTGTAAATGTGGAATGAGCGGAGAGAGGGGCGGAGTTAACTGAATCGAAGCGTCTTGTCTTCCGGGTTTGAAAAATACCCCCAGAAAATACTTATATTTCTCTCAAAAATAAGTACTCCATAGTGATAGAGGTACAATATATCATATAAATGCCTATACTTTACTTTTGAATGGCTACAATAGCATGATACAGCTCCTTTAAACTTAGAACGATAGCTACTTGCAAGTTACAGTGCACTGGACAGAGAAGAGAGTTTTGACCACAAACAAGTTTGGTGGAGGTGTGGACTTTATGAAGCTTCATGAATTTCCTCCGTTTACTGGGGTGTGAGCTGGCGTTTTGAGAGTGGAAGACAGAAACGTAAGGTGGAACTGAAGTATATTTTCATGAGGATGAAACATGACAACATGGTAAAAAGCTCAAAAGTAAAGTGTCATCTGGACGACATGGCACACTTCGTCTCAGGCTGGCATCTTCCCACTCTGTCTGTGCATAGGGCATTGTTCTCACACTGAATTTGCATTGTCTGTGCAGTGGGGGGGGGGGGGGGGGGGGTTGGAGATGGCTGCAGACGCCAAGCCGCTTTGTACTCGTCGAACCCTGGAGAGCACGCAGCGGGAGCAGGAGGGCGAGATATCAGGCGCCCCCTCCAAGCCATGAGTGTGTGTCTTCTGGGAGGTAAAGCCTGGATTTCCCCCGTTCCACTCTCCCTGGCTCTATAAGCTGTAGGCACCCTCTCATTTAGCGCCACTCCTCTCATTTCCTCCACATCCACATTAAACCATTATGCCTTTTATAGGGCAGCTTCCTCCCTGTTTCCCTGAGCCTATACCTGTGCCACCTTCACTATACACCTGGCAGAACGGTACAAATCCTCGAGGCAAAGAGGATTTTTGCATAGTATGAATTAGCGCTGCATGGATTTATAATCCTGAGTAGATAGATAGTGCTATTAATATTTCAAATCTAGTAGTGTTTTGAATTTCGACTTCATGACTTCTGTGCTGTCAGGGGATGTGGACATCATCGTATATTGACTAACACATTCAAGTAGTGTTATCTTACTTTTTTCAGTCGATAAATGGTTCCATGACCCAATTTGGGATCTTGACTCATTAGTTGAGAACCACTGGACAGAGAAAGATACCCAGACACAGGGAAAACATGCAAACTCTACAAAACCACCCGGAAATTCAAGAGAAATATCTCAGGAGCTTGCCGTTTACAGAGTTTAGTAATATATAATCAGAAAAATAATAACCTTCAGCAATGCACTTTAGATCATAACCTGTGCATATGTGTTGCATTTCTTTCTCTCTTGGTGCAAAATAGAGAGATTTTACGAATAAAAATCCTAATGCATGCGAGCAAGTCGGCTAGTCCGTTAGCCTGCTTTGTGTATTTTTCCTATAGCCGTTAGCATTTCGCAATCCAACATCCCAAAATTATGCTACTATCCAGACGTTTTCAGCTTTTGTCAACCCTCCGACCACATTTAGGTGATATCAAAGCCGGGTTAGAAATCGCCAAGAAATATACAGACCTTGTGAGAGTTTACTTTAGGTAAGAATTAGCGTGTAAAAGTGGCCTCTGAGTTAAATCATATTCCGTTGCTTTTTGTGGGGTCAGATACACATCCAATAGTCACTAATCATCATCTCATATGTTAATGATAAAGAAACCACAGAAATCGAATGCCATCCAAACAGGCATGTCATACCTCGCCATACTTTGACATAAGGACTGGCTTCACCATTCATTTGTATAGGGATAGAATACTCGATTCAAACAGATCTGGGAAGCCGTTGTTGTCTGCAGAAGTTAGCATTTGTAGGAACAGGCTCAGACTTCTGTGCTCCGCAAAAATGATAATTAGGCCTGAGAAAACGGGTAATCAGTTTTTTATTTTATTACTAATAACCCTAATGTGTCTCTCTATATACCTTGACGTTTCTGCTCAGTGCTTATTTAGCCAAACTAACTGGGTAGCACATCTGTCTGATAAGTAATAGCCTGTAATAAACTTCAATGGAAAGATATTTTAGTCATTCTCAGATCCACTTTGGCGCTTTGTGCGCTTTGGCCCCGCTCCTCTACACTGTGCTGCCTCAACCTGTCTGATTGTTCATTTTGATTACAGGTTTGTTGGCCGACCTTCAAACTTGCTACAAAGTCTCTGCAACTTAACAGTATGTAAAAATGTGCGTGATTATAACATACATACAAGTGTGGTTGCACGAGCAGGTGTGTGCGCAATCTCCAGGCATGAAAGTCGTCCAAAAGTCACAAAGGACATCTGGTTAATTTATGGCTCTCTAAGGATTTTTTTTTTTTTTTTTTTTGCTTTTGGTGCACAGCTGCGTGGAAGCAACAAGAAAGGAAAAAGATGAAATTACAAAGATGTCAAGGTGGGGTGTGTCAATGGAGTTAGCTACTGCCCGACCTTGTGTTTTATGGCTCATCAGCTCGTTCCCATAGCCATTATTTGTGCACTATTAGTGCTGAGAGGCTATTAATGGGTGCAGGACAGGTGCTTAGAGTCAATTTAACAGTGGATTTCATGGAAGGGCAGGCCATTCCGTTCTAAACTGACGTACGTGTGCGAACAGTGACGTTTATAGCTTTAAAGGGGCTATATCCGGGCAGCTCTATACATCGATAAGAAAGATATAGATAAAGGAAATGGGGAATATGAAAAGTAATTCTGTGGGGGAAACATTAGTGGCTTATGGAGCCCTGTGCATGTGCTTAGTTTGCTAACAGATAGTCCTGTGCCCTGTGCGTGCACCATTTAAAATCAGGGATAGGCAAGTTCGCTCAGGGATTGAAGGATGATCTTTCTTGCTAAAAGTCCAGGGGCCAAACCTCCCACTGGTTATACTACAGTATCTTACACTTTGTTGGTTAGAAAATGCCATATGGATCTAAAATAAGCTAAAACTAAATATCCAGTAATTTCACTTATTTCACTTTCACTCGTTATTCAAGTGAACTAACTCTAAGCCCCTCTTCTCTCTCCCCTTCGCTGTGCAGCTTTATCAATAAAGAGAATGAAGAATAGAGCGGGCGGCGCGTGTGGGTCTAGTGAAGCTATGCCGAGTGTTTTTACCCCGCGATGAAAAGACTAAGCTTGGCAAGAGAGCAAGAGATGGAGAGATGAGGAAAGCATATTGATCAAATAATCATTAACATAAAGGTAGGACCTCAGGAGGAGCTTTTGAGAGCTGCCTCCGCCACGCTAAAAATATCCACTGGGGAAGATTTAAAGATTACTCAAAGATGCGAGAGTGCCTTGAATACAACTCCAGGTGTTTTTTGATGAGAGAACAACATTGTAACATGGTAACATTTAGCCCGGTTTGATCAATGCACAGTTTATACCGTTAACTGTCCATAACATTGCCTTTCTCAAATGAATCAACACTGGACACACTTTATGTAAAACGCTTGGAGGAGTTGCAGTAAACGGGGTCTCCGGTAATGGCACACTAAAGGTCATCAGGAGCCTTCTAACAGGGCTAATTACAGCCAATCATCTATCTCCAACTGTCTCCACTGCATCCTCTTTATATCACTCACACCAGCTTCACGTCCTCTTTCGCCGTGTCCACAAATCTCTTTTTTTCTCCGGTCTCCCCTTCAACATCTGCTCCTTTTCCTCCTCTGCACATATTATTAGCTGTATATTTGATCGTAACAATGCATGTCCTGTACGTAATTTATTTTTCTAGGGATAAAGTGAAATTTGTTTGGCCCCATTTTTACATTATAAAGCAAACATTTGTAAAGTAGATAAGTAAATCATGTGCTGTTTGCCACTATTTATAAAGTGTTATCATGTAACAATCAATCATGTTAGCATCTTTCTTTCTTCCAGGTTCTGCCATGACCACGTCCCCTAAATTTCCATAACCATATCCCTTTTCCTAACTCTAACATTACCCAAAAATCTCTAACCCTATCCCAAACCAGGAATGTTGTGTAATGAGACTTTATGTTTTTGTTATGACTTTGTTAATGTCATGTTCTGTAGCAGGCAATCTCAACACAACCCCCAGAAAGTGTAGAATCGTGTTATTCGGAATGAATTTGGACTATATTTCATATATTCAATTGGTTGGGAACTGGGTTACGGTTTAAAATGAATGCATTGACTTTAATTTCATACATTTTAATAAATATGTCATGCTGATTTATTGGAATGGAGTAATTTGCATCCATTGTCCCATATTGTACTATTCCATACACTGGTACACAGACGGGTGAAGTGTCTGGTCCAAGGACACAGCGGCTGTATGCCCTTGTGTCAGTCTCTAGCTCCAAAACAAACCCCATCGTAAGTGCACAATTGTAGCAGAAATCAAAGTTCTTCAAAACTGATGACTGTCTATGGTGCATATTTAAAGGGTAAGTGTTGCTTGCATTTATCCAGAAGCTATGTCTTTATGCAGTGGCATAAGTAACAGTGTTAAAACATTGGACTGCACTTCACACTTTTCCCCGCGCTTATCTTCAACCTGCTAGTGCCTTTATCAAAACAAACAGTCTCCCTCGATAACAGGGCCGCAGCAGATGCATGGAATAACTTTGTGCTGGTGACCAAGAACAAGAAGGAATGCTGCTCTCGGTGATCAGGGGAGGTGAATGTGAGGTCCTGATGTTTTAGAGCAATAACAGATGACAGCGGTGACACTCTGAACACAGCGTCATGAGGAAATAACCTTGTAAACAGGAACGGCTGGGAGGAGGCTCGGCCTGAGACAAACACGCGGAGAAGGAGAGGTCACACAGGCATTTTTAGACAGGGCAAAGTCACAAATCTGCCCGGAGTCCCACCCTCCTACCCCCTATGTCTAATTTTACTACTCTTTCTATTTCGGCCACATCATAAATCTGCAATGACTTCTCACTGTCTCCGACCGTGTTCCCAGTTCACCTGAGCTTTCACTTTGTTGGACTGGGACCTCTGTGCACAGACACTGACTGAAGTATAGGGACAGTGCATCCATAAAGATGCTAGAAAAAATAACATTCTTTAAATTCCTTTGGTAACATCCTGTGACCCACTGAGAAATAGTCCTATAACCCACATTTGGGTCTCGCCCCACAAGTTGAGAACCTCTGGCATAAAATATATTTTGATAATGTATATCAGCCATTCCAGAAGTCTGGAGTGTCACAGACTCTTATCAATCTATAGATCCCAGCCCAGGGGACCCTAATTAATCACAATAAAAGCAGTGTCTCTGAGGACCCAGGACCCCACTTTGGGACCGGCTGATGTATATAAACCTGTGTTGTTACCCTTACAACTTGGACATTACATGGTAATCGCTAGTGTTTATTATAATATTGTATAAAATTGAAAACCTAGAAATACAGCCAGGAAAGTAATAATGAGAAAAAGTTAGGTTCAGTTGTCATAAGTGTGTGAGTCAAAGTAAGCCTGAAATGTGTTGAATTATATTTTAAACGTGTAATGTAATGTCTACCTTTACTGTACATAATTTGTAGACGTGTTAAAACTGTACTAGACATGAAGTCATGCACATAGAGCAGAGTTGTGTGAAGCCTTATTTTGTTGCTATCTCCTATAGACAGAATTGTCCTCTTTCCTCTGCCTTGTTGTAATGTTATCTTATGGACAGGTCAGTTCCTCTATTCACATCATAGTCTTTCTCTTGTCTCTCATTTAAGCTGATCAAGTCTTTATGTCATATATATATATATATATATATATATATACACATGCAGAGCAAACGTAAGATTTGGGTGCTTTTTTTCTGCCCACTCACATAATGTTCTGGCATTCCCCAGCCCTGTGAATGTTTAACTCACAAACTCAAACACGTTCACTCACAATCACTGATGCTAGCTTGGCCATAGTTTACTTTTCACTGCCTCCAAAAGCGTACACTATTCTGATACAAGACAAAAATGCATGCAGACTAGCCAAAATGCTTTGTCTTCGTTAGTTATTCTGCAACATCATTGCCAGCATTGACAATTGTCAGTGCTGGCGATATTCCCCCTTAAGAAAAAGTCATATAGAGATAAGGACATTGAGAAAATATGATTCAAAACATCTGAGAAGACGACAGCAATTAGCCCATGTGACAAATACGCCACCTGCCATCATATTATACATTGCCCAGGGCACTCTTGTAAAAGACATTTTTGATCTCAGTGAGTTTTTTTCCTGGTTAAATAAAGGTTTGAATGAATGAATGAAAACAATAGTCATTAATGTAAACAAATGCCAAACTCCAACCAAGTCATTTTCTTATTCTTTACAGCGACACATGAAGCATAAAAATATCAATATTACAAAGTACTGAAATGGTAATGAAAGATTATCAACTGTGATTATTTTACAGCTTTGACATAAAAACTTAAAAAGCGTGCAAGTATCTAAAAACATCCTTATGAGCGCTAGCAATGCTGATCAAAAAGTAATTCTTTAATTTGATTTGAACTTTAAAAAAACGCTTTTTGGGACTAAATGTTGCTGCCACTCCAGCTTTCTGCGGGATGTTTGAAGTGTTTGAAGTTCTTGTACCTGGTGGCTTTTGTAATATAAAGAAGCAGCCAGGTACCTATGGAGTTGTAGGTTTATCCACACTCCCTTGTGAATATTGCACAGATTTATGCTGTATTCAGCGAAGTTTGAGTGAAATGACTCACCGCCCCTTGCGGAGAACTTTCAATTAGAATTCCAATTTAGCGTGGCGCGGCCCTGCGAGTTTTTCATTAGCCCTGTACAGTAGAGAGCAGGGAAGTCCCCCGTGAACCGGGACACGAGAGGAGGGGCCTGGCACAGGAATGCTGCTGCTGTACACAGCCGCTGAACAAAACCAGGCATTCCACACAGAGGTGTTTATGTTCTGCAGCCTGGTGTGGCCCGTCCTCATTGGAAGCCTCACTGTCTTCACAATGAGACTGCAGGCAGAAAAATCAAATAATGGGAGCGAAAACATGTCCACACTGTGCACTTTTGGTGCTGTTGTGTCTCTATGGGGAACAGAATGTCGTACTCAGTTACAATGCGGTTCCCACTGATAGCTCAAGTGCAAATGGTTCACATGACAGTGATAAGTTCAGCCTTTCTGCAAAATACAAAACCAATCATGACTTCCAACCTTCTAACCTAACCTTTTGCCTGATAAACCACTGCTTATTATCACCACAGGCCTATTATTTTTGATAATTTGAAAATCAATGGATGAACTTGGCAAGCTTTAGTTTGATAATATGGTACAATTCTACAGCTACATTGACAACCCTCCGTCATTATGAACTCCCTCTAACAGTATAGCTCCTCTCCAGCTCTGTCTCGTCTTGCACACACCCTGGGTCATGTGCCACATGCGGCTGATCTCGACAGGACCATCCGATGGGTTTCCATAGCTACAATAACAATAACAAACCCGGTGTCAGCCGGTGTATAAAGTGCCCTGTTGCACTTTGCTGTACACCGTGTTTACTGCGCTCCTCAGAACCCTCTGGTGCAGTTTACGCGGGGTCACTAGCTGGAAGATAAACTCTCTCGTACAGGGCGAGATGTGGCCAGCTGGGAAGTGGAGGTGCCATGAATGAGTTTGCATCAGTGAGTGGGGACTTCAGAGGGTCCGCTTCTGGCTCTGCTCCAAGTCCAAAGAGGCTTTTGAACAAGTTAACAGCCTAAATGTGTTTCCCCCCACAATAACTTAACAGAATTTACAATTAACAATCCATGGTCAAAAGAAGCTTGTTTATTACTCAGGACACAACTTTGTCATAAGAATTGCGCTTGTGATTTGGTTATTTTTGGATTAGTTTCACAATGTCTTAAGTTCCTGTTTATCATAGTGTCATAAAGATGCACGTCATGGATTGATTCCTGTGTATTTTTGTACAATGACCAACTTTGTTTGAGAACCACCTCCCGAAGCTACTCTTACAGTATGTATGAATCGTGGTTGGACGTGGAGTGAAGAAAATAAAACCCAAAATGCAGGACTGCAACAAAACTGGTGATGTTTAATAAATGACAAAAACCAAAATCCTGAGTTAACAAAACTCAAACAAATCGAGGCTGCCGTAGACAATGACACGACAAAGGACCAGGGAAACACAGGGGTATAAATACACAAGGAAACGGGGCACAGGTGAAACACATCAGGGCGGGGCAGGCAAGTAACACAAGGGAAGCAAAGCAAAATCACAAGGACAGAACACACATGTCAAAATAAAACACAGGACTAGACCAAAGACAACATACAAAACCAGGAGAACAAAAGACGAATCATGACAGTACCCCTCCACCAAGGGACGGCTCCCAGACATCCCACAATGTAAACGGCCCCGGGAGGGTGGAGGGGGTCCGGACAGGAGGGACATGGAGGAGACCGGCAGGAACTGAAGGGTAAGGAGGCTAAAGAGGTTGGGGAGCTGGCAGGTGAAAGTCCAGAGGGATCCTAAAAGGCCCGGGATATTGCTCCACAAGGCCTGTATTTTTTATGTAGCATTGAATCAACTGACCTTGTTTAATTTGTGATGTTGCTCATTAAGAACTCCCCCTGAGGAGCATGGATAGTCGGCAGGTGAGATGACCACAGATGAGGCTTTGGCACAGGAGGCAGCTGGGATAACCCTGGTAGATGAGGAGGGACAGGGGTTTTAAGGACCCATCCCGGACGGAGATCAATGTCCAGCAGTGGCCCTTGGACACAAACAAGAAGAGCCCACCCCAGCCAGAAGTTGTGTCTGGCGGTGGCTCTGGACAGGAGAAGGGGATGCACCCTGGACGGAGGTATGTGTCTAGCAGTGGCTCAGGAACAGGGTCAGGGTCTTCAGCCAGATGTGCAGTCCGCTGGGTCTTACAGTGGTCGTGTCATTCTGTCACGGTTGGAGGTGGAACGAGAAAAATAAAACCCAAAATGCAGGACTGCAACAAAACTGGTGATGCTTAATAAATGACGAAAATGAAAATAATAACAATCCAGGGATAAAAAAACTCAAACAAACCGGGGCTGACGTAGACAATGACACGATAAAGAACCAGGGGTATAAATACACAAGGAAACGAGAGAAGCAAGATCACAAGGATAGAACACACATGTCAAAATAAAACACAGGACTAGACTAGTACAGCGGTTAGAGCTCGTGCTTCACAGCTGGAAGGTACGGGGTTCGATTCCCACCTGGACAGGGCCTCTCTGTGTGGAGTTTGCATGTTCTCCCTGTGTCTGTGTAGGTTTCCTCCGGTTTCCCCTACCACTAAAAACATGTACAATAGGCCAGGATGAATGAGAGTGTGCATGGGGGACAACGGATGCAAATTAGCCCAAGGCTACAATCCGGTGAGACCCATGTATGTTCATTAACATGCACTGTCCCGACCAAATAAACCAATAAAAAATAAAAGAACTTCATTAATGACCTTGCCTAATTGTGGTTGATGGGTTGACAACAGCTGTAAACATCTGGATCGTTCATAATTTGTGATGTTTGAAGGCTAATGCTAATGGCTATAGGGAAAATCCAATGAGCAGGCTAACAGACTGAAAAATATCCTGGACTTGCTAACTGTCTGCATACGTTAGGATGGCACACCGCATCTCCTTTTATTCCTATGCTTTTGACTTTTTGAAAGATAGAACAGCTATGTTTTTAGTAGTTTATTGTTATGGCAATGTCACGATTTTACATAATCTAGGTAGCTAAAGATGCTAACTCTAGAGCTCCTCGAGAACAAAATTCTAATCCAAATGTTTGTTTTTCATATATGATCTGGGTTTAACTACTGAAATTGACAAAAATATTCGACACTCTTGTTTGGTCACTCGCACAGCCGTATTCATAACCACATATGGGAAAGACCATCTCTTTTTGCAGGATACGCACACACATTATCATTGCATCACCCATAACAGTGTCTATATATGTTCCATACGGCTCTCTATTAAGTCAATATGCATCTATCTTGCTCCATGTGTTTCCCCCTCTGATATCCTCCGCTCGCTCTGCCCTTGTTTCAATAGAGTGCATTCCAGTAATTCCTGGCTGTCAGTCTCTCTGCCTCTCTCTCTCTCTCCTTCTCGCTCTTTAAGCGGACACTCATTCGTTAGCTGCTGTTGACAGATGCTGGCTGAGCCGATGGGGAGCTTGTGGAGACACTCAAAATGAAGCATTGATTGGTCAAGAGGGCATTCTGTCAAGTCTAGTATAGGTTCACTGCTCAAACAAATAAATAAACCCCATACGTATATCTGTAGCTATCAATCACCATACAATACGGCAGTGTTAGCGACATTATCAGCTGCGGTTGTTCAGTTACTTCAAGTACTGTTACATGGGGTTCAACAGTTTATAAAAAATATTCACAAGCTTTAAAACAACACAAGAAGGAAGGTTCAATTCCCATACTGTTAGGGGAAAATGAGTGTGTTAATTATGTTACGGTTTGGGAGTTTATGTTTGCATCTTATTCTGTTGTTGTTCTGCTGCAAGGTTTACTATTCGAAAGTCCTCCCTGAAAATGAGCACTTTTACTTTGTTACTAGCAGCCATTAATTGAGGTGTTGACAAGTTCTGTTGACAACGGAGCATGTGATAAGCATCAAACGTTAGCAAACCACTGATAAAATCTTGGTTTGATCCTGACTCAAAATACTGGAAAGGATCTCGGTACAACAAAAGTTAGGTTAAATGCAAGGGTCACATTTTGCCACTGAGTAAAATATTTTAATTTTTAACGCCAACATTACCATAATATTTGTATTTTACTGTTTTGAAAGTTATGTTTTAGGTAGAGTCTCTACACCGCCCTTGGAAAATACCTTTCATTCTCAGAGTGATCGAGGCATCTAAGTGCTTTTAGTGCACCTGCATACATCCCCCTTTTGTCTCACCAAACATTCCGACTTATGGGTTGAGAGAAACCCGAGATCCGAGTTGAGCGGTCAAAAACTCGGGCTCTGGGGCCAACTAATGACTTCCCAGCGGCCCCATCGGCTCTATACATGAGCCGCTATTATCTCCAGGACACGCGCTGCTGAGAGTCTATACCCCACGACCAATCAGAGGTCAACTGTCTCCACTGCATGGCCCGAAAGTGCACCTACTCGCACAGAATAACCCAAGTCCTTTGTATACAGTGGGCGAAGGGAGCCAGCAATGCCGTTACTGCGTCAATTTAAGCGTTTCAGCTCGCCATGGAAAGCTCGTGAAATCAAATGCCACCATTGTTCGTGTGGAGATTGGTTCGCAGTGCGGTGACCTTCTCCGGATCTTCTCAAAAGCTTAAATATTTGAGCGAGTGCTGTCATTTTTCACTCATTTGTTAAGTACAGAGGGCTCACTGTGTCGGCCCGGTCCGGGTGAAGCTGTATGTGTAAGGGCATGTGCACTGGGATTCTTTGAAACAGAGCTTAAGCACGAGTAACAAGTACATTCGAGGTGGCGGATATTCGGACATTTGCTGTTGATGGGAATTGAACATAGCCAGGCCAGTCATCCAGCAATACTTTGCAATAGGGCTGCACAGTACATCGCCAAATTATCGCTGTCGCAATACTAGATGATGGAATATCTGTATCGCAAGAAGCCACAATATCTGAGTAGATTTTTTGCAAACAGAGCCCAAAACAAATAATACACATTGTCCATTGATCCATTTTATGTTCCATTGAAGCCTTGTTTTTGTCCTGATTTAGTAATCACTTTTGTTTAAATTTATTTTTGATTAAAGGGTTTAGTAAAATATTGCAATATTGTTACAATATTCAGTAAAGTATTCGAATATCATGTCTACTCTAATCTTTCACTCCCTCTTTCATTGTAGTAAAAAAAAAAAACAGTTATATGGCCTTTAAGAGAGCCACATTGATATTACAGTACCAATAACATTATAGCGCTCAATCTGGGATCAATCTGGTTTTCATTGTTTGGCGCACATCATAAATATATATTTAATAAATATTTCGTTTCTAAATGGTTTCTCGGGTGTTTGTGAACTCACTAATACCGCAAGAATTCAGCTAGCAGGCAAGGTTACCTTTACAGTATTTTTCAATTAGGAACAGTTTCTCATGAAGTGTACTTATGTCATTTATAGATATATAAAAAGGAAACCCAGGTTAAATTGTACTTGGGTTGCCAAACCACATCCTAGTTATTACCTTTGACCTGTTCAAATTCCAAGAGCCACGTTCTTTGCGTTGCCAGATCCTATGGCTAAACCAGTAGACAACAAGCCTAAGTTACAGCCAAGTATAAATTCTGATATCCGGTTCATTCAGACCGCTTCATGCATCCTACTCTGAAGGTTTACAGTATGCTCGCCACTCCGCTTGCTTTAGCCTCCTCAGAGAGTGCAGGTGTTGGTGAACCCTTTCAACTTACTCACTGTTCGTAAGTCTATAAGACACTCGGGGATCACAAGTAACCCCTACAACACTCTTCAAAACATCCACAACATCCTTTAAGCCCACGTTGTTTACACTCCTGCAGGTTCAAAGTCTTTGATGCTCCTTTAAAGAAACAGGTGCAGTCGTCTCCTTGTCCTCAAAGATACTGGACAGTTAATGGCCCCCTAACTCGCAAGATTCAATAGTCGATCTTATGACTGCGCTCAGAACATGAATGTGCTTCTGATGATGACAGTTTACATACAAAAAAGCAAGTTTTAATGATTGTGTCTGCGAGGGTCACACCTCCACCTCAGCCAGTCAGCGCAGAGCCACACCGTCGTTGCAGCCAATCATCACCCTCGGTCCGGCATTTAAGCTCCAGCATTTAAGGCTTGTCTGCTACCCAGCTCTGCTGCGACCCGCCTCCACCCCTTCACCGTCTCTTCTATCACGGCTTCACACTGCTACATCTTTCACCGGTCTCCCATACCACCACCAGTGTCCAGGCTCCGGGGGAAGACATCCCTAGCGCTAACCTACCCATCCATAGTAACTTTAATCCATACATCGATGTCTACTGCCATGGTCTGATTGCCAAAAAATATGTCAATAAATCTTTCTAATCGCTGTTTTTGTCTCTGTTAGAGTCTATCCAGGCTGAATTATTGCAATAATAACAGTAACAGCAGTAACAACATGCAATAACAGTAATGCCAAATCACAAGCTTTATCATAAATAATTTGATTGATCTAAATGTTCTTTGTGCACTTACCAATCTTATTTGCAAATACTCACCTCTGCTCTTCTACCCACCTAGTAAAATAAGAGACGGTCCTATTTGCTTCCTACACTGCTTGTAAACAGTGAATTAATGGCTGCCAATAATAAAGGTGTCAATTCCAGTGCTGGCTTACTAATGCTACGCAGCAACATGGCTATCTAATACGTTAACGCCATGGGAAGCTTCAATATGTTTATATATGAAGAAAATGCTTGAGTATGTAGCAGACCTCTTCAGTATCTAGCAACATTGCAAATTTGAGAGGAGATTGTATTATGAACTGTAAAAACTAATACAAGATCCACAAGAGCATGTTGGTAAAGGGCTAAACTTTGTGTGACAAGCGTGTTATAAGACCGTGGTTCCCAACCTTTATTGTCTTGCATATCCCTTGGGCCTTTCAGTGGTTGTCCGTGTACCCCCTACCTTAAGGGTGTTACAGTTTATTTAGAAAGTAATTACTTAAAAGTGGTATGTGTAAGAAAAAAAGACAATGTTGCAGTCAAAATAAACCTAAGATTCTCCCAAAGCAACACATTATACTGAAAATATAGTTTTTCCTATAAAAAATTATGTACAATTTACCCCTTTTTCAATCTGAAATAGTTCCAAGTACCCCCTGCTAGGTCCTCAAGTACCCCAGGGGTCCCCGTACCCCTGGTTGGGTAACACTGTTATAAGATACCACGGATAAAGCGTATTTCGAGACACAAGTTTCACGCAAGGCCGTTTGCTAATTGCAATTTCGATTCAATTGCGACTAACCTTGTGAACCCAAATCACAGGTGTCAGAAAAAAGTGGCCATAAAAGTGCGGTTAGGGAAAATCCCTACCTCCAGTCGAGATGGGACCCCTCCTCTTCATCTGTCTGCAGCTCTTCCTCCTGTTCCATTGGTTCCTTAGATACACGCCTGTTTTGGGAGCCGCGGCCTGAGCGAGGGGAATAGAATATGTTTTGACACGTTATACAGTCGTGAAATTGGCAAGACGTGTAGGGTAAGTAAGAGGGAAAGCATTTCAATTTGGAAAGCCGTAAAAAACCCCGCCTCGTTTTGTTGTCAGCCAAACATTTGAAGTGTAAATGATTCCTTTGTGACTTAAGATTCCTGTTCCTACCTTTTAGTGTTATTTGATGGTCACTACTGTGAGCTAGCGACCTTGGTCAAACATGAGAGTATGAATCTGAGGTAAATATAGAGCTGTGGCTAATGCTGTTTCCTCCATGACTCTTGTTAGGAAAACAATAGCATCCTATTATTCACCGAGACATGACTGAAGTCACATTTCAGACAAGCAAAGGCATTTCTCTATATTGTAACGACTCCACGTGGTCCAGAACCTGGGAACTTTTTACTCTGGGGTACTATAAATACTAACACGGATTACTCTAAGAAACATGCAACTACCCTGCTCTTTCTTGGCAAACGCTTTTAAAGAGTCAGATCTCACTCAGTCATGGTCTAAGAGACATTGTTTTAAAAATGTCCCCAAACAACGGTGGCCGCGGAAAGGTCAGGGCTCCCGAAATAAAGTGCGGTGATATTTTGAAACACCTTTTGTTTCCCGATAGCCTGGCCCGCGGTGATGCTGATGTAATGAGAGGAGTCAGTTGGCATGGCAACTATCCTTGTGACCCATCCGGTTTTAGAAAGTGTATTAATGTCACGTTTAATTTGGTCAGACCCCAAGTTATCTGCCAGTGCGAATGTTGCCTTAAGTATGACTATTTTAGAGGCTGTAGCTGCTCTGCTAAGAGTCTGTGGAGTGATTTTTTGTGGTGAAATTTTAGATTGTTGATATATTTACTATATCCGATTTAGAATGCCTTTATTCTTATAATTGTTACAAACTTTTGTGAACTGTTAAGACAATTTGACCTTTCTCCTGAGGTTTCTCTCCTCACAGTTATGCCTGAGTTCTGTGATCTCTCACAGCTTTGAAGTCTCTAATCGTCAGCTGCAGTGAAAATAGGACAAAATGTGCTTTTAAATACTTTGAACATAAGAACATTACTTTCCTGACTATCAAATGCTACTCTCCATGAGCATTTTACTTACTGCGATGGGAAATGTGTAGGCATTTGACTTAAAGAAGAACAAAGTAAGTAATCCGATTAGGTTCATTAGGTCTTCAAAATAATATTGTAGCTATTGTTCCTATAGGAACAATAGCTACACTAAGTAAGTAAGTAAGTAAGTAAGTAAGTAAGGAGTAGGCTAATAAATCCTTTTCGTAGTCCCTCTGGGGTAATACAAGTGTAAATGGGATGATTGGGGGTCTTTCATCTCCCCCTGGTGTCTCTGGCCAGAAAACCACAATTGAAACTTTACCTGCTCCGGGTCGGAGGCGCAATACACACTAGTAGAATCACGAAGAAGAAGCTAACAGGCAAAGCTAACTGCAGGCTAGCGCCACTTAAACAGTATTTACAGCCAAGTTTGAGTGAAAAAAAATATCTCCATTGTGTAATTGGATGTACAATATCCCTCTCCCCTCTTGTCTTTTCTGTCAGCGTAGTATTTACTCTCACGGACAATGAATGAGTAAAAAACCGCAACATGCTACGACACCTGCAGTGGCGCCTCTAGGGCATGAGTTACTTAGTTCTGCTTTAAAGGCCTTGTAAGGGGAGTGTTTGTTTTGTACAAAGTTTGGAATGACACCACAAATAACTCCAAATTGACATGCTCCCTCTTTCATAGTTTATATATATATATATATATATATATATATATATATATATATATATATATATGTAGCCTATATAAAATTCAATAGATAGATACATTTAGTGTCATTCAAGTACACATAAAAAAAGAACTGCGCACGAAATGTTGCATATGACCCTGCATGTACGGTGCAAACAAACTGCTAGCCTACAGGTGCTAGGCTAGCATTAATAAAATATCTTCATAAAACGCATAAAGACATCAAGTAAACATAAAACTATATCACACAAAAGCATCCATCGTTATAATATTCTCCCTGTATGAACAAAACTAAATACGTTTATTATTATTATTAACACGTCAGAAACACGTGCCTCACACTAGGCCCGAAGTACCACCAGAGCAGAACTCCGACAGATGCGACGGGAGCAGTGCGCGTGTCTTTGTACGCACATTATCAATCAATCAATCAAAGCTTATTTCTATAGCACTTTACAGCAACACAGTGCTTTACATGAAAACACATGGGAAAAAAAAAGGCTATGTAGGCTATAAAATGACATATAATCTAAAAACACCGGCACACAAACAAAATAGATCAGATTATCATCCATTCTTTAGGCAGGGGGCGGGAGAGATACGGCAGCAGCCAGAGCGCACACACGGCAGAGTTGGAAACGTGCTCTTCCCCTCAACACCACCACGACGACGACGACGACGACGACCACCAGCGGCAGCAGCGGGAGCAGCAGCAGTAGCAGCAGCAGTAGTAGTAGTAGCAGCAGCACTTTAGCGCAGCGAGTGTGCGTAATCAGACCGGTCCAGCGCTGAGTCCATGCCAGTGATAAGACTCCGAAGAAACAAGAGGGGAGCGCACCACTTAACTGACCCGCCACTTCCTCCTCTGCGTCTTCTTTTTTAAGGCTACTTTAAAAAAAAATCTTTATACTGCAGGACTTTGAATATATCACGGTTATTGAAGGCATCTCGGAAACAACTTGGGAAATATTACGCGTGAGGATTGGAATAACTTTTCTCCATCACAGCTTGGCTTCTTGTTGGATAATTTCGTGGGGATGTGATCCATCAATTGTTATCATATTTTTGTTTAAACTTTTAAACAATATGCTAAAGACGAACAAAGTGGATTTTTATACCTGAACATTACTGACAAGAAACAACAACTTAGTCGACTTCTTTTGGCTGTCTCCGCTGCGGAGTATAGGCCCCTGCGTATTCCCCCCGCGCTCCCTAAATGCCCGGTCCGCAGCGGCTCGAGGCTGCCCAGCAAGATGAGCCCGTGGCTGGCGCTGCTGCTGCTCGTGACAGCGGCGTGTCTGCGCTCTGGCGACGCCGAGGTGAGTGGAGTTTTTTTTTTTTTTTTTTTTTTTTTAGGGCATCCCCCTTTGGGACACTTGCCCATCACTTGCAGTAACTGTCATGTCATGCACCATTCGGGCAGGGACGGGGGTGCAGGCAGGCGGTGCGCATTGGGCTGTATTAACGCGCGGTGTTGTGGTGGGGGAATAGAAAGAGACTGGGTCATGAGATCTGCGGTGGCTTCCTTAAAAATGTTCTTAAACTTTGAGCAAACAACAAGAGGAACGCGCGTAATGCGGTTAAAAAGGATGCAGGCAGCAAATGGAATGTCGGCAAACTTAAAATTGACTCATTGATTAAAAAGGGGAAATAATGTGCTCAGTAGCCTATATTCTTCAATAGGTTTATAAACTTCGCTGTTTGCCAAAGAGCACATTACTTCAAATGCGTTTTATGGGCACTGGTCACACGATAGAGCTCCTATAAAAAAAAGTTAACAAGCCTGTGTACACGCTTGCAGTTTTGGACATTGTAAGTTTACAATAGCAGGAAATGTTTTAAAAATGGCAACAGTACTGTGGGAGCATTTTTGTTTCTTTGACGTGGTATTGTACGCATGACACATGTGACTGAATTATTTTCGGTGGGACTTTTTGCCAAAGAGGATTATTTCCACCACTCCGTCTCATGAACGCCTTTTATTTCTTTCCCACCAACAAGGCTAAGTTAAGTTAGGTTGTTGTTAAGAGTAGCATTTGATCTTGATGTCTGACTTTGTTGTGTGCTCACTTCAAAACCAGCTAGTTAGGCCGAGACAAAACCAGACCAACGTATCGCTCCTTTGAAGTCGGTGCACCTGCGCCAAATGTGCGCAGCAGCAAAAAGCCAATGCGTTTCCACGTTGCCTTTGTAGGAGGAAGGGTGGGCTCCTCGCACAAAATAACTGTTATTTTTGCTCATTAACTTTGAATGAACGGATGGCTAGAGGGAGCACACACCATAGGCCAGCTCATGTGCAGCTGGCTATTCCGTGCCATGCGTGTGGTTTGTAGAAGAAGAGGTCTATAGCCCAGATGTCCAACCAACCACAGCACAGGGAAACATGTGTATGGTGCTGAAAGATGACCAGTTATTGGCACGAGTGAAGCTTTAAAGCAAACAAAGCAAGACAATGATGCATGATTGGAGGAGAGATTGGCATCGGCGTAACCCTCTTGCAGGTCAAACAGGAAGACAAAAAGTTACCCCAAGGTCCTGTCTGGGTCAGCTAGGATGCACTGACAGCCGGCATTATGGTGATCAATGCACAACTTCTTGTTTTGCTGATGCCAGGGATAAGGAGGCTTCACATGGAGGCTTCATAATTTACATGCTGTCCCTTTATGCCTACCTTGTACATGCACAATTCATTTGAAAGTTTGTTATGCTTTCACAATCAGCAAGGCTTAATCAGGTCTTCATTGTATCAACTAATATGTCGAAACACATAGAGCTATTTGTGGGCCAATAACACTTTCTCCAGCCATTTTAAAATGGACAGATATGGTTTAATCTTTTAAAGAGGCCCCCATTTTGACCCTTCAACCAGGGGTTGAATGGACAAAATTTGACCCACTTAAGCCCTTTCCATGTGTTGTTACACTTCCGTGTTTCTCTCTCAATGCAGTGCTATTGACTTCCGTCAACGTGTGCGCCGGACAGCAATTTTCATTGGGATATTCACTCAGCGGACGTTCAAAACTGTCTGTAGGATGTGAAAGCCTCACCAAAAGACATGTCATGTTTAACAAAGTAGGTTTGTTTCCCCAGCGGCTCTGTCCATGGCTATAGAGTGCATGCTCATACTGCTCTAGGGGAATTGGCGCAACCAATCCGAACAAAGTAATATGTGTTTTTAAGTGACAGGAAAGTCCACAGAGAATGAAATAAAATGGGGATTCGTGCTTTGAGCATTTACCCCAGAACTAAAATGTTTTGCTATTGCGGATTAGAGTCATGCCTTGGGTGGAGGTCTATACCCTTCAAGCGCAGAATGTTTTCTTGACTTTGGAATTGTCATATTAAAAGCTGCAGCTGTACACTAACATACAATTACGATGCATGCGGCAAATTGAAATACTTCCCTCTTTAATCGCCTCCCAATACCATACCATTCTATAGCATCACCATGACAACTCAAAGGCAGGCATCTATGAAAGATGACTTAAATGCCTACCTTCCACCCGTCTTTCTATTTTATGGGCCACATGTGAAGAGGGACGGGTTTAGTGCGGCGGGGCATGCGCCTTCAGATAAAGACGAGGTTGGAGAAAGCTTTGAGGTGCAACCCGGAATTCCCCATGATAAAAAAAACAAAAAAAAAACTGAAACTGCGAAACGGTGAGACGAGTGAGGCTCAGTCATGTTCTGAGGAGACATGAAAGTAGGTGGAAGTCAGAAAGTAGACCCCTGCTCTGCACTTGATCTAAATTTGGCAAATACACAAAGGGCTGCATTCTGTACCTAAAGAGCTCCATGTCCAAGTTTTATGGCTGATGCTTATGTTACTTATAGATTAAACATCACTAAATTAGGACCTTTTCCCACTACAAAACAAGAATGCAATTACAGTAGGGCATTGCATTGTGATCAGATTAGATGAATGCCTTGACATCGAGATGAAAGGCACGTTTTAAATGCTTCCAAGAGCAGTAATATTTTAGATTAGACTGAAATATGAACTGATGAACGAATACATGAATCATGCATTTCAGGACATGTTTGTCGAGGCCTGAACTAAACTAGCGTTAGCTTGTTTTATACGTAATAGGACCCCATGATTACAAGATATCTAGTTACTTACAAGGATATCATAGTATTGCCTATTTAAGTCTTTAATTGCAACCAACTGTGATATTGATTTGATTATGATTACTTTTGCAGACTTAAAGCCACATGACGTAATATTTCACATAATAAATAGAATAAAGTACAAGTTACAACAAAAACATGTGTTTACTGTGAGTGGCTTACCTCTCCTAAGACACAACTGTAACTTTACTGGGAGCAGGACGTCTCCAGCTCGTCTCCATGGAGATGTTGACTAAAGGCAGCGATATATGAGATTTAAATAGGTTAAGTCCTCATCCAATCCTTTGTTTGATCTACAGCAAAAAATAGCATTATCTGTGTCTAACTGGTGATGAGAAGCATGTTTTGTATTGGCTACAGTATTGTCCAAAATGTTAGGCAGTGTACCTTTAAATAGCAGCTCTAAATGCATTAAAAACACATAATGGGAATAGATGGGTAATGACTCATTTGTCTTATTTTGAATGAAGATTAGAATAATGATATATTATCAATATATAAACAGTGATCATGTTATTTTATTTGTGGAAGTGTTGGCGGATTTCTATCATGCAAACCTCCCACGTGCACCGCACACTTGACCCCACAATTATGGTCTATTAGGTGTCACCCTGCTTCCTCCAATATCTGCCAAAGTTTTACAGCCCCCACATGTAACAGGGCTTCTCAATCAGCGGGTCAGGTACCAAAAGTGGATCGCAATAAAGTCAGAATATGAAATCAGTGTTTAGCCTTTGATTTGATCATTTTAGCAGTGTAAAATGGCCGTCCTAAATAATGGCAGAAATTTGCATTCAACTTGTGATCTTGATTGCGATTGATTTGGCATCCACATCTTTGCTTATCTTTTTTGGCAGTAGCAAAAACAAACATTTGGACAGTGAAAATCTTTTTGATTTTGTAAAAAGCGTGCAATAGTAAATTTGTTTTGAAATTCTTGATTCCTGTTTTGACCCGACTCTTGTTCTGGTATATTCCAACATGGAGAGCGCAGAAAGGCAGATTTTTTTTTTCCTCAATTGATGTGAGGCTGGTTAACTTGTCTGTATAATTGGGCGTTTATGTAACAGCACATTCGTGTGGTACACTGTGTGAGCCTCCAGTGCCGCGTCAAACAGCTGCTGCCTCTGCCTCATCAACAGAAGCTCATTATTCCAAAGCAGCCAGGGCCCCAGATGCAGCTGGAGATGAGACACAATGAGTTGAATACGAGAGTTTGCTTCGTATGCGATAAAACACAGAAAACAATTATGATTAAGACTCAGAGAGAGAGAGAGAGTATATTCAGCAAATCTGGCAGCTTGTAGACATGTTTTATTACTCTCTGGGTGCATTTTGAAACGTGTAACTGAGATATATATACCACAGTGGAGTGACTTCTGAAACTGTTACTGTGTTATGTCCGGTTTGGAGCAGTGGTATGAATATGTTTATAAAGGAAGGGTATGTTACTGTTTTGTAATCCCATTTCATAAGGAGAGGTCATTTGTCATTTCAGTTTATTCCATACTGGTTTTAGTCATATAAGTGTAATAAGTAAAGCCATTATTTAATTGGAACGTGTTTACTTTACAGGTAATGTTTATGACATTTAAATGACAAATTATCAGTTCACAGCTCTTTTGCACCTTTCCCAGCACTTTTCCATCAAAAATCTACCTACAACCCCACACATACACAATCAGAGGTGGTCAAAGTACATATTAGTATTTCATTTCATTACGTGAGTAACAGTACAGATACTATTGGTCAAATATTTCTAGTGAACCAGCGGCTGTACTGTATGAGTGGTTAGCATGGTGGCTTTACTTTCCATCACAGTGGCCTCTGTGTCTCTCCAGAATCAATTGTTTTTTAGAGTTCCCGGTAGGTTTTCACTGCTGACGGACCCTCCCGCCAGAAAACCTACAAAACAATTGATCCTGGAGCGTTGTAGGCCACTGTGATGGAAAGTAAAGCTGCCGTGCTAACCACTCATACAGCCGCTGGGTCACAAAGAGGTAAAAAAGTAGCTACTATAATGCACCCAGTCGAATGATTGCTTAAGTGAAAGTACTGAAGTATTTTCTGTAAAAAAAAACATTTACAGTATAGAAAGTACCGATTTATTTAAATGAGTGGTATACAATATTCAAACACAAGTAGATTGCACCTGAATTCCCCCTCTGTACGACAACACAACCTTCTTCTTTCTTTTGAATCAGTGGCATTTACTGATCATAGAGTCTGCATTTGTGCATTTATTATTTACTTTGGAGCCTTTATGTAATGGAGTAGAAAGTATTATGTTTATCTTTAAAATGTAGTGGAGTAAAAGTAAAAAGTTACACTATGACACTACGTCCATTGACTCAGCAGCAGAGCAGAACAAAGACCTGCTAGTTGCTAGTTGATACTGTAAACAACTTAAGCAGGGAAGTTTGGCAGTTTTGGTTCCCTCTCCTGGGAGGAGCCTGGGTCCACTTTAGTCCACTCCAGTTTGGGTAACAGCGTCTTTTATGACCTAAGAGTTAAGAAGAAGCTTCTGTGACTTGAAGCGGAACGTCCTCAACTTTACCAAAACCCAGTAGTTGATGATTTAACCATTTCTACTATACTACTCAAGTACAGATCCTCGACAACTCTCCAGTAATGTACAAGTAAGTTTGTTACTGACCACCTGTGACCACACTATAATACGCCAGTCACAGACGAGGTGAGCTAAGTGTCTTGCCTAAGGACACAACTAGAAGTCATCCTGTGTATGATGCTTCTAAACTGTGTTGTTATACGTAAATCTATATTGAATTGACTATGGGGTCGGCACATATAAGCTTTATTGCTTCAGCCTACTCCATTTTGGACAACCACAACCGTATATGAATTTTGAAAGACAAAATGAATGTAAATGAATGTAAACTGTAAAATGTGTCAGTGTTGAACTGTGACAGCTGGGGAAGCTTTATTAGGAACCTTGGGCTGATTTATTCAGGACATTCATGTTTAGTAGGGGCTTCGGAGGGAGCTTGTTTGAAAGACAAAAATCATCAGATTCTGAAAAAAAAGAAAAAAAAAGTCTCTATCTCTTATGGTTTCGAATTTATAAGCAAAAGTCTGCAACATACACTATATAAAAAACGATCCGAGCCTTTGAGGTCTACAAACTAGTGACCGATTTTCACCGAGATGTTTCGTTCACTTTCAGTTTGGGAGAAATCGGCCGATAGCTGATAGTATCGGTCGATCTCATAACAACAGCATGCGCTCCCTCAAACTGGGATCAAACCTCTGACCACTTGAGCAACTGTTGCCCCACGTCCAGAAGCATTAACATTTGAGAAGAGACGAAAACCGCACTAAGAAGGGTTCATTTTACACACAAACAAATCATTTTTCCTTTAATGGCTATAATTAAATTGTGCTCTTTCTTGCAGACTTATGTCACTAATTGAAACAAAAGTTGTAATTGCTACTTCTAAGTAATATCAGTCTGTTGAGTACTTCGTCCACAAAAGCCTAAACACACCATTAACTTATTTGAAGAAATACATTTTCCTTTGACATGTTTATGAATAGAACGACCAATTGTGCACAGGAGTTTATGGCATATTTATAGCATTGACTGATATCGTCATGACAGCAGACCCTGATGTACACGGCGTAAACATCCTATAATTAACAATTAGCCAGAAAGCAGGAGGCAGGTTGGCTTGTTCGGCAAAAGAAGGAAATGATGATGATGAGTCCTGAGGGGCAGCAGAGATGTAAGTTCCCCGTGCTATTCTTTGACTGTGAGAAGCGGCCAACAATGGGACAAGTCAGAGCTGCAGAATGGACGGGGCGTTACTACATGCATGGACCGCTGCTTCCTTGGCCGTGACGTGACGCCTGCTGGGACCCACTTTACCCAAAGAAGTAGTTTAACTCTTTAGGATGCACATAAAAAAGAGCTTCCATAAAATTATAGGACGATATCACGTGTTGAAAATGGATTTTTGTAGATACTTCGATATAACACATTTTATACCATGATGTATTTTGTGATATAAATATGTTACAGAACACGCACACATTTTGTTTAAATTTGGATCCGTTCAGTTCAGACTTAACATTGCAGTACCTTTATTCATATTTTCAGCTGTCAAATCAGAATTGTTTTTATATCAATAAAATTCCTCTGTATTGTGATTATATTGCAGCACATTTTCCTTATATTGCGATTCGTCAAACATCGAATTGTGAGTCCTATGAATCAATACATATTGTATTATGGAATATATACAGTCAACCTATAATAGGCTTATTATAATAGTCAGGAGTATGATCAGAATAACTGCATTGACCGTAAATCAACAACAAAAAGACAAGAAAAGAGCTTGTTATCTAAACAGAATTTTTTTCAGTGAATTAGTTATAAAGTAATTACTTAATCATTTTTGTCACCTTAGTGTTTATCTTTACTGGAACATCGGGCCTGTTTCAATCCTTGCCAAGTTAAGTAAGTAAGTGCTTTATTTGTCATTGTACAAGCGTACAATGAAAAATTGTGTTCAAGCGTTAGTCCTGAGCCGCTGCGACTGAGCGCGCCACCGCTGTAAGTTAGTTGTAATATTGCTAATGTATCTAAATAATTGCACAATTCTCCATGTTTTGCTTGCTTTTCAAATCCATTTTTCGAATACTTTTTTTGCCATTTGCTGCTGCCCCCAAAATCAAAAGGAAAAACATCAGATATGATTTACATTCTCTCGTAAATCTAAAGTTTTGGATAATTATGGGATTTAGACATTTTACTCAGTCTGATTGTACGACTTGAAACCAGTATTTCTATAAAGTCACCACAGTTTCCCACATTGTTCACGTTCAAATACTGAAGCATGGATATGTTGCGCACTTGGCAGGCCGCATTGTTCCTTTGAAGTCGCTTTTTTTTCGGCCCGCTCTCTGCCGCCGTGAGATGACAAAGCGAATGAAGCATGTCCAGCGCCCAAAGACCTCTGCGGTGGAGCGTCCCCGACCCACGTCTGGGCTGCGCATCCATTTTAGCCTGACATTTATTCATCCATTATCCCTGTTTTTCAGATGCGCCTCCTTATGTCCTCCCCTCGGTATCACTCCTTCCCCACTTCCTGGCTCCTTCCTGACTCCTTTGACCCCTAAATGTTAGCAGATGAGAAGACACAACGCCAATAGTCATTCAGCCCGCTCTTTAGTGACCATTGTGTGGCCTGCGTCGGTTCAGGCCACCCCCCCCTCGCGGGACCTCTGGCCATTAATGACCGAGGGGGGTTAAACCTACACCCGGCCCAACCATCACAATGCAGAGCTTACTTTAGGATTTGTATAGGAATGATTTACCAAGTGCATGGCTATTACGATGTTGGTTTTGGGATTGCTGCAGAACATTAAATTAGAAAGGTTTGAAAGATTGCTGAAAGGGGTCGCAATCTTCTGCTCTTTGTAACAATATTATCTAAAAAACATGGTTTCCTTGGGTCAGTCTAATGTTTAGCACTTTTGGCCCTTGGATATCGGCCGATAGTGGCTGGGGCTAATCACTTGTAGGACTCTTAATAATGCTTAAAATGGAAACCACATCTTTACGTCAAGGGTCTATTGTGTTACTTATTGTGTACCTTATTGTGTACCTTGCTTAAGTTCAACAGTTTCTGCAAAAAAAGTTCTTGGCACAGGAATTAGCTTAAGATAAATAAAAAAGAAGGCTTCCATCAGATGAGACTGTCCTTTGGAATGATGACTATTTCCCGATAGACTGGTATACTGTGAAACTTTCCCTGTAAGTCTCATGTTTTGTCCCTTTGCGTGCGTTCCAGGGGGACCCTCTTCCTGCAGCGCTGGTGGAGCTGGTTAGGAACACACCCATCTCCTCCATAGAAGACCTCCAACTGCTGCTGCTCTCTGACTCCGTAGGTAAAGACAATCGTTCTGTACAGCATCTCATGCAGACAATGTTCTTTTTTTCTCGGCTGTTTGTTTTAATTGCAATTTGCGAGAGAACAGAACAAGTGCATAACATGGATTCATTCTTTAAAGGTGCATTATGCAACTTTTATGTGAAGAAAAAAGTTGATATTTGTACTTATTTTAGCTTAGTGACTCAGTGGCTGTATGAGTGGTCAGCATGGCGCCCGTCACAGTGCTCTCTAGGACGCTCCAGGATCAATTGTTTGGAAGGTTTTCACTGCTGTCGGAGCCTCTTACCAGAAAACCTACAAAACAATTGAACCTGGAGCTTTGTAGAGGCCACTGTGTTCGAAAGTAAAGGCACCATGCTGACCACTCATACAGCCAGACGCACAAATGTCAACTTTTTGTTTGTTGCATAAAAAGTTGCACATTGCCCCTTTAATCTGATCAGACGCAAATTTGGATTCCTCACGCCCTGCAGGTGGGGCCAAAAAGTCTAAGCTAATGTGTTTCTTCTTTCTCAGATGAAGAGGAGGACACGTTAGCAGCCCTTGGAGGACACAGATTACCCAGAAGTCTTGGTGAGATTTTGATTTTCTACACCCTTTGTTTTCCTAGCCATTAGCTTGATTGCTATTATACTGTATATCTCAAACATGAACATAATCCTTTTGATGATCATTCTCTTTGTTCCAGTGGTGGTCAGAGTACTTGATTTCATTACTTGCAAAGTAGAAAGTACAAGTCTGTATAAATAAGTGTTCAGAAAAATAACATTGCAGCTTTAAAAACACAAAACTTGCATCAGAATTTACCACCCGTACGGCAACACGACGGGGATAAACTTCCTTACTTGTTGTGAGGCAGTGGCATTGGCTTATAGTGGAGTAGAAAGTATAGGGTGACCGACCATATTCTGGCTCTTGAAAACGGTGACACAATTTGTTGCAGGTAGCCAAATCTCGACTCCTTTCCCATGCTGAATAGTAAAACTTTATCGTCTTATGGCAGCCATTCCCAAAGTCTTTTATACATTGACTTAAGTACTGACCCCCTCTGCTTTGGTCTCTTTTTGCAGTTTATATCCATACATTTAAGACTCCTATGTCAATGTTGTTTGGGAATATAGTACCTTTTGTATTTCAATGTATTTTCGCAAGGACTGAGGTACTGTTCACCTCAGTTTTAATGGAAGAACAAGGATAGGTATTTTCTGCATGACGTATTCCCTTCTAGAATCTAGTCTATTGTAAGCACATCTGTCACACCGGTCCATAAATATATATTTATTTAGGACATCCGAGTCACTGCGAATGACACCGTAAGCCAAACTAAATTGAAGTCATTAGAATGATAATATTTGCCAGACACTGATCTCCTAGCAACCAGACAGGGGCTTGGGTTTCTGTTGCTAATAATGACTTATCCCATTTGGGCCTTGGATTGTTTTCTTATCACTCCGACACATTCGCTGACAAGAAAGGGATTATGCAAAGCCTGCAGTGACTTGTGTTGTTCGGCGGTAACTGTCATGCTTGGATATTTGTGAATCGACGCTCATGTCCTCTCCCTCAGATGCCCAGCCAGCGCAGCAGGCCCTGTGTAAAGTGCGCACGGAGGTGGTGGAAGTGACCAGGTCCATGTTGGATCGAAGCAACGCTAACTTCCTGCTGTGGCCGCCCTGTGTGGAGGTGCAGCGCTGCTCAGGCTGCTGCAACACCAAGACCCTGCAGTGTGTGCCCGTGGTCACGCACACCAGATACCTGCAGGTCAGATTTTAGACACAACTTCACATCACACATGGCTCAGAAGGTGGACTGGACGGTGGTTTGATCCCCGTGTGCAGACTTTGACTTCTCAAAACCAATATATCGAACCAAGCTTCCAAAACTATCGTATTTCAGCACAAACTATCGTACACTATAAATATGTCAATAGCGCTGTAGCACCTGTACAAAATGTGGCTCATATCATCACCACCACAAACTACAACACAGGCTCACGCACTGTCCCATTTATTACATTACGCACACGCATGACATGACAACACAGGCACTCACTGAAGAGATGAACTCCACCTCCTCGTCGGAGTCATTCACTTCTGCAGGCACTTCTGATGCAGACGTTCTTAAATAAGTTTGCTAAAGTTATTGAGCGCAGCAACATAGCTTTTGTAGGTTTGAAATCCAGACATCCCCCTCCATTCTTCAGACACTGATGCCTGGATAAGCTTGTTAAGGGTTGCAGTAATCAGTCGATTGCTGGATTTGGTTTATCAGATTGGAGAACACACACACTCACATAGGGCGTTAGAATGAGGAAAAATGATTAGCTAAGCCGTAATAAAGAAGCGGACAAATTACCAACTCGCGAGAGGTGAGACGGGGTTACGTCTTGCTGACCAATCAACTGCCATGGCTGCAGACAAGGCAGGAGGATAATGTGATAGTGGAACTGTAAAACTGATCCAGGGACAGTCTCTCCTTCTGGCAGCAGATAGCACCTACTGTACATGAATACGGAGGCTAAGTCTGACTCCAGATCAGAGCGAAAGCAAAGCGCTGCTGAGAGGGGACGGTGCATTTAACCAGACTTTATCTGGCGCTCTGAAATTAATGTACATTTAGGGCTTTTTTGAATTATTAATCGTACATCGTACGGGGTTAAAATTATCGTACAAATACGATAGTTATCGTACGTCTGGCAACCCTGTCTCTAATAGAAATAACACCTATATCTACCTCCAAAAACATGTACTAAAGGCTCCCCTCCAGGGCCAGGACACTCCTGTATACATGATACAGAATCTCTGTGGTACCTGTACTGGTTATTATGCTTTTTTCCAAGTGTTTTGTGGTAAATTTAAGCAAATGAATTCTAAGCCCCTCTCACCCTCCTCCTCTTGCTCCGATTTTGCAGAATACCCTCCCTTTAAACAAAGGGAAAATAAACAATTAAAAAAGAAATCATAAGAACTGTGAATTAAGCCTTCTTTATGTACTGTGAATGAAATGTCTAATGGCTAAAATAAATGAATGAATGAACTTGCTATTGGGTTACACAGGTGATGAAGATTGAATATATCAACAAAAGGCCCACATATGCTAAAGCGGTGGTGTCCGTGGTGGACCACGTGGAGTGTCGCTGCCAGGTCGCTCCCCGACAACCGGCGCCCAAGAAAAAGTCAGCTCGGCGACAGCATGGTGGAAACAGCCGAGAGCTGCACCACAACCAGACACTCAGCACTACACAAGGACAGGTACAGGCCTCATTAATTCATACACATGTACTGGTGGCATACAAGGTTTATTCCTTAGCAGTTGTATTCATCAAGTTATGTGAAGATTATCAGTACAATGTTTTTTGGTATTCCTGAATTAGCAGATCATATTGTGTAGAAAATGTATGGATGAGGGTTGGCAATGTTACTATAAACATGTAATTGACTTTTATTCCCAGTTAGCCATCTCATTTTTTCAATAAACATATTGAAACAGTATGTGGCAGAAAACAAGCAGCTGTTGGATAATAACTTATATCAAGGCGATTAACTCAGACTTTGTGTTTTTAACTGTAAGGGGGTCATTTATCAAGACAAGTGAGAAATAATGTTACACCTAATTTAAATTTTGTGTGTTACAGTATTAGGGCCTCACATCTGATATATTAGAGAACGCTGCGTGAGTCAAAAATGCGTAAATGACTCCTCATTTTACACAGGAGCAAATGCTTTGTAAATGACCCCCTAAGTGTTTTAGCCTTGAAGCTAACAGCTAACATTAAGTTCATGCTAACAAATGGTAAAATAGCACCTGAACATCGAAACTAATTTTATGATACACACTCGGCTTAATGTTTATTTAAGTTTACTTCTGTTTTTTATAAATCTGATTTATTATTCATTTATGTAAAAATGTTCAAGTTAGCCAAAAACATTCCATGCACAGAGCATAGCCGATCGGTCAGCCTACCTGTCACCTTCCTGGCTGAGTGAGTGACAGGTATATTTAACCAACCATAGTGAAGTTTGATCTTTCATGAGGAGCAGATGGCTTTACTTAAAGTAAACATAAAGATACTCATTGCACATTGCCTGACTACTGGTAGTTCTTTTTGTTGTTGCTTTGAGCACTTGTTCTTCTACCGATTAACTGACTGCTTGGTATAGTGTATTTTTGACTAATTCACTGAATTCACAAATATTCCTCCCGCAGGTCAAGGTGCACTCCAAAGACGAGCTCCACCAGTGGGACGAGCTGAAGCAGAACCAGCGCTCTCACACGGACCACGATCTCATGGACCAGCAGTGGAGCCCCAGAGGAGACACCTTACCCACAGCCCGCATCGGGATCCCCGTCCCAGGCTGAGGACCTGTTCCTCTACCCCTCACGCTGGGCTCACAACTCCACCAGCAACCAGACTGTTCACTCAGAGGCTAATGCCACTGCTGAGTTCATGGATAAATTGGTAACAGGCAGCGATGTCGTGGTGGAAAGCGCGCAAACGCACAGCCCTTAACCCAGAGCCACTTGAGCGCTTTCCCATCTCAACCCGTCACTCCGAGCCCCGAATCCAGAGCCATCCACACGGAGGCGAATCGCTACAGACCGGAGAGGAGGTTCCGCCCCACCAAAGAGCCCAACCCGGAGACGCAGGTGAGGCACAGGGACAACGAAACGCCCCAGAAAGACAGGCTACTGGAGCGAGAAGAGGCCAAACTCGAGGAGGAGCGGAGGGAGCTGTTTCTTCTCCACAAAAGGCTGGACCAAGAGAAGGAAAAACTGAGACAACAGCAGCTGAAACGCGAAGAGGAGGAGCGGAGCGGCCACCCGCGCAAGCACCATCACCACCACGCGCAAACAACCATGCACGCGCCAGGTATAAAGCTGATTTAGGACCTGTTCGTGCTCGCAATAAAACCAGAAGCTCATCTTTTATATCTTGATTTTACAGAGACAACGACATCCACAGCAGCAACAACAACAACAACAACCACGCAGCCACCTTCAGTTCCAGCAGGGCCCAGGCCTCCAGCTCAGTCGCGGCCGAGGAGGAGGAGGAGGAAAAATCGTAAACGGATTAGCAAGGCAGCTATGAGGGCAATGCTAATGTAAAATAAACCAAGGTAAGAATCTACCGTGTGTTGTTGCACCGAGGTTTTGACTTGAACTTGGGGTCAATTTAGGTGGTCATTTACTAGAGGGTGGTTGGTACTTTTCGAACAAACCTTTTGTCATTTTGAAGCTTTAGAGTTATTTACCGTGGCATTGTAAGGTCCTCAATAATATCGTTTATCGCAATAATTGCGTGACAGGCCTAACCAAAGCAATGAAAAAGATTAGTTGAAATCAAAATAGACAAAAAAAGCACTGTCTTAATAACAAAGTCTCGATCTATGCCAACTCCAACTGGATGAAGGCATGTACCAGACTGTCAGGAAGCTGAACTCTCCTCTTCAACCCTCTGCTGGCTCCTATTATGTCCCTTATTTTTTGACATTGCCCTGATCTTATTTTTTGTACCAAGGGTTTTAGACATGTGTCAATATGTTTCTCTTGTGTGTGTCCCCCCCAGATGGACTCAGTGAACACGGTGTCTTCTGTGGACGTATCCAGAGATGAAGCACCCCGTCTCCCCGGCAACAGCGTTTAATCACCTGTCAATAACTTAAACCCTACGAGGTCTTCTGTGTAACACTACTAATGACTGTTAACCCAACTTCCCTGGGTCGGACAGAGCAAAGGAATGGCTGGACTTGCTAGGGGCGGAGAACTCTTATTAGTGGGACCTCACTTGAAGCACCCCCAAGATAAAGGCTGGGCGCAGACTGGAACTGCAGAGCCCCGTCGCTGTGGACAAATAGTGCAATCCTGGACTCCCCTTGGACCCTTATTTTGGATATCGACAGAGACAGGACTGAAAGGCTCTCTGCTGAATGACTGTCTCATCATGACTACTAAGTGCTTTTGGTGCATATAAAACTGTTGGTGTAGTGAGAGCCAGGGGATGGCTGAGTGGTTAGTCGTAGGATCATATTCCGTGCTTACTTTCCGTTCTCTCTGGGTGCTCCTACCATCCTGTACTGTGTGAATGGACATGTCCTCTGTGGAGTGTCTGCAGAATATCAGCAGATCGAGGGACATACCTGGAGTAAGTAAGTAAGTTATTTCAACATGCAGTGTTTACAACATGGCCAAACACAGTCAGGTCATGTTCAAACATCCTGCAGACAGTACGAGGCTGTCACTCTCTCTCTCTCAGTGCCAGTCTCAAAACATTACTGTGACCTATACATAAATGGGAATGGAAAATCTCCACGACAGTCATATCTTTGTATAGGTCGTACTAATTCAATTGTATTTAAATGTGCAGATAAACACTGAAGTTTGATGTAGTGGTGACTCAAAGTGGCTTCCCTGTCAGCTTTATCTATGACCAGAGCCGTGTGCAAAGGTGGCAAACATTAGGAACACAGATATGTGCAAAATGCCATTGACCCTTTTCGATATTATTTTTTATAAACATGATCAGAAATACCATTTTGCTTCTAACAACTTTTTCAGCCCATGACATGACTGTTATTGGCTAAAATGAGGTGTGTTGATCTAATCAGCAACAATTGCCTCACTGAAAGTTCATCCTCCATCATTCCAGACATGTATTACTGTGCAAATGATATCTGCACAGTAATCTTAATATGACTTCTGTCAGGTTATATGACTGAGCCCACTCGCATTATTATTTTTGTTAGTTTAGTTTAGTTTATTAGTTTATTTGAGCAGTTAAAATTCTGCTCAAAAGGAGTGGGCTGAAGCAAAGCTTATAAGCGCCCACCCCGACATCAATGAAATAAAAACAATTGATCAAATCACACAAGTACAGGGAGCATGTTACAAAGTACAAGACACAAGAGCAGGAACACAGCACACACACACACACACATCGTACCCCTCCGTGACCCAACTTTACCTGTTATAGTTACATTATCAATCCTACATTAAGCAACATCATATTTTGATTTTTTTTTTTTTTTTTTTTGTCCCACCGGCAAAGAGAACCTACAACCCACTAGAGCGGCCATTTCAACACGGACCACACCCACAAAGCATCTCTAGAATTGTTGTACAAATATAAATTAACAGAGTTAATTTATATTTGTATTATAATGTATTATTTTTGTTAATCAAGACTCAACCTTGCTGCGTAAGCGCAGCCACTATGATGGTGCTCTGTCTGTTTTATTTAGAGAGAGAGAGCGAGAGAGAGAGAGAGGAAAAAACCAGACTAAAGCTTTGTGTACAGTTTGACAGAAAATGAATTAGGACGGCTGGGCAGGTTACCCACTTACAAAGCACTGCTGGACTCCATCCCCTGGAATTTAGGAGCAGAAAATGAATGAATAAAGGGAGAGTTCGAGAGACAATCAAACTGAAAGACTAGTATTAGCAACTTTCACATCAACCTTCAACAACCACAAGTATGAGTTTTTAATATGTCCATATACAGTGTCTCTGTGTAACAATATTTAATGTATTTAACTAAATACACTGGAAGTGTAAACTGGTCACCAGACAATACAATGTTTCTGTTTTTCATTTTCCATGTGATCTGACTGTGTCTTATTTATTTAGCCATACATTACTGTGGACTAACTTTTTATACAGATTTGTTTTCTATACAGTGCTTCAGTGTTGCATGCTCACTAGGTGGTTCTGAATGGGACCACCTAGGACTGCTCTCATGTGTAATATCCGGTAGTGTGTGGCGGGTGCCCACTCTCACACCTCTGTCATAAAGCAAGCTCTGTTTTTGTCTTCAATACAGATATGACTCTTGTCTTTGGAAAGTCATTCTTTTCACATCCTGGGAAAGCAATCGTCTTCTACAACCAACAGGGTTTTTCCATTTCTCTAAATTTAACTTCCAGACATTGTTTTTGACATAGGTGGAAAATGAATAAGTACATTGGCACTTGTAAATTAAAAGCAGAACGTCACTTTTGCAACTGGACATAATTGCTTTTCATTGTATCCGGATACATTCAGTGATGCCAAACACTAGTGATACTGACAACCAGAATTAGCAACCTTTTAAGTTATTGAAATATTGTACAGTGTGTGTGCTAACCTTAACTGTTTCATAAGAATGAAAAAACAAAAGTGTTCGGTTACATTGCCACCTAATGCGTTTTTCATAACGGTAAAGAAGCTCGTGCTGCAATGAAGTCTGCTTTGTTTTTTTTATTTGACACTTTCAAACACAGTGTAAATGCACTAAATGAGTTTCAGGGCGAGGAGCTCAGTGCACCTGAAAATATGTAGCTTGGAGTTGAGCTGCTGCTCCTTCATACTGAGGAAAAACCATTGAGAAAGAAGCACATTTAATTGTCCTACAGTTATAAAGCCTTTAAGCCGCCTCGTGCTCCTGTATGCCCAGCTGCTCTCTGAACCCGCTGACAGGAGCCTGAATTACCATGTCATCTGCAGCGGTTTGGCGCGATACTGGGTGACGTTTGCTCAACCAGACGCACAGAGAGAAAGGGAGAGGAGCATGTTACTGTAGGTGAACTCTGGCACACACTGTCTTTGTGGTTTGTTTTTCACAGTTACCTACTTGACTCTTGGCTGCAAAAAGCCCTAATCTCAGCACCCAGCTGCATGACTCCATCTGTTAATTATCTGCTCTGCCTGTTTAACTGCGCTCAGATGGGGCAAGGCTTTGAAACTCAATAGATGCATCATGAAGCAGCCTTGTCACTGTAGTAGACTGTCATTTTGATTCATTCTACAGTAAGTGTGTCTGCCCCACATCGCATGGGATTACAGACTGAATCGTAGGACAATCCAGACACAATGTATGTTGGGGTAACTATGCACCACTTCCCGTTGCCCCGCTCAGAGTCGGTGCTGGCCCTTCTGGGGCCCTAAGCAAAAATCCACTCAGGGGCCCTACAGTACACATCCCATGACTATTCGATGACGAGCGAACCCATTTATGGTCAAAAACAGTTACACTGTGCAGTAGTGCAGGGCAGAAGTGGAACATAACACTAACCACTAAGCCACTGTCAGACTGGAGTTTAGGTTAGTCTATTTTCCGCCACTTTTTAAAATGGTAAAAGGTCACTGACCCAGTTTGGGAACCACTGACTTTAAAACTAACTGAAACCTGCACCTGATGGTTATATTTGTATCTTACCACTGAGAATCAGCCTGACAGTAATTTGTTTTAGACCGTGCACATTCCGAGAACTAGAGTTACTGAAAGTAACTGCGCTCATGAGAACCGTGTGGATTCAACTCCCATTTGAGACAAAATGCTTGTTGGCTTTTTTTCTCTCCTCTATTCACTGCAGGAACTGCAGGATGTGAAATACAAATTAAAAGTGTCATTATGTCGGACAAAGGAGGACAGATCACTTTAAGCTCTCGGGGAACATCTTGAATGTATGTGATGTTGTCAAGTACCTTGGCCACATCATAACTGATCGTTTAACAGATGAGGCATTTACCGTCAGTGCCGGATGTTATATGCACAAGCGAACATTCTGTCTCGGAAATTCTCCTCCTGCTCTGTACAGGTGAAACTAGCTCTGTTTCAAGCCTTCTGGTCACGGTAGGTCTCTCCTGCTCATCCACTTCAGCAGACTGCTCCATTTTGGTGTTGTATGTGGCAAAGTATGCGGAGAGTGAGTGAGCGCTGCCTGTCAAACAGCCTGTCACTGTAACAACACTCATTAATCAGTGAAACACGGTGATTTGACTGAGGTGCGGGGCCCTTGCAGCAGTGGGGGCCCTACGCACCTTGCGTAATCTGCGTAAAGGAAAAACCGGCTCTGGCCCCGCTGCACGGTCTCGCATGCACATATGAGCTCCAAACAGCACAGCGTCTCCAAATTCATCACGGAGGTGGCATGCCAGCTTTCCACGAGGGTCCAGGCAATGTTCCGCCCCCTGGAAGCATAAAACATGGGGACACAAGGAGGCGGAGAGGCATGGAGGACTGTGAGAAACACAGAGGTCACGCACCATGACAGAGAAAGTGGACAGACTCTGATACTAGGACATGGTAGCCCTGGTCAGCCCGAGATGTCGTTCCAACGTGTCATAAGTTTTCTCTGGGTCTATTCTTCCTTTCTACAGGACAATCCCAGCACACCTCCCCAGTTCAAGTCACCTTAGCCAGTGACTCTACTCCAAGTTCCTCGCTTAACTCGCTTGAATTTTCAGAGCACAGCACTTTCAGCAATTTTCAACAACGCAAATATCACTTTATATCGCACATTGACCATGTTAAAAAGGGTTGATTTGCCCTTCAAAATCCTTTTAACTGCTATTATGCTTTATCACCTTTACACACAAGGGAGTGAACATTATTGAAACATATGGCTGATGCACAGAGGGCCAATGGGGGAGTGATGGGGGGAGCCACTGATGTCTCCACCAGACATCAGTGGCTGAATGTGTGTTAAATCAGGCATCTCAGCATATGCCAGGCCTATGGGAATGCCCAAACGACAGTGATTGATCAGAGGGCAAAGAAAACATGCAATTCATTTCGCCGGAGTGACAAATACGGGGTCAAAATATTGTTGCCAGCAAAGGGTGCATAGATTGGATGGAAGCAAGTAGAAAAATAAAGCGTTTGTTAGAATACACTTTGTAGTGAAGGTAGTTTTAGCACCAATATAATCAACTTGTCGACTGACTGTACGGAAGGCCCCACTTCATGAGATCAGCAGGTGGAACATTCTGAGCTTTTGTTACTCAAATAAACAAACTGGGCTTACTGTATTCTAAACAGTGTTGAGAACTTACTTCTTTTACTGCCTACATTTGAAAGATAAATCTAATACTCCACTACATTTCTATATTAGCTCCAAAGTAACGTATCAAGTTGGCCGCATATTTTGTCCATAATAAACCCTAAAATGCACAGCAGGTGGAAGTAGTAGGTGTTGATCTGTCATTATGCTCAATGGAGAGAATTCTTTCTGGGCTGCGCTTCAGTACCATGGAGCAGCTTTTAATGAAATCAGCGACAATCCATTTAGCAAGACAGCCGCTATACAAGCTATACTGGAAAATAGAATATAGGTTTTTGTTGCCGTGTTGCCTCTGATTTGCCACTTGAAATTGGGTGTATAACAGTATCAGGGCTCCAAATCAGATATTTTACAGCAGAGAGTCCAAGGACCCATCAAGGACCCAGGTTTATAAGAAGCAAACAAACAGCTAGCTTATGAGCTAAAGACACTTCAGACCTACACATTTCTTCCTCTGAAACACTGAAGAGGCACCAAGAGGCCCCCACACCTGCAGCACAGTGGAGCCGTCACAAGTGGCGCTACAGGAAATAAAAAAAAGGGACAAACGAGGGGGTATCCAGGCAAGACTCGCAGCTAAGCCACACAAATCTTCCATCCCCAACTAGTGTTCTGGCTAATGTTCATTCACTGGAGAATAAGACGTGTTACGTGTTTTCATGAGCCTTTTGATGAGCATTATTGATAAACATGCACCAATGAAAAAGGTATTAATAAGAAACACTGCAAAATGGATCGATTCAACGTTAAACAATATGATGAAGGAGAGAGATGAAGCAAAAAAGGTGGCTGTAAAATCAGGATTGGTTGAAGACAGATTGAAATATTGTAAATTAAGGAATCAAGTCTCTAAAATGAATAAAAGGAAGAAAAAAGAATACTACGGAAATAGAATTGATGATGTCAAGCATGATGGTAAAAGGCTTTGGAATATTCTGAATGAAATTATGGGAAGGAAAAGAAAAGCCCATCTATCCTTTGTTGAGTGTGATGGTAGATTTGTTACAAACCCCAAAGAAATTACAGATCATTTTAATAACTATTTTATAAATAAAGTAGGAACCCTAAGAAAAGATCTGGGTACAGACAATTTTAATTGTTGTGACCTGATAAATTATGAAATTATGTTGGATAGAAATTGTGACTTTAATTTTCATTGTATGCAGACTGCAGAAGTTATGGACTTGTTAAAGTCTCTTCCTGCACATGGAAGTCCAGGAATAGATAACTTAGACAATTTAGTAGTAAATAAAACCGCTGAACACATAGCTGGTCCATTGTGTCATAATTAATCTGTGTTTTGAGAGTGGAATTTATCCTACTCAGTGGAAGGAAGGCAAAATCTTTCCATTAATAAAAGACCAGAAACTACCTTTTAATGGTCAGAATTGCAGACCAATAAGCATCCTCCCTGCACTTAGCAAAGTTATGGAGAAAACAACTTAATGACACATTTTCAGCATGCTTACAGGAAGGCACACTCCACATGCACAGCACTTATACAGATGACAGATGGATGGCTTAAAAGTCTGGACAATTCTGAATTAGTCGGTGTGGTCATGCTGGACTTTAGTGCGCGTGCGACGGTGGATCTAACTGCTGCTGTCTTGTTTCTCCTTGTCTTGCTTTCTCCTTGTTTTGTTTCCTTTTCGTTGACCTGTTCCGGGCATTTTGTGAGCCCAACTAAATATAACGAAAACTGTGATAACCTGTGCAAAGAAAGTATGAAATCTCAAAGAGACAAAAAGTAAAACATAGAAATAAACCAAACTGATGTACAAGGAACATGCTGCCTCTGTCCTTATGGGTCGAACCTGTGTGCCTTAAAGCACCTTTTTTCCAGTTTACACTGGATGGCGTTGTCAGGCTTTTATTTTATTTTATATACTACTCGTCATGCCACACAAGGGTTTTCTGTCTGACAGTAAAAGTCTAGAATGTGGATTACCCCAGGGTAGTTGTTTGGGACCTTTTCTCTTCTCTGTTTTTATTAATGATTTACCTTTGACTATGAAAAGTGCATCCATGATGTGGTATGCAGATTTACACGGTTTACTACGCTGCTAAATCATGTGACAAAATTAATGATGTTCTATCTACAGAACTGGACCTGGTGTACAAGTGGGTTAAAGGCAAGTTAGTTAGTTCTGAATATTAATAAAACTAAAAGCATGATAATTGGGTCAAAGCAAAAACTTACACATAGACCAAAATTAAAATTAAACCTTGCCGGGGAATGTATACAACAAGTGGACAAAGCCAAACTGTTGGGTCTGGTCATTGACAGTAGTCTTTCTTGGACAGAACACATTAATGCTGTTGTTAATAAGATGGGACGTGCCATTGCTGTTTCAAAAAAATGTTGTCATTATGTGAAACGTGACACTTTGGAAATGGTTACCAAGTCTTTAACTTTATGCCACTTGTCATATTGTTCTGAAGTGTGGTCTTCTGCTGCTCAGAAAGATCTAGCAAAGCTACAAGTGGTTCAGAACAAGGCAGCGAGACTTGTCCTTGGATGCTCAACTAAAACTAATAAAGACTAATACTAATAGAGAGAAAATGTATTCTACTCTGTCATGGCTCAATCTAAGTCAAAGAATACAAGTCACATTGGGTACCTTAATACATAACAGCTTATCAGTCAAAATGCCTGTTTTTATATTCAATCAAATTGTTTTTTTAAACTCTGTGCATAAGCATAATACTAGAATGGCGTCCAACGGTCATATAATAACACAACATTCTAAAACTAATTTCATGAAGAAAACGGTTCTCTATAGAGCTATATCTATCTGGAACCGTATTCCAGTTGGAATTCGTGAACTTAGAAATAAGGTATTATTTAAAAATAATCTGAAGCGTCAGGTTTGTGTGTCAACTCTGATATGAATTTGTTTGCTCCTATTATGAAAGTATTATGAATGTTTTATTGTATTATGAAAATCTACGTACATTTTAAGCCATGTATGTATGTGTATGTATATGTATGTGTATATGTATATGTACTGTATATGTGTGTGTGTGTGTGTGTATATATATATATATGCATGTTACTATATTTGTTTTTTTGTTTTTTAAATAATGTATTTACATATTTTGTATTCATGTAAATGTTGTCGCAATGGACCCAGGAAGACTAGCTGACTGCTTATGGCTCTCAGCTAATGCATCCATATAAATAAACAAATAAATACAAATAAGACGGATTATATTCGTCTGTTACACTCCTCTCAGAAGATGGTGAAAGACTGTTGTGGAGCGGAGGGAGCTGCGCAGGAGGAGGTGGAGGAGCTGACCAGTGCAGGATTCCACGCTCTGAAATAGGGAGGCAGTGCACTGTTTCAGAGGATTACTGAAGGCAACCAGCCAAGTTTCCACCGGGTGCTATGGTTTCCCCGACCTCCAAAAGCATGCTGGTCAGGTTGGCCCACAATGGCAGCGCACTTACTTATTTGTAAATGAAAGAATGCAGCGTGAGTAAAGAAGTCAGAATGACTGTGCTACTGATCCACTTTTGCACGTGCTACTAGAGATGTTTTTTTTTTCTTTCTACAAATCCAGGAGAAGGCTCTATATGGCTATTTTGATTTAGTTTTAATAGACCCATGGTGCGTCTCTTCAGCCAGCCTCCCTTCGCTGTGATTGGCCCGGCCAGTATGCACCGGAGGAAGATCCAGTGTCTGTGCTACAGTACCAGACTGTTTAATAGTTTAGAGCACAAGAAGTACGTCAACATGCACTGGGATTCAACAAGGAAACTGTGCAGGCCGCTGACAGGAGATTACACAAGCCTTGGTGTGGCGCCACGCACCTCCTACACCTTCCAGAACGTTTACTTTCCTGTTTTTATGTACGGCAAAGGACATGGACACTCTGTACACGAGACACCACCTCTCATTAAGATCCAGCTGTCCTCAAACTAGTTTCCATTGGATCTGTTTCAGCTTTTATATCCCATGATGACTTGTTTGTGAGCCTTTACTTTTGAGATGCCGCACTGTTTCCTGAACCAGAAGACATTTGACACAGTGAGAAAGGCTGGGAAACTACCTGTCAGGGCAAATTAATGATAGTGTCTCTTTGGGCATCGGGTTGTTATATGACAAACGGCTCCTCGTCCCGATCATCAGACAGGAAGTCGTACCTAGCGATGGGCCAAAACACAGGAAGTTGATATCAGCGTGCCTGAAATTCCTGCATTGTTTTTGCCTGTACAGAGACAAAAGACTTATGCATCACTTGTGCTACACATGTGCCTGATATAAATGTGGAGGCAGCTCTGCTCGGTCTTGACAGATGTAGAGATAAAAAAAGAAGATAAATAATAGAAAACATGTCATTGGATATGGGAATCTGTTTTGCTAAGTTAAAAGGTAATGTACAGAAACCTTTATAGCAAAAACCGAAATGTAAAAATGAAAGAGGAAGAGAATTCCAGAAGTCACAAATGTACCTTATTCGCCATTTGCTGCACATAAACCACAGCTTCTCCCATGTAACCTGGCAGAGGCTCTCCATAATAGACACAACATTCTCTTACATTAGGCAGCACATAGGCTACAACATTGACAACATGGTTCTAAGTCAGGCACCTGTGTGCAAACATGCAGACATGACCCCAGCAGCTGGCAGCCCGCTCTCTCTTCTCACCTATCAATCCACCTGACGGACAGTAAAAGCCTCCTCAACCGGCGGAGTGTGCTTTAGCGACACGCATGGACATTGAGGAAACTGCAGCTACTTTACATAGAAGTGGATGATTTTATTTGTTTATTGACTGAACCAGCAGCCAGTGTAAAAAAGCACACATAAATATCATGGACCATCGAACAGTGAGCCAAAGTGACGGCTGAGCTGTGTAGAACAAAAAATATAGATACAACATTATTTACATGGATTAAGACAGACAACAATTGCAAAAAAACATGCAAAAACATACCCACTTTACCCACTTTAAGAAGTATACAAAATCTCGATAAAAAAATATCTTTATCTTTTAAGTTAACTAAGAGCAACATAAATTAGTTTCTCAGCTCAGGCCTTGCACTGCACTGGCTACATCTGTGTGAAGTCCGTGGGCAGCTGGCAGTACCCTGAGCCTTGCGTGGCGCCCCCTGGTGGCCAGAAAGCATCAGAGCTGTTACTCTGACAGTGCTGGTCCTCTTCTGTGTGACTGCTGCTCTGTTCATCAGTGCTGCTGCAGTGGCTTTCAGTTAGTGGATACTGCATAGACGTGGACGCAGTGGGGCTGGGGAGGCGCACGTACCCCTCTTCAAACTGAGCGGTCCACACGGGGGCAAGGCATCCCACATCTGGACAGGATGGTTCAGTCTGCGTAGAGAGGTCCTCCTCCATCGGATTTGACTCCACGGGCTAAGGCACAAACGTCAGGTCAGTTGTGGGCAGTTTATGCACTGTAAAATGTAAAATTTGTTTCAACTCAAAAAACTCATTCCAAGGGCTGCCAAGAAATGTTATGTGTAACCAATAACCATTTTACAATCTAGTCGATTTGAAATTTGAGATTCACCTCTTTCGTTCAATTGTATTCTTAGGTTGACATAACTGTTTCCAGTTGTCTGAAGTGAAAAACGTCAGTTACAAATTAAATCAGTTGTGTCAACCTAAGTTTTTCACTTCAGACAACTGGAAACAGTTATGTCAACCTAATGCTGCGTTTACACATAAGCACGATGCGTTACGAATGGCATTTTTCCGTCATTCGTGACGTTCGTGACTTGACTTAACGCATCTTGATGGGATTCTTAACAGAACGCATCAGCTCGTGACATTCGTGATGTTCGTGGAGAAAGTTTTTGGCTGTCAAAAAATCTTCCACGAATGTCACGATTCACCCTCTGTTCGTGGAGTTCGCAACAGAGCGTGTCCTTTCGTGATGCGTAGTGGCGCTTCGTAATTCAGCGTGAGAGAATTCGTAAAGCATTCGTAGTGCAGAATCACTGTTTTCACGCTCAGAATTGATAGAAACACACGCTACGCCGAAAAGTTAATGTTCGTACCTGCACTATGCCAAAGAAAAGTCCCACAAAGTCGGCCAGTCCGCGCTCCAGGCCCGGGACAGCACCTGCTCCTGCCGCTCCTCAGGTGCTGAAGTTGTTACGCGGGCTTTTCTTCCTGTAGTCGTTCCTCCTAATGTTTGGGAGCCAATCCCTGCCACCCCTATTGCCGCCCCGCTGGAGAACCCGACTGTTATATATTTGTCCCGATTTTCCGCGCGTTTGTGGAAATAAGAAAAGGGACAGTAAGAAGTGCGCCTTTCCCGCACTGTTTACTGTCCCTGAATGCATCTCCCACGCTCCCATACGCACTGACCCAAACAACAACGCGTGGTTACAGCAGCTATAACATGGATAAGTGTTAAGACTTATTTACAACTTTAGACATGTAAAACAAGCGGTGATGGGCGTAGGGCAGGTGGAGACAGGCCTGTTGTTCTGGATTATGCAAAAGAAGTTTTGCCAAATGGAGCTAATGATCAACCAGATGAGTGAGAGTCATGGATAAAGAGGTGAAGAGTTCTACGACAGATCCCCAGAAGATCGAGTGCGCAGTGAGTGTAGTGTTTTTATGCTTATTCTGTGGAGTAAAGTCTGGCTGAATGTGCCGCTGTTGCACAGACTCATTTGACATAAAGCGCGTGTGTTTATTGCTATAGTTTGTCTTGATAGATTCCGCGTTTGACAGGAGCATATGACTTAGTTTGGGTTTGATCTAAGTTCAGTTTTTCATAGACTGTGAAAAACGTTTGCTATTCTACAGTATATGGACAGTCCCGACGCTCAGCTGGTCTTTGCTTTTGCTTAACCCGATTTGGCAAGAGCCCAATGAGGCAGGTGAGAGCACGGCGGACCAAGACGCCTCTGCTCCGCCTCCAACCCGGTGTGTGCGGCAGGCGGTTTGTCCACATTCGCCCGATTCTTGACAGATTTCTGACAGAACTCGACAATTCCCAATGACCCGTAACAGACCGCAACACCTCGCAATAGCACGCAACAGAGCGCCATAGCCCGCAGCAGAGCGGGACGCATGTTCGTGACCGTGCGTAATAATTCGTGCCATTAATCGTAACGCGTAGTAACAGGTCGCAACAATTGTGGCGGTGCGTGAAACCTCTACCCGAATCATCACATTCGTGATCCTCGGCCACGAATATGGATTCGTGGCATTCGTGACTCGTCGTCGTTATGTGTAAACGCAGCATAAGAATACAATTGAACGAAAGAGGTGAATCTCAAATTTCAAATCGACTAGATTGTAAAATGGTTATTGGTTACACATACAATTTCTTGGCAGCCCTTGGAATTAGTTTTTTAAGTTGAAACAAATTTTACATTTTACAGTGTGGTTGTGTGTTGTTTTTAAATTCATGCGCGTTCAATTTGGCTCATTTCTTTCTCCTATTCAAGACTTCATCACAACAGCTAAGAAGGAAAGCACTAAATACTTAACACTTAATAACTTTTCAGTTGATAAAGTTTTAGCTAAATCATATGTTTTGTGTCTATAAGTTAGGACATGGCTGATTAGTCAGTGTCATGCTTTTAAACGTTTTAAACTCTCAATATACTTGAATTTAAAAACAAAAAAAATGCATAAATGAATGTGATCCAGCATGTGACCGTAAGTGGGCGGGACTGTTGAGCTCTATATTGGCTTCACTGTAAAAGTTTGAATAATGCAGAAAATAGAACCTATTATTATTATTATTATTATTATTATTATTATTATTATTATTATTATTATTATTATTATTATTATTATTATTATGTTTTCTATTTAATAATAACAAGTAATTAACAAGTAACAAATATTGTCCTTTGAAAAGTTTCTAAAAGAATTATGTGTTTGAGACACATGAAGCGGGCATCAGAGTGCACTTCAACCAGAAATAAGCCTAGTTTACTTCCTTAACCATTTTGTAACCTGCACAGCAATAAAAGTCCGTCCTCCTCTCCAACTATTTAAACCGGAGCCTTTCCAGATTGTGCTAATGTGATTTGTACTGTAATATTTATAATAATTGTGCTTAACAACAAAACAATAACAACAGCTCTATGGAATTAAAAAGTGAGTATATGATGTATATTATGTGAGAGGTGAGACTCGGTGCCAGAGGGTACAGGATACAGGATTACCAAACCAAACTGAATCCAACAAAGCACACGTCTAGGCTATAACTTTATGCAAACATGTGAGCAAAGCAAAGAGGAGAAAGTATAAACATGTGAGCACGTTATCAGCAGCAGTCGAGGCTCTGACCTGGCAGAAGATATAGGGTCCACTGAAGCTCAGTGAAGACTTGTCCAGAGGAGACACAGACAGGTTATCACAGCTCCAGATGCCCTCGTCTTCAGCCTCCTCGGTCTGGCTGTCGAGCTCCTTCTTCGGCCAGGGGTACACGACAGTGGATCTACAAAAGGAACGACATGAAGACGGTGAAGAAAAAGATGCAGGGATTTTGAAAATTTCAGTGGCAGAGGAACACACCGTATCGACACACTGTCCATGTCCATCACTTTACAGAGGTATGTCTTCTCACAAACGATTACCTCCGGATTTTGCACCATCTGCAACACACGGCAAAATCAGTGTTACTGTAAGCATGAATGAATGCAAAAATGATATAAATTGGTCAAAAAAAAGAAAGACAATAATTCATTAATCTACAATAATACATTAAAAACAGAAACTAATAATGACAAATGAAAAACTGGACTGTGGTAAATTCTGTTGATTACCCATGGTAAAAAAAAAAAAGCCAAAGTTAATATTTTTGAAGAGCCAACCCCCTTTTGAACCTAAAGCTCAGAATCCAAAACAAATATATATATACAGTATTATTGCTCATAATATCAATAGCAGGATGGTCCTTATCTTACCTGTATTATGACTTTGCTTTTGTATGGAGAAGGGACCGACTGCACCCACAGAGCAACTCTCCTAAGTACATATACAAAGAAAATAACGGCGGTAAGAATACTTTCAACTTGGTTTTATGGTTAATATCTCTAAAATGCCTGGGCTTATCCACATGAAACAAAATTTGGCACAATTTTCAAGGTCTCCTGTCAGCACACTTGGATTAATGTCAGAATATTTTCTCATGATGGTGTCTGAAAGTGGTGACAAATAATAATAAAAAAAAAAAAAAACATTTGCGTGATGTTGGTCAGTTGAAAGGGCTTCAAGCACAAAAGATTAATATTGCAGGTTTGGGGATCCAATAACAACCAAATAATGATTAAAGTGAACATTATGAGATTTTCTATTTGGAGACTTGTATCAAACAATACCTGATATCGCAGTATGAAATAGCACAATATTAATAGCCCATTAAAGTGATCGTCTGTAAGTTTAAATGTTTTACAAATGCAAAATATTGCGTATAATTGGGCCTGCAATTTGACGTAACGTAAATAATATTAAATAATCATGTAATGTATGTCTCTCCCTTTACTGATTTTAGTGACTAATCAGAATACCCGGTGCCATCACTTTGACCAATGAGACGAGCTTTTTCCTGTGAACCAGCCTATCAGGTCCAATCTGGAGGGGAGGGGGGCTAATCATTTACTTAGTAAATGTTTTTCCCGCTCTTCACGTCTGGCAAACTAGGAGTGACTTTCTGGTCCAATCAGGAGATGGGGAGGGGGGAATGGATTGTCACATTTCACTCTCTCCATTTCCTAACTTTGCAATCTTACAGACTATCACTTTAAGAAATAAAAAGCATCATCACCATCTGACCAAATGTACAAGAGCACTAATTACTATTAGAAGACAGGGAAGGTGGGGAGACAGTGACGGCAGAGAAATGGCAGTTCAGCGCAGCTAGCATAATTTAGGTTTGAATTGGACACTGTTTGTCAAGAAAACGTATTGAGTTAAAATAGTTTAGTACAATATGCAACATGTTACCGCAATAGTCTTCAGTACAGTTATCCGATACCTCACTTTGTTCTCATACAGTATTAAGCAGTCCTACATACAACATATAACATTGGAAGAGTGAAAAGAAAATGTGACTCACACAATGCCCTGGTGTATTTTACATTCAAAGTGAGTACATTGCAATCACAAATGAACAAAAAGCTTACTTTCTACAGATAGGAACGATGAATAGGGTGAAGAAGATGACAGCCACTACAACCGCAACTGAAGCATAGATCCAATTGGGCCACGTCACTATAAAGGACCACAGATGAGCAAGTAATACAAATATGATATGAATACACATGTCAGTAGTCATTTTCTCAACTTAGAGATTTGTGCCCAAGTTCATAGTTTCATACTTTTTACTTCACAAAAAATTAGAGCATGTATTTGTACTTTCAACTCTACTACATTTGAACTAGCTAGATATAAAGTATAAGTAAAGTGAAGTAGTTTTGATCAGAATAATGAATAAAAGGTTTCCTGTATCTGTACTTCTACTTGAGTGTAAAAAAAGAGCACTTCTACTAGACTAAAACTAAAAACAATGTCTCGACTATATCTTATCAAAATGAGCGTATGTGTTTTTGTGCTACCGGCTTGTGGCGTCCACTCCACAGGAGGTGACCAGTCAGATGGAGGACCTGCACACTTTTCCTCCATCTTGGAGCGCACTTTGACCCAATACTTGCGGGACGGGATCAGGGATGACGTCGGGATGTTGAAGTAGGGGTGGTGACTGGAAATGTTTACGGCGTCCTGTTACACATGTTTGAATAAAAGTTAACCCATGGGGACATTGTCTGCCTGGAAAATGTATCAGGAACTGTACTAACAACTATTTAATTATTTGTACTGTACTTTGATCACTACAATGGCTGACCATATTGTGACACTGCAGACAAAACCCAATTTAGACTCTTAAAGTAGCACCTACCGACACCAAAGTTTTCAGTTTTAAATTTTACAGATACAGAAGCCTTTGTTGATATCTAATTCCTTGCCTCCTTATTTAAGCTTTTAAACCCCCAAAACAAGGCGAGATACGATGTGTATAGATTTTCAGAGATAGAAGTAAATAAAATATCCCAAATCAACCTTTGTAATCACGTTTGTTTCAAATATGTCATTAATTCCAATGTTGTTCCTCGAAAATATGGCAAATTAGGCCATTTTAGGCATAAGAAGCCTTGGTGACACTTTATTTTACACTACCCTTGAACCTGCCAAATTTAGTACAATGTAATGTGCTCTGTAACAATGTGAAATAACTTGTACCTATGGGTTACATACACAATGGAATAATGTGTATTTGTAGTTTGGAGGTACATAATGCAATGAGACAAAGGGTTAAAGGTGCATTATGCAACTTTTTATGTGGAAAAAAAAAGTTGATATTAGTGTGTATTTGACCCTTACTTTCCATCACAGTGGTCTCTAGGATGCTTCAGAATCAATTGTTTGGAAGGTTTTCACTGCTGAGGAGCCTCTCACCAGAAAACCTACAAAACAATTGATCCTGGAGTGTTGTAGCGGCCACTGTGATCGAAAGTAATTGCGCCATGCTGACCACTCATACAGCCAAGGTCACATACACACAAATACCACTTTTTTTCCCCACATAAAAAGTTTGGTAATGCACCTTTAAGCTTAGGGTTAGGGTCTTATTATATTATATTATATTATATATGTATGTAACCCATTGGTACAAGTCATTACACATTGTTACATAGAACATTACATGTACTAAATTTGGCAGGTGATGTCTCAAGGCAGTGTAAAATAAAGTGTAACCATTTTGGCCTCATATGAAAACAGCATTATTTATCCCCTGACGTAGAAAAGGGACACAAAATATGTCAGTCTTCAAATGAGCAGCACTCTGAAACTATAGACCTAAATGACCCACTTCTTCTAGCCCCGACCCGCGAGTTGGAAATCACTGCCTGGTTTCCTCACCTCCTCGTCTTTCTGGCTGTAGTAGCGGACCTCATGAACCATGTCTGAAGCAACGTCCTTGATTTCTGCCGGGGTCCACTTCACAACCCAATTGACGCCCCTCTCTGTCACATTCACTTGTGTCGGAGGGTAAGGACGGACTGCACACAATAAATGACATGTTCAAAATCACAGAGAGCCGCAGTCACATTCTCTCAGCACTAGGTGGCGTCACACAGTCACAGTAGTTTTGTCAGTCTGATTCAAAATTCAAACTATGAGGAAATGTGACTGTTTGTGTTTGAGAAAAATATGGATTCATAAGTGAATCAATTTCCATTTTCTGTAAGTGCTCTGTATGAAATTGCCAATAAAGCCGACTTCCAACTTCGAACTTGATCATGAAATTAACTTATTAACTAGAAAGACCTTTCGTGATCTGGGCAGACCAGGTTTACACCACTTGATCAATTTTGCTTTTGCTATTTATTACACATGCGTCAAAATAGGAATATTTGTCAGACTGGCGTGTAATCTGTGCACCTTGTGACACAGCTAACGAAGAAAAGGGAAGCTTGATGTAATGACGTCAATCAGATTCTCATCTATTGTCACGCTTAAACGTACAGTGCCTTGCGAAAGTACTAAGACACCTTGAACTTTTGCACATTTTGTCATGTTTACAACCCTAAACGTAAAGATTTCATTTTGAATTTTTTACTTAAAGTTCACACACAAGTAACAGACAACTGTGAAGTGAAAGCAAAATGATACATGATTCTGTTATTTTACAAAAAATAGAAAAGTGGGGCGTGCACAAGTATTCATACAGCATGACTTAATACTTTGTGGAACCCCCTTTTGCTGCAATAACAGCAGCAAGTCTTCTGGGGTGTGACTGTACAAGATTTGCACATCTAGAGACTGACATTTTAGCCCATTCCTCTTTACAAAACAACTCAAGCTCTGTCACATTAGAAGGAGAGCGTTTGTGAACAGCAGTTTTCTCCACAGATTTTCAATAGGATTTAGGTCAGGACTTTGACTGGGTCATTCTAACACATTAATATGTTGTTTTTAAACCATTCCAGTGTAGATTTAACTTTGTGTTTAGGGTCATTGTCCTGCTGGAAGGTGAATCTCCGCCCCAGCCTCAATTCTCTTGCTGACTCCAGCAGGTTTTCCTCCAAAATGTCCCTGTATTTGGCTCCATCCATCTTCCCAACTATTCTTACAATCTTCCCAGTCCCCGCTGAGGAAAAGCAGCCCCATAGCATGATGCTCCCCCCACCATATTTGACACTGGGGATGGTGCACTCAGGACGATGAGCAGTGTTAGGTTTGCTCCATACATAACGTTTTGCATTTGGGCCAAAAAGTTCAATTTTTGTCTCATCTGAACAAGCACTTTTTTCCACATGTTTAGGTTTAGGTGGACGCTCGTGTCTTGGTAAGTTCGCAGTGGTGCTATACTCTTTCCATTTCCGAATGATGGATTGAACAGTGCTCGTGGGATGTTCAAATGCTTTAAACTTCTCCACAACTTTATCCCTTGGCCTTCATGATGTTGTTTAGTGACCAATACACTCTGACCATAGCTCTGAGGCCCTCACAGAACAGCTGTAATTATACTGAGAGAAGATTACAACAGGTGGCCTCTATTTAATGGTTAGGGCAAGGTGTGAACATTCTGCATCATTATGAATGTTATAAAGGCAATTTAATGCACTCAGAAAATGCTGTATGAATACTTATGCACGCCCCACTTTTTACTTTTCTATTTTTTTGAAAAATAACAGAATCATGTATCATTTTGCTTTCACTTCACAGTTGTCTGTTACTTGTTTGTGAACTTTCGGTAAAAAATTCAAAATAAAATCTTTATGTTTATGGTTGTAAACATGACAAAATGTGCAAAAGTTCAAGGTGCATTAGTACTTTCGCAAGGCACTGTAATATTGATCTCAAGAGCCACAATAGCATAATTTCCACGTTGTTTTTTCCTGCTGAATTGGGAAATTGTGTGTAAATTGTGCATGTGGTCAGAGAGTATTCTGATAGGCCTATATGTCTTACTGTGTTTTATGGCGTCGAACTCCTTCACATTGCGCATGGGGACTAGCTCCATAAGCAGAGTGGATATGGAAGACTGTGGAAGACTCAGGGGGCAGCTGAGCTTGACTGTGTCCTCCCTGTGTCTCTGAGTCTTGGGTGGGTCCTTGCAGCACTCCTGCGGCCTTTAGAACCAGACAACAGAGCAGTGAGTAGACCAACTTGACCCTGACCCTGAACTGGGACCTAACCAGGGCTGAAATGTATCAACATAATCCCTGCATCTCTATAAACCTGTGCTGCTCCAGTGTTGATATCATATGTGATCTGTGTGCGACTTACGTGGCCGTGTGGTCGGGGCGACAGAACAGCTGGTAGCTAATGGAGTGACCCAGCTCCACGCTCTGCTCCCAGCTGCACCATACCTCCCGCTCCCCTCCAAGACGCAGTCCACACGGGGCGCCTGCTCTAGGTCTAAGCCAACGCAAACATACCGCAGGTTAGTGGCACAGCTGCAGGTTAGACGCACCAATAAGCAAAGGTCGTCTGTATCTGTCTTTGCACATGATTAGTCACGCGTTAAAACAACTTTTTTTTTTTTTCCATCGGAAAAACAGGAAAGCAGTTATTTTATTGATTTGACATTGTCTTTGCTTGTGTTTCTGTGTTTTAATTCACACAGAAAATATCATCCTTTTTGTGAGCGACTGGATCTACAAACCGGCCATATTAATCGTGTTTTAATTACAGTGTAACCCCATCAAAACATCTGCATTATGACAGTTAAAAGGCAATTTCTACTGTAGATTTCTGGCAGGTATCCCACCTAAATATCAAAACTATGAGCTCATTACAATGTGATGATGTCATGTGAATGCAGGGACTCTACAGTATGATGCATTAGAAGCTTGTATATGAAGAGCCAGCTTTTCCTTGAATCAGTTTAGTTCCGTTATGGCGTAATGGGCATACAGTAAATTCTTCTTACGCAACTGACTATGGCGCCTTCTTGGCTAAGACTGAGTTACTGGTAAAATAAGTGATGCAGTGTTCCAGGCGACTGGTAAATGGTAAATTTCAGATATTGGAAATGACTTTGGAAATCATAACTCGCAAACTCGGAGCTGGTCAAAGTGGTCCAACTTCAGATACAAGCTGAATACACCAATAGCGGTGGTGAACCTTTGTTTTTGGTCACAGCCTTCAATATATTGTCATTCAGCACAGTGGTTCTCAAGTGGTATGACTTCGGGACCCACCATTGCCCTACGATGACAAGCCACAACCCAAATAAAAGTGTAATTTGATCATATATCGTATAAAATGTTCCACACAAGTTTTTATGCAGCAAGCCTTTAAGACTGAAATTAGGATCAAAACAACCTTTAAATAACAAAGATAGCTTTTTTGTGGGATATCAGTTGATTTACCGAGCGGAGTGCGCCAAGAGACTATGGGACTCCAGTGGCTCCAGTGGCTCCAGTGCTCCGGCCTGACCCGGGCCCTCACTTTGGCTTCATACCCATGTCCTGGAATCAACTTCTTCGTCAGTTTCATCTGCGTGTCGGACAGCTCCTCAGTCTACAAAACGCTACGAATTAAACATGTTCATAGTATCAAAAACATTAGCCAATTGTATCAGAATTTAAACGTACGGTCCAGTTATCGCGCCCGTGAGGCCTGTAGTTGACTTCGTAGGCGATGTCTTTATTGAGAGCGGAGGATGTTGAGTAGGGGCTGCTCCACGTGATCCACCTGCCTCTGTCTTCAGTGCTGGAGGTGGTCACGTTGACTGGTGTCCGCGCCCTCACTGTAGAGACACAATGGAACTGTCGGAATGAGAGGCTGAGCATGCTTTTGTCAATGCTTCGAGTTTTATCCAAAGTCAGCCTATTTAAACCAGCATATTATTTTCAGTCGCTAACACCGAAGTAAGTAGTTGACTTACAGAGCTGAGACAGATCCTGCGGCGTGGGTTGGTCGGAGGAGCAAACACTGAATGGGTTATCGAAGAAGGCTTTGTACGTTGTCAACGTAGTAAATACGGTGGTCTCATATCGACACTCCTTGTTCCCCTCTACATCTGAGGGGAGGTGTTTGCACGTCCCACTGCAGGGAAAGAAGGGTCACAATTTTTAATAGAAATGTAGAATTATTGTAACATAATTTTGTTATCTTGACTTACTTTCCACCACCGACTCGTTGGATCCAAAGCGTCCGATTTGAGTATGTCTCCGGCTTCTCCTTCCATTTGCAGTGAAAATAAGACTTGTAATCATTATAACACTGTAAGGAATCCAGTACTGATGACACTAAGTAAAGATATAGAAATGCACAGGTTTAGAATGTAATCTACGTCTTTTATTGCTATTATGTAACAACATTTTATTTGCTACATTCTACACTGATTACCCTAGTACAATAATACATTAGAATAGAAAAAGTAGTGACATTAGTATTCAGGTCATACACAGCAACAGCCCACCCAATTTATTGTAGTGGAGACTTTTAAATATCACTGACTGGACAGAGTTGGGGACATTGAGATTCTTCTCGCTCTTGTTGACAAATCTAATTCAGCCCCAAATTCTTGTTTACAGTTTCATTAATTAAAAAAATGGGCTGGGGCGAAACTGGGAGTCATTATGTCCCATTCGTATTTACAAAGCCCTTGGTCTTGTGTCAATAAAGAGCGGTCCGCGGACTGATCCTTGTGGTGAACCTTGACAAATTGGGAATGACGTTGACCGGGAGCCGCTGAGTGAAATAAACTTTTGTCTATTTGTGAGATATGATTGAAACTACCACTACGATGGATAATCCCCGGATGACTTGCTTGTAGCTTCTTTTGTATCGCTTTGTTGCAAACTGGTGGAGATATTAAAATTAACTTGATTTATCCGTTAGGAACTGGCAGAGGAAGTGCCAGTATGGACCCATTAATATGGCAGCCATAGACCTATCCAAGGTTCATACATTTCACTATCACATTCAAATTCAAGGTCAGGTTGAATATTTTATAGAAAGTTCACTGCCAGTCATTGCAAACAACAAATGTTCCCAAAGTAAAATTATTAATCTAAAACGATATTTCTTCCTATTTCCCTTGTCAGCTTTGAACACTTCTTAAGCTAGTATTATAAAACTCAATTATCCTGCACTTTCAGCAGATCCATCCTTAGTAAGCATTTAAACAAAGCATGTTCCATCCATTTTGTTATTTCATCATTTTATCCGTTCCTAAATGATATTACGTACTTACTACATTTTCCCAGACTTACTTGTGGGATTGCTTTGTTTGAAACTGCACTTGTCTGCAGCAAAGGGCACACACGGAAGACACAGGAACCACAGCAGCAGCAGCAGCAGCATCGTTCTTCACCTCCTGCCTACTTTGCGATCAGGAGTCAGCCTTTGGCACCCACCTGCGCAGACCGGTGAAGTATCTGGAAAGAGAGTTGAATCATTGCACGCGCGTGGTTTACACGTCACCATAACATGATAACAAATAGTGGATAGATTGGATTGGATGTTTAGACTTTGAAATAATGGTCAAAATTGCTTGTTACATTTTGTCCACACACTTCCTATATCGATCTTATGACTTACATTTCTTTTTACGAGAGAATATTGCCACCTCTTTTTGACATGTGATTGAATACTGTCAAATCCAGAAGTGACGGTGAAGTTATTAGCTTTAGTGCCAGTTTGTTGTTTCATGCTGAGCTTGTCATTAAATATATTACAGTAAGTGTAAGAGCAAGACCTCTGCCATAGTACTGCTTTTTCTTTTTCTTTTTCTTCCTCTTCCTTTGTCTTATAGTGCAATACTTAAACATGTGATTAGATCTAGTTCTGCACTCTGTTAATACCACAACTATATCAAACTTCAAGTGCCATATACAGTAACTTTATAAGCTGATATTTTATTATGGGTAAATGCTAAAATATGCAAAAGTAAAATAAAATGACATTTTGAAAAAAGAAAATGGCTAAAGGGCACCAGGTCGTGACAGTCAACAGTAATTTCTCAATACTACAGTGACAGGTTAGAGGGGAAATACCTACGCTATTGTGGTCAACCACTAAGTCTCATTTACCATAACACTGTGTTTTCCTGGTGGCGGGGGGCACATACAGAAAATGAGGTCACAACCAAAATGTGACTATTTATACACAATTTGTACAAGACTTGTTGAGTTTCTGGTTCCATTCATGTGATTTGGTAAGTCAATATGTCCATGATTTTTGAGCAAACTTCACAAATGTTGATTCTTTAAAGGTGCATTAAGCAACTTTTTATGTAGAAATAAACCACTTGTTGTTGAATCAATTGTTTTTTGTGTGTGTTTTTCTTGTCAGCAGTGAAAACCTAACAGAAAATCTAAAAAAAGAATTATCCTGGAGCATCATAAAGGCCACTGATGGAAAGTACAGGGGCCACTCACATAGCCATTGGGTCACTAAAAGGTGAAATATGTATTAATATTAAGGGTTTTATTTCCACATAAAAAGTTGCATAATGCACCTTTAAAGGCAGATGGTAGGTTTGCACTGCTGACGGACCCTCACAACAGAAAACCTACAAAACAATTGATCCTGGAGCGTTGTAGAGTCCACCGTGATTGAAAGCAAAGGCGCCATGCTGACCACTCATACAGCCGCAGGGTCACTATAAGGTCAAATATACACAAATATAACCTTTTTTTCACATAAAATGTATAATGTATAATGCATAATGCACCTTTAAGACAATTTAAATCAAGATCGCATTGGAACTTAGGTACAGCTGGACCAAATAACTAGATCGCTCCAGTTCACACTTGCCCACTTTGTTTATCACAAAAAGTACACTCCAAACAAAACAAGTATTTTGAATCATTCATAAACTCACCATTTGTGCTGGTGTCTTAGTCTTGTCTTGAAGACCGTTTGTTGTGCGTTACTGGAGAGACTGTAGGAGGTTCCTTTATACTCCTCAGCTTCTCAGCTTCTCAGCTTCTCCTTTTTCGTTAAGCTGTTCACCCTTTTTTTTTTAAAACAATAAGGAACTAGCATTTCCCTTCCCTTGAATAGACACGCTTTTTTAAATTCTCATATACACAGCTATCAGTGCTATCTCCTGACACTAACACAGCTATGGTATCTGTCTGCTGCTCTGTCTGTTTGGCTGGCTTCTGACTACTGCAACTTGTCTGGTATTTTCAACATGAGAAGGTTTTTTTCCACTCCATGTTTCTGAACAGAATTAGAACCACCAGACTCCGCTTTAGACAAAGAATGTATACAAGCACATGAGGCGCACAAATTTGGGCTGTCTGATGACCTGGAAACAAGAATGACATGACTTTGAAAGACCATCAGTTGCCTGAAGTGGATCCAGAGGCCTGATGACAGAAGTGCGTGGGATTCCCAAAAAACACGGCACAATGGCCTCAAAATCAAGATGGAGTGGTGTGTATGGTGACCTACAAACCAAATGCTGTTTGGATGATTGATATGAAAAGAAACAATATTAAACTATAGTGGACTTGAAGATGAGGAGAGAAGAAGAGGATCACTTTGTACCCTTTTATGGTTATACAGGGAATAATAAACACAGAATTGACTTTTCAGAGCTTTTTACCATGTTACAATGTTGTTCCGTCATCAAATACTTGCAGGTTTTTTTGGACATATTTGAGTTACCTTTGAATGTCTCGCGGAGTGTTTGAAGCAGGGCCTAGCCCATTCGGTGCCCTAGGGCCTACTGTAGGCAACATTGACAATGCCTTTTTCTGAAATATCTTGACCCAAATGGCATTCCATATTTTTCATATAATCTTTACTGTTTGGACACACTTTGGGGGTCAAGTCTAGTTTTATTTCACTATGATTATTATTAGGCCCGAGCTGGACGAAGTCCCCTGAAAGGGACTATTGTTTTAGTGTTGATTCAATTTTTCTCCGTCAACGATCACATTTTTGACCCGCTAAACGTTTCTGATAACTCACCTCTTTTGGTGGAAACGCCGAAAACTAAATGGCTCAACAGCGCCCCCTCAAAGTGGACCCCATGCAAATCGGGACACGCGTTTTTTGGCGTAGGCCAAAACCGTTCAGTACAGTGAAACGCCTCATAACGCCGTGGCGAAGAATGCATAGATTTTGTGTATTTTTTAGGACAGCTCATGGTCACAGGCATTGACCTATTGAACTCACATTTGAGTCATCAATGCACTACCCAGGACTGAACAGAACGCACCCAATAATATTTATCCTGCCCCAGGGATAGCGCCCCCCTACCTATACCTTGTAAGCTGCAGTTTGGGGGATTTTTATTCAATGTTGCCAGTATATTCTAACACTTTATCAAATAAAACAATACATTACAGTCATATCATATTTTATAAGATGTGGGCGTGGCCAAGGTAAATGTCTCAAACATGGTACATTATAATTTATAATAAGAACATGCATTGAAATATTGAGCTCACACTTGTGCCACTAATGCACTACCCCAAGCTGAACAGAACACAACATTTTTAGACCATCTTCACCACAGTACAGTGCCACCTTTTCTATACTTAAAGGTCCTATATCATGCAAATAGACTTTTTGGAGCTTTTAGACATGTTGTTATGCTTTTCCTTATCAAAAACACCCCCAAAATGGTTTTTGGCTTCATTCACGCAATTCTCAGCAATCCTCCTGAATCCTGCTCTCTGAGCAGCTGCTCCGCCCTCTCCTGGAAAACGACTGAGTTGTTCCATTCTGACGTCAGAATGGAACAAGGAATGGAACAAGGAAGTGCCCGACATCTGTAATGTAATGTAAAACAGCTTTTTCATTATTTCTGTTGTAAGGGGAAAAAAAACTAAAAAATGCACCCCCTGAGTGTCTGAACAGATGTCATGTTTTCACCGAAAGTTGTGAAGAAGGTGTTCTTCCTAACCTACTCTGGACACCTATTCTTTTTTCTTACCTAGCGATAATATCTCCGCAAAAATGCACATTTGAGAGGTGCAAGACTTTATTCAACCTTACTAAAGAAGAGGCCACTTGCCAGAAGTTGGAATTTTTTTCTGGGATTCAGCGACTATCAGCCAAAATAGTGTTTGTCTGTGACTGTCACTTCACTGATGGATGCTTGGTGAACCTTGGCCAGAACCAAAGTGGATTAAACTCTTATAACCACCCGATGGAGCGGCCAGAGCAGTGAGTCAATCAAAACACGTGTTAGCGTGTGTGTTAGCCATTTATGAAGCTGTGTTGCAAATGTCAACTCCTTATAAGTGCATTGTGAAGTAACTTCACTTTTTGCTGTGATATTTATATTTCTACTACTGTTAAAGTTGCATGGGCGGAAAGAGGGGCAGAGTTAACTGAATCCAAGTATTTCGTCTTCCGGGTTGGAAAAATACCCCCAGAAAATACTTCTCACAAAAATGAATACTCCATAGTGGTAGAGGTACAATGTATCATATACTGTACATGCCTATAGTTTATTTTGGAATGACTAAAATAGCAGGATATAGATCCTTTAACATATATATACATATAACATCAAATTAATCAGAAGGGGCTAGCTGGAAACAAGTGATATTTTAATGGAATACGTAGGCGCATTCCTAGTAACCAACATTCCAGTGGTACTATACACTGTATTTGCTAATCGTGTTAGAGGGTAATTGATGATGAGAAAACCCTTGTGCAATTATGCTAGCACTGCTGAAAACTGTTGAGCTGATTAGAGAAGCTGAACTGGCCTGGGTGACCCCAAACGTTTGACCGGTAGTGTATTTAGCACAGCTCACTGGAGGCATAGAAGGACCAAATCTCTAGACACAAAAGACCGCAAGTCTCCATCACTTCCCATTCAAAAGTCAGAATGTTGGCGATGTTGTAGATAGCTGGGACATGGGCCTGGTATTGTTACCGCAATGCAGCGACCCTTCAGTGATGGCACCCTAGGCTGCCACCTAGGTTGCTTATGCCCAGGGGACAGCCCTGGTTTGAGGTGCTATGGCTCCTCCTGCAGCCCTAAATAACCAGGAATCCATTACCTCCCACCCAGCTCTCGTTTCAGCACAGCTCTGCTCTCCTTCGCAGAACAGTAAGAAGCAAATATACCACAGAGCTTTGCTATTATACAAAACTCGGCAGAACCCTCTGATACTACTATAGTGCTGATGTTTGACAGTAGCTACATCCATGTGGCTAGAGAGGCAACCAAAGTTCGTTTTGATGGGGACTGAGGGGAGTCATACAGGCACAGAGGCGATTATCAGCACATGTTGAACTGTAAATGTTGAACCGTAAAAAAATGGTTTGCTTTTATCCCAATCAAGGCTCATCCATTGCTACGTCATTCAGAATCTCCACTGTTGCTGCAATGCACGAATCGCAGAGAGGCGCAGGTCAACAGTATGGAACTGCAACTCTTGCACCTGGGGCAAATTTACTGCACTTTCTCTTGCTTGCACACCATCGAGCTCGACATTCTCCCATCTTTTACCTGCATCTACTCTCGGACCCAAGGCTGGAGTCCTAGTGGCGTTTGGCGAGCCGTAGACATGTCATGTTTTACAGAAGACTGACATTGCACTTGAAATGAGAGGAGAAACAGCTTGTGTTTTAGTAATATTCATTGCCAGCATGATCCCAATGAGGTGCCCAATCTGTTGCTGTTGACTACTACCATCAGGAAAACCCTCTGTGAGCTTAATGACAATGTAATGTAAATGAATGAGAGCAATAGTCTGTGCACTTGGGCGGAAAGTCAATTATGGGTGTGTGTTTAAGAGAGGCTCGCGTTCTTGTCCAGGAGACACATGATGGTAATTATAATGTGTGTGGGCTGAGTGCACGGTGCTGATAAACTGCCCCACAAGGCTAGGCCTTATCATATCTCACTCAGGCTCTCCCTTTGAGTCTCCCTCTCCATCACGCTGTCTTATTAAGACTGGCGAACTGCATTTTAACATTGCGTGGTGAAAGGTTCTATCAAAGCATGCACTGTCTTAGCACGTGAAGACACTTTTTTTAAACTTGTGAATTGATGAATCAGTCACACTTTGTGGTAAGCTGGAACACTTGTGAGCAGTCAGCCAGAGCAGACTAACAGAAATGTTGCATCCAAGTTATTCTGAATTAGCGGAACAGCAGCCAAATTTGGAGATGACAATTTGCGAGACTCCTTCTTTTTATTTGCTGTTGCCAAAAGCTTGTTGATTCAGCTTTTCAAATATTTGATGGTAATGTTTTCCCAGTTAGTTTACATGAAAATACATTTGAACATACAGATGGTTAGTCAGTGCTATCTGTCCTGGGCAACACACATTTGACCCGAGAAGTGCATAAGAAATTAGTGAGGCACGTGCAGTGTCAGGGCCATTGAGAAAAATATGTTTACAATATCTCAGAAAAACAAATGTCCTTTTTTGGAAGAAACGATGATGCAGCAGTTGTGTGACTCCATTAACTTCCTGTTTAAAGGCCTACGGTGCCTGTGCGAGGCTGGCAGCTGTGTTAAAGCTACAGCCCCATGTGTCCCCACAATATAATCGTGTGGCCAAATTCTGCAAACTCCTGGAACTGTGCCCAGAGCCCTCTCTCTCTCTTGCTCCTATGTCATTGTGTGACTCCTCCATTGATTTAAACACATGCATGCCAATGCACTAAGCAGATGTGCTGGCCCATTCCTCCTGGATCTCACAGAGATTGGGCCCATGGCATGCCACATTAGAGAGAGCAGACAACATCAGGCAGGAGAGGAACCCCAGGGAAATGCATAGCTGCTGTTTATCCTACACTTTGTTGTTTTAGCCTACCTTCACAAGTTATTTTGACCTGCCATTTTGCTGAAGTGCCCTGAAATGTGTCTTTTGTTTGTTGGTTAAAGAAGAGGTATGTTGCTTTGCTACAGCTAATATGAAAAGAAACAAGTGGCTCAGAGTATGTGATCCCCAGCATGGAGCAAGTAAGTCCTAGAACAGTGGTAGGCAAGGTCAGGCCCGGGGGCCAAATCTGCCCCTCCAGCATAGAACCTCTGGCCCAAGATGATTCTGAAAAATATTATTGCACAAATCAGAGATCAAATACCTGTTAAGGTACTGTAAAACTGGGAAAAATACTGTCAATACCTTAAAAATGTCTTGGCAGAACACCCACGTTTGTAGAAAGGGTTAATTGTTTTACAATGAAGAAAATCGGCCCTCCACTTGTCTAACCCTGTCCTATAATTTACAGAATGAGCTACAAAATCAAAGGGTAAATATAGCCGCAAGCAGTGATTATCGGCCCTCGCCGACCACCCTGCCTAAAGCAAGGGGGCGCTTCGCGCCCTTTTCTCTCCCTCAATCTAAAATTATGGTATTGCTACTGCCTTTATGTTTGTTTTTTACTTTTTTCCCAAGGGTCTTAGTTTTAGGATTTTGGAATGCGCTAACGCGCACTCCACGCTCAATTTTGACATTATACAGAGAAAAATTAGTATGAATTTGTATCACACTATATCTGCAAACTGAAGCATATTTTACATTTTACTTAGGGTTGTGGCTGCGCCGCAGAACATCCACAAAGGTTATCCAAGTACTTTGGATAACCTTTGGTTCCTCACTTCTCGCTGAATTATGGAGTTTAACATTTTTCCATCAGAATAAAATGGGACGTTCTGGTCATCGCTACGGCAACACCGTGAAAAATATGGCATGGGTGTGATTGACTTTTCTGATCGGAACGACCAAATAGAATTTTGTGCCAAATTTTTTTAATTTCGTAAAACTAAAATTTGTACTCTCCATATAATCCTATAGGGAATTTGCATTTCCAATTTGAATTTTGCCAATGAAAGTGTTTAGGACTGTGACTTTAACAACTGATAACAAAATGAGCGAAATCGGGCTTCATATGTGCGAATGGGAGCCATTTTTTGTTTGCGAAAAATCTCAAAATACTTCGTACAGTTTGCGGCTTTGCCGCATAAAAACCGTAAAACTTAGAAAAATAATTTGGATAACTTTTAAAGTTCTACTTCTCAAGATTACTTTCCACCCAAAATTAGGTCGTTCCGATAAACGCTGTAGGAGGAGATAGATTTTGTACAAAGTGAAAAATAAAGGCGGATTCCCGCTTCGCGGGCTGTCATCCAAAATGGCCGACACCCAATATGGCAGACGGCATGCCGTAATAATATTTTTGCTCAACTTGTCATGATGCACGTCTGTACCGATTTTTATGATTCTACGACAAACTTCATTTTGGTCAAGTCCTATCTCGCAATGTTAAAAAAAAACGGAGGTGGCGCTGTCGCGCCACTATTTTGAAATTCAAAATTTGGAAATAGTCAAAAGTTGCGTCGGATCGGGTTTGAATTTTGGGCCAAAATCTGTGACTTTTCGTCGATGTTCACTGGGTGAAAATTGCGACGGTGCGAAAGAAAGAAAGAAAGAAAGAAAGAAAGAAAGAAAGAAAGAAAGAAAGAAAGAAAGAAAGAAAGAAAGAAAGAATAATATTCCCATACGAAAACAATGTTCCCGCTTACGCGGGTACCATAAACTATATATTTTCGGAAAGTGCTCGCGCATTCCTACCTCATGGTAGAGGTCCTGGGTCACTGACGGGCACTTCGTGCCCGTCAGTGACCCGGGGCTCTCAGTCGCCCATTGACTTTTATGGGCTCTGTACAATTACAATGTTGATTTTTGCATTATATATGTATGTGCACGGGACGTGCACGACAAGAGGAGTGTGTTAGTGAGGGTTTGAGAGGAGGGGAGCGCTTCGCGCTCGTTTTGTGCGTTTTGTTCGCACTTTAAGGAATGCGCTCCGCTTCGCTCCGCGCACCATCCAATTACAATGTTCGTTTTCTGATACATGTGCACGTGCACGGAACGTGCACGAGGAGAGGAGTGCGTTAGTGCATGTTTGAGAGGAGGCGAGCGCTTTTTGCGCTCGTTTTGTGCGCTCCGCGCACTTTGGGGGAGTGCGCTCCGCTTCGCTTCGCTCCGCGCACTCTATACGATTACAAGAGCCCCTTCGCCAGCCCTGATGGCGCTCGGCCTAATGAGAGCCGATGGTGTTACAGGGCCCCACTCATTGAATTATATAGATGGAAGAGGCATGCTGTCCCAGCTCCTATCTCTTTACATAGTGGTGCTCAGTGGCGCATGAAACCAGTTTCGTCCGCCATAACGGCCCATAGTACCCGTATGACGCGTCACCTGTATCTATGCTCCGTACGGCCCAAGTGGGTAAAAGCAGCGGGAGCGCGCACAGCTGCCGACGAAGCCTCAGAGCGGAGCGGACGCCATTACGCTGTAAGTTAAATCTCTTGATATAATCGTACTTTAAATACAAAATGATTTTTTAAGGCCATTTGAGGCGATTAAGTTACTATGTTAAGATGATCTGTGGGGTCAGTTTGTCAGTGCAGGGCTTAATAAGCTAGATAGCCCCGCTCTTTTACAACAACCGTAACTTACAGCGGCCCTTCGAACGTACGTCGCCGCGCTAATGTACTCTCGCTCGGCCACTTTTCTGAGATGTTTCGTAAGTGCTGGCCGTCTTCATATTGCAATAGAAATGATAAAAATCGACTTTTTACTTCACTGTATTTGCTAGTATAACCTCACCACTAGAATTGTTTGGCTGAAATACAAAGGAGCACTACAAAAGTGTTCTATATTGTATTATCATTAGTATAATTTGAAGTAAATGCTGTACCAGTACAGCATTTATCTGTACTGGATCCAGGGCAGATGCAGAAATCATGTTTGTTGTTTCAATATAGGTTTTATTGGTACTGTACCTACGTTATCTGAAAAGAAAGGTATAAACATCACCACTGAAGTAACTTAAATGATTTACCATTTTTTTATTATCGAACCAAAAAGCTATTTTCAAAGCCGTGCAGCCTAATCAGAAAAACGATCACGTCTTCATTAGTTTAAATTGTTGTTGTTCATGTTAGCTAATAGGCCTACTTTTTAACATTTAAACACGCTTGCCATGTGTAGGTTCGCAATACATTTTAGTACTGAGTAAAGAAAAACTTACTTTAGGTGCCTGTTAGCGTTTATCCTAGTCCAGTCCCGTTCATTACCGTATTGTTGTCTGTTTGGCTCTCAGACCGCTTAACGGGGAAGACCTCTGCTCGTTCATGAGTCTTCACGCACACGCTCGCGCACGTCCACAGCACTGGTGACGTCACGTCATTGGAATACTTTTTAAAAATTGTTTTTGATGCTTTACAATTTTTTTACGAAGAAAAAAAGTCCATGTCCTAAAAATAGTAATTTTAAAGAAATATATTTGCCTTAGTCTGAAACTCCAGATGCCCCGTGGACCATTTTACAGGCTGCTCCTTTTACATTGTTGTCTATGGCGAAAAAGGCTGTTGAGCCGTAGGGTGCAATATCACGGCCTGCCACTATCACAACTCATTTCAGAGCAAAGGGGGCGGACCCCCCACTGGCCCCACTCCGACTCCAAATTTACTTTCCTATCAAAAACATTTGTAGTGACCAATAGGTAAGGAAAGCACTTTTTTTTTCTCTCGATACCACCCCCTAGTGGCTAGGGGCAACTCCAGAGGGTTTGCTATAACATTGAAACTAATGGGGACTTTACACATGTCAAAAACAACTTAAAAGCCTTCGGCTCCAAAGACTTTTATTGTTTCTAAAAATACAGTTTCTTCCCGTGACGACTCTGGGAAGCGTATCATATCATATTTAACCATGAGTTTCACACTTTTTTTTTCTTTTTTAGAACTGTGGGAGGAGATTGAGCTACATCATGGATTCTCTCTCGACTGGAGTAATCAATGTACATGGAAAGGAGTGAAGAATGACAACTACAGTATGTCTATGGTGACCTTGAGGCCAGCATTGCTCAGACAGGGTATTTAACAAACTTAAAACTTGATTTAAAATATTATTTGTCAGATACGTTTTATTTAACATGGATTAATAAATAATAATAATAATAATAATAAAGAAATATAAAGAATAAAGAAAATGGCTTGGATTATTGCCTTTTTGCCTGAGAGCAGAAGCTACTGATCATTTAACAGCTCAAGCTAAAAGTAAGTAGCTAACCTTATGCAAAAATATACAACATGCGATTAAAACAGCTGTTTTAGAGGATTAGAAGAACTTTTTTTTTTTTACTACAAACATTAAAAATAAAATGGAAAAAGACCATTTTTGCATTAAACTCACTAGGGAAACAAGAAAAAAGCAATTGTAATGTAATTGTAAGCACACTTTCACAAAATGATATCTCAAAATGAGGTTTTTAATATATTCTTATGGGTCCACTACTCTACTCTCCAGCCTCACAGCCTCTGGTTCTGGAAGATATCACCATAAAGTTAACTGCAATAATATCCCAAGTGCCACACCACAGGATTACAGTGTTATTTAATGGATGGATGGACAATATTTCTACTTGGAAATTGACACAGGGTCAGGCAGCATGGAACAGCTTACACGCGCCACACTTGTACTCTTCTGTGCGGTAAAGGTTACAGCTTGTAGCAGCTTGTTTTGTGAAATTCCCTCTTTGCATGGTTTATGTAGAGGTAACTTTGAGGCTAATATTGGTTTTGATTAGAAAATAGAAGTTGTAGTATTATTGTACCATATTGTACTGTTGACACCTGGAAAACTGAGCCTTAAGTTGAGGGGTAAATGCTCACTCCATGACACCTCAAAGCCATCATGTTGCTAAACAGTCAAGCTTTACCCTAAGCTACATTTACTTAACAAAAACGGAATTCGAGTAACTTTTGTGGGGAGCCACTAGTAACTGCCAAGCTACATGTTAAGCTACGGCTAAAGCATAATAATATTTTTGTAAATAAATAATAATAATTAAAAAACACAAACACAAAAAGGATTGTAACATTTTAACCTCAAATTAAGACAGCTGCCTGGGTGTTAGTTGCTCAATGCCCCAGTGATGACTGACCCAATGAACCCTTCTGCCCCATCAATGACCCTTCTGCCCCATCAATGAATACTTCTGCCCCATCAATGAACACTTCAGCCCCATCAATGAACCCTTCTGCCCCATCAATGAACCCTTCAGCCCCATCAATGAACCCTTCTGCCCCACCAATGAGCCCTTCAGCGCCATCAATGAACCCTTCAGCCCCATCAATGACCCTTCTGACCCATCAATGAACCCTTCAGCCCCATCAATGACCCTTCTGACCCATCAATGAACACTTCAGCCCCATCAATAAATCCTTCAGCCCCATCAATGAACCCTTCAGCCCCATCAATGAACCCTTCAGCCCCATCAATGACCCTTCTGACTCATCAATGAACCATTCAGCCCCATCAATAAATCCTTCAGCCCCATCAATGAACCCTTCAGCCCCACCTTCAGCCCCATCAATGAACCCTTCTGACCCATCAATGAACAATTCAGCCCCATCAATAAATCCTTCAGCCCCATTAATGAACCCTTCAGGCCCTTCAATGACCCTTCTGACCCATCAATGAACCCATCAGCCCCATCAATGAACCCTTCAGCCCCATCAATGAACCCATCAGCCCCATCAATGAACCCTTCAGCCCCATCAATGAACCCTTCAGCCCCATCAGTGACCCTTCTGACCCATCAATAAACCCTTCAGCCCCATCAATGAACCCTTCAGCCCCATCAGTGACCCTTCTGCCCCATCAATGAACCCTTCAGCCCCATCAATGAACCCTTCTGCCCCATCAATGAACCCTTCAGCCCCATCAATGAACCCTTCAGCCCCATCAATGAACTCTTCAGCCCCATCAGTGACCTATGCCCCTTCAACCTGAAAGTCTTCCCCGTACGTCCTGACGTTCCAGTGACTGGAATGTTAGCTCCATCAGCACTGGGCCTATAGCCTGTCCTTCCATGGGATTTGGATCTCACCTTCAATGTGGTTCTCCCAGCGGTCTGTTTTCCCATGCCATGAAGGAAGTGAGAACAGGGGAGGTTTAGACATTAAATTTGTTTGTCTGTTTCACTGTTTAATGTCTGTGTCAGACTAGGTTCCAAACTGTTCCTGTTTGTCAAATCAGGGACGTTTGTGTGATGTTTATGTTATTCTTTGTATGTAGTGTGGATGTTTGATGAATGTTTGACTGGACCATTTTACCTACGGGTATATAAGTAATAAAGTGACCTAATCTAACCAGTATCACTCTGTAACTCGGGCTTCATTATGTGTTCATTCGTTCCATCCATACTGCACTAAACACTGCATTTACGCGAAGAATTTGCACGGTATAATTAAAATCTGGAACAAAATGGAGTACGCATTGAAGACAGTGATGTGAAATAACTTTTCCCACCATGTTTTGCCCACCTCAGCCTGCAACAACGATGATAACAGTGACGACAACGACGTGACTCTACGCCAGTCACCCTATAAAAAACAGACTTTGGGGCCATTCTGTAAACTCCAAAACAAATCTCACTCTATGAATCAAGCATTCACCTCCCTCCCTCTTCATGTGTCCCGCCATCCATTCATTATCGACAGTGCGGACACTGTGATGAACTTTAAACCACCGTGTAACAGACTGACAGCCTCTCAACACTCAGCATTTATTTGGCGAGATCAAAGGCAAAGGCATTTCTCTCATGGCTCTCCATACCTCTCCTTTACCCATCCTCTTCACCACACAATCCCGTCCGATCCGGTGCACCCTCTCTCTCTCTCTCTCTCTCTCTCTCTCTCTCTCTCTCTCTCGCTCCCCTTCATCTCACCTCCAGCCTGCTTCTCCTTCCTCCTCTTTGGATCGCAGAGACCCGAGTGTGTCCACTTCTCCTCGCTCCCTCTCTTTCTACTTTATCTCTCGTTCTCTATCCCTTCTTTCCTTTTTATCTCTCTCTCTCTATCTTCCTCTTCTATCTATCTATCTATCTATCTTCTCCTACTTCCTCGCCACTTCTTCAGCCACAGATTATTCCGAAGCGGGACAAACTAGAGGTACGTGTCTGTGATGCTTTGGGAAAACAAACAAAAAACAATGTCAAAGCTTGCTTCATTTTTGGGGATATTGGATGTTATTCTGGTGCATGCGGAGAGTTTTGGGAAATAGTCTGGAAACAAGTGCCGCATTTTCAGTCTCATCTGAATTCATGGCATATGTAGAGAGAGAAGCAAAAAAAAAAAGCTGTCAGCATGAGAGTTGAATTATTCCATGCATAGGCTGTGAACGCGGAGTGACAGAATGATTTCATCTCTGTGTGGCAAAGGCATGCACGCGCCTCTTCGCCCGTAAGAGAAAATCCCATTCACAAACAGGACCTGAAGCGACGTGATTGGCTCCCGTACTGCGTGCATGAGAGGAGAGAAGCCTATTCCGGTCCATTGATACAATGCAGAATACTATAGTGCTTTGTCATTGAAAATCTTTTGTCACGGTAGATTGGGTTGCTTCTTGCTCTCTGGATTGTCATTCCCCCTTCGCCTTTGTGCCGCCGCAGCTTCTATCTAACCAGCCACCCGGATTAACGCGTGTCCAAAAAGGCAACGGTCGGTCTCCGGGCGCAATCAAACTGTCCAATTAGAAAGTAGCGCATGGTGTAGGGGAGAGAGGAGAGGGCTGCGGTGCATTGTGTGTGCATAGTGGAGATGTTAATGTATTTTATTCATAACTTTACCCCGCTATTTCCATCTTATTACCATGTTGCACTGCGCGGAAAAGTGCGACCTGTATTTTCTGTCGGGGATGGGGGAAAGATGGCAGGAACTTGTTGTGCATTGTGAAATGTGAAAGGTACATTCTTGCAAAATTACTGTTGCTGCTAAAAAATAGCCAAAAAGACAAAAACTATGCAATAAATCAGGCTTATAATCAGGCTATAATCCAATATTGCCATAGTTTTACATAGTATGCTCAAAGTGACTTTACAATTAGGTGCTGTGGTATGTCCTGCCACAGGGCGGGTGGAAGGCTGCCAACCTTTGTGTACGGCTCTTCCGACCACAGCCAAACCCTCATCCTTTTGATATTGAGCTCTACCGCATTCACTTTCCTGCAGGCAAGGGGGTGAAATGTCTTCTTGCCACAGCACTGGTAAAAGCAGGTATGAATCGTGAACCGTGTTGTCTTCCCATGTTGTTTTGGCAGAAAGAAAATGTCAAAAGGAGGTATATCATGGAAAGTTTGCATTTCTGTTTTTGCTATGTTTAAACCAGAGATGTATTTTTGCGCCATTCACACAGTTCTGAGTTATCCTGTTCACCGAAGTCAGTACTTCTTCTTCTACTGCTGAAGGGTCCCCAATTTTGTTGCATTACAAAAGAGGCCGATCTCTACGTTTTTAACCACTCGACTGCCATCCACCACACAGATATTTTCAGAATCGACAAGGTTTTAGCTTTCAAATGAGGCATTGCATCAACCCATAGGCTGTAAAAAACACAACAAAAACGTGACATAAACGCAACTAAAAAGCCATGAGAACACGACGAATAAAGCCACGAAAACGCGACAAAAAGCAACTATAAAGTCACAAATGCCCAAAAAAAAAAAAGCATAAAAAAATGCAACAAAAACGTGACATAAACGCAGCAGCAATGCAACTAAAAAGTTTAAATCAGTTTTGTAGGTCTTAGCTTTCAAATGAGGGGTGCTACACTGGCCTATAGACTGTAAGCTCTCCAGTTAAGAAGCTTTCAGATTTGGGTAATGCCGAACTGGAGAAAAGGTGGGGGTTAGGAGGTTAAATCCCAAAATCGATCACTGCATCCATTTTGAGCAGTGCTACATTCAAAGTGTATTCATGACACTACTGCATCTCTTCGCTAGCATGCCGTTAGCTGAAAAATTCACACTACTACCTTCAGGGGCGCTTTAGGCAAATTCAATACGCTGCCCACTCTTTTCTTATTGTCTTCTTTTTACGTAGACAATACTTCAATTTAAAAATGTAGAATATCAATACTCAGGCTGGTGCTGTATACCCAAGAGAGTGATCTTTATCCTCAATTATGCTATAGAACAAACCATAACCTTATAGAAAACCCTTCTGCTCCGTCTGCCTCACTCCAGCACCTTAATGCATCCCCATATAAACTTTATCACCTATTCCATGCTAGATATAAAAGTCCAGCTTGATGCATAGGAGCGAATCCGTGCCGCTCTTCACGGGAATTTACCCGTTTTACGAGTTCAGGGCTCCGCGGAGGGTGAAACAGCCAGGTATGATTTAATGCTAATCAGGGCCCCAGCTACTGCCGACTTGGTTAAGGTTTTAGAGTTTGAGTAGTAAAAGAGCTGGAAGATTATATTGCGCTGGAGGTGAAAAGGAGAAGCAGGGAGCTCAGAGAAAGAGTAAAGGAGAATTTATTATTATAATTTAGACGGTAATGGCATGGTTTTGAAATGGCAATTTGCGCAAGTTTCCGTGTGAAGTAAGTAATGACGTCAAAGCAGCCTTACACAAGAAGTTGCATTGTGGTTTACTCGAATTGGTATTGTATCATTCAATACGGATAAACTGGCAAATGACATTGTTGTAAAAAGGGGTAACACGTAGAAACATCATTTGCAGTAGATAAGTGTCTATATTTCTGCACATATCTGTTGTATTGTATTGTATTCATTGTATTGTATGTATGAATGCAACACGTCTAAATAAGTTTAATTCAATTTGAGGAGCTCAGAGTATAGCTGCTGCTCCTTAATGTATAAAAATGTGCAATTTGTAAGAACATTACCTGTCAGTGGAATATTTCTTCTAATGTAATTTCCTGACTATTTTTCTTTTCTTCTTTTTTAAATAGAGAAGCTTTGGATAAGTAACTAAGCCATAACACAGTCAAGGCTGTGCTCTTTGCTGGAGGGTGTCAGCGACAGATTCTGATTTTCACACCATAACTTTTTTGGGCCTCGGGCTTTATTTGACAGGGCAGAATAGTGATAAAGGTGGGAAAGGTATTCAGCATATTGACAATGTGTCATGTGTCGTTCAAAGTAACACATTTGGCTCTTTGAGAAATTGACTCACTAACCACATCACAGTTAAACCCAAGTTAAAAGTATAAAATAATAATAATTCTAAAGAAATAGACAAAGCTTGAGCAACCAAAGCTTGTTTCTCTATCCGCTCAATTTGAAGAAAAAAAAAAAAAAAAAAAAAAATGGGTTGAAACGTTTGTTTAAAGCGTCAGAACTACAATGGCCATAATTCAGCCTCTTAAGTTCTGTGGGCTGTGACAAATGAAGCACAGACAACAAATGCACCACTTTGAAGTCACAAAGCAAAGGCTGCTTCTAATCTAATTGAAAACTTAAAAAACGTTTCTTTGTCCAATAAGCTGCATCCAATCCCTGTGCATTGGTTTGCACAGGCTTGTAGTGTCCGTTTTTGCAACTCATGTTGAACATATTATACTCCGCAACCTCTTAGTCTACATGTGTCTTTGGGAATGGGATCAGAGAGGGTAAGGAGGAGGCTGGGCTTGGTTTGGCAGAGTGTGTGTGTGTGTGTGACATTGTGGTCCGAACGTGGTCTGAATGAACACTTCATGATTAACTTTCAACCGGCTGCTGTGCACTGCTGCCTCTGCTGTGGGATGTGCCCGCCTTTTTACTCACTTCCCATAAAAATGATGTAGCGCTCGGGATTCTAATAAAAACCTGTCCCGGTTGTAAGTTGAGATAACATTCTCTCACGTATGCTATGGTTCCTAAGTGGCCCATGTTGAGGTAGCTGAGTGATCTATGTGATGTGACGGGAAAGCAAGAGGGTGTACTTATCAAAAATGGATACTTTCAATTTTAAAGTAAGGGAATAATGGATAAGTTTAGAAAAAAAATGGTTGTCAAAAGATTGGAACCAGGTAAAGGCAGGCATGCAGAATCCACCAGGGCTGCACTTTGTCACCGCTCATATTCATCATCTCAGTAGCTCAGAGTAGAGACACTGGGCCATCAACGGGCCGTCTTAGGTCAGGGTGCCTCATAGAAAATCGCTGGATGGATGAATGTGCAGGCAGCATAGACCCGTGTGGGTGAATGTACTTTTAAATGTTTAATCACTACAGTGCTTTAGGATCTTTGAGAACTCTGGAGTGAACATGCTTTAAAAATCACAAAGTTTATAGCTTGTGCAATCGCAAGGTTAGCTGTGTACGTTTTTAAAAGTACCCTATGAGCCAAAAACTAAGGGGGAAAAAAAGTGTAAAGTGTGATCAAGAGATAAAGGGACAACGATTGATAGACTGGAGAGAAGGCAGTAGTGATAAGATAAAATTACCTTTTGGTTAGTGTAATGTATTAATTCAAAAATGCAAATGGATTTCCACCTAAAAAAACAAAGATTGACTAATTTTACAGCCACTAAACGCAGAAAATTACTCAATTACAAGCCGCATTGTGTGTGACAAAGTAGTGTACGCCATAATGGGTTGCCGCATTCAATTTGACCTTCATTCTCCCGTTCCTCTCCACTCCCACTGTATCCTAAACACTTGTGAGCATCCATCTCTTCTGTGCCCCCCCCCTCCTCCACCTGTGTGCGCTGTGCCGGTACAAGAGCTCCGTGGCTGTCTCACACGTGGCCACTAAAGCGTTTCAGTGGCCAAAGAGCTTGTTCGAATGATTAAAACAGTATTTCAGAGGTCACGCCGGCACCATTTCCATCTCATTGTGACACACAGGGAAGCTCGATCGCGTCGCCTCAGTTAAAATGGATTTAATTATGAAGAGGTTGTGAGGAAAAACTGCTTTAAAGCTACATTTAATGATGTGTCATAATTCCTGAACACTGTGCTCACAAAATCAGTGGTATGTGGGCAAGTGGTTAGCGTCACAGTAAGGAGCTTCTGTGTTGGATTCTGAGACGGTTTTGGAGCTATCATGAATAGGTCTAAGTTTTAAACGCCAAAATCATTTAGGGAGGGCAAGGCACATATGACTTGCCTAAGGACACAATGTCAGTAGGCTCCAGTGAGAGCTTTGTGGTTGGAAGACAGATCAAATGCTAAGTATTTTTGTTGGTAAATCAATCCAGTAGGCCTGCATACAGCTTTTTCACGTACAGGGGTGTGTCCACTCCAGATAGTTTCCACTTTGTTAGATATACAAGGGGGAAACTAAACTGTACACGTTTCAAAAGTCTTTATTCATATTTTTCGCCTGTTACACAAATTAAACTGTTCTCAACTGTTTAGAAAATATGATCTTATGTCGGCCTCTATTGTCACTACACTGATTCAGATGATTTTGATGATGTTCAGATGTTATTCTGTAGGTCTTCCAGAGTCTGTGGACGATCGTTATGAACCAAGGATTTGAGAGAAACCCCACAGGAAATAATCACAAGGGCTAAATCGGAGAGATCAGTGGCACGGGGAAGGCTTCTCTCAAAAAAATAATCAATTGAAATCATTTGTATGGCTGAAGATGGAGTTCATCGTAAAGAATTCGATGAAGAAAACGTCCCGACATGCCAAGGGCAAATGCATGTGGCCATTAGAAAAATATGCCTCTGCTCCCTAAACCACTGCATCTCGTCCATCCCATTGGGCCCTCACCCACCCCCTCCTTAACATCACTACCCCTTATCAAATTTAGGAAGTTCCCACATCCCACCCTGTCCATGGCGGAGATCGCAGTCAAATGTAAAGTTATTGGCCCCTAAACCTCCTTAGTATAGGCAGCCCCTGGAATCTGCCAGCCTATTCGTTTACATACAACTCACATTACTTGACGCTATTAACCTTACCCTCCAATGCATTTAGCTGTTTCCAAGGTATGGTATGTAAATCACAGAATGAATGATGAGCGCGCGCGGCACGCCGTCAGATCTAATTGCGCCCCCGCAGCTTGTAACTCGGGCATGTGGTCCCCATCAGTGGCCCGTTTAGCGACACATATGTTCCCGTCCTCTGATGAGAACGTTCCTTATCGTAACGTCAAGGATGGAATGGCCACGTCCGGAAACTGTTGCTTTCCCCCGCTGAGCACGCAATCACATTTGCTCAACAGCGTATACTTCAATGTCATCTCACTCCCAGACAGCAGGCGATGATTGGCACCTCCACTTCACCACTGGCCCCTCCCACGGCCAAGGTCAAATGTTTCAGGGGAGGGCATCTGATCAAAGGAACATGGATTTGCATCATGATAGAAAAGAAAGGGGGAAATTATTTAAATTTAAAGATGATTGTTAAAGTTGTTTCCTTTGGCCTTATGTCACAATGGTAAACAAACCACTGGTTGTGTTGTTGGGTAGGGCATCTGAGGTAAACTGCTATTCATTCAGTGATTTTCATGTGTTGAAATTATAATTGTCTGTCTTCTCCTGCCATTGAACTATACCAGCAACATGATTTGAAATAATATATGAATCTAAAACTCAGATTGCAACAGAAAAACATTCAGTTACAAGTTTGGAGTGATGGCTGACAGAAAACATACTTAATAAAAGATATTTAATAAAACTCCAGGTAGAACATGGCGCTTGTTGACATGGCAAACGTGGCAGCCATCTTGTGACTTACTCACCCTTTTAGAAACCAATGCAAAACCAGGAGCAAACGTTTTATTGATTCAACGGCAGAATGTGAGATACACTCACTGTTTGTGATTGGCTGTATTAGCTATCTCAGTCAGGGTGTAATGTCTTGGAAATGTCTTGTTTTTTTCATCGTATTGTTTAGCCGTATTAGCATTGTTACCTCCATCTATTCCCAGAGTTCAGTGGTTAGCATACGGTGGTTAGCATTCATTGTATCATTGTCCCATCATTGTCGTGTCGCGTTAAAAAGTACAGAAATACTGTTTTAAAGTAGGAAACAAATGTTACATTACTGTAGATAGAAATGAATGATTTCAAGTGTTTGACAGAGGAAAATCCATGAACAAATGTAGCCAAAGTCTCCAATGACACTGAAATAAAATTTGAAAAACTGCAAAAACTTTATTTTCTTGACATACAACAAAGAGTCATAAAATAACTCAAAATAGATCAGAACAGTATCATTAGTGGTGTTTCCCATTTGACTCCATTGCACTGGGTACAGTAAGAAGGGACAGTTCTTTCCAATGTACTATGGCCATGTTCTATCTTGAGTTTTATTAAAGATCTTTGATTCTTCATATTCAATTTGCGCCATTCTTAGGACAATTTTGCCATAAAAATAAAACGTTTTCTTTGCTAACTCCTTACAACTAACGTTAGCAGCCTTGTTACAAAATAGGCTACTACAAGATTGCAGCCGAGTTGTGGAAAGCACCTGAGGTAATCAAGGAACAACATACCTCATGCTTCTCAATCAAAGCCTATTTTTGTGCAGAAATTGCCAGATAATGTTTGCATGTGCGCGCGCTGACAGCACCGGGGCTGGAACAGAGCCACCTGCTAATAGGAAATTATGAGCGTGACGGTCTAGCGAAACATCCAGTGCCCGGGGTTGGGCTAATGTTTAAATAAATGATAGCATCACGGCACAGATTTGTTCAGGGTTCATGCGAGGCTGTTGGAAATGATCCTCTAACTATTCATGCAGCGATTCGAAATTGATGGATGAGTTGTTATTTAGCAAACAGTGAGCAAAGTTTATTTCTGAGCTTGGCACCCAGTTGATTCCCCGAGCATGTAAGCGTCCTAGTTTATTTAGTTATTTCAGTCAGTGACACTGTCCAATATGGCAAACAGAATTGCAAAAATATGGAGTGAATGAATAATGACGACAGTGTAGCGCTTTGAGAAACTTGGTTATATAGGCTTGTAAAGCGCAATACAAGTGTGAGGCATTATTATTATTAATACTAAAAATCGTATTCATGGCTCAGTATATACCCCATCCCCATGCATTCTACAAAAAAATAAAAATAAATCACTGATTAGGGTCGTTCCAATACTATTATTTTTTTCCGTTCTGATGGCTGCCGAAACAAAGTACGCTCAACCCCAGAGCACATGGCTACTTATGTGTGATAAAGCTTGTTGGGTGCAGATTGTGAAACTTCTTTTTTTTTAATGGTAAATAGTTGAGCATTTAGTCGCAAATACTGACAAAGCTGAATATAGACTTTCTTGACACAAGCGTTGACATGCGTGTGAGTATATTTGTCAAGGTCATAGAGTCTGTTCTAACTTCGGAGTGGTGCAGAGGTTATCCGGGACACCAGGAGTGGGCCTAGTTGCAATTATAAAACTCCTGACCCCTTAAATGAGATCATTAACAAAGCCCTGGTCAGATGGGACGGACTGGAGCAGAATGGGACTCAGACTTTTCTTATTTTTAGAGCCACATCTTATTCTGACAATGACGAAAATTGAAATGGGCTGATGGTGTGACCCAGTTCATTAAAGCCACTTAAAGCTGGAGTCGTTTTGGGAGTAATGTATAGATTTATATAGGAGCAATTTGTAATCCTGGATGACCATTCTAATTTGATGGTCCCATATGAGGAGTTGGATGTCCTGGAGGAAGAACGCACTGACACAAGAAACACACCCACGAGCATCAAAATGAAAAATATTAGCAGTCTTTACAATGGTACAATGCATTTCTTTTCCTGATTGGTGAGATTAGTTTTAGCTGTAGAAAACACTTAAACAGAAATTTGTTTCAAGTTTCAAGCTCCAGTATGACTCAGCAGGAAGGACCCCCAATCCCGGCTTGCAGTCCATTTGGCACGTTCATACATCAGTTTACATTTATTGCACAAATATTTTTATCTGGTTGCTTGACCTCTCGTTGCCGGGTTGTGCTACTACTTTGTCAATTCTTCACAAAGAATAGTCTCTGGACATGCGACAGGCCTTTTTAAAGTGTGGTCCTAAAATGCACTTGTCAGTGAATTATTAGCAAACTGCAAACGTGACAACAGCGGTGCGATGAGCCGAGCGCTGTAGTCCAGCTGTGTTAGCCGGAGGTGCTCTCTGGTGTAACACTTATCTGTTCAGTCTGCATTGACGCGACTCGCTGTGAAGGAGCTTATTAGCAAGCAACTGCAGAGAATGTTGTCACAAACATTTCCGCCGTAGCTGACTCTGTCTCTGGTTTGTTTTGGACTGAAACATCTTCGAATGTTACAGTGGTTGGGACTGCAACAGCGATGCCCAGTGAGTGATGTGAGTTCCATGTGACGGCTGTGATTGGTTCAGCTACACCAGGGGTTCCCAAACTTTGCGGATGGGCCCCCAAAAATAGACACATCAACTCGGGACCCCCATTGTATAAAGTTGTTGCGTCTTTTGCTACTTTAGGGCAGAAAAACATTTTACAATCAAGTTTGTTTTAGGTATTTGAATGGATTTCATAAATTATATGCCGTTTTACACTCAAAAATATACTGAGAAAAGTAGCATTTTTCTTTTTATTTCATCTGAAATTATCTCCACCCAAGCCTCGCGACCCCCTGAGTGGTCCTGACCTCCACTTTGGGAACCACTGGGCTACACCACAGCTACCAATCCAGAAGTGCATCTGATTTGCTGGGCTAACCTTCTCAACTTGTAGGCAGCTATGTGTGAACACTGGGCAAATAGTGCTTTGTGTGTAAGTGAGTTTATGAAGTTATTCTGAACTCCTCTGCAAAATATTAAGGCAGTGTCTATAGAACCGTCCGACGGCTACAAACTCTTTTTGCTATTTTGCCGTCTCCTTATGACACCCCGCCATTCCGACGTGGAGTTTACAAGCTAACCTACCTTAGCCCTAACCTTAAGGATAGTGGAGTTTATAATCACGGGTATCAAACAGTGTCGGATTGGCGCGTTAGATACGTCCATATCAAACATATGTGGCGGCAAAATAGCCGGGGAGTTGCGGGAACCGTCCGACGGCATCGTAGACACTTCGAAATATTAAAGGAAACAAGCAGCTAGAAGACGTATGAAAGTCAGCTAACAGTAGCTAGTGATGCCAAACTGTAAAAACATATTTTTTACAACCACGTTTTTAGATGCATACCTGCTCCTGAGGGCTGCCTTGTTTATCCTCTGACTAATCAGTGGCCAACAGTCCGTTGATTTCACATTTACACTCAGCTCATTTTGGCCCAAGGGAGGAATGTGGTCCGAGATGTTAGCATCAAAGTGAAAGTGCTTCAAAGCCAGGTAGATGCTCACTGAGTAGAGCCCAGTGTGGACTAGAGGGAAATACCCTTTTTAATGTACGCCAATAAACTCCAAACGCTATGTGCTCAGATTTTCATCACCAAGTTCAATCGGTCAATCTTTATTTGCAGCCATTTTATGGGATGAGAAACAAAAAAACTTTTCTTAAACCCTGTTGAGTTTTTATGGTTTTAGCTCAGAGAAGTCCAAGACCGCGAGAACAAAGGTTTCACAGAATGCTGATCAGGAGACAGCCCATCACTCAGAGCAGCGGCTGGACTTCAAACCGAACAGGAGTCTGACCCCGATGACATTATCCTCTGCTCTGCGGCTCAAATCACTGACCAGCTCCACTACAGGACCATGGAGACCTCCGGACAGATCAAACAGCCCAACTTCTTCCACCAAGTAAAGTTCCTGTATAACTTTTTTTTTTTAAACGTCTTTATACGTCTGTTTATGAGGACATCTATCTGTAGAGAACACTCAGCCTTTTCAGTTCATTTGAATCTTTTTAGTTCCTGACAGCAAATGTTGTATTCATCGTCTCCACACATATTTGTTCTATTACAATTATTTGAATTTCTAATTATGGAAAAGATGGAGGCAATTAACTGAGCTTAATTAAAAAATTCACCCCATACGTCTCCAAATATAAACATTGACTTGGGATTCCAAAACACTCTGTTCGGGTCACGGCAGTTCTTCACAAATCCACGACAAAAACTTGTATTGCTATTTTTTTATTGCTCAGTGAATACAATTAAAGCTGCACAACCCAAGTCTTCTGATGATCAGGACATGAAAGTCAGCAATAAACACACAATCCTGGCCAATAGTGTGGAAAAAATTACACTGTTTCTGTGCCATTTATTCACAAACCATTGCATATAGGGCAAAAAATCCATCAAATTAACTGCATTCTTCACCAGAGGGAGATGTAAAGGCTTTTTCAGGCTAAGTGGCTATGGCCTGAAAAATCCCATCGGGCAGAGCAATGTCGCGGCGGGAGTCCCTTATTTGAGATGAGTGACTTGCAAACTTTGACCGCCTCATATTTAGCTTTACAGCTTCACCACGAAGAGTACAATCACAGGAACAGCATCCGAAGAAGTATCAGCACAAGAAGAACCCAAACCCACGCTTCTTCTTTGAGAACTCCTTTTTATTTACCATTCTGTGCTTCATTTCTGCTTTAGATTCAAAACACGGGATTAGGCCCGACAAGGCTTTACCGTACCCTGGATAATGCGGGCGATATCCGCTGTTTGATCACCCCTGCCTCGCTGTATCGCTGCGTCTTCCTGTACCTCCAGCTCTTCCATATGACCTTCATTTCCCATTCCCTGACTCTACAGTTTATTTAATCCGCCATCCTTATCCCATCAGCCCTCCCTCTTCCTCTTCTTCTTCCCAGACTTCATCTCAGCTTTATCGCCCGTCTTTGCCTTCGCCGTTCTAGCACTGTCGTTCCCAAAAGACTTATAGCTTTGAGATTTTCTTTCTCCGTAATTTATTTTTGGCACGCCTGGTCTTGCAAAGTTTTTTTTTTTTTTTTTTTTCACTCCTATAGTTTTGTCATCTCATTCTTTTGACTGACGGGCGGGGGGGGAAATAGCAAACCAGGACATTTGAGTGGACATAGTGACCATGTCAAGTCAGTGTTGTGCTATAGTCATATCCCAACCCAGGGCAGACAGGCTGATATAGTCTTTAGAGGCATTACCCGGGTGTTAGATGATGCTATGATATTCAATTTCACATTGCACTGGTTTGGAACATAACTCATGTCTTTGTCTTTTTCTGTGATTTGTTCTTGTGGGCAACTCCTTCGTTGCCCGGGCGGTGTGTTTGGGATCATTGTCATGCTGAAAGACTCAGCCACGTTTAATTTTCTATGCCCTTGCTGATGGAAGGAGGTTTTCACTCAAAATCTCACGATACATGGCCCCATTCATTCTTTCCTTTACACGGATCAGTCGTCCTGGTCCCCTTGCAGAAAAAAAGCCCCAAAGCATGATGTTTCCACCCCCATGCTTCACAGTAGGTATGGTGTTCTTTGGATGGAACTCAGCATTCTTTCTCCTCCAAACACGACAAGTTTTTTACACCAAGCTGCTTACCAATTGCAGATTCAGTCCTCCCAGCCTGGTGCAGCCTTTCCGTAGTCCCTCTGGGGGTAATACAAGTGTTAATGGGATGGTGTCTCTGGCCAGAAAACCATGCTTGCAACTTGACTGCCACCGGGGCGGAGCAACCAATACACACTAATAGAATCACGGCGAAGAAGCTAACAGGCTAACGGGCAAAGCTAACTGCGGGCTAGCGCCACTTTAAACAGTATTTACAGCCAAGTTTGAGTGAAAAAAAAATTCCCATTGTATAATTGGATGTACAACACCCTCTCTCCCTTCACCTTTTCTGTCAGCGTAGTATTTACTCTCCCAGACATTTAATAAGTTACAAAATCGTAACTTGCTAAGACACCTGCAGTTGCGCTTATGGCCTCTAGGGGCAAGAGTTACTTAGTACTGCTTTAAAAAGGTAACGAGTGGAGGACAGAGGAGCCTCTTAAAGAAGAAGTTACAGGTCTGCGAGAGACAGAAATCTTGTTTGTAGGTGACCAAATACTTATTTTCCACCATAATTTGCAAATGAATTCATTACAAATCAGACAATGTGATTTTCTGGATTTTTTTTCTCATTTTGTCTCTCATAGTTGAGGTTTACCTATGATGATAATTACAGGCCTCTCTCATCTTTTTAAGTGGGAGAACTTGCACAATTGTTGGCTGACTAAATACTTTTTTCCCCATTGTATATCATAGAACAATCAACTTCAACCATGTCCCCCCAACCAAAAAAAACAAACATATCTGGAGAGGTGTTTTGTTTTTTGTGTATTAGCACATGTTTCAGTAAACCTTTATATTTAGTCTGTCTCTCTCTTCCACACTCAAAACGCAGGCCTACCGTCAGATATAGGTCACACAAAGTAATCCGTGAAGTCACAACATGACAGTGGCTAGCAACGGTTATGCTAAAATAGTATATTTCACCAGAGGAGAGTTCTGCGTTCATAAAGCCGGGTGTTTTCGTCTTAAAGAAAATGGCTAACGCTAACTCTGCATAGCTACAGTTACAATAGCAACATACTGTACTAGCTAATATATTTAACTAACAAAAAATAACAATTGATAGGAAGTTACAAATAGTTACGTTCTCATAATAAAATAAGGGCTGATGTATTTCCATTTGATAACACGTCTTCTAAAGTTTTCTGGATGTGAATGTAGAATACTGAGTTTGTCTTTCCAGCAGGAAGAAGTGTAGGTTTTGATGGCAAGGGACGCTGACAGCAACTTATATACAGAGAGTTGAACATCTTGTACTTGTGAATCCACTTTTGGCAGTTTGTTTTTCTCTTTCCACTTGGATCTCGATATTAACTCCGTTTTCGCCTCCACTCCGGCATCCGCAGAGAGGAAGTCTATGCTGGGCCATGGGCAAGTCTTAAGCACTGGAGTGTGACCCAAGTGTTAGCCTGGTGTGAGTAAGTGTGCATGCCCCGACTGGTGCAACTATACTAGGACTGTTTGTGCTGCAAGGTCAAGTGCACACTCAGTTAAACAGAGCAGTGCAAGGGCTAGACGGCAGTGTTTTAGACCTGTTGACAAGTCCCGCAAACATATGACACTAAATAAGCACTATGAAGTGGGATAATGGTTTTGTCAATTTTGTCAAAACAGTTGTAGTAGGAGAGGAGAATGCATTAACTAAAATGGGAACCTTTTACAGCTGGGTGCGGGGCAAAACGGTACAGAGCGAAATGGCGGATGTGGAATCTTTAGTTTTTGACCAGCTGCTTTCCATGACTTTGGCCGCTTGCAGACGCATGTACACTGCCTTGACCTGCTTATGCTGCGGCTGTTGTTACGCGGCTGTTAGCACGACTCGCCGCAATCTACGTGCACGTATCGACTCTACCCCGCACACCTTACTGTTTCCACCACAAACACTCCCAAATTTTTTGTGGGCGGCGCCCCCACAGAGGAGCACACTGTACAGATCGTCATTAAACATTTTGAAAGCTTCTATGAGAACAAATGTGGACAAATGCTGCTTTCTGGTGGGGTTAAGAATCATTCGGAGGTGCCAAACTGTAATAAAACAGAAAATAAACCGCTAAATGTGAACTATGAAGGTAAGCTACATGCAAATGTTAGGCTAACACCAGCTAAACAGCGGCTAAATGCTAATATCAGCAAAATCCCCTTTTAGAACAGTGGTATGATGTATGATATATTAAATTAGTATGACCTGCGTATCCCTAGTGAGGGCTGTTCACTCTCCTGTTTGCTTATCAGCAGCCAGCAGTCTGTTCACGTCACGTTGGTACGATTCAGCGCACTTTGGCCACAGTCGGAGGCCGGTCCCATAACATATACCTGGTCAGACCGGTTTGACCCTGGCCACCGCTATGGAAAAGCTCGCCAAAGCGGGTTGACCAGGCATTGGGCTGACACGCGCCTGCCTATGGAATAAGGCCTCAAATGATAATCAAGTAACATTTAAACAGCAAGATATGATGCCTTATACTTGTAATGCGCTTTACAAGCCTGTATTACCAAGTTTCTCAAAGCGCTACACTGTCGTCATTATTCACTCACTCCAGACTCAGTGGAAGTGAGCTACTGTTGTAGCCACAGCTGCCCTGGGGTAGACTGACGGAAGCAAGGCAACTAGTTTGTGCCATCGGCCCCTCCGACCACCACCAACCACTCACTCACTCTACATTCACCCAGGCTTCCTGGTGTTCCCAAATGGTCTCCCATCCAAGTACTGACCAGGCCCTTCCCTGCTTAGCTTCCAAGATCTGACGGATTGGCAGAGCAAGCGTATGCCTCTTTATGAAGAGTCAATAAGCTTCCATTTACATTTATTTTGGGGATAATTATTTGACATTTAGCACTGGTCCTAAAATCCATTTAAAAATCTGCTGCAATGATGACAGAGGGTAACGTTGTGTCACTTTATCTCAAATAATTTTAGGCTACATTCATCAAGCTCTCTTATTTGGCAGGTTTAATTTATTTGCAAAAAGTCTTAATGTTCAATTAACAATAACAACCCTGATAAAACTCACCCCTCGTGCCCTTCATAGAAATGACTTAAAATAAACACTTGATAAACACTTGCAGTTAACCTCACAATAGCTTCCCATTAACTGTGAAAGAATCTATATTTAGCTGTGCCTAAATATCCACTAGCAAATACAGTGCAGCGCAAGTGATGCATGTGTCAATACATTAAGCACTGGTTTAATGACGCACAAAATGAAATGGATGAACAACAGTCGACGGGGTGAGTGCCTAATTACGGGAAACCGTTAAGTGTGGGCAAAATGAATCTCTAAAATGACAAGGCAAAGCTGTTGGGGGAATACGGCCGAGCGTCGGTGTAAATTGGCACGTTGCGTTGATGGAGACTCAAGGTCAAAGTAACAAAACTGCAGCGTATACGACAACAGACACCCGCACTTATACACCGATGGTGACTTTGACCAATCTTCAAACTGCAACTTGCACAGCGTCCCGCCCCGCATGCCCCCGCTATCCCTCCACTCGCACATCATAGCCGGGGTGCTGAATACAAATGGCACTTCCCTTTCTTGGTTCGGCTATCCTATAATGCTGTAGGCCAGAGGAGAATGGGAGATGGGGAGTGGATGCGTCCTGCCAAAAGAAAAAGGCAATGCGGCGAGGAGGGCTGGCAAAAGGAGGGAGTTGAGAGAGAGCAGTCACATGTGGATGGATGGGAAGAACACAGAGAGGGAAAGGATTGAACTTACCTACGATATGCTTCAAAAAGGGATGGTAGTAATGTGCCTTTGGGGAGGGGAAGCAGTAAGATAAACAATCTTTGAATTGTGAACAGTTTGGAATTTTTGTAAAGAGCAACCAATGTGTGCTGGCTGCCACAAAGGCCTTCACTTTAAGAGTGACTCTTGTGACTCTTGAAGTGAGGTTTGCTCTTTCTTGCGGACTGGAGATATAGTTTGTTTGTTCATATATAGAGAAAGCATCTACTATATGGGCCCATCAAATTTGTTACCTAAGTCCAAGAAGTTTGTGCTACACTCTAGACCAGACATCTCACTTTTGTTTCAGTTTCAGCTATATTCGTTTCTACCTGTTAAAAAAACGTATCTATAGAGTTGGGGAAAATCCACTGTTATGGAGATCTGCCATGTTTGTGCCTGTTAGCATACATTTCTCAGACTAACATGAGCTAAAAACAGTATAACAAGTGGAGGAATAAAGCCGTGGAACAGCTCCATTAGCTGTTGAGTCACTACATCTTACACACTGTGGTGTCCAAGTGTCCAGTATTTTACCTGTTACAATCTCCATTAGTTTATTATTGCTGCTAATCCCATGATGCTTAGCGATATGGCATCACCATATTGCACACACGGTGACCTTGTTTACATTAAGGTCAATATGCCTGTCTCGTTGCCTATCCTGCACTCTAATACGTTTTTGAAGGAGAGGTGTAGGTATGCAAATCAGGTCCAAGAGCATCATCAGTACAGTATATTATCTTTATGGTGAGACGTGGCTTGCTTATGGAAATGAAAGCATATTTCGTGCTTGGAACCCACCTGGCCCCTCACAATCGGCTCGTGGGGAAAGATGGTGAATCCAAAGGCGTGACCTCAGGCAGCTGTAGAAAGGCATTTGCTTGGCTGAGGCAGAATCACATTACATCCAGTCATTGCATTTGGAGTTCAGATCGGAAATATTGACCATCGCAGCTTTCACCTGTAAGATAATACGAGACGTGAGGGTATAGGCCAGAGGTCGCGAATTAAATTTCACCAAGGTCCGAATTGAAAAAAAATTGTCAAGCAAAGGTCTGGAATATACGGGGTTATTTCACAGTTATATGATGATTTTAAGCCTTTATTTGAAAATAATGCAATTAATTTCATCCTGTTATTGTTTTTTTTGCTCTAAAAATAGGTTTTGACTCCTAAATAGCAGAATGCATAGGCTACTGTAGCCCATTATACACAATGTGCACATAATATAACAGTGATGTGTTTTTCCTCTTTGCTCAGCTCAACACACTGAGCCCTGCTTTGTCCAGATTAAGGCCCAATCTCAATTCTCCCCCTTAGCCTCCGCTTAGCCCTTTCCCTTCGTTGTGCGCGTTCACGAGAGACGAAGGGGTGTCCCAATTCTATTTGCGGTGAGGGTAGGGGTGAGGGAGAGGGCCACATAGCCCTTCCAGCGAGGGTTTTTCAGATGCACACTACAGACGAAGGGGTAGGAGGAGTTTGACAAAACACGGAAATAAGCTGCAAAATGAATTCACGAATATCTCATTAAGCACTCTTAGAACATTAATAAAGATGCAGAACGCTTCGTTCATGACTTTGTTCGCTTTGTGCAACAATTAGAACAGTCCATTGCTATAAACGTGTCACTTCTACGTTTTCGCTTTGCTGCTGCGAACGCTCCCAAACTTTCGCTATTGACATGACACAGGGGGTTTAGTGCCTCGCTGCTGCGCTCGATTTCTCCCGCGCCGCTGTCCTCTGAGCCCGGGTCCGAGGCGGTCTGTCCCCGGTCTGAGCGCACCTCGGCAGCCTCCGCTCAGGCCCGGGGCTCAGAGCGGAGGCTGCGGGTGCCTATCCCCGCCCTGTGCGCAGTGCGAGCGGGTCTACCTCTGACTGTCCCCGCTGAATGCGCTACAGGAGCGGATGGGCTGATCTCTCGCAGCTCTGGCTGCAGCCACAGCAACGCACGGACAGGGGGAAGGAGAATGTAGCAGAAATAGATGAAAATCTGTAGGGTTTGGGCTGAGACCGAGTCCTGCTGTTTAGGTGTTACAAAACAGCATCAGTCAAATGATAAACTGGTTCAGTAGAACATGCTCTATAGACAAGTAGGCTTGCTTTTATTTTGTTTATTATTAGGCCCGAGCCGGACGCAGTCCCGGCAAGGGACTATTGATTCTGTGTGGTTTCTTATTATTATATTTTTTCTCCGGAAACGATCGTACTTTTGACCCGCTCAACGTTGCCGAAAACTCACCAAATTTGGCGGAGTCATTCGGATGGCGTGAAAATTTATGTAAATAGACGAATTGGCCACGCCCAAAACAAAATGGCTCCACAGCGCCCCCTCAAAGTTCACCCCCATACAAATGAAAACACGCGTTTTTGGCCGTAGGCCCAAACCCTTGGGTACAGTGAAAGGGGACATCAGGACAAACCAAAAACGCAATTGGAGCGCCACGCCCGGATGCACAGGGAGTCGGCCATTTTGACTTTCAATTGAAAAACCGGCTGGACTCAACTTATGTTTTAACGAACTAGTCCCTGGTTTTTCATCCAAATAAAATCATACTTGGCACAGTGCATCTAGACATGTTGAACTTCAAGAATCAGGCACGGTTTGTAAAACATTTCAACGGTCTCCTCATAACGCCACGGCGAAGAATGCTTAAATTTCGTGTATTTTCGAAGACAGCTCACGCTCACAGGCATTGGCCAACAGAGCTCATATTCAAGTCACTAATGCACCACCCGAAACTGAACAGAACGCAACCATTAACATATAGGCTGCTCCCAGGCCTACCTCATCTACACATGTTGGTCACTGCATACTCGACAGTGACCAATGACCCTGACAGTCACATGCGCCTCAGTCGGAGCTTTCCGAAAATGTATAACATGTGGGGGTCAAGTTAACCACTCCACTTATTAAGCCCTTGCAAAGTGGCCGAACAGCGCCACCTGCTGGCTTAAGATGGCTTGTAAGTGGCCCGCCCATCCTCCGTGAAAATAGCCAGAGTTCTTATTCTGGCAGCATGATGGCCTCTGTCAGAGTTTCTCCTGAAAATCGCCATATTTCCCAAATTCCCCCTTTATTCACAACAGCCACACTTTTAGACTCATACATAGTTTTACTACCCCTCTGTTACAGAAAGAAGCTGTAATTTGAACGTTTTTGCCTCCAAAATCAGGTTTTTTGGAAAGTACAATCACAGGAAGTTCAGATAGGCTGTTTCCTGTCCGTCTCTCCGTTTATTCCTCGTACTATTTTGTATCATCTATCGAGACTTTTGTGGGGCTGGAGCACCTTCTCAGATCTTTGGGCGCCCAGGGAATTAGCCCTAATTACAAAATGTTTCAATAAATATTGCCTGAACTGTAATTCCGTTTTCTGTGAACACACGAGTGTAACTGTTTCATAAGATTAATATAAAATCCGCAGTGTTGTTGCTTAAGCTTGTATAGCTCCATTAGTAAAGTGCCGGGTTCCCATCCATTAGATTGCCGGTTCAAACCCCACAGTGGCTTCTTTTTTTTTCTTTTTATTTGTGACTTCGTACCTACTGGGAAGAACCTGAATCGGCGCGTATGGCCCCACCCTCACTAAAAACGGGGAAATGACCCACACATTGTCCAAGCCTAGACTACATTAGCGCAAGGCGTTTCATAAGATATTTGTCAGTTCGGTTGTAAAAGTGTCTGTGCTTGTCTAGCTCTGTTCATAGAGTGCAGGGTTTGCAACCATTAGATTGCCAGTTTTTTTTTAATGAATATTTTATTAAATCCTCATTAATAACGAGGAAAGAACATTTCAAAATATGTGGCATTACACAGAAAGAAATGTGGGGACAGTAGGGAAACACTTGACACAAAACTGGGGAGGGTGTCGAAAACTCCGTGAACATAGCCAGAGTTCTTATTCTGGCAGCATGATGGCCTCTGTCAGAGTTTCTCCTGAAAATCGCCATTTTTCCCAAATTCCCCCTTTTTCACAACAGGCACACTTTTAGGCTCATACGTATTTATACTACCCCTCTGTTACAGAAAGAAGCTGTAATTTGAACGTTTTTGCCTCCAAAATCAGGTTTTTTGGACAGTACAATCACAGGAAGTTCAGTTAGTCTGTTTCCTGTCCGTCTCTCTGTGTATCCTCGTACTATTTTGGACTCACCAAAATATTCCGTCATCTATCAAGATTTTAGCGGGGCTGGAGCACATTCTCATATCAGGGAATTAACCCTAATTACAAAATGTTTCAATAAATATTGCCTGAACTGTAATTCCGTCTTCTATGAACACACGAGTGTTTCATAAGATTAATATAAAATTCGCAGTGATGTTGCTTAAGCTTCAGTAGCTCCCTTAGTAGAATGCAGGATTCCCATCCATTAGATTGCTGGTTCAAACCCCACCATGACTTCTTTTTTTGCCTTTTTATTTGTGACTCAGTACCTACTGGGAAGAACCTGAATCGGCGCCTTTAAGCGCTTACTGCAGCTATCTGAAAAACGGGTTGGTGCATGGGGGCCCTTCACAGTTGGGGCCCAGGCAGCTGCCTGCCTTGCCTTATGGCAAGCTACGCCTCTGCTGATGCAAATATTATACAGAGGTTTAACAGCTATGCAGTATGTTGAAGTTGCATTGTTATGGTTGAAATGTTATATGTAATGTAAGACAGTATATTTTTAATATCATTGTCATAATTCTTGGCCTCTAAATGCTTGGATGTTTTTAGTGTTTGACATTGATTAGTATTGGTAGTATATGTGTCTAAATGTAGTCTGATGAACTTATACATTGTTTCATAACATTAATCTAAAATCTGCTGTTTTTCACTCATCCTGTGTAGCTCAGCTGCCAGAGTGCTAGGTTGACATCCGTAAGATTGCAGGATCGATTCCCACCATGACTATTTTTTTTTATTTTGGTGTCAGCACCTAGTAGGAAGAACATGTTGTATTTTATCCTGATGCAAATATTATACAGAGGTTTAACAGCTATGCAGTATGTTGAAGTTGCATTGTTATGGTTGAAATGTTATATGTAATGTAAGACAGTATATTTTAATATCATTGTCATAATTCTTGGCCTCTAAATGCTTGGATGTTTTTAGTGTTTGACATTGATCAGTATTGGTAGTATGTGTGTCTAAGTGTAGTCTGATGAACTTATACATTGTTTCATAACATTAATCTAAAATCTGCTGTCTTTTACTCATCCTGTGTAGCTCAGGAGCCAGAGTACTAGGTTGACATCCGTAAGATTGCAGGATCGATTCCCATCATGACAATTTTATTTTTTATTTTTTGGTGTCAGCACCTAGTAGGAAGAACATGCTGTATTTTATCCTGATGCAAATATTATACAGAGGTTTAACAGCTATGCAGTATGTTGAAGTTGCATTGTTATGGTTGAAATGTTATATGTAATGTAAGACAGTATATTTTTAATATCATTGTCATAATTCTTGGCCTCTAAATGCTTGGATGTTTTTAGTATATGACATTGATTAGTATTGGTAGTATGTGTGTCTAAGTGTAGTCTGATGAACTTATACCTTGTTTCATAACATTAACCTAAAATCTGCTGTCTTTCACTCATCCTGTGTAGCTCAGGAGCCAGAGTGCTAGGTTGACATATAACAAAAAAAAGAACACTTATGACATTTTTAAAGACTTTTTATTGCATGCTTTATGAAGCACATCACAGCATTTTGACATGATATGAACTGTCATTGAAACTTAAACTTATAGACCAATTGTACACTTTATTGCTGAAATAGTACTCAAGCTCTTTGTATACCATATAAGACACATTTCAATAAACTACAAATATGTATATAGAAAAGATTAGAAAAACACACAAAATAGAATGAGCACATTTCAACTATGTTCAACTATGTTGAAATCAACTATAGAACGAGTGAAAAGCACCGCTGTGGTGAACGTGAGGTTGGGGCGCTGAGGCTGAAGCAAGACTGGGCTGGCATCATAGATACCTGGGGCAAGAGTAAGGTGTGACGAAGGCAAGACAAGAGTGGGCCGGAGCAAGAGTTAGCAGAGAGCACACAGGTTGTGTGTGAAGCCGAGGGGAGAGCAGGTTTGGGCGAGAGCGGGGGCGGTCGCAAGGGGGGGCGGTCGCAACGGGGCTGCGCCAGGGGCGAGGGCCTCCATCGCCGCTTGCGGCTTTAATTATTATTATTTTTACATAACCTTAATCATCTGTGTTAATAGTAAATGCAGTCAAATGGAGGGCTGTCCCATTTCTTAGGGTGGTATTTTCAACCCTCGCCCTTAGCCCTTGGTTTCAGGGTGTAGGGAAAGGGCAAGGGCTAGGGCTAGGGGAAGGGGTAGGGGTAGAAAAGAGAATTGAGATTGGGCCTAAGTCCAGTTTAGTCCTGGTTTCGTCCTAGTTCAGACCAGGTTAAATCCAGGCTTAGTCCAGGTTTAGTCCTGGTTTAGTCCAGGTTCAGACCTGCTCCCTGCCGATCGGGAAACACCCGCGCTATTTGCGCATTACGATCGCGCGTGCATAATTAGGGCATCTGCTTTTCTTTTCTTTCTTTTTTTAGCGAGCCGTATTTCAGCCATTCCAAAGCCGTTTCTTAAAATGTAAAAAGTATCATGAAGCTAAGATATAGGACTTTCTCTTCCTGTTCTTCTGGGCTGTAGTTTACAACTCTGGTGCAGTCAGAGGGAGAGAGAGGGAGAGAGAGAGAGAGCACAGGCAGCTGCGCGTCTGAGAGGATTCATGCGGGTCCGGATGGGCTGACGCATGGGTCCGGATCCGGACCGAGGTCCACCGTTTAGTGACCTCTGGCTATAGGCTGAGTCAGAACCACTGTGTTCTTTACATCAAACGACCAGTGACATGCAGTAATATAAGAATGGAACGCAACACTACATACTTTTCAAGGAGACGGGACACATGCTCTTCTCCAGCCAGGGTGCAAACTTATTACATCAGTCTTTCCTCCTATAGCATCAACATTTCGCTGTCATAGTCTGCTGTTCTGTCTAATAGAGCCGACTGTATGTCTGCCAAACAAACAACAAAAAACTAAAACTTTAGCCTGCCTGTTTGGTTTGGTTTAAGGTTAGGCTTGTGGCAAGGGTTTGGATCAAAGGCTTGGTGTCAGGGTAGACATGAAGGTGAAACACATAGCTGGTATGTACTCGGGGGAAATATGTGACTCACATCAGTTGTCACAATGTGAAGATATGTTCCTTGGTACTTATGTTCCCCCATCTTACTAATTGGTGAATCTAGGTACGGCGCTAAAATCATGATTTGTATGAAATATTGTTTCCAGATAGCTTGCTCACTCTGTCACTGCATCAAAAAGATCAGAGTTTGGATGCAAAATGAAATAATTGTCTTTGACCCACAGACACAAAGAGAAAGTGTTATTAGTCACCTCGAGTCTCTCTCTAAGAGCAGAACATCAAGTTAAAAATCTAGGAGTAATCATGGACTCAAACTTGAACTTTAAAAGCAATAACATCAGAAGCTTTTTACCATCCAAAACATTGATCAAATGTTTAGTGTCTAAACCGGACTCACATAGACTAAAGTCGGACTAAAAATAAACTTACCTTGCCTTGCCATTAAAGGGACTAGATGCAAGTTGGTCATTTTTATACTCACTACTGCCTCCCAGGTCTTACGTGTAACTGCAGGTTCTATATTAAGCTCGTGCATGACGGCAATTCGGACCCGAAATAACACCTTGTTGAGTGACAGTGCAGGATTTTAGAGGCAGTCGTGGTGAGTAGGTCTGGGCTCATTCGACATATTAGGACATTGCTGGAACATGTAGGGGGAGGAAAATACTTAATTTTAACATGTTATTATTAAATTAAACTCTAAGGCTAGACTTCCCTGTGTATTACTATTGTGCTAACTAGTCCATTAAATAGCCTACTCAACAATTAGCCTGCCAAATGCTGCCAATTTTGTCAAGATAAACTATGCCATGCGATTCATTACACTCTTGTCACAATATTTCATCAGCAACGCTCAAATACTGTCTGCCCATTTTATCAGCCGACTTCTTTCACCGTTCAAAAAAAATAATCACATCAAGTTTAACATTTGTAACGCTCGTCGCATCGATAAAAGCGTATTAATTTAGATTAATTATCCACAATGCGTGTAATTAGTTTGAGTGTTTTTAATTACCTGACAGCCACACTTTTCCCCGAGCATCCACGCGGCGTCGTAGGCCTTAGCGTTAGCATGCTCGCGCAGTAGCCTGGCTGATTTGATTTGTCGTGACCTCCATTAGCTCCTGGCACGCTAACAAGGGTGAACGCAATCACCGACCTTCAGCCAATCACAGGGTTAACTGAGGAGAAAGCGTGCATTTTGGGGTTTCATCATTTCACCGCAGGCATAAGGAGAGGATGTGTCTTTAGGGGCTATCGCTCATAACAAGGACAAGATGTGATGGGTGCGCAGAAGCCAGAAATGAGTTCATCTGTCAAAGTTGCTTAGTGGTAGCTTGGAGCAAGGTGATTAATATTATTGGCATTGCTTAAACGTGCTATATGATACTTTACTCGAGCCTGATGAAATACTTTATGACTCTTTTGAGTGGATATATGCATAGTTGCGGCTTATAAACCTGTCTTTGGGCTCTTCAGCATTCATATTTCTTGTACTATAACTTGAAATAATTCTCACGTATTGGAAAAGATACATACACACATGGACTGTGTGTATGTGTCCCATTGTCAGCAGCGGGAATTAAACAGCCTAAAAACAATACAGTGGGAGGAAAATGTATGTGAACGCTTTGGAATTTCTCACATTTCTGCCTAAATTGGTCATAAAATGTGGTCTGATCTTCATCAAAATCATGAGAATGAGTCATCCGTGTCTGCTTAAACTAATACCACCCAAACAATTACATGTTATCATATCTTTAATGGCCATAAGATGTAAACGTTCACAGAACAGGGAGGAATAAGTAAGTGAACCCTTAGATTTAATAGCTGGCTGACCCTTCTTTGGCAGCAGTAACTGCGTTTTCTGTAGTTGCAGATTAGACGTGCACAACAGTATGGATGAATCTGAAACTGTTGCAGTTCAGATTCCTGGGTTCACTTACTTATTCCTCCCTGTCCTATGAATGTTTACATGTTATGGCCAATAAAAATATGATAAAATGCAAATATTGGGGTGGTATTAATTTAAGCAGACACTGTTTACTCATTCTTGTGATTTTGATAAAGATCAGACCACATTTTATGACCAATGTAGGCAGAAATGTGAGAAATTCCAAAGAGTTCAAATACATTTTCTTCCCACTGTTTATGATGCACTATTTTTAGCCAATTGTATGCTAACAAATCAATGGCATAATGTAAAAAAACAAACAAACAAAAAAACACTTTGATCCCAAATGTGATATTTTACAAAACCATTTCAACACATACCTTTAAAAAAAAAAAAAATAAATAAAGAAAGAAAGAAAAAAATCCTAAAGAAAAAAAATAGAACTACTAGGAAAATTAGGACCAAAGGTCACCAACATTTTGCTCATTCCAAGTTACTATTTTTTAGCTTTAGGTTGTATTAGAAAAAATAACAATAATATCAGTCAGATTTAAAAAATAAATAAAAAATCTCCCCATCCAAATATTTGCGCCAAGTCTGTGGAAATGGAGAAATATAGAACTTTGTAGAGATTCTGTCTATTTTCTTTTAGTGCAGGTCGCTAAAGTAGAGCATCTGTGAATTAGACCAAGCTACACAGGGAGAAGCAGCAAATCCATGTAAAAAATAAATAAATAAAATAAAAATAGGACAAACACCAGTAAACCAGATTTAGTGTGTCATTGTGAGTGCGGTGACTCACAGTAAGTGCTGGATAGTTGCCTAAAGAGGCCTTCATGTCTGTCTGACTCACCCCCACCACACACACACATAATTTCACTGTTTAGAGTTTGTCCTTAAATGAAATGCAGCCAAAAGCCCGCGGTCTGATCACAGCCGAACGAGGCAGTCAGCCATGACCGATGCTGCAGCATTTTTTCCCCTTCAAAGTCACACGTTAAAAAGTACTCCTCTGAGGCCGAGTGAAACTGTGACTGTCCCCAGAGACAGTGACAAATAATGGCTTTGAAGCATATGGTTTCTTAGTGCTGGGCAAAAATATCAACGTTAATGTAAGTAAAATGAACTGAAGCCCAAACAAATCATTTTCTGTAATTGTCACCACTGTACTCATCAACAAAAGCACTCAATAGAGTAGACAAGGTACAGAAGTGCATGAAAACAGTTTCAGTGGGAAATCTTTAAAGTGATAGTCTATGTATTACACATTTTATAAAATGTGCAAAATTGATCACCTGGTCTTGCAATTTGATGTTAAGTAAGTAATAATATATACAGTATGTATTATTTTTTGTAAAGTCCCTCCTTCCCGGATCTTAGCAACTAATCAGAGTCTAGTATGACTCCGTGTAAAATCTATGGGAGTTCTTTGTAGTTTTGTAGCTTTTCTGAATTAGGCACATATGTCATTCCCCCCCATTTTGTAGTATCCAGTTACAGCCCATCTATGTCAGCACATACGCATGAATAACACTACGCGCTTAAGGACATGTTCATTTGTGCTTTGGCCTTGTATCTTCGGGGGCCGGCTCTGTATAGCAAAAAAAAAAAAAAAAAGGCGCATGGCAGTAAATGGCGAGCGCGCTGCTGAGTGAGGTCCCAGCCGCAGGATTCTGACAACGATCACAAAGCACTTGCAATCTCAAGGTCATCTGCATACTTAAAACTTCAATATAGGCCTATTCAGATGGGGAAAGAACAGGCCACTTTTGGGGAAAGATCCCGGGACGTGTGCCATTCACAAAGGAGATAATGAAATCAAATAGTGTCACAGGGGTTAGAAAGAAGCTCTGCATAGATTGCCTTTTAACAGGAATGCTCTGGTATGCCACTCTGCACAGATGTAACATTTTTTTTGTCCTTTAACTAAATGTTGGTGGGACACATTTGTTGTGTTGTTGTGGACTTTCATTCAAAGTTTGTGATTGTTTCCCAACCTGCTGGTAAAAAGATTGTTAGTTGCTGAGAAAACTCCGAGAGGTGAGACGTCCTCAATGCTAAAACAAGCCTGTAGAGATAACGGCTTGAGAACCTTTACCACCATTGCATTTTTGGGTCGTCACTTATGCTATCATCTCCTACCTACTTTACATTCATTTGCATCATTTAACAGCAAAAACACTTGTCGACAATTCATCCTGATAGCCCATTCTCCACCGCAACGATAAGGGCCTCACTTTCAGTATGCCACATTACACACTCATTCACCATCATATAGCCAGGTCTTATGCCTCATAATTGTCATTTGGCCCTTCACTCAGCCTTGGGGCCAGAGATTATGATAGCACTGGATGGAAAAACTATTGATGTTCCTGTCTGTTTAATGGACTTAGATGAATGAATCTACTGCGAAAAGGCAGAAGAGCAGAATAATGAGTTGGCGAAGGGAGAAAGTGGCACCGCGCAATAAATATTTGTCAAGCAGGCTTTTCGAAAACCCCCATTATGGTCGGCAGCTGCTGTTAATGCAATTTTAAACTGTTCAAGTTCTATTTTCAGGTGAAGGCACTGTATTGTGAGGCACTGTGGCTTTGTTGTCATGCAGTGTAGTGGAAAAACGATTTGATTTGGAAAATTGAGCGCAAGTTGACCAGCCAGAACCAATTCTTTCGAATCAAAAAGAAAGAAAGTATGTCTGGGCACGTCTCAACCCTGGAAGTGACGTATTTAGAAAGTTAAATAAGCCAGTCTAAGCGGCTCACTGAGCAAAGGTCACTCTGTGTGAAGTTTTTGTAAACACTCTGACCACTCTGCTGGGCTAACGTGGGGCTAGCTTAGCAGTGGAGTACAATTTCCAACAATTTCCTGTAAACTTCAGCAACGGACGACTCTAATGATGGTTTTTGCCTTGGCCCGACATCAAAGAAACATTTTACATGAAGTTCAGTGAAGTCTTTTAGAATTTGACTCTTCTCTTGTTGTTTAGCCACGTTTTGAGGAGAAAATTGCTTCAGAGCCCAAATCCGGGCCACTTGTGCGTCTTCATATTGGAATCTGTCGCTCTTCCTCTGATTGGCTACAAGTCATAAGCACCCCTGAGCATTCACATTTGTGGACAGTAACCCGAGCGACATGCACTTCCCATTGTGCGATCGTTCTCAAAAGCTTAACACTGATGGCCACTTTCGGCTTTGAGAGTTTACAGGCAGCATCACACAGCAGCACTTTTTGTTTCGTGTTAATTGGTGAAATATATATTTTCGGGTTGCTACTGGGCTATGCAGTCTGTTTATGGAGCTTATTTACCTGCGTCGCATTTACACGGAAACACAATGTCTGTAGTTTAATTAGATCCGAGGTTTTACTCAAAAACGATCAGAAAATAGTTACACTCTTTCCATTACTTAGTTTGATTGAAACATCAAGTCCCAGAGCGCATATTGACCACCAAACCTACGCCCTTGTTATAATTTACACAAAATATGAACAGAATAAAAAAAAGTAATTCAACCAGAATTACTTTGGACAAAAAAGCCAAGTGAGGCATTGTAGTGAAAGCTATATGAGTGCTCCAGGCCGGCTATTCATGAGTAGGGTGACCAGATGTCCCAGTTTACCCGGAACAGTCCCAGTTTTGAGTCCTCTGTCCCATGTCCCCACACTTACTCCAAAACCATTAATTTGTCCCAGTTTTACACAGGATCTGTCCCAAGTGTCCCAGTTTTTGGCCAATATGAGCCACAAAGTAACAAACTTCGCTTGAAAATTCATGTCTTTGGGCCATGCAAATGTTCATTACCAAGTAGAAACCAATACAAAATATCAAGTCTATCATGTTAATGCTGATTGGTGCATGGTGTAAGATATTTACAAGCCCATTTACCATTTAGAGTAGGAAAAACAGTCAATAAATGGCTCCCTGGTTGACCACGCAACTAAATCCCAAATAGTGTCCCAGTTTTTAGTCAGAAATTCTGGTCACCCTATTCATGAGGGATCAACATAATGGCATGGCGTGAACGCACAACAAACGTCACTTTGGCATAATAGGAGCCATATTATGCAGAGAGTGACAGACACTTAATGCAAGCATTCCCTGCAGTGTCAGGATCAGGGTAAGACGATGCTTTGTTTGTTTCTCCATCAAGGTCAGTGTCAGCACAGGTTGGAGATTTCGTATTGTATATTTTATTTTAGAGCTTTTATTTATCCAAGACAGATCCTTCAAACAAATCGCTCAAACAAATCAGTCATTGAAACAAGAAAAATTAGCCCTGCATACATTTCTTGAAGAGGATAGTACGTTTTAATAAAGTTGGAGTGCCATTTGAGTTAGCTGTCTCTGAGAGGGATCCAAGGATGAATCAATAGGGATTTAGATTTCGTGACGTACTTTACTATTTGCCTGAATTGATTCTTTAGTCTTATTAATATGGGTTTAATTGTTTTCTTGATGAAGGGTGACAAGCGTGCCCTTTGTTTGAGCGGAATGAGTTCTCTGCCGGGAGCCACAGTTTATTTCTGTCAGAGATTTATGATGGTTTTCATACTTTACTTAATTTGATTATGGCTCCTTTTGTCACTCAGGTGGGACCACAGGCACTTCTCCTGCATTTTGAATTCTACACATGTGCCACCCGCTATAGGGACATCATTATTGACAAGCGAGATGTAATAGGCTTCACATTCTTTGTAAGAAAATGTACTTTTGATTGAGTTTGAGTTGGGCAAAAGAGCAGTCATACTGAATTGATTACACATTAACACTTCATTACTTGTGTAGGCTATATAATAAATTGTTAATCTGACAGTGAATTTTGAACAGTATAATTATAAAGTACTGTGGTGCCTATACCACACAAATAAGTGCATTTTGAATCTGTGACAACATAGCCCCATCAAAGCTTGCCTTGCTGATATGATCTTGTGACAATAGTCGGGGGGCCAAAGTCTCAAAAGCTCTTTAAATTGGATTGAACCTGACATGGTCTGCCATACTTTTTATTTGTGTTTTTTTGTTAACTTTAACCCTAAGGACCAATAATTGGAGGGTCTGCTCTGCTGGAAATATCGCAAAAAAAATGGTGGCCATTTTAGTGTATGCACCCCCATGTCGAAAAAGTCGCTTTTGACACGGGTCCAAAGTTTGGTTTAGGCCATTTCCAGCCCATTAGAAAATGATTTACACCATTGTATTTGGTATCATTTTAAAGAATACATTGTCATGTTTCATTTGAGCCCAAATGTACTACTCTGTGACAATTACTGTGGTAACCATCGCTCCTCTAACTCAAACCTGAGGACGTTTTTTCACCATTTTCGCCAAAACAGTTTTACTACGTTTAACGCTGTTTCTTCCAGGAACATTACAGACACAAATGTTTGATACTGGACAACTCTCTAGACTCTGAGGATTCAGGAAATGTATAACATGTCAGCACTTTCTCAGCTTAAGGCCTCTTTGTGAGCCACAAAGTAGAAGAATGTCCACCTCATATGAGCCTCTTCAACAGAAATAAGCCTATATCAGCCATTCTGAGGTTGGAACAGCTGGTGGACCTTCTGCCAGGACAGGCCCAACTTGAAATGACATTTATAGAGAAGAACAGTTCTGTATTTTCAAAAAAAACATTTCAAAAAAGGTTCTTCCTCTATTTTGTATTATATAGCTCTTTATCATTACGCCTATACTATGCCATACACACAATGTCACTCTGTTGCTTTCACTACTACAATATACATAACCCTCTAAATCTGTCTAAAATGTCTCGATAATACAACCAACAGTTTGGCTTTGAAGACACCACATGGGTATGCCTAAAATACCATATGTATTGGTTGTACACTAGATACTAACTTAGTTAATGTATTTGCTGTAGAAAACTGCACTATTCTGAAGGTGGATTTGCCATAAACCACAGGTTTACTACGAACAACACCCTTTTTTACCAATTAGTAAATTGATCATGTAAATAGTTGTATAAGATCCTTTCATTAAAGTTGTTTTATTTCATCACTAATAAGTCAAATATAGTTGTGTAATGATAGTGAGGTGTTATAGAGTATAACCAGGACAGGAAGAGTCAACACAAAATAACTACAGTCTAGTCCTGGACCAAATCACAGAGGCAGTCTGAACAAGACAGGTTTAACTATTTATCTAGACTTTCTGAAGTTATTTCAAGTTTTTGTACATGTTAAAATTGTCACACTGGATTTCTCTTTGATATTTTAATATATTTGATTTTTGTTTTAATGTTACATAATGTATTTATTTTCTTTCTAGGCACATTGAGTCTGTGCTGGCCACATGAAATGTGTTTTATAAATGAATAAACAAAAAATTACTTATTACTTTAAGGACAGAATTTCGAGGTACAGCCAGGGACCGGAGGGTGTCCAGGATCTCATCTCTGCTGTTTGCAGATGATATTGTTCTGTGAGCTTCATCAAATCAGGACCTTCAGCGTGCTCTGGTTTGCAGCCGAGTGTGAAGCGGCCGGGATGAGGATCAGCACCTCCAAATCCGAGGTCATGGTTCTCCACCGGAAAAAGGTGCTTCCCTCTTCAGGTCGGTGGAGAGTCCTTGCCTCAAGTGGAGGAGTTCAAGTATCTCGGGGTCTTGTTCGCGAGTGAGGGACGGATGGAGCGTGAGATCGATAGACGGATCAGTGCAGCATCAGCAGTGATGTTGTCGCTGTATCGGACTGTTGTGGTGAAGAGGGAGCTGAGTCAATCTACGTCCTTACCCTCACCTATGGTCATGAGACCTGGGTAATGACTGAAAGTACAAGATCGCGGATACAAGCAGCCGAAATGAGTTTCCTCCTAGGTGAGCTCAGTCACCTGGGAGGAGCTTGGTGTAGAACCACCACTCTTTCCTATCGAGAGGAGTCTGCTGAGGTGGCTTGGGGGGCACATTGGAGGGACTATGTCTCCCTGTGGCCTGGAACGCCTGGGGATTGCTTCAGGAGAGTTGGAGGAAGTGTGCGTGGAGAGGGATGTCTGTGAATCCCTGCTTTGCTGCTGCATCCATGACCTGACCATCGGTAAATTGGAAGAAAAAGGATGGATGGTCAAAATCCAGATCTCAGATTTGCGGATGCTGATTAGGTTCAGTAATACAGTAGATCATTGGTGCTGTGTACAGAGCCCAAGACTGAAGTGACAATTCTGGTGTTCATGACAAATGCCACACAGTGCAGCCAGGCACTGGTGACATGAGAAAACATATGGCCCTCAGGCCATCCTCCTGAGGTTTGTTTCTGTTGTTTTAGTCAAACATACTCACCTTAGGTTAGTTAATGTTCATTCTGTTGGGCAGTGTGACAATTTTAACATGTAAAAAGAACTTAGAATAACTTCAGAAAAGCTAGATAAATAGTTAAACCTGTCTTGTTTAGACTGCCTGATTTGGTCCAGGACTAGACTGTAGTTATTTGTGTTGACTCTTCATGTCCTGGTTATACTCTATAACACCTCACTATTTGACTTATTAGTGATGAAAAAAAAAAACTTTATTGAAAGGACCGTATAAAACTATAAGAATTACTAATCAGTAAAAAAGTAGGGCTGTCTTGGCTGACACGTCTCTGCAACATCGCGTGGCAGTCGGGGACAGTGCCCTGGATTGGCAGACCGGGGTGGTGGTCCCTCTCTTTAAGAAGGGGATCGTGTGCTCCAATTACAGAGGGATCACACTCCTCAGCCTCCCCGGTAAGGTCTATTCCAGGGTGCTGGAGAGGAGGATCCGGCCGATAGTCGAACCTGCGGATTCAGGAGGAACAATGCGGTTTTCGTCCCGGTCGTGGCACACTGGACCAGCTCTATACCCTTCATCGGATGCTCGAGGGTTTGTGGGAGTTCGCCCAACCAGTCCACATGTGCTTTGTGGATCTGGAGAAAGCGTTCGACCGTGTCCCCCTGTGGGGGTGCTCCGGGAGGATGGGGTCCGGGTTCCTCTGCTAAGGGCTGTCCGTTCCCTGTATGACCGTAGCAGGAGCTTGGTTCGCATTGCCGGCAGTAAGTCAGACCTGTTCCCGTTGCGTGTTGGTCTCCGCCAGGGCTGCCCTTTGTCACCGGTTCTGTTCATTACCTTTATGGACAGAATTTCTAGGCACAGCCAGGGGTCTGAGGGTGTCCGGTTTGGGAACCTCAGGATCTCATCTCTGCTGTTTGCAGACGATGTTGTTCTGTTGGCCTCAGGACCTTCAGCGCGCACTGGGGCGGTCTAAAGGAGCCAGCTGAGGTGGCTCGGGTATCAGTTTCAGAGCCTCCTGGCCGCCTCCCTCGGGAGGTGCTCCAGGGATGTCCTAATGAGAGGAGGCCTCGTGGAAGACCCAGGACACCTGGCCAGGTCTCTGACCTGGTGTCGCCTCGGGGTCCCCCAGAACAGCTGGAGGAGGTGTGCGTGGATCGAGAAATCTGGGCATCTCTGCTGAGACTGCTGCCCCGCGACCCGGCCCCGGATAAAGCGGAAGAAAATGGATGGATGGAGTAAAATAGGGTGTTGTTTGTAGTAAACCTGTGGTTTATGGCAAATCCACCTTCAGAACAGTGCAGTTTTCTACAGCAAATACATTAACTACAGTAAGTTAGTATCTAGTGTATACAGGGTGCGATTTGCTGGGGGGGATGAGGGGATTTCCCCCCTTCTGGTTTTCTTGTCCCTGTCTCTGTTTCTTTTATCCCTATCCCTACTTCTGCTGTATTATTGTATTAAACGTAGGAGGGATAGAATTGGAAAATTGGCTGTGTGTTCAAGATCCGTGCACCTGCTGGCCAATTGATTTCATTTTACATGAGACGCGGGTGATCTCTGCTTTAGCGGCTTGATGCGCCCGGGGTCTATACTCTGCAGATGACGGCTGCAGAGAGCGAGGGTCTGCGGAGTCACAAACACTCATGGATCACATGTCTCGTCACCAGCAACTTTGCAAATAGGTGTTTTTTTTCTTTTCTTTTTTCTTATGAATGCCTGAAAGCTGACGCACAGACGCACATGCCGTGGAAAATAGGAGACTTTGAGCTCCACAAAAGCGTTCTCTAGATCACAAGCAGCAAAACGCTGCTTATTTTACATCAAAAACCCGCTGTAAAGATGATAGACTGAATCGTGGCTGAACTATGAATGCGCGCATGGTGGCAATGAGTGGCGGCAACCGCCCCAACCTGGCCCGCAATCAAAGGAGAATTTTATGACCGGCCCCCGATCCGCGGGCAGCCTGCAGGGACTGCGGAGGATCCCGTAACCCGCGCAACCCGTGCGTTAATGCCCACAGCCATGTGTGACAAACAGGATGAGGAACCTTTACGCACGGTTCTGATTCGGTTCTGAGAAGTGCCAGCCGTGCGCATACATGTGCATGCTGTAACATTTCCAGCTCTGTGCCTCAAAAAAGAAAGACACCTGTCGCCCTGGTCACACTACGCTGGTTACTTAAAGTTTGATCATCAAGAGTTTTCCAAAACGGCCCAACTCCCTGAGCAACACGCGCTCTGGAGGGGTCGCACCCCCCTTCAGTCATCTATGCACAGGACATTTGAAGTCTCTCATCTCCTGTCTCCCTCACTGCTCCTCGCTGAATATAATCCAAAACTATACAGAGGAACACGTAACATAGGCCTGTGTGTCTCATATATAAATATCTGCCTCAGAGTAGGCTATAGGCTGGATCATTACGCATTGAATTGGGCTGTGCGTGCTTAGACAGTTAGAACACATCTTACAACACTGGGTTTAAAGTTCAACAGCATGAAATGTATGTGCTTTTTATGCAATAAAGTGATTGAGTAACTATCCTCCCTTCTGTTTTTTGACAAATCGCACCCTGCCAACACCCCTCCATTGCGACACACCGCCAATCCGACACTTTTTGACACCGCTATTCCGACAATAGGTCCTTAAGGTTAGGCATACCCGTCGCTATGGGCGGGCCATAGGGGGCCGTGCCCGTCTCCCCCCACACTGAGCTAGACAGTTAGAACACATCTTACAACACTGGGTTTAAAGTTCAACAGCATGAAATGTATGTGCTTTTTATGCAATAAAGTGATTGAGTAACTATCCTCCCTTCCGTTTTTTTTGACAAATCGCACCCCGAGTGTACAACCAATACATATGGTATTTTAGGCATACATGTGGTGTCTTCAAAGCCAAACTGTTAGGATTATCTTGTATTATCGAGACATTTTAGACAGATTTAGAGGGTTATGTATATTGTAGTAGTGAAAGCAACAGAGTGACATTGTGTGTATGGCATAGTATAGGCGTAATGATAAAGAGCTATATAATACAAAATAGAGGAAGAACTTTTTTTAAATGTTTTTTTGAAAATACAGAACTGTTGTTCTCTATAAATGTCATTTCAAGTTGGGCCTGTCCTGGGCAGAAGGTCCACCAGCTGTTCCAACCTCAGAATGGCCGATATAGGCTTATTTCTGTTGAAGAGGCTCATATGAGGTGGACATTCTTCTACTTTGTGGCTCACAAAGAGGCCTTAAGCTGAGAAAGTGCTGACATGTTTTACATTTCCTGAATCCTCAGAGTCTAGAGAGTTGTCCAGTATCAAACATTTGTGTCTGTAATGTTCCTGGAAGAAACAGCGTTAAACGTAGTAAAACTGTTTTGGCGAAAATGGTGAAAAACGTCCTCAGGTTTGAGTTAGAGGAGCGATGGTTACCACAGTAATTGTCACAGAGTAGTACATTTGGGCTCAAATGAAACATGACAATGTATTCTTTAAAATGATACCAAATACAATGGTGTAAATCATTTTCTCATGGGCTGGAAATGGCCTAAACCAAACTTTGGACCCGTGTCAAAAGCGACTTTTTCGACATAGGGGTGCATACACTAAAATGGCCACCATTTTTTTTCGCGATATTTCCAGCAGAGCAGACCCTCCAATTATTGGTCCTTAGGATTAAAGTTAACAGAAAAAACACAAATAAAAAGTATGGCAGACCATGTCAGGTTCAATCCATTTTTGAGACTTTGGCCCCCTGACTACAATATAGTTTTTTTATTTATGCACAGTAGTTTACTTCATTGGGCTGTTATAGTCTGAGGAACACAATCAGAAGCTAAGAAGTTTAATTTACATCATACATACTTCAAGTAGTTTGAGTGGTGTAGTAGTGGTGATCTTGCTTTTTTTTTATGTGTTTCAACTAAATTGGAAGCTTTCAGTTGTGCAGGTGTATTCCATCATATTGAAAAAAGGTTCTCCAGTTGTTATTAAAAAAAATACATACAGTATACATTAGGGTGTCCCAGGCTATACAGTGAAATTTTAAAAATTGTAATATTGCAATGCAGTCCCCCCATAAAGTTTCACTATGACTCCATGATACTACACACCAAATTTCAGCTCATTTGGGCAACATTTAGAGGTCCCCCAAGGTCATACAGATTTTCCATAGGGCAGCTCACAATCATTGGTTGTATCCTTGCTACCTGCAAGGATACAAATGCTTTTTGCACGCACAGAAGGGGGATATAACCTGAGGGGGTGTGATAACTTTAAGGTTCAAGCAGTGTCTTCCACTAGGAAAAGTATGTTTGTGTCTGTATGTGGAGTTAAACTCTGGAACAAATTGGGGGCAGAATATAAACAATGTCCAAATATTCATCATTTCAAATCAAGATATAAAAAAATGGTATGGTCAAAGTACCAGAAGGAGGAAATGGGTACTTGATTGCTAATGGGTGTCACAAAGTGCTGTATACTTTAAAGGTCAGATCTAACTAATAATGAAGTATATTGTGGTTGTTACTATTATACTATTGCAGTTGTTATTGCCATTGTTATTGCTATTGCTGTTGTGTTGTTATCATCACTATTTTAACTTTAAACTTTAAATGTAACAGTCTAGGATTATTACCTAACAATCTGTGGATTATTCTTAGAATCCAACTCAATCGATTCAGACAGCAGTACTGCTATTGATGCTGATGGTAATATAAAGGAAATAAATTCTTAGAAGTAAAACATGCACATATTTATGTACTCCGCATTCAACATAACCCATAGTATAGGGCAGACATGTGTATATATATATATATATATTTCTGTTTTTCTTTTCTTCTTTAGCTCGAAATAAAATATTCAAATCAATTGGCCAAAATGGCCAAAATGGCCTATATTTTGGGCAACAAAATCTAAATAATGTATTGAGCCAGATTAAAATGTATGGTTTTATTTTATTGACATATTAGTAAGTACGATTTTTTTCAGAGGTGATTTTGTATGTACTAGTTCTAGTTTTTCAATAAACTAATAATAAGTGGAAAAAATCTATAAAAACTCAAATTCCGCCTTGTTTTTTGGGAGTTCAAAGCTGAATAAATCAGGCTAGGAATTAGATATTAAAAAATCCTTCTGAAAAAACCTTCAAAAATATTGTTAAGTCCAAGACTGGAAAATTTGAAGTCTGTAGGAGCGTCTATAAGGGCTCACCCGCTGCCCGAGTGGGGCCTTATCCTAATTCAGAGAAAACAAGCCCTGAACGTCTTGTACCGAGTGCGCATGCACAGCCCCTTCCGCCGCTCTTCCGTATTTTGCGGCTCCCAGAAGGAAAAATACCATATTTGGATTATAACGTCATCACGGAGACCCTTGGCAGCACACGTGGATGTAAAATCTATCAATATTTATGAATGAGTACCCGTGTGAAAGACGGCTTTTCATTGCTGCGGACTTGCTACTTCAGGGTTATCTCCACCGCGCTAGTGGCAAAAACATCATAAAATAAACATCACACGGGGTAAGTTTTGTCATTTTTATACTCCGACATGAAAACTAAGATGTAAAGGGAGGAAACTAGATAAAAAATCTCCACTTCGACCACTGCGTAAAAAATCAATACTTTCACCTGCCGTGTCTCGCCCATTCTCGCCTTCATTGCTGGGTTTCAGGTCACATCACAGCGTTCTAAAGGCCTATACTATTATATAGAGGAAAAAGTATTTTGTTTTTGAGGACATTTGTGGTCTTGTACAGAGAGACCTTGGACCCAGTGACTCATTTTTGTAATTCTTACATTTTCTTTTAGCTACGACTTGTGAAAGTGTTAATGGGAAAAACTGGCTCCTCTCCCCGCTGGGTCCTGTGACATCATCACATTCTAGAACCTGCAACTCAGTAATAGTTAACCTCTCACCCTCCCGCCTTAACAGAGCACATTTTCTCCAGTTCGGTTTTACCCAAATCTAAAAATGTCTCGACTGGAGCTTACAACCTCTAGACCTCTAAGTACAAAACTGATTGTGACTTTTTTTTGCGTTTTTGTCTCATCTTTTTTGTTGCTTTCTTCATTGTTTTTTTGTTTATGTTATTTTGCTTTTTTATTGTGTTATTGTTGCTTTTCTAGCACGTTTTTGTCCCTCTTTTGTTGCTTCTTTGTAACTTTTTTGTTGCTCTTTTGTTGCTTTGCTTGGCTGTTTCGACGCTTGTCTTTCAAGAAGTTTTAAGATGTGGGTAAAGCCAGACTAGAGAAAATGTGCTTGGTTCAGATGGGGTTAAGAAGTTAATTAAACTAGGTAAACTAGGATAGGTCAAACATAAATGTTAGCAATGGCAATAATACTCTTTTTTTGAAAAACGCTTGTGGTGTCATTTACTGTATATGTCATAATGGTAAAACTTCAATGACCTTAGGGGACCTCCAAATATTATTTAAATGAGCTGAATATTTTTTGAGTAGTTTCATGGTGTCATAGTGAAACTTTTTAGGGGGACTGCACTGGCATTTTCCAAAAAAAGTTTTTTTGGGACACCCTAGTATACATACTGTGAGCCAGGCCCACACAAACAGGTTAATTTGGTAGGTACAGAGTGTATGTTAATGAACACACCGGATTGTAGCCTTGGGCTAATTTGCATCTGTTGTCCCACACTCACACATGCACTCAAACACACTCTCATGCATCCTGGACTACATGTTTTTAGTGGTAGGGGAAACCGGAGTGCCCTGAGGAAATCTACGACTCTACACAGAATCCAGGTGGGAATTGAACTCGGGACCTTCTAGCTGTGAAGCACATGTGCTAACCGCTGCGCCACCTGTGCCAGGAAAGACCTACCTCACGTTTTGTACACAGGCTGGAGACGCTATAGCCTCATCACTAATGCAGCCCAGGAGTTTTGTTTAATTTGTTATTCTGTGATAGCTTTTTTTAATTTATTTTTTTAATTTTACATTTTACAGGACTAGCTTTCCTCTCCATGAACCGCCACCTTAACGTAGTGGAGGGGTTTGAGCGCCCGAAGGATCCTGGAGCTCTGTTGTCGGGGCTTTGTGCCCCTGGTAGGGTCTCCCATGGCAAACAGGTCCTAGGTGACAGGTCAGACAAAGAGCGCTTCAGAAGCCCCTTATGAGAGACCAACAGGCCCGGTTAGAACCATGAGGCCGTCCTTCTGTGGACCCACCACCTGCAGGAGGAGCCATAGGGGCTGGTGCAATGTGATTTGGGCAGCTCCAAAAGCTGCCCCCACGACCCGGCAACGGACAAGTGGAAGAAAATGGATGGATGGATGGATGGATAAGACTAGCTTTGATTCTATATTGGAAAGTTGCACTTCACTATTTATAAACCCTGTATGTCCACCACCTGAGCCCACCTGGTCCAATTTACTAAATAAAACCTGCCGCTCCAGGTTCTTCCACACCATTACTGCTCCTCTCTAAGGACCGAACTCACTTTCCCTCTTAAAGTTTGATAAGATATAGTCTTCTGAACCACCCCTGACACATGCTCATTTATCTTCATTTGCGTCCATCTAAAATTCAACTCTGAGTGTTTTTTTTCCCCCGCACTGGCACCATCTGATTAATAGCATATTGCATGGATGGGTCTGTGCCAGCAGTTGCAATGGTGCATTTTAGGACAAGTGCATTTGGGAAGGGGGAGTGGAGGGAGAGGAGAAGGGAGGTGTCCTTGACCCCAGACCATTATCTGTTTAAATGCTGCAGAAATATTGGAGGAAGTGATGTTTTAAGTTGGCACAGAACACTATGTGAAAGAAATTGAGAAAAAGCGAGTGAAGGGCAAACAAAGCATTGGAAAATCTCATATAAATTACTGTTGTGGTGTCCTTGTCATCTTGCCCTCAGTCAGCTTTTTTTCTTCAAACTTTTCACACCAACAAAGAAAAACATGTCACCAGATCTAAACCAGGTAAATAAGAGGACTAAACCGTGGTTCTCAGTTGGGACAGGGTATGATTACTTCACAATAATTCTTTACCTACTTTTAAGCATACTTCCAACTTTACGTACATTGTCTTAACCAACACATAACAATACTATAGTCTCTTCCTGGCTTGGTTTTCCAGATTTCAATTTCACTATGTCGCTGCTCCATTCCGCTCTGTTGTTGTTTAATTCATTCCTCTCATTTACCACTGCTTCTGCTTTAGACTATGTCCCCGCGCCGTGAGTTAAGACCCTCATCTATCTCTGCGTGCCACCCCGTATACCTTCATCCATTCTCCTGGCTAGCTCGCCAACTCTCACTCCTCTCCAACTCTGGCACTTTGTATGTCCCCTAATTCCATCCTCACTAAAACCTACCCCCCCCTAGCCCAGCTCGCTTCCTCTTTCATGTCTTTTTTGGCTCCTCCATTTTGTCTGGCAGGCTCATTTGGCCGTAGCAGGTGGCTTGTGTTCTCCAGGTGTGCCTGGGCTGAATGATGCACACAGAAGGGACCAGATTGTGTGGGGAGCAGCCAATGGCCCAATCACAGCTCGGGCCTTTAGAGCATTTTAGCCTCTTTCCTCTTAATCCAGGAGAGAGGTCTGTCATATTGTGACGGCGGGAGCTTTCCACAAATGCCCCCATTCAAACCGTCTTATTGTCTCCTCCCACAGCACCTAGAGATATATAAATTTGTTGACAGAGATTGAATGTTTATGCAATCTAATGTCTACTTGGACTATTTCACAATTAATCATCAACAGCATCTACCTTTGTGATCAAACCAACTCCTGTACTATACCACTGCCCGTAGTACAATCGACTTTATTACCAAGGCGTAACAACATATTAAAACATTTGCACAAACATCTCCATGTGACAGTTTACAGAGTATATGGCGGATATATAACTCTATACCATTTCAATAAATCTTTCAGCAGGTTTCGGTTCCAGTTCCCTTCTCAGGGGAGTTCTGGCACCATAGGGGACTCTATTATACATGTTTTCTTTTGAGTAGTAGAAGAAATCCGATCTGCAAGAAACCTGAACACACACGGCCAGAACATGTAGGCTCCACACATAAAGGCCCCATCCAGACTGGACTGAAAATGGGACCTTGTTGGCGCATTGGGTGACGTCACTTTGGGATGATGGGAAAAACCGGATTTTGTAATGGCTCAAGGCTTCAGTGTGTAAGGAAAGTATCATTAAACCTTATTGTCCTCTTTGGGAAATTTATCCTTTGAATTTTACTCAGGAAACGTGTCCGAGGCAGCCCTTCTTTCTAATGCCTTCACCACCTCACAGACAGCACACGGGTTTGAGAGTCTTTTGAGACGGAACGCTCAAAACGCAATTATGCTAACAGGCTAACTGCGCGCGTTTCACTCCGGAGCAGCCGTAAAACCATTCAAAACTCATTTCAGATAAGCACTCGTGGACCACGCTCTCGCCTGTATCAATCATCATCCCCTCCTTCAATGTATGCTATCATGTGTGTGCTATAGCCGTGACCACTTAGCCACACACAAGTTGGCGCCGGAGTGAGACAGAACACTCTGACATTGTAATTAGCTGGACTTAATGCAGTGCCATCTCGTGAGCATTGATCCGGGGCCCCAGATAATGTCCCCTGGCTCCGTGACCTGCAAGGCTTATTAAGTGTACACCTGCAGGAGCACATCTGAGGAGAGGAAGGTGTAGGCACTGGTTGTTCAGAATTATGGGATGGGCAAAGCTTAGCAAGAGTGATGTTTGTTAATCAAAGAAAAAAGTCAGTGCTGTTACTAAGAAATATTAAATAGCTACACTGTAAAATGTAAAATTTGTTTCAACTCAAAAAAACTAATTCCAAGGGCTGCCAAGAAATTTTATGTGTAACCAATAACTATTTTACAATCTAGTCGATTTGAAATTTGAGATTCACCTCTTTCGTTCAATTGTATTCTTAGGTTGACATAACTGTTTCCAGTTGTCTGAAGTGAAAAACGTCAGTTACAAATTAAATCAGTTGTGTCAACCTAAGTTTTTCACTTCAGACAACTGGAAACAGTTATGTCAACCTAAGAATACAATTGAACGAAAGAGGTGAATCTCAAATTTCAAATCGACTAGATTGTAAAATGGTTATTGGTTACACATAAAATTTCTTGGCAGCCCTTGGAATTAGTTTTTTGAGTTGAAACAAATTTTACATTTTACAGTGTATAGATGAAATATTTGTTATGAAAAGCACTCGGCTTGACTTTTATGTAGTTTTTTAAGATCTTATTTTATTTAAAACTTATGTTAGAAGGTTGACAGGAAGTCATCTCAACCCTACACAAGAGCATCTGGATGCATATAGTGGAGGGGCACGTAATTGTTAAAGAAGTAACAATGATGTTCGAAAGGATAGATGAAGAATAGGCAGCAGTCAGGATGTCTTATGCAAGAGAAGTTTATTTACCATCAGTGTGGGACACAGAGACATAAACTCGAGACATTGCGCTGGTCCATTCAAGTCTATACATTACATATGTATAGACTTGAATTATATATATTCTGTCTATACTTCTAAGAGCGTCATACTGATACGCAGGCAAATCATTCAGTGGCTGAGAGGGGGCGCCTGAGCACCACAGTCAAGGCTATGACAGAGATAGTACGACTGACCCAGTATGATAAATAGCGATTTAATATTATGCTCTAACAGTGATCAGTGGAGCTCCAATTCTTCACAGGAAATTACGTCAGCTCCCTTTTTCCCCCGCAACATTTATTTAAGTTAAAGGGATACTTCGGGATTTTGACATAGGGCCTCATTTCCTATAGTTATCCAGAGTGTTGTTGATGTCTGGAGATATTTTTTTCTTAAATTCATGCAGTTCTTATATTTGAAGAGTCTAGTTGCGCTAGCCTAGAGCAAGGCTAAAGCATTTCTATGGTAAACGCTAGCCCGCATTAAAAAACAGTCTGACCCACTCCACAGTGCACCTGAGGTAAATCACTTATAACACCAGACTAACCATATAAATGTCTGTGTTAATAGAATATTTTTTTAAATAAAACTGACCTTGTATCACATGAATTACCGCATTTTGAGGGACTATTTTCTCGCAGATCACTCCGCCGCTGCCTTAGCTTACAGCCACGAAGCTGATGCTGCTCAAATATAAGTTATTTTAAACGCAAAATGGTTAAAATTAACCTATCGACACAGACATTTATATTGTTAGTCTGGTGTTATAAGTGATTTACCTCAGGTGCACTGTGGAGTGGGTCAGACTGTTTTTTAATGCGGGCTAGCGTTTACCATAGAATGCTTTAGCCTTGCTCTAGCCTAGCGCAACTAGTCTCTTCAAATATAAGAACTGCATGAATTTAAGAAAAAAATATCTCCAGACATCAACAACACTCTGGATAACTAGGAAATGAGGCCCTATGTCAAAAATCCCGAAGTATCCCTTTAATATCAATAAAACACCTCTTGTACACTCTGCTATCCTTAAGGTTAGGATTAGGGTTAGTTTCAATTAGTTTAAGCTAGCGTTGTCCTACAGAGGTGATGTCATTTCCTGGAGCTCCACTGATCATGTGCCCCTCTACTTTCTGCAAACCTTACTCACCCTAACAGGCAGTTAGCCAAAAACATTCACCGAGCCTATTGGTGGTGTTTCCTGAGTTGTTCATATTATGGTGCTGGTTAATTCATTAACGTTGACCATGTAGTATCCTCCATTTAAACTAAATGTATATCTCCCCAGGCTTTCTATCTGGGTTTTGCATGCAGTAATATGCAGATGTGTATTCCTGCGCTGCCGAAATTCATCAGCATCCTATTACTCCTGGTACAGCCTATAATGCGCCCTATTGCTTAGACGTTTTTAAATGGATCGACTGAAAAATAAGCATCTAAAAAAAAAAACTCTCCTTGAAATGCTCCAGATTTGAATTTTGTAGCACAAAGACTCTCCGACTAGCCTAGGCGATTGTGACAGGTGCAATGAGAATGAGAGTGTGAGGTTCGCCATCGTGACCCGACCGCATGAATAATTCCGCACTCGCGCCTCACCTGTAACACACTGATAATGAATTTGCTTTGTAAATGGGAGGATTCATTTTGCCGAACATTGTTTATTGTTAAGTCACTGGCTGGTTTCGAAAGGCCATTTCATTGGAACATTTGATACATTTTTTTTCATTTACAGCACTTCTGGTTCTGGCTTTTATGGTAATCCAGTGAAATAATAAGAACAAACAGCCCCGCGCTAAGTGGTGTTGAAAAGTTACGCAAAGTGACAAATGGGCTTTTGAATAGATTACTTTGTTTTGTGCGCCGAGATTTTGATTTAGTGCGACTCATTTGGCAGAAACGGGTCGAAACAGGACGAGACGGAAGAGAGTGGCTGGATGAGTAGCAGTATTTTCCAAAGCCTGAAGATACTATTTCAGCCGTTTCATGGTCGTGTGCAAAGGCCGGGGAGGATCAAACAGGGCTCTTGGAGTGTGAAGTGTCTGCTGATGGCTCACCCTTAGGCCCCTCATCTCGCTTGTACTCCTGCCTAAACTTCAGTGAGCAAACTGAGCCTTACAGACTTCTGCAAACTTCAGCTGCCCCCGCTAAGGGCTCTACACACACACAAAGGAGTTTCTTCTGACTCATGGAAGCATGGAACAATGTCCACCATAACGCATGTGGAAAAAGAGAGGGGGGGGGGGGGGGGAATATATGTACACAGAATTACTGCTTCATCTAAATCAAGCATAATTGTGCCTTACAATCCTGTTTTGGGGCATTTTTCACTATTTATAATTTAAATCAATGCGTGTTTAAGTGGGATCTTGTATCTTGCTATCATGCCTTTCGCAAAAGGCATGGTAACAAATCGACTCACTAGCTCTAAAAAGTTGATTTGGCATGGTATGTCTGATGCTGATTACTATGTTTAGTTTCAATATCCTTTGTACTGCATGAACTCAGACAAAGACAAATGCTGGTTAAATGTGGTTAATAGGCAACTGGTGGACGCACTCTGATGTCCACAATGTCTCGGCCGTAACGTGTGGGATTTACAATTATGTTGTCCGTTAATAGTCCGGGAGTCACCGTCGTCCTTCCGGTTGACCGTCACGCTCTGGGGAAGAAGCGCTCGAGGGGGAAAGCGGACGGGGGGGAAATGATCAATAGTCTGACCTCTGTTGTGAGCAGTTAAGGGAAAGCCAGTGTATCCAAATGGAACTGCTCAGCGGGCCACTTATACGATCACAACACACTGCACCTTTGACTATCCCATTGTTGTAAAAAAAAAAGCTGCTTGCATCCATCACACTCTTGAGGAAGCAGTTGCGATGTTTACTCGAGGCTAAGGTGTCTAAAGTAGTTTCAAAAAAGTAAAGTAAAGTAAAACATGTCAAGATCCTGCTTTCTGTTCACAAATGACCGACAACACCCCTCCTCCTCGCACCCGCCCCCCCACGGCTCGGCGCATCCCTCACACGGCTGCAGTTGTTTGGGTGCTAAGACTCGCGTGGAATCGAAGGTGACGGCAGAGGCGGTCGAGGCAGGTCGGGGCCTGATTGGGAGAGTGGCGATCTGACGGGGGTGTAATTATGTGGGTGTGAGAGTCAGGTGAAGGAGACGGGACAACATAACGCATTGCTGGAGACATGTTCCGCATGAGAAGGTGAACAAACAAGTACACTTTGCTTCTCTGTTTGCTGATAAAGCTTCCCAAAAAGTTCTGTTCTGTTATTGTCCAGTTTCACCTCACAATAAAAATGATTGCGCGGCTCTATTTGACTCTTTGACAGACACAAGCCTTTTGTTACTTTGGATTACGTTTGGACAGCATGGCTTTTGTCGACATGACGCTAGCAGATTGATGCTTGCCCTGGCTCACAACAACAGTGTGCCCAATAGCTGGGATTGGACAGCCAACCTTGAGTTAGATATAGTGTATCATCGGCCATTTTCTCCTGACTGATGCCATCCTCATATCGCACAAAGAGACAGGCCGTCGCACGGACGCCTCTACCTTGCGCAGCAGTTAAAACTGTAATGGCAGTACTGTCTTTGAGATGTACTTTCCCAATAGGAACACTGCCAATCACAACAAGGATTCTGCCAGGCCCCTTGAACGTCTCACTATTTTAAAGGCATTATGATCCAAGGAAGGAAGTCGATTTGTGCTTAATCCGTATGGCAAAAAGCTTTGGGGACCTTTAAATATCATGTTATGTTATGTTTTGTTATTAGCCATCAGTGAGTCCCTCCTCCTCCTCACAAACAATGTAAATCTCATTGGTTAGTGTTTGAATGCTGTAATTATTTAACCTTCAGGATAAAATGTATTGAGTCCCCTGGCCAAGAGGCAGGGCAACACATTGAATCAAGATTATACACTCAAGTCAAACACCTACAGGTTAAAGACGTTGTTACAAGATCTGTCAGAAATGATTCAGCGGTATCGAGTGACACCAGTTCTGTCTGACTCATATCATAGTGATAATGATATTGGCACTGTAATATAAATCTGGCTTTTGTCAGGTAATCTCAGAGCAAGTTCCAGAAGAGCGCTTCAGGAACTTGTACCTATTGCCTTTTCTTGTTCTTGTTTCAGAGCACGGCTGGAATATTCTTCAAACACCGCACATGGTTTCTTAGGGATTCAACATGTGTAATCTGCACACGTTCTCCCTCCTTATTACCTGACACCAGTGATTTGTTGGACTTCATTGCACTTTGCAGCACATGCCATACACACAAGGAAACAGCCGCCCTTTGTTTCAAGGTCAAACACGTCCATATCTAATTTTAGTACGGGCTTTCATACTGTATATGTGACTGAAGTGCAAATCACCCTGCAGGTTATACATATATTGTGTACTGTAATGCCGGTAAACAGAGACGTGTCTATTTATAAGCATGCGGGTGGGTGGGGCCCCAAATAGACTTGCAAGGGGCCTACAAAGCTGATTGTTAAGCCGGATAAAGGGGCTTGACTTTGTAGTATGTATTGTAGTAGCAAAGGGACTCCCGGAATTTGTACATCTGACCCCCACAAAACCAGACACTGCAGGGGTTTGAAAAAGTAAAAGGTTTTGATTGACTGTTGTGGGGTCGTGTGGGGGTGTTCTGCATCTTCTTGTACACATTCACCCATTTGACTGGAATGGCGGAATCAGAAATCCAAATCAATGACTGAACAAAACAACACAAAGTCGCATTAAGTTCTGTAACGCTTCACTGCCCCTGCCAATGATTACTACGACCACTAGCTAAAAAGCATCTTGCACAACACGCCCAGAACACCTCCCTGACCTGGGGATAAAAACGAGGGTTTGTAATTGAGCAACGTTACTGAATGCATGACTATCTCAAACACTAGGATACTGAGTTATATTCCCTGATCTATTGAGCCCTTTCTGTGTGGAATTGGTATGTTCTTCACATAGGTGCTCACATTTCCCCTTTTACAAGCATCCTTGGCCCATAAAGAACCGTATCCTTTCTGGGGCCAGAGCCTCTGAATCTTTATAGAGGACCTTCCTGATTAACGAACAGCTACACAACTACCTTTTCAAGATAAGATAACATACCTATTTACTTCACTAGTGTTACTACCGTCCACTACCTCCTCATAGGACAATCCAAGGTCAAACGTCTCTAAATACACACATCTGGGGGTGTTAAATTGCTGTTGGATATGGGGAAAACTTGATCGCCTTAATCAAGGAGCTGCTAATGAGGTTTGTCCACTGATAATGCAGCAGAGGTGGGCAGTATTTTTATTACCTCAAATTAAAAGAGATGAATGGGAGTGTTTTTTGACCTTGACAACATTTAAAACAATACGCCCCGGCATCATATATATATACATATATATATATCCCCTCCTGGAACCGCCACCTTAACGTGGTGGAGGGGTTTGAACGCCTGAATGATCCTGGGAGCTCTGTTGTCGGGGGCTTCGTGCCCCTGGTAGGGTCTCCCATGGCAAACAGGTCCTAGTTAAAGGGTCAGACAAAGAGCGGTTCAGAAGCCCCTTATGAGAGACCAACAGGCCCCATGAGGCCGTCCTTCTGTGGACCCACCACCTGCAGGAGGATCCATAGGGGCTGGTGCAATGTGATTTGGGCAGCTCCAACAGCTGGCCCCACGACCTGGCAACGGAAAAGTGGAAGAAGATGGATGGATGGATGGATGGATGGATATATATATATATATATATATACACATACATATGTAGCAGAAGAACTTCTTGTTGTGGTGATTGTAACATGACAAATTGATGAGCGTATGATAGTCTGCTAACTTGTTACTTTCCCTTGTACTTCTTCTTGACAAGTTGTTCATCAATAGCGGTAGTGTTGAAAATATTGGATGACACATGTGTTACTTCTTTATTATTAGTTCATCTATTAAAATCGTTAATTTTTGGTCATGTCGCCGAAGTTCATTACAATGCTTCCCCCCTTTTGGCTGCCCCCAGTGTAAAAAGTCTGGACATGCCCTTGAAGGCGACTGACTTATTGTAGCACATGCATCTTCAGAAGTAACAGTTGCTCAGACGATAGGCAGAGCGGCGACACGGCGCTAACAAAGATAAAGCAGACAGTGAGCGTGTGGGGCCTGACAGCTCATGACCGCTGACCAGCAGGATCTGATTTCCTCTCCGTGACCAGACGCCTCCGGGTGCCGCGCTCATACATCTTCCTCTCAAAATCATATCCCGCAAATGCAACGCTTCTTCATCATCATCTTTTTCATCCTGTCACCGCACCGGACCCCAGGCACAACAATCACAGTCTAGTTTTCTCTGCTAATGGAAGCCCGGGCACCACCAAGCATAGTTTTACTATTTAAATGATTGTGTTCTTTATCTTTATGGACCGTCCCAAACCTGCACAATTGTACAAGCTGTGTGACATTACTTGGATATTCTATGTAGATTTCTTGATTTTAATGTTGTATAGTCATGTCAATGTAAAAGGCAGCAACATAAAGCAACACATTTTCCATTTCAATTATAGTATATATTTTGAAAGTTTGCTTTTATCTCTAAGTTTTTCTCCAGACGGTAAATGCCATTGAGTGCACCAAGCCAGAAATGGATTGAACTGATTTCTCAAAAGCACGACTTTATTTTTTGTCAAAACTTTGAAAAGAATCTATGATTTGCTCAAAGTTTCCCAGACCTTTCTCTCTCTTTTTCAGAGCACGGACAGTTTTTCTCTTTTCAACCCATAGTGACTGTTCTTCACAGCATACATGACGAAAAACCTTACCTTATCTTTCGGTTTCATGTGAACTTCCACTGACTGAACAGTGCAGTTATATCCGCTCTGTCCTTTGACCCAAGAGTGCATGCAGTGAATTGTCCCGAATAAAGAAAATGGTATGCCGATTGTATTTGCACAAATGTTTGCAGAATCTTTTCAACATAACTTAATTGTTTGGTGGACGAAGAGAAAATGAGGCTCACAGAAGTCAAGACAAGACAGTTTTCGAACATGGCTGGTCAAGCACGTAGAGACAGCCTTTAGGGAACTACTTGGAAAGGGCTGGAAGGCTACCGGTTAGTCATCTGTAAGTCCCTCTGTCTCTAGTTCCACAAGTGCAGCTGACGAATGAGAGCTGCGTGCCGCTTGTCATTGTTTAAGCAGTGGATATGACCCATTGTTGTCAAGGTGGAAGCTTTCATGGGTGGGTAAAATTAGGTACAGACTTGGAGAGGGGATCCATGGGTACAAAATGACAAGAGAGGAGTTTAAATGTTTTATTATCTTCTTTTTCTTTCTTTTTTATTGCCGCTTTTGCCACTTTTCTCGGGCATCCTGGAGAAACTTGAGCTCAGTCATATAGTTTCAAAGGCAACTCTGTCTTCAGTTGTCTGATTGGGATTTTCGTCCAGCTATCTCTTGGAGAAAAACAACCTTGTGCAAAAACTTTGAAAGAAGTGTGAGTAACTGCAGTAGACCCTTTTGTTATAATATAGTTTACTTCATACAAAAGGAAAGCAAGCATTCATCTGGGAATCATTCAAAAAGGGGAGCAACCGAATGACATGAAATTAAGCTCTTTATTCATCATTTGACAAACAAAAACAAAATCTCTGCGTCCATTAGAGCCACAGACTGCAGACTTACATGAGTCGCAAATTGCTACTGTTGTGTTCAAAAATGTATAAAAAAGAATACATAGGCTCGTTCTATTAAAATCAAAATCATTGTTTTATTCCCTGAATTTACAATCTAAACACAGAGCGCTACATCTTGAAATGTTGACCGGCCAACCAGGAGGGGGGAGAGGGGGAGGAGGCCCGTGGATTGGCCTTTTACAAACACAGGAAGTAGGCGTCTCCTTGTTGAAGAACCAATCAGTGCCTTTAGAATACTCTTCTTCTGCGCGATCTGACTCCGCATTCTAACACACTGCCCCCCAGTGGATATCAGAGTAAAAACAACAACAATACAGCAAAATGTCCGCCCAATTCAAACCAACCCCAAAAGCACAGATTACAATCAACACAGTTTCATATAATCATTAAAGCCTATTACGACAAAAACATATATAGAAATATTCAACACTACATAAAAAAACGACTGCAAGACGGCCATTTGCAATCATTTTTATCGAATTCCTATTTTTGAAAGTTTCCTTACTTAAAACCTGAAACAAAACTGCTCCAAGTTCAAAGTACAGGTTTCAAATTTAAAGGGGGGTATTATGCTTTTTTCAATCACATAGCACCAGTCTATAGCATACTACAATGATGACGTAACCTTCTGTTGGTCTGTATATGCAGTAAATTAAAATAACTGCCTTGAATAAAATTGCTCTCTCAAAATGGCTGTACTGAACGTCTTGAAATAGGCCTCTGTCTCTTTAAGAAGCTTTCCGACACGCCCCCTTCAGCACACTGCTGTGGCATTTAAACAACAACACTGTGCGGGGAGGGGGCTCTGCTGAGCTGAGGAGCAGTGGTTGGTGGCTTGGCTGGTGACAAAAGGTCCAGAGGCGTCTCCAGGAGGTGGGGGCGTTCCTAGGAGGACTGAGGCATTGCTACACCTAAAATGGCTGCCGTCTAAGTTTTGACTGATTACTCAAAAATATGTGAATGAGCCAAGGCAACACTCCAGGCATGTGTTTAATGAGGGAATGACATAATAACATGATTAAAGCTTGAAAAAGTCGATTTTACATAATACCCCCCCTTTAACATGCGAGAGACATATTGTGGCAAGGGCCCTAACAAACTAACTTGGAAAAAAACGAGATGACGCTGCTATTCCAACTGCCCTAAACAACAAATTACAATTCACAAATCACTAGAGATAATCAAGTAATGAGAAGTCATCATGGGACGAGTCGGAATTCTGATTTTCGCGGAGCCATTGTTGTTTGTCATAATGCATCTCCAGAGTCATCTTAGGTCATCATTCTTACATCTGACCGCCATTACAGCCCCCAATCATCGTCTCCTACTGTGATTTTCATTCCTCTTTGATCATGCCTTCCCACTGTCCCGCTGTCCTCAGTCTCACCCCCCCTGTGGCATCCCGGGGCGCTCAGTGGTGGGGCGCTCCCTCCCTGCCCGGGACATGAAAGGAACGAGGCAGTGCAGTTGGGACAAGGTGATGGATGGCAGGACCAAAGCAGGAGTAATGGGGGAGACAGTGCCTCTGCAGTGCTTGTCACCAGGCTGTGTCGGGGAGAGATAGAGAAGTCAATGGAACGATGACAAAGGCGAGCTATGGAGCAGTTAGCATGATTTAGGGCGGCGGCAAATGAGAAATACGAGGGAGAGTATGAAAACGATTGACATAAAAACAGATAAAAAACGATTGGAAGATGTTGAGATGAAGGTTACGGAGTAGTTTACTGTCCCCGTATGGCAATCTGTCCTTTTGACCCATCGTTCAAGGCTGCCGTGTGGTCAGGTGTTGTACCTATAGCTGAAGAATGCACGTAGGCGCTGTGCAGCATGGAATGTTTTTGGCTAACTTCCTGTTGGTCAGTGTGGAGTAAAAGACTGTCCACACTGTAACGTAAATTTTAAATAAAAGCTGATTTTGACAATAACACAAGAAAACTTAAATAAACGTCAAGCCAAGTCTGTTTCATAGAAATGAGTTCAGACGGTGACGCTCTTTTAACATTTGTCAGCATTAAATTTAGCCTTGTTAGCCTTTAGCTTCAAGGATAAAACACATAGGAGCTCATGGTGATTGTGATTGTGTTTATCGCCGATTAGGCAGGCGGTTTATGTGGATTTCTAACCATAACATAAGTAACGCGTACCTTTGCACTTAGGAGCTGTTACAAAGCCCAAACTCCAGATCCTATGCCTCCAGCCATCTACACCTGATTGGTAATCAGCTTCAATCATAACAATGTGAGTCCCGCAGTACTGGCAATTGACAGTTGTTTATTTACAGACTACCTAATTGTGAATGTCATTCATTTAGTGTTGGTCGTGGACGATCCTAGAGATATATCTGTGAAAGGTCCACATTTGAGAAAGGTATTCACCTATTGAATGATTATTATTTGTTTTTTATTTAGGCCTGCTGTGTGCATCTATGAGCGACTTAACATGTTATGTAATTCTAGGAATCATAGAACTTTTTAAAATTACTTAAGCACTTTAGATGGGTTGTGCAATTGGTTAATTATACTATTAAAAAAGAGCGGTACTGTTTAAGGCTGTTTTATTTTTGTTGCTGTGTTTGCTGTGCACTGTTTATGATTTACTGATTTAATTATTTTGTTACTTGGTCCTTTTAACAGTACAGTGTTTTAATTGATATTGTATACAAATGTAATGGCAGTCTTTAGAGTTGATTAAGCTAAAACCAGTGGCAGCAAATACACTAACTGTAAAGTACCGTCTGGCTGCTATGCTGGGCCTTTTGGCCTGGCTGTTGGGGAGCGCTGGCTTTCTGCATCACAATGAACACAGAGACCGCTGCGGATTGCCCCTTCACACATAAGACTCCCTTGATTTGATTGTTAATGTAAATATTATTGTTTTTAATTTTGGGGTGGGCGCTTATAAGCTTTTGGCTTCGGCACACTCCCTTTGAGCAAACTCACTGCTCAAAAAAATAAAAAATAAGACAATAGCCAAAGACGTGTCCTGGCTCAAAGGCCTTCCTGTGTCTTGCTCTAACTGGCCTGCCCTCTATCATCACCAAAGGTGACGTTTGCTTTCATCCGAGGGCCCTCACTGCAGACGTCTGCCCTTCATCTGCCTTTACATCTGAAACTGTGGCCCCTCCCATCTTGGTGCTGGGACGGCCTCTCATGTTGTTACCTATATAACAGGGCCAGAGACTTGGGCTCCCCAGAGCTCGCCATGGAGTTAGGTGTATTTCTGTGTGTTGGCTCTCCGCACGTGTGTGAAATTAAAGCTGACACTTTGATAAGACAAATACTTTCAAGCTTTTTACTGTATAGTGGTGAGAATTGCTACCACACAACATAACTATTGCACTTAAAACAAAATTAAATACATTTACTTAAACTTAGCCCCAGCTTCCGTCAGTTTACTACATATATTACAATAATAGGGCCAAATAAATAAGAAAATGCTGCATGAGTACAAAATACACAAACTCCACTTTTGCAAGTGCAACTGGTTTTGCACATGTAAATACTTGCACCAGTGAAGTATTTACATCATGAGTAAAGTTTTTAACTGTGAGGGATTATTTCAGCAAGACACAGCTAACTTTCCATAGGAATAAAATGGACAGCAAACAGTCATTTCCCTTGTGCACAGGTGATGTGGGGAAATTTGGAGTCATACATTACTAAGGTAACTAAAATTAGAAAACTAAAATTCTCTCTCTCTCTCTCTCTGTCTCTGTCTCTCTTTAACATAAACAAATATTTTCTAATCATGATCAAAAGCTGTAGTGTTTCTCTATTTGGATGGTTGCTATTAATTTGTAGTTTTTCTTTTAAATGGCAGTCTCCTGACGGGTTCCATGTACTCGTGTTTTGAGATAATTTATTCAACAGCCACTTAGAGCTCTCTGCCAATCGCCAGCACTGGTCCAGATTGTTGTGCCAGTCCTTGTCGACTGAGAAGTTTTGGCTCCTGATTTAGCCAAACGTTCAAATGCTGGCCTGGTACACATCCTTTATTTTGGCTGCTCTCACAGGAGCTAATAGAAACTAAGTAGAGTTCGAATTAGTGTCTAATGGGAAATGCAAAAATGGATTTGGAAACTGAAGGGTGGGCTCTTCATATCATTGCCATAGTGGACAGAGGTACTGGCTCAATGACAGGGCACAGCTCAGTTCAGTGGATATATCGATGTGTCCTTGGGCAAGACACTTTCCCAAAATCATCCATCCCAACAGTATAAGTTAAAATGTCCCATCAGGCCTTGGGCCTGGGGAGGTCTCTCCAAACTGACCACCCAGAAGGTCAGAGAAGAGGTTTGTCCCCTGCACAGGCACAGGTGGAAACAGCTGATGTTAAGTACAGTCTATAATCGTTCATACAGCAGTGATTCCACGAGAATGAGTTTAGAAGCTCATTTCACCACTTTCAGAGGTCAAAATCAGTGCTGTCATGGTTATATCAACAAGCCAGTCTCTTTTTACACAAATGACTTACTATACTACAAGAAAGCAGATTAATGAAAATATACATTTCATATACAGTATGCAATCTCACAATAATTGTAGCTCCAAATCTGACATTGTGGGCATTCTTACCTGCACCAGTTAAGTTCATTGTTCCTTTGGAATGGCGATCACGTCCTGTTTCCTTTTACAATGTTAATAGCTGTACTCTTACAGCTATTAACAGCTGTAAGAGTACAGCTCCAGTACTCCATAATTTGAAAGAAATGTGAAAATAATAATGTGAAAAATAATAACAGCCTTGCAAGATATCTAACAAAGATGAATTAGTGTCTAATTTAACAATGTGAAAGAGTTTGTCAGCAGCCGTCCATCATTCTAGCTTTCATTGTGTTTTGTGGTGAATGGGCAGAGATATTGGTTTGTTAGGATTAGGAGCAGAATGAGCCCAGCGGTGATGGTAATAGATGTAATCTGGACCTCGTGATTGGTCTCTAATGATGCCAAATGGCTTAAAGGATAAAAGGCAGCTGATTAAAAGTGACAATTAAAAGTTGGCGGGAGTGCGAGGAGCGCAGGAAGAGATGGGATCTGGAAGAGATTACAACTGGGTACCTTAGGTGTATTGGTGGAGGGGTATTTATCATCAATATAGCAGTCTATAGGCAGTTACAGTGAGAAGAGATATGTTTGAGAGAGTAGCCATTTTCAACCTTCCAAACTCAGATATTTCTGAATATCGCAATTTCTTTATGGGGCTGAGTTTAAGAGCAGTGTTCAGTGTTCAGGAACTCTAGGCCAATATTTACACTCCCCTTTTAGTCCAGAATGTTGGAAAAAGTGGTCAACAACTTACATCATTCCTGGAATCACATTATATCATTATCATCAAGCAAAAACGCCACGACCAAACTGTTACTGAAAGAATCCAGTGACATCATCATGCTGATGTGCAATGTTTGTCGTGATGGACCCGTCTTCTGCTTTTCACACTGTCGACCTTCTGATTTGATAAACAGGCAGCAGGATCTGATTAGAATGTCTGGTCAAGTGCGACAGTGGTTCTCTTCATACTTGGGTGATAGGGGTTTTACTGTAGCCTGTCTGTCAACCACATAATACCCGCACCAGGCAATCTTGTTCGTTGACGATCTTCAGTTGTGCTGTTCGTTTAAGACTTCTAAAGTTTACAAACTTAGTTAAGTGCTTTATTTGTCATTGTACAGTTGTACAACAAAATTACTTTCAGGTGTTGGGTTCGTCCTGAGCCGCTGTGACTCAGTGGGCCACAATTGTGGGCCAACCTGACCAGTGTACCTTCCAGTGCTCCTCTGAAACGGTGCATGGTCCTGGGTTTGTCCTTGTATTAGAGCGTGGTGACCTGCATGGGTCAGCTCCTCCACCTCCTCCTTCCTCTTCCTCCTGCGCAGCTCCCTCCGCTCCACAACAGTCTTTCATCATCTCCTTTTTTGTTTCCTGTAGCGTCTCTTGTGGCGCCTCCACTGTGCTGCAGGTTTGGGGGCTCTTGGTGCCTCTTCAGTGTTTCAGAAGAAGAAATTTGTAGCTCAAATGTCTTTAGCTCAAAAGCTAGCTGTTTGTTTACTTTAAAAAAAACAACCTTTGCTTCATGGCTAGTATCGACTCTCTACAGTAAAAAAAAAAAAAAACTCAGCTGAACCTCAAAATACAAAAGTACAAAGTTCAAAAGAGCACAGATTCTTGCTTGTTAGCTCCTTAATCAACAGAATTGAACTCCAATCTATTTTTTTAAGGAGACACTGATTGTCGCCCCAGACAGTGAAACTCTCTCATGCTTTGCATCAAACTTCCTCTCAAGTGAAGCACTCTCGTCCAAACTGACTGAGTGTTGTATTTTAAAGTGTGATGTTTTACTACTGTGAGACACTTTGTGACTGTCACCGTAAAGCGCTATACACATAGAATTTACTTACTTACCTTCAGGAGTAGAGCAGTAAGGGACGTTACAATACTATCCAACACCAGGTATTTAGCATCGGTGGTAGTTCCTGGTTTAGGGTAGCAGTTCTATAATCTGAACACAGTCCATAATAACATAAGGAAAGTTAAACTAGCATAATATACCCCGTGTAAGCAGCTCGCCACAAATTACAATGACCACCATATCTTTGCACTATTATTCGGACGACAATTTTAAACCTTATTCACAAATGAATGTAGCAAGAGGGGATACTTGAGTGTGGATTATTAATAGTGAAGTTTGATTAGCGCGAGCTAAGTGAGAGAATACTGACCTTACAGTGAACCAGGACAAAGCCTTGTGTCCCAAGAATAGTCACGGGCAGAGGGAGGGGGTCTGAGTATAAAACAGGAGCCATGAAGAGGATCTTGTACTGGCAGCACCTGAGCCCCTTTGCTCTTCACCCAGCGAGCGTCCAGAGCAGGTAAGGCACTACGCCGAGATAACACACAAGGAGAAGCTGTTGAGTCCTGGAGAGCTTTAGATGAAAGCACTGATAATTCTGAGTTTATATTATTCTGCGGTGGTCATTTGTAATTATGACACGTCACTAACAGCCAATATTCACTGCTTTAAACTCCACTAGGAGAAGATGTTATTTTTCACAAAAGATAAGATGAAGATTGCACTTTATCAACAAGGTAATTACTTTTTCGAGATTGAGCCTTTTTTTCAAGGTCGAGTTTTAATTAGCCAGAAAAAGACTAACTCACACAGGCGCATAGAGCTACATAGGGCTGTTTGTCGGGGCCCTAAGCAAAATGCTGTCAGGGGTCCAACATTATTTCATCATTGGTTTTTGATAAGTACATTTTTGCTAATTAATGAGGACTAACACTCTAAATGGATAAATGTCTGGATATCTATCTCAAAAAAACAAAAGCAAAATAGAATTGATAAATCCCAACAAGATCCAAGCTCCTGATGGAACTTTGACTACACTTTGATGATTTCCTCTATAAAGAAATCCAACGATAAGTAACTCGACCACTCCTCGAATGAGATTAAACTTCCCAGTTTGGGGCCCCCCTTGGGAATATGGGCCCCTTGCCTCTTCATGATTTGTTTATAGTTAGACACAACTCCGGGGCTCTAACACCGAAAATGCTGATGCTGTATAGAAACATTTCTGTTGCAGACTCATTATGTTTATCATTCGTGAATATTTATCAAGATGCTTCAAAGAAAAGCGGTCCATGTTAATTAATGATGGTAATATTTTTGTTTATGCGTCACATTGAAGTATGTACGCACTTTAAACACTGCTGTCATGTGGAGATTAGAGGGAATTTACATTTATAATGAGTTTGGTGATATTTTATGCAAATATCATTGTCTTCAAGCTGATAATGTAAATGTATTATGATGAAGCGACATGCCAGTGTGTTAAGTGCTATGTTAATTCGAGATCTACTGTGCATTACTCTTGACATCTCTTGGGATTGCAACGAATAGATAAAAATGATTCCGATTCAGTAACTTTACCTCGGTTACTGTTGTTTCTGATAGTCCTTTTTGGGCTTGGATACTTGGATTTATTTTTTATCTTAAAATCTGTTCTGTCAATGGTTTATAGTGTGTCTCCTCTGCTCCTCTACTTCACCTGCCCCATTACTATTTTTTATTGCTCCATTGAGATAGTACAGAGATGAGCTTTTTCTGAATAAATGGAAGTAAGGACAAGGTTGTAAAAATGTTATCAAGAAAATATGAATGTGATCCATCCTGGTGCCGTTACCTGTCAGGAGCATCTGGGATCGACCATGGTGAGCGTCTGGGATCCTTATCTGTATCTAATACTATATAGCTTGGTTCATACTAGAACATAATCTACCTAGAAGAGTACTCTATACTGCATGTTTTAGGTTGAATCCAGAGCACTCAAAAGGAGAGCCACAAGGTAACATAGAGAACATACAAATGCAACACAACTCCAAACCGTGAGGGACACAGTACTTGAGCCAATGAAAGGGTATGAGTTCTTTGTGGTGTCTTAAGAGAACGTGTCACTTTAGGAATTTGAAGTCCATTTTATTTTAAACATGGACCTGGTGATGTTGGTTAAACATTTTTTGTTGAGCTCTTGGCCAGGCCAGTCTTGAGATTTTTTTTTAGAAAGTATTTCCTGGGAGTTCGGTGAAGGTTCTTGAGTCATCTTCGGTACGGAAAATGACTCAAGAACCTTCACCGAAGATGGACAACTCCTTGATTCAGAGCCTCTTCATTTCTAAATTTCCTGGCACATTTCTAAATCCAAAGGCATCTTTAAAGTACATATCAATTCATAAAAGTTCTACATAATTCTACCCCACTGTAACTCTTGCTCTCTCTCTCTCTGTCACCATAGTTGGAAGCCGCCTTCTTCGAGCGGCAGATGCTTTAGAGTCCCGTCCCGTAGTCTCTGCAGGGTTGGGCTGTGGACCGCGGTGATAATGTCCCAAACGATCGCTCCTCTTATCACCTCCATTCTTCCCCGTCTGTGTGGCTGCATGTGTTTGTTCTCCGAGAGCGCCATTGTTCCTCCACGCTCGCTCGCTCCTATCGCTTCGGAATCAATACACAATGTAATACACACGGAACAGATAATTGCCTACATGGGCCCGCAGAGTTTCTTTTTCTCTTTGGAAGATGAACACCGCAGATCGCTGGCAACTTAGATAGAGCAAGAATAAAGAGGGGGAGGCTTTGGGGAAGGAGAGAATGACTTTGCGTACATCTCTGCAGTGTGGTCTGTTGGCGGAGCACAGTTAGGCAAACACTAATGATCGAGTTAGTAGAAATGATGTTGATATGTTGCAAGTTGAATGGACAAGTTTTTCATTCTAACTATTTAAACTCAACAACAGAAGCTCAGTTGGTTCTGACGTTCTCCCGTGGATCCCAGGGTTAGTGGTTTGAATCATGGTTTTACCACTTGGTTGGTAAAGCATTTGTCCTCCGACCCTCAGCTTGGCAGTTTGATATTCATGTTTTTTTGGCAAGATACTATCCCCACAAGTGTTTGAAGTGAGAGAGAATGCTTCCTTGATGTAAAGAGGATTATCTAGCTATTTTTGACTCACAGATCAGTGACGGAGCGATATGTTGAATCACAAATTCTTTATAAGGAATCTAGGGTGACCAGATTCTTCACAAAAAAACTGGGACAAAAATGGGAATTTAAGTTTTAAGTCTAATATCCATTAAATAGACCAATCCGATTTGAGATGATAGAAATAGCTATTTAATTGGTTCTGTCATTATGATGGAAGTTGTCATTTTTTTTACTCGCTACTGCCACCCCAAGTCTTACGCGTAACTGCAGTCTCTATGTTAAGTTCGTGCATGACCCGAAATACCAACTTTTTCAGAGACAGTGCAGGCTTTTAGCTACAGTTGAATTGGTCTGGGCTCAGTCTACACATTAGGACATTGCTGGACCATTTTTAAATTCCGTCTGGTCCCTGGTTTCTGGTCAAAATTCTGCTTCTGGTATGGCACTGGTAAAAGCCGGGACACCTGGGATAGAGCTTGTGTTAAACTGGGACAAATCAATGGTTTGGATAAACTCACGGAGACATGGGACAGAGAGGGTCAAAACTGGGACTGTTCCAGGTCAACCGGGACGTCTGGTGACCCAGACAGAATCTTGCTTAGCATACAAATGGGGACCACGGAATCGCTATCTCGCAATCATTGGGTTCTTATTTGGTGCTTGAGACCATGCAAAATTCTCTGTTGTCTCCCGCGCTTCGATCCCAGCCCGCAAACGACATATAACAAGAGCTGACGAGAGGGACACACAATCTGCAGACTCAAGTCTTTTTATATTGTAACACATCTTCACATTGTGCTCCAACACCGCAGTCCAAAGAACGCAGCGGACTCAAGTTCCCTACAGTAAGCCTCTGAGCCGGGCTCCTCGGACGACCCGCTTTGGCACCCTCCATTGTGCGCGTGGAGGGACATGTCCGCACACACAGACTCGGGCCATGCTCATGGTCTTGGTTAGCTTAGCCGCACGTGTCCTGAAAACACGAGGAAGATGACACTCGCCAGGGAAGCCCACTTTGGCAAAGGATGCTGCATGCTTAAGCAACAAGAGACGCAATTAATACAGTCCTTAATACAGTCCACCTCAAGGTTATCTCCGCTCACAGAGGATTAGCGCATCAGGATTCAGCGAGAGATGAAAATTACGAGTAGATATCAAGTGGATTGGCTGTCCGTCACGACACTCACCACTTAACTTATGTGAGGAGAATAAACAGGTGTAGAATGGATAGACGGTCATGACATCAGAAGACTACTAATCACATTTGTGCCATCCACTGGAAACTGGAACACTGACATTCCACAATTAGATGTGTCTATTTTGATTGATCTTTTGTTCATACAGGTAGTTTCTTGAGACTTTCTTAAGGTCTACAGAATCGGATATTCAAGTTACTTTTTCAAACCAAATACCTGTGTGACCTGCCAAGCACCATCCGGGCTAAAGATCAACATCAAGTCAAGTGTAAACCGGGTCTAAAAAGGCTGTAAACAGTCCTAAATTGAACTATCTGGACTGGGTGTTAAAGCATGTCTAAACCAGGAAAGAAATCGTATTATTATTGTACGTTGTCCGAAATAGTTTTAAATGGACATATAGTCATTTTTCAAACAGACCCCTAACTGTTTAAGAAGTTTCTTAAGCTAAAGTGGAGGTTCCTTTAAAATGTTTGCGAATATGACTATTGCTATGAGATATGAGAATAGCTTAAATAAATAAATCAAAGACTCCGCTGTGGAAACTGTAACGCTGTCTTTCTTGAACAAATACATGCAGTTGCAACGACGGCACACTGACTGGGATATCAGGTCAAATCAGCGCGGCCCACCCTCATTTCACAGTAAATTGTCTCTTTTCCCTGAAGACACCTTTATACGTCGTAAAGGTCACAGAAGGAGTGAGAGGCTGTATGAGGATAAAAGATTGGGAGTGGAGCCACACAGGCTCGGCACGTGTCGGTATTGATCTGTATGTGCGGGACTGTTTTAGTGAAGTAGATAAGCACATACATCACTGCAGCGTGACAAGACTGTGGAGTGTGGACTACTGCTCTGCTCTCAAAGGCTTTTCACTCTCCGTCAATTATATTGTGGTGTTCAAGGGGGAACGAGCCCATTATTTCAACAGTAAATAATAAGAAACACTGCCATGGTAAAATACACGTTGCAGTGACCAAACAGTTTCAACAGGAGATTTCTCAAATTGACCGTGTGTAGAAATCACCTCAAAGTCTTGGTGCTCCGTTTGTCCTTGGGATTTCCGAGATTTAACTGGAACAGCAGTTGTTAGGATTGGAAAGTTGGGAAGAAAGTTGGGTAGATTCTTTAACTCCTACGAAAGGGTGAAAGAGGAGACAGTAACTTGAGCTGAAGATGATACACACTTTGGGAAGTTGAACCAACAAAGCTCAGAATATGCCTCTGAGTTAGACAGTGTCACAGAGTCTGCTCTATTATTAGTATGACTGTGTATTTGTCATTTACATTAGTGAGATATGGGACATTCTTTCTGCTGTAAAGCCTCGGCCCATTACAATGACTTCAGATTGCAGGTCTTTGAGGTAAAGGCGTTTTTGAACTCGAGCTGCTGCTGCCAAATGAAGGTGCACATGAGTTTTGCGTATACGCCCTGAGCTGCCCTTCAGGATGATGCAGCAGAAGCTGAGGGACAGTATTTCCAAGAGTCAGAAGGACAGCCACAGAACTGACCAGCTCAGCACAACACACACTGACTCTGTATATATCGTCTCTGTGCGGTTTGAAGTTACACATTGAGCTTTCTATACAAAACTGTAACCTTGCTGATTCTGAGTAATTGTCTTATTGGATCATTAAAGTCTTTGGCATGTTTTCTCTAAGCCTTAATGTTTGCTGTTTAATTCAAATCACAAAGGCAATACATTTTTTGGTTTAATATCTGTAAGTCTGTACTTTACACCTCTACAACCATCTTCTGAAATGCCCGCGATCTATTGTAATGTTATATCAATGCCCCCGTTTAAAACGTAAAGCGACTCCTGCTTTTTCTTGGCAGAAAAATAGAAATGTGAAATTGTGTTCCCGAAATTGTTCAGTCCTATGAAGAAAGGCAAATGGCCTGAAAAGCAGATCCAAATCAATTGAAGAAAAGGAACAGTTTTCGCATCTTAAATCAGTAATTCTAGCATTCTTTAGACGAGACAGAAAGAAATATGTGGTTCTGTACAAAGAGCTACAGCCTTCTCTTCCCGATGTGCCTCATTGTGTATTTCCAACGCATTATGTAGGCTAATAACGTGATAAAATATCCTCTTTATCGTGTCATGAATATGTATTTTGTAATAAATTTGGTAACTGCACACTATGAGCAGTCTATAATGCAGTCGTAAGTACACGCTAGATGCTGCAAGTCTTAACTCTTGAAGTGACCATCTTGCGGCTGCATTAACTTACATAACTATGGATCTTTCTTTCCCCGCCACCTCTAAATGAACTGTCACCGGCCGCGTTTACCCGCTCAAGTTCACAGGCATGAGACCAAAGCAGATCGCAGCGAGCCCTGTCGAATTCTCTAATCTCTGTGCCACTCCCCCGTCGCATCCTGGACACGTATCTCATGCCGCCTCTGTTCATTCAAAACGGTAACGCAATAGAGGATATGGCGTTATAGTCAAAGTCCGCCACTGTTTTATGGAGGGATTAAAAGGTCTTATATCCAAAAGGCTAGTGGTTCAATCCCAGCCTCTGTCATTTTTTAGGCGAGATCCTTCACCTATGGTGGAGTCAAAACTTTTTTCATCGGGGTGTTCAAAGGGGGTTGGGGGGGGGGGGGGGGGACTACGTAAGATGGGGTGGCTGCTTGAGGACCTGGATATGTGGCGTTTTGGTGCCTCATATGCCCGTTAATTACAAACAAAAAGGAGTTGTATGTTTTCAGCCCTTCTGTGTGGGGTGGCCTGTCAAATTCCTGAGGGGCCAGTGCCACCCCAGCCCCCCCCGTAGCGCCGCCCCTGCTTTCACCCAAAATGCCTGTGCCAGTTTGTAAGCCTGATTGCGTGATTGTGGTGGTCTGAGACGGCACAGAATAGCAGACAGGTTTCTATCAATGGCGCCCAGTAACTCGTCGCTATCGTCGAGCTTGACTGAACAATGCAATGTAAATCACTTCTGTTAACTTTAAAGGTGCTGTATGAATCATAAACAGTGGTTCTCGAACGCTGGACTCTATGCCACTCTTTTCTTTGCTTCTGATCTCTCCAGAGGTTCATTTGCTGTCTGTCTGTCTCTAGTTTGCACTGTGCAGCCCTCTGTTAATTCATTCTGTCAGTCATCAGCTCCTCACACGGGCCGTCTCACCCGGTTCGTCCGTGAGGTGTCGGGGCTGGTGTAAGGCGAGAACGTGCTCCCTGTTGCTACCTTGGTTGTAACACTCTGCCCTCCATGTCCTCTTCTCTCCCCTTCACTCTCCTCTCTGGCAGCTAAGATGGCAATGAGCGGCATCCTCAGCAGCGACGAGATCAAGAAGGCTCTAGACGCTTTTGCAGGTAAGGGCTGTCGGATGTTTCTATGAATGTCAAAATCTAGAAAATAGACGATGTACAGTACTGACTAACATTTAGAGCTAATATTTTGTGCTTTACAAACTGGACAAGCTACCAAACGTAGTAGGCCGATGGAAACTTGGCGGACAATATGGACAAACATTCTCTCACAAACCAAACAATAACTATGCAGAATGAAACCCTCATTTGCTTCTGTTGCCATGCAGTCTACTGTATCTGCTATAACTCTCAGAACCACATAGTGTTTTCCAGTCTGGTGGAGTTAGGTCCAAAAAGAATAGAAAAGTAAGGGTAATTTTATTGTGATAGTGATGATTCTAAAGTTACTGCACCAAAAAAAATGTCTATCATCTAATTGTGAGGTGTTTAAAGCCCCTATACCTTTTTATGGCAGTGGAATAAATGTAGTTTTTAAAATGACAGTATGTTTTGACAGTATGTTAAGCAGACATGTTTCTAATTATAAACCCTTTTTATCAATCATGAACTCGCAGGATAGTTGTTTGCTGCTCACTGAAAGTTGTACAATGTGGTTATAGACTAAAGCAGCCATCCCTAAGGATACCGTGGCCCCCTTATAGATCCAAAAGAGTTGTGGACTGCTGTATTCCCTTCTGCAAACAAATTTACCAGCGGCTATAAAGAAACCTTGAACCTTGAAAATTCTCTCGGGGCCCCCCAATAATATAAGTTACTCTATTCAAAGGGATGTGTTATTTTACAGCTAAAGTTACATAAAAAGCAACATCTAGGAATGACTAATAATATTTTTCCTATCAAAATATAGATTTTTATTGAATACTGTACTTGTTCAGTAGACAAGCTTGGGGCCCGCTGTAGTGCCTCTAAGGCCCTGTCCACACGTACTTAGATATTTTTATAAACACAGATATGTGACATATTACTTTGGATACTTTTGTAAACGCTGGTAATAAACCTGTATAAACGGAGAGGTGTGGACAGAAAATCTGGATATGTATTTCTCCAAACTGCGCATATCCATGGCAACGTTATTAGTTTGAGCAATAAATGGGCCCATGGAGATGGAACGTTGCGTCATCTGTTCAGCAAAAAATCTGTTGTGTGGACAGAGATAGTTTTGTAAATGGTTGTAGAAAAGTCTGTGTTTGTGGAGATATCAGAATATGTGTGGACATGGCGGGACCCCACTTTCAGAACCACCGCTGTAAAGAAATGCTGCAATTGGAAAATTCAGAATGAGTGAACAATTTTAAAAGTTTTACGCTCACTTTCTTTGTTTGTGAACAAAAAGATCAGTTTCATGGCCTTTAAAATGCAGTGCATCCACCACATTTCTCACAAATTTAGGCAGTGTACAGAGAAATGAGGTCGAGAAGTTTTTCTTTCTTTTTTTTCTCCATTCTGTTTTGAGTTTCTGGATCCTCTGGCAATCACATGTTCTCAATGTGGGAATAGTCTGTCACAGTGCAGCAGCCTGTCTCCTTTCAATTATCTGTCTGCCTTGGGGCTCATCTTCTTCCACTAGATTAAACTTACTTTTAGGAGGAAGCCCACTTTCATTGACATTACTGTTGGATGTCTTACCTGTGTTTCGGAACCAGTCGCTGAGTCATTCGATGTGAAGAAGTTTTTCGAGATCGTGGGCCTGAAGTACAAGTCTGCTGAGGACGTGAAGAAGGTGTTCAAGGTGCTGGACGCGGACAACAGCGGCTTCATCGAGGAGGAGGAGCTAAAGTAGGGCAGATTAATTGACAAACTGAATAGAATCTGTGTCAATGAAACCAAGTTGTTACGAAGTATGGTAACTTTGTCTCTATGTGTCTTTGTTCCTGTAGATTTGTCTTGAAGGGTTTCTCCAAAGATGGCAGAGACCTGACAGACAAAGAAACCAAAGCCTTTTTAAAAGCAGCCGACAAGGACGGGGACGGCAAGATAGGAGTGGAAGGTAAACATGGGTGGACCTCTCGTAGCACAGTCCACTTACGGATTAACCAAGCCATTTTGTAACGAGAGGAAATTCATGCGCTCTTCCAACGGTATCAAGACTTTGAAACACAACTGAATGGATGTAAACTTGTACCCAATATTTACAAGCATCTGTATCGTGTACAAGTTGTCAAACAGAAAGTCATCTGAAATTTAAGATGTTTCACCACTCATTCGAGAAGCTTTTTCACCTCTTAGCCTCTTGTACTAGGATGGAAAATCCTGGACAACAAAGAGCCTGTTCTGATCAAAATAAAAAATGTATATTAGGAATAGAACAAACTATAGATTATTTTTGCATATAAAAGTCAGTGTAAAATAAGTATCATAATCATCAATGCATACCGTCTCTTGTCATGAGAACATAATACAGCATTAAAGGTGCATTATGCAACTTTTTATATGACAAAAAAGTTGATATGTGTGTGTATTTTATCTTGTAGTGCCCCAGCAGCTGTATGATTGGTCAGCAGAGCGCCTTTACTTTCGATCACGGTGGTTTCTTCGATGCTCCAGGATCAATTGTTTAGAAGGTTTTCACGGTGATCCAGTGATCCTGGAGCGTCCTTACAACCACCGTGATCGACAGTAAAGGTGCCATACTGACCACTCATACAGCCGCTGGGTCACTACAAGGTGAGATAAACACAAATGACACATTTTTTTTCATAAAAAGTTGCATAATGCACCTTTAAATAAAGACGGGAGCAGTGATTTGATGTTAATGTTCATGCTCAATTTCAGTGAATATTTATCTAGATAAAGACAAATGGACTTCCTCGTGTTATCAGGACTGCAAAACTATTACCGTGGGGGAAAAAAGTATTTAGTCAGCCAACAATTGTCCAAGTTCTCCCACTTAAAATGAGAGAGGCCTGTAATTTTCATCATAGGTAAACCTCAACTATGAGAGACAAAATGAGAAAAATAAAAAACCTGAAAATCACATGGTCTGATTTTTTAATGAATTCATTTGCTGGGACCAAAGTAACAAAGGCTACCGTCAGTAACACACTACGCCGCCAGGGACTCAATTCCTGCAGTGCCAGACGTGTCCCCCTGCTTAAGCCAGTACATGTCCCGGCCCATCTGAAGTTTGCTAGAAAACATCTGGATGATCCAGAAGAGGACTGGGAGAATGTCATATGGTCAGATGAAACCAAAATGGAACTTTTTGGTAAAAACTCAACTCGTCATGTTTGGAGGAGAAAGAAAGAACACCATACCTACTGTGAAGCATGGGGGTGGAAACATCATGCTTTGGGGCTTTTTTTCTGCAAAGGGACCAGGACGACTGATCCGTGTAAAGGAAAAATGAATGGGGCCATGTATCGTGAGATTTTGAGTGAAAACCTCCTTCCATCAGCAAGGGCATAGAAAATAAACGTGGCTGAGTCTTTCAGCATGACAATGATCCCAAACACACCGCCCGGACAACGAAGGAGTGGCTTTGTAAGAAGCATTTCAAGGTCCTGGAGTGGCCTAACCAGTCTCCAGATCTCAACCCCATAGAAAATCTTTGGAGGGAGTTGAAAGTCCGTGTTGCCCAGCGCCTGCCCCAAAACATCACTGCTCTAGAGGAGATCTGCATGGAGGAATGGGCCAAAATACCAGCAACAGTGTGTGAAAACCTTGTGAAGACTTACAGAAAACCTTTGACCTCTGTCATTGCCAACAAAGGATATATAACAAAGTACTGAGATGAACTTTTATTATTGACCAAATACTTATTTTCCACCATAATTTGCAAATGAATTCATTAAAAAATCAGACAATGTGATTTTCTTAATTTTTTTCTTTTCATTTTGTCTCTCATAGTTGAGGTATATCTATGATGAAAATTACAGGCCTCTCTCATCTTTTTAAGTAGGAGAACTTGCACAATTGTTGGCTGACTAAATACTTTCCCCCCACTGTATATTATCATATATGACTGTTGCCACGGCCTTTTTAGAGTTGTATTACTCTATGGGCTGTTGCATAATGTAATAGGCGTGTTTCTATTGAAATACATTAGAAGTTCTTCAAAAGTTCTGAATCAGCTCTAGTGGTTTACCACATCCGTGTTCAGTCAGCAACTTTAAATATTAGTTCTATAGAAAAGAGAAACACGTCTCCACTTCCTGATGCCTTGTTCCTCTTCTTGTCTTGCAGAATTCACCACTCTTGTAAAAGAATAAGGAAGTCCCAGGAAGACGGTGTGGCCGTCCTAACCATATCTTGACGCCCTGTGCCCCCTCTCCCCTATGCGCCCTTACCCCACAACAATGCACCTGGCTCCTCCCTATTGCAAGTGTGCCGTAGTGCACTGTAGAAACTATAGTCCCTGCCCTTATCACTGTTTATTTGATCCGTTTTGCACAAGCTGTTCTGTTGAAATGCATTTTAGAGCAAGATGCTAAAGGCAAGTCAAAGAAAGAAATCCCAGTTGTGTCCATAATGTTTCTCACCCTGCTCACTTTCTCTTTGTTTTTTCCTCTCTCCTTGCTCTTTCTCTTCTGTCCCTTCATCCATGACCTCATCCGTCACACCCTTCGCTCTGGTAATGGGCTGTTGTAAAAGAAAACATACCAAATGAAGAAAGAGGTCAAGCTGTGAACAAAAACTAATAAATTGAAAACAACAAATCCTCACCGAGACTTACCTGTCGTTCTTTTTTTTTAAGTGCTCAAATACTATCTTAACTTCAGAAAATGGAGCTGGTGGTTTTTACCTGTTGTGAGTTTCTACAACGACATAAATAACAAGCATTCTTTTCTGTGGTTTACTGAAGTCATCAAGAATGAAACAACTATGCTTTTGATAAGGAAGCTAAAAACATCACCCTGACATGATTAAGGCGAGACAATGCAGGTGAATAGGGAAGCTTTTTGTTTGTATACTTTATTGTCCCCATAGGGAAATTTGTCCTCTGCATTTGACCCATCCTTCGATGCCGCTGGGGCAACCCGTAAGGAACATTGGGCGCGACACCCATCTCCAGATGTAGGGCCAGGCTGATGGTCAGAATCACTTGGCTGGAGGATTCACATATTATGCATAAATTTGGAGACATCAATTTGAAACTTATACCATAGATTACTGGAATGAATATGAGAAAATAATGTATTGAAAGTTTTCTGTCATTTTATGTTTTCATGTAAAAATAAGACCTTTTATGCCTAAAAACGCCCAAAACTTCCCATATTTTGGCGACAAAATCTGAATAATGGATTGACGTGTAAAGCGCTTTATGACTATGTCTGTGAAAGGCGCTATATAAATAAAGTTCTTAAAATAAGCAGTTTTTGTTGTTTTTTTAATTCAAAACTTGATAAATCAGGCAGGAGTTAGATATTTAAACATCCCTCTGAAAAAAAATCTGTAGGTCACACCAATATGAGAAAAATGCATATAGAGAAAGTGGCCCTAGAAATTACATTTTCAATTATGTTTTTTATTTCTTTTAAAATTTCCCAAATAAATCTATGGAGAAACATAATACTTACAATAATTACAAATGTTATTAAGATTTTTGTTTCTAAGTGAAAGTTTATATGTTACATGGGACCAATTTGGCCAAATTCTGGAAAAAAAAAAAAACATTTGCCTCTAGGGGGCAGTGGCGCCTCCAGAAATTGTTCATAGGGGTGGCCAGATGGGGCCACTTAAAATCTTGGGGTGGCAAACCAAAACTATCAGCCATAATTTCACAATTGTATTTACTGTTGTAGTAAACTGGCCTGTAGAAAAGTATCAGAAAGACTTAAGGAAACATCTACTGCTATACTTGCCTGGCTGGCTGTGAGCCTGGCTGTGTTTGGGCTGAAAATATTCATAACTGATACTACAGTACTACAATTAACACTGGCCAGTGGGGTGGCCAATGGGGTGGCCAGGGGGGCATACGACACATTAGACACATTGTTTGCTAAAACATAGTTAACGCAATTATCCTAAAAATTGTCAGCAGCTTAAAAATTACTTTTCTGCCCAACATTTTTATTACAATTGCTGCATCACTGAAATAAAATGATAATTACTACTTACAACAGACGTTATCCATCCAAATAAGTTTCGAAAGCGTTCAAACCTGTCATATGCACTTTAATTAAGGCCATTTATGCATAATTTGTGATTTTATAAATTCCTGAATATGATTCAATAAAACAATACACATGTATTTACATTTTATTTGATAACCAAGTAAGGCAAAAATGAGACAGCTGGATACATCTTGAGTCAAACGGACATTTTGTGATTAACCAAATCAACTAGATGCTGAAGTGGGTGCAAACACGAAGAACAGAACGGTGCGTGGGTGTTATTACTCATCTTGACAAATTTGTTCAGTTTTATTTGATCTTTATTTAACCAGGAAAGTGTCACTGAGATTTTAGATTGGCTTTTCCAAGGGAGTCCGGGCCTATGGTATACGTTAAATCCCCCAAAACAGCCCAGGGTATCAAAGACGGTGAGATGGGAGTCCTAACCACGGCTATACCCAATTTAAAGCAGTACTAAGTAACTCATGCCATAAGCGCCACTGCAGGTGTCGTAGCGTTTTGCGTTTTTTTCTACTCATTAATTGTCCTTGATAGTAAAGTATACTATGCTGACAGAAAAGACAAAGGTAGAGAGGGATAGTGTACACTTGTTTCACTCAAACTTGGCTGTAAATACTGTTTAAGTGGCGCTAGCCCACAGTTAGCTTTGCCCGTTAGCCTGTTAGCTTCTTCTTCGTGATTCCATTAGTGTGTATTGGTGGCTCCGACCCGTGGACAGCAAAGTTGCAATTGTGGTTTTCTGATCAGAGACACCAGGGGGAGATGAATGACCCCCAATCATCCCATCCTCTTCGTAGTCCCTCAACATGTATTACCCCCAGAGGGACTACGAAGAGGATTTATTAAGGTACACAAGTTACTTAGTACTGCTTTAAGACAGTGTCAACAAGGGCTTCGCTAAATTATCGTTATTGCAATAGTTGTTGACGCAATGTCCATATCGTGTTTAGTGACAATGTATCACAAAATGACTGAGGTCTTTTATCCGACTGAGATTTACACATTTTGCAAACCCTGCCTTTAGCAAAAATGTGCAGGAGTTCAGTTTTAGTCAATTTCGATCCACTTTTTGGTTTCAACAAAAAAACAGAAAATAAGAAAAGTTTAAGATTTGGTTTCGATTTAACGGAAAGAACTGTGTTATAACGATATTGTCATTGCATTGTTAAAGAAAGTTTTCTCATGTCACCTCATCTTTTCAACTCGGTGCAGACGCAGTTGAGTGTAATCCAGAATAAGGTTGTATTCAGAATGAGCGCGCATCAGTTCGGAGACTACGGCGCCGTGGAGCCATTAGCGCTATTGGAGTCACACAGGGGTTCAATTTGGGTTAAGTATCCCCGGCGGAGGGAGCGAAGCGGCAGAGAGGGGATTCAGACTGTCTTTAGTGGGCCATTTTCCTGCCTGAGAGCACACGGGCGTCAGCTTCAGCACCTATCACACTCAAGTGCAGGCAAGAGCTTGATACTGACACCGGGGGAGGCTGACGGCACTCACTCACAGGGATTTAGTCCGGAAAATATATATCTTTGACACAAGATCGATGTGATATCACTTGATTGGTGCAGTTTTTATAATCACATAGTAAATAGTAAAGTGTAAAATAGGCTGATGGATGATATAAACGCAGTATATACACATGCTAAATAAACTATTCTCAAAAATCTGCCTCAATCTTTACAAAACAGTCATGATTCATTAGTTACACAATTTACAAAAATGTAGCTACTGCACTGTCTCACAGGTTGAACAAACAAGCCAGAAAAATATTAAACAGAAAATATTTACAAATTAAAAAAAAAAAATCAAAAGTCAAATGAGTTATTACCTGAGTCAACAATACTTTTTACGAAGGCACAGAGCTTAATGATGAACTATCTGTCTATTGCACGTTGAAATAAAATCGTTTCTTATATATTTCTTTGCTAAAGAAATATACATGAATGACAGGTTCATAATAAGATACTTTAAAGCCACACTGCGAAACGTTCCCGGTCGCTACGTCACAAGAAAACGAATATAAAAGCATTACGAGTCAGGTTGAGGTGAGATGTATGTCTTCTTTTAGGTTCCTTTCAGTAAAGTACTCATAATGAAATAGATTCTTGTAATTTGTTTATTTATATGGCAAAACGTTCCCAGAGCCAAATGAATGGGACAAAGTGACCAAGCCTTTCTATTGGCTGCATTCTGCATTCATTCCAATAATAATCTTAACCTATAGCTTTTGTATTTGGCAAAAATTATGAGTTTTTTTTTGTACATTCTGCCAATTGAATGAACAGAAACTTTGCCATTTTAAAACATTGGCGATGTTAAGTTGCTACTCCCGCTCAAGCTAGCTCCTGTATAATGATCAAGAGTAATCATATAAACATTCATTGCGCAGTTGAATTGATCCAGTAAATGGCTTACGCTTTGGGAGGCCAAGTAAGGATATCCACGGTTCTACATCTTTAAGTGCATCATTGCCGATAGCGATCTCAAAAGCAGGATGCATGATTTAGTTACACGAAGCTTTGGGGCTTCGGGAAGCATCCAATTTCCTCCACCTTTTTGACTGCATCTATTAAGAACTTCGATCCAAGTTTATTCACAAGGTTTCCAGCCGAAGATGGGGCTGTATGGCATAAAAATGACAAAAACACTTCCATTTTATTTACAACAAGCAAACCTACAGTGGGTTCGGAAAGTATCCATGCCTCTCTAGTTATTCCTTTAATGTTGATTTATCGTTCCATGGTTTATGTATCGTTGTACGCTAATCCATGTAGAATAGAAATGATTAAAGAGGCCTAAGAACTTCCCAAACCCACTGTGCGCTTTCCAAAACGCTAGGCAGGAGTCGTACGATAGCATTAGCGTTAGCGCGTTAGCCGTGGAGCCGATTTATCGTTGGTCTTCGTGGGCTTCAGCTTCACTGTCGCAAACGGGTTGGTGCCCCTTGAACAAAAGCGAGAAAACACAGAATTCATCAAACATTGAGGAGATAAAAGTGAATATAACGTATATATAAAATATTATTATTGTAAAATAACATTGTGCTGTCGAAGGGGCAGGTTACAACAACAGCAGGGCTGACTAATGCGCTTCAATCTCTTCCAAACGATAGTGCTCACGTCAAGTAGCCCATAAACCAGTGTCCCCAAATGGCTATAGCTAAAACGCTTTCGGCACTAAACTGCTCTCGAGGCTAATGGAAGCGAGGCCGGTGTGAGTCATCCGTGGCTCCGGTTGAATGGATTTGTGATATACTTCAAACATAGCTTTACTGCCGTTGCCTTTGGGAAATGAGCAGGGGTATTACTCACCTGGGGAAGAGTTCGTGCTGGGATCGCGTGGACGGCAATCCCTGTGGAAACGAGAGGCAAATTTAGGAAACGTACACACACGCGCGCAGTAATGGAGGTGCAGCCCTTGACCCCGTCACTGCGCCGCTTTCAGACAGCTATAAGCTCGCAGTGTGCTGAGCAAGGGAGCTTACGCACGCACACGCGCAAAGATAATGCAGTGGCTGCGAACTCATGCTCTGGATAAGTAGGTTTTAAACAGCTGGCAAATCCTGGCCTCAAAATGGTTAGGTGAAGAATTTAAATTAAATTGACTCAGGAAAAATATGATTTCATGGTTAAAAGTTGATTTAGGCTTATATGTGCTCTTCATATAAGGCGTTTTTCGCACCAAACTACTCATAAGATCATTACCTTCGACCCCACAACACCGCTCTAGTCATGGGAAGCTCTTTTTAACGGGCGGCTGAAAAGCACTTTGCAGATCGTACTTTTCACCGCGTAAAATTCATAATGGAGCGAGAAATAGAATGAATGAAAAGGCTTTAGGAGTTCACAGAAAGAGAAGGATGCAGCACGAGTTTGACCACGTCTGTTTATGATGCACAAAGAAAAGAGGAGCTCCACACATTGAAGATGAAAGGTGAGTCTAACTAGCTTAAAAAGAGCAGCTGCATTGTGGTGTCAAATTATCATTTAAAGGTAAATACCAAATGTAGTGATGGACATGTGCGTTATCTTAATGTCTTACTACACCACTTCACCAAAGTGTTCCTGGTCTGATTGGAAAGCAACTGAAAAATATGTGAACTGCTTCTTCAAAATTGTGAACGTGTTGCCGCAACTTATAAATAATGTTTAATATTCTTTTCACAAACCACAACACTTCAACACAAAGTAAAATAAAGCACTGCATGTCAACACCACTCAGGGCTCTTGCCTATAGTCTACATCAGCAGCTGGAGCTTCCTCCTTGCATCCACCAAAAAGCTGGCTGTGGTGTCATTGAGAACAACACTTTTCCACAACTTCCCTTCTGGAAATGATCACATGTTCCATTCATGTTGCAAATTGTAAATTGTAAAGTGATAAGAACTCCTCTGTTTTGGAGTGAAAGATTACCTTGTTTTCTGAGGTACTCTTTGGCTGGCTGGCTCTGGTTGGCTGTGACGGTTTTGGTTGCTTGTTAGTCATTTGTGATGATTGAGGGGAGGCGGAGGGGGCGGGGCTGGGCTTGGGGTGCTGCTTCCCGATTGGCTGAGCACACTGGACAAACTGCTGCTTCGCAAAGAGGAGTTTCTGAGCAAACAGACAAATAACAAATATAAGCCACATGCACATGCACGCGCACATAATGATGTCACACTGTTAATTGGTGCTGCTTACAGCAATAGGTGACCTAAATGCAAATGGTTAACGAAATTCAGGTCATGACCTCTTTTTACGAAGTGTAGCTTCATGTAAAAAAGCCAATGGCCGCTGGCTGCTCTGCTTTACGACCCCAACACTGGAGGCCACCATTGCTCCGCCATTGCTGTAGTACCTCCATATAGCCGCTAGTCTCCCATTGAAAAGCATTGGACTTTAGACACGTTAAAAACAACTTTAACGCCTGCTTTCTATTTTTTAAACACTTTCTACAGCTACATATTCCTCAGGAGAGGAAAGACATTTTTTTGAAATCTCGTACTTACAAGGGTCGAACTGTTAGCATTGGAGCTGCACGAGCTACACGTCACGCAAGGGCCGAGTCTACAGTGAAGATCCCGCCCTTATGCCCTTTTTAGGAACATGCTTCGTCAGAGCTGGGGAGGAGGAGTCTGTAAATCTGCCATGATTTCCCCCTCGAACGTGGTCATTGTGGTAAACGGGGAGGAGTGAGGAGGAGTTGTCTATTCTTTTTAACGGTCTATGATAAAAGCAGACAGTGTACACTGTACGCTGCTATGGCACCAACCAGAGAACGTAAACCATTGTAAAACTTAAAACATAGAAGGCGGCTAACGAAATAAAGCATTTGGAAGGAACTTCAAGCATTTAAATCTCGTTTATGGCTCAGTCAGCAAAGTAACAAATCAGGTCTGAGGCGAGGCGTATCCACTTCCAGTAAAGACTAATGTTTTAGAGGTGTTTTTTTTCTCCAATAAAAACACCAGTGCAACATATTACCTGCATTTATTCTATTCATTGGGTAAAACATTTTGCAGAAGGACTTCAAGCACATTTCCATTGTATAATTCAAATAAAAGATTTGCATATGTTTATACCGACGTGTTTGATTGTATTACCTGGACATGGAATGGTTGGGAGGATCATTCAGAGGTTCCACATAAGACGCTGGAAACCACCCCTGACTGAGAACAAAGAAATAAAAGCTATAATCTTCTGCGAGCCATAATTTGTGAATAACATACAGGCACAAACTGCAAACTTCGAACACAATCAGAGTCATTCAACTGGAGTAACCCAGTGTCTCAGCCTTCACAACATTCATCCAGGCCTAGTTTTGACGAACACGAGCCGGCCCGCCCTTCCACCCGCCTCGGACACACAGGTTAAACTTGCGTCGAGTGACTGACCGTGAAGGAGCGTCCGCCCGCCCATAGAGCCAGCCGTTCTTGGACTGCTGCACCACGACGCTGATCACCTCGCCCCGGTTGAAAGGCAGCAGCGTGGGGTTGGAGCTGCTGACAGGATGGTCCACCAGAGCCCTCATAGGCCTCCTCTCACCGCCTCCACCCCCTCCAAAACCTCCACCGCCCTGGAAGTCCGAGATGGAGCCCAAACGTGGACGGTTCTCTGGAGAGGGGGCTGCAAAAGAGCAATTATATATTTATTATATTTTGTCACTCCACGTCATACTTTATGAGTAAAGAAACAGTACTCTTGCTAGTTGAGTCCAATTTCTAGCTACGATACCCACCACTGCTACATCCAAACCTTTCAAAAAGTATTCAATTCCATTTATTGTTTTTTGCTTTTTGCATAATTACCCACTATCTATGTCATGCATGATAACAAACCACATAATTACATTTTGTGGAAAAACAGCAGAATTTGCAAAATAGTGGGAAAGGGAGATGCAGAGAGAGTAAAGGCAAAAGAGGCTAACAGCGATAACAGCGGCAAAGATAAGGCTGCAACCTGAGGCAAAATGAGCTTCGAAAGACAAAAGGGTGATAACTGTTTCTTATTGACATGACAAACAAATGGGCGTCTACCGTCTTTATCAGTACTTAAATGATACTTATAAAAATATATATATATCTTTGGTCAAATCTTGCCGTAATATACTGTAGCTAAAGTTTTATGCTTTTTTTTGCTGCATTGTGTGCAGTACTCCGTGGTTGGAGTAGCAATACCTGTTGCCTCTTTGTGACAATAAAAAAGTGAGAAAGGCAGGATCGATGAGCAGTTAGTAGCGTTGTAATTTCATTATTTATATTAGAAACATTATCAAATATGGCGGCGGGTCAAACATTTCATCACAGATAAACTATTGCTCAAGTTAAAGTACTTAAGTATTTGCTGTAGAAAACACTTAAAGTGCATATGACACATTAGACAATATTTAAACTGTTGCCGTCCCAACCATGTTATGTCAAATGAGTGAAACTGCTCTGGAACTTTACCTCTATCTATGTCACTTATTGTCAGTAACTTAAGACATCAAATAAAAATAACTTTCTGCCCAACATCTGTTCATTAATTTGCTGCTTCACTGAAATAAAATGATAATTATTACTTACAACAGAGTAATCCATCTAAATAAGTCATATTTTCAAACGCATTAAAACCTGTAATATGCACTTTAAGTGTTCAAAATGACAAGCACAAATCATTATGAAAGTAATAACTTTGCAGCTTCAAAAACATAATGGCCAAATTCCCCACCTGTACGGCAGCACAAACTTCTTCCTTGTGCGTCTGCAGTGACACCTATTGTTTTGGAGTGTTCCTCTTTTATTTATATTTATGGGGAGTAGAAAGTACTATCTATCTTTCAAATGCAGTGGAATAAAAAATGTTTTTCATAAAAATACTACTCAAGTAAATTACAGATGCTCAAAAATTCAAATTAAGTAAATTTACATACTTAGTGACCACCTCTGACACTTGGTTTACAATACCATTAGTATAACAGTACTTTACATACAAATTCTAAACTTTACTTTATTTATTGACCTTTATTTAACTAGGAAAGTCCCACTGAGATTAAGAATCTATTTCAGTAGCCAGAGGAAACCTACGCAGACACGGGGAGAACATGCAAACTCCACACAGAAAGGCCCCGTCCAGGTGGGAATTGAGCCCGGGACCTTATGAAGCACGAGCGCTAACCGCTGCGCCAAGACAATATTGATATTAAAAAATATCAAACTGGGAACTGGGATCTGTGGAAAATGCTCAAACCACTAAGCCGCCATGGCCATGTAATGTTTCTTTACACTACAGTGGTAGAGACTGAAGAAAAAAACCCACCTCTCGACGGGACGCTTCCGAGCTCCTCTCTGCCTCTCGTCAGCTCCATCTGCTCGGGCCAACAACACAAACATTGACACTGGCTGTGGATATAGTCATCCATATTTACATAAAAACAGCGGGTCAGCAGCAGGGTGTTTGTCAGAGAGGCAGCAATTTCACACATGAGCAGCAGCGCCACACAACAGAGCGAACACTTTGGTTTCCAACTGCATAACACTGATGAATAATAGAAAAACGGTATATGAAGTTAAATAGAGGCGTAATGTTTCCAGTGGCGGCGCAGAACAACATATTTGGAGAGAGAGTTTTAATCATTTCGCCTCAAGCCGCCGCCGCCGCCGCTTCTGAATTTCTTATGAAGCCCTGAAAATGAGGTGCTTCGAATGAAATGTCTGCCTTTACAACGTTGAATGTGTGTGAATACAAAGCTTTGTTATAAAGAACCCAACCCACCGGCACAACAAGTGTTCACAACCATCAGTCAAGGCTGTAGCCAGGGGGCAGAGAGCAGCTGCTTTCAGTGAACATGGTGCCTTGTTTTTGGAAGTATTTCAGTGAAGACCCAAACTTTGACTTAATTTATTCAAGAAGGCCCAGTTAGTTACATTTTTCTGTGATAGAGTTTACGTATTCATAATAGCTAGTTGAAGAAATGTTGGGGAGAAAAGTTACTAAAGATACTGACAGGAAGTGACAAAGATAGAGATAAAGTTCCATAGCAGTTTGACCCATTTCCCATTGACATAAAATGGTCGGCATGGCAACAGTCTAAAATAGTTTGCCTCGATCTTTGTCACTTCCTGCCAGTGTCCAATAAGGAAGTGAAACTAAATGGTCAAACTAAAGTAAACTGGGTACAATCTTAAATATATTGTGTTAACTATGTTTTAGCTGAAATTGTGTCTAATGTGTCATATATAATCTCTTTCTTTTAATGTCATCTTATTTTCAGGTCGTTGCACCTGAGTTTTTTTTGTGTGTGGCAGAAGCTCAGAACAGACACTTAATACTGTGATTGCGAGTGCAGGCAGATATGGCTTTGGCTTTGCGTCTCCTCCACTGAGCGACAGACCGACAGCTCCATCCCTCGAGACTTCCCCGGTGTTTACTTGAACACAATTACAGCACGAATGAAGAGAATATTTAATCTTCTTATCTGAATTCATGAGATATAAATCTAACCTCCACAAGGGTTTGTTGCAGGCGTCGCGGCTCACTATGGCTCTGTGTAAGTCCAGTTTAGGCCACCAGAGGGCAGCAAAGGAACACAGATTAAACCTTATCTATTACAGCATACTGATGAATTGAACTTGAATCTATGCTCATTCACATTCATTACACATGAACAATTTAGATTTACCAATTCAACTAATACAACTATGGTTTGCCTTTTGGTGTCATTTGTCAGTTTCACAGTCCTCCGCACGGACAATTAGGAAAATCTCCAAACCCGCACTGTCACTAACAGTTTAAGCTTTACTTACTCCATTCCACACCTGTATCTAAGATAGATTTCCATTTTGACACACTTAATGCACCAAGTGTGCCACAGACTTACCGGCTGCATTCTGGGTTCCTGCCTCCGGGTGGCGCTGGCCTCCTGTGACCATGCGTCCGCTCTCTGCTGCAGTGATCCTCCGGTCTGCAGTGCAAAGACACACAGAACATCAGAGCTCTGAGTTAAACAGGACAAGTCGTCCATCGAGATACACTCCCAAAAGCTCTTCATTATGAGTGCATTAGCTTTAGAGTCAAACATAACGGATGATTAATTGTGGAGTGAACAATGTGAATATAGGTCAGTGTCGTTTATATAGTTCACTCTTATGCTTGTTGCACCTAAACGCTCACAGTAAAAGTAGGTTAGTGAAAAGGGCCAAAGTTCAGAAAGTAGCTGCTCATTATTTTCTACTGTTAAGTGTTAATTGTGACTAAGAAGGAGCTAACCTTTTGTTCCTTTTGCACTGATTAGATATAAACAAGGCTACCACAATAATTACAAGCTCAGTTCAATACTTTAAACAATTTCCTATAAGTCTGTTAATAATAAATACATTACAATGCAAATATTGTTAATGTTCTAAACACTCCGCTATTAGTGGAATAAACTAACAATTGTGAACTGGCAGGGTAGCTGTTTTAGCATTATGTGAAGGTATTTTTCAGCCTTCAAGCTGTGATATACGTTTATGAATTCGTCCTTGTTATAAATTGGGATTTGAGAAATGAGTTAAAACAGCACCGCCGCTCCCTATATGCTTGGGGCACCACACTCAGGCCATTGTGATCGACTGGCATTGGACAGTATTTGTGCTGCTGTTTTATTAACGCAGCAGACAAAAGCTTCGATGAGAACATTGAGAAAGAAGAGCTATAGAAATGTGTGCCAGTGTGACCAATGATACAACACATGTAGTAATCTCTGTGCAGGAGAGGAGATTTACGCACAACCCACCCATACAAACGTAGTAATCTACATTCACTAGTGAACTGAAGTTCAGATGTCCTGACAAAACCTTTACGTCATGTTGTGTTCTCTGGAGTCTGTGCTCGCAGCGGCAAGAGAGGAAGGAGAGAGGGAAAGGCGCAGAGAGGGAAGACACGTCTGAGCTCAAATGAATTGAACTCAATTCATTTAATTCTACAATTTGGAATGTGTTTAATGTTAATAAGCTACGCCTCCACCCTGCCCCGGGGATTGGTGGGAGGTTGGGGCACCATCAAACATTTCTGCTTATGGAACCAAAATGGCTTGCAGCGGCCCTGCATTAAAGTTAGGAATGAGTTGAATCACACAGCAGTTTGAACTTTACGCTCTCATTTTTTTCATCCCCCCAAAAGGATTGAGGCCATTAAGAAGAAACTTGGACACAACAACAGAAGACACTTATTGCATATTATTAGCAATTTAGATAGCTAAAACTGATAGTACACACCCAAAACAAATATAAAACGTCATCCTTTCCAAGCATAACTGTAAACAGGGAAACAATACGAAATGCCAGTGAATATCGTTACCTGGGTGTCATTTTAGACCCAACTCTTAGCTTTAAAAAACATATCAAACAAATGTGCCAGAGTCTCAGGTACAACATAAAAACATTCAAATGTATTAGAAACCTGCTAACAATGGAGGCAGCCCTAACCTATTTTAACGCAATGATTATGTCTCGGTTTTATTATTGTATAATGCTGGTCCCATTCGAACAAAACCACTATGAGGCCGTTGGAAAGCTATAGCACAAACAATCACTCAAAAGCCTTGACCAAAAACTACGACAACACCATCACTGTTTAGTCTTTCGAAAATACAGACTGTTAAATTTCGACAATATTCAAAGATTTGCTTTAATACGATTGGCCCATAGAATCCTAAATAACACTGCACCAACACCACTTAAGCATTTTATCCAGTACACATCTGCTGTGAGAACTAGAACCACACGAGCCTCTGCCAGGGGCAGTGTAGCATACCCAAACGTAAAACTGCTTTTGCACAATTAGCTTTCTCATATAAAGCAATACAGGAATGGAACGAGCTCACACAGGTCACAGGTCACAGGTCACAGTAGAACTTAAAAAGTGGCTTTGGAGCACTCAAAGCTGTTCACACTGAGGTGGACACTATGTTTGAACCACAGGACAACTTATGTGTATATATTCATGTACGAGAACATTTTACTATGAAATTTGAAATGTATTATTAAATTTGTGTTTAGTGCTTATAAATGTGAATGTGACGCAGTAAATGAGAGGTGTGGGTGCATTATACAGGTGTGATGCTGTGTATGTGTGTGTATATATATATATATATATAATTATATATATATATATATATATTTATTATTATTTATTATTTTTTACCTGTACTTTGACTACAATGTTACTGTATGTGTGTGCGAAGGACCTTGGTCATGAGGCGGGTCAGTGACTGGATGAGTCCGCAGTGTTTCTCGGCCACGAATCGGTAGCGTCTCTCCTCCTCCTGAAGAGCGTCGTAGTTACTGTCTCTGAGGAACTGCATGTATTCCCCCTGGTCCTGAAACAAGGCATGAACTAAGGTTAATACAGATAAAAGTGTCTCTTGTGGCCTTGTTACCTTGTCCGCTTGACATAACATTCTGAGTAGTCAATAGTGTAAAGTTGAGATGGACATGCCAAATTCATAACAATACTTGAATGTAATTTGCTGTTAACAACTATCATCCACTTTACCAAGCTCCTTTACATTCACAAATCCTTATATACATTGCACACTGTGCACCAACATGGTAAATATGTTTATGTATAAATCCCAACCTGGCCAGGCCTCTGCGGTGCTGCCTGTCCTGGCCGTGCACCTCCAGCTCGTAATGTTTCTTGCTGCCCTGTGGTAGAAGAGAATTCATATCAGGCCAGATAATAATCATTCCGCTCATGCAGCTAGCGTAGCAGGCTGTCAGCACCGAATTAGCAACGGTGGTGAGGGATGTAGACAGACACGGCCCATCTCTGTCCCGCGGCATAGTGAGCTGGAAAGACCTCGCGCTAATGTCAGGTTAGATTAATAGACTCTTCATGAGGTTATTGCGCTACATTGCAGTTTTCATTCATCATATATACACAGAGGAGAGAGTACCTTTTCAACTATAATATTACAAAATAATATTACTGAAGCAGCAAGTAAAAAGCACTGTGTTTTAAAACTAGAGCATTACGTGTCTCTGATGTAACGGAGTATTACCCTGGGCCCCGCCTCTGTTTGGACATTCAACTTCTATCTCTGATATAGTCTCCACACCCTTTTCACAGTCAACAGTCTCAAACTAATAAAGCCAACAAGTCACCCTGAAAACTTCAGTTAGTCAACATTTAAAGACTTGTTTAGCTTGTTTTAATAATTGATGCATGCATATTGGTTATTTAGTACCACTCAATAACTTATACGTACATTACCAAAGCATCAGACTACTGAATAAGTCATGCATTGCACTGATAGTAAATAAATATTCATACTCTAACTAGTCATTAAAATATGGTTACATCTGTGAATGCACAATAAATCGCAAATATATTGTATCGCAATATTAGCTGCTGCAATATCTGTATCGCAAGAATCGATCTTTAATCTGATACAGCTCGACATATTTTTGCAAACTCACCCAACAACAAAACAAGGAAACACTTTAGTTTACAACACCCTTCATTCATCACCTGCCAAATTTACAAATTTACAATGTAATGTGCGCTGTAACAATGTGTAATAACTTGTACCTATGTAGTACATACACAATGGAAAGAATGTGTATTAGTACTTTGGAGGTACATAATGTAATAAGACCATAACTCTAAGCTTAATCTTAACCTTAAGGGTTTAATGTGGCCCTTTGTAGAGCATGAATTTCTGAGTATGTAAAAATAAAAAAGTAAGTCTCTAGAGGCTAGAGACTTTTTTAAATTTTAGTCTAGTGTCTAGCCCATTCCTGTGCGGAATTATGGATTTTAAAGAAATAACCAGAATGCTCACTCCAGCCACTGGGGGCAGCTTGAATTAAAAAAAGGAAAGACTTCCTCACGTGTCCAGCAGAGGGCACTGATATAATAAGAGCTCAGGATATAAACAACACATTATAGCCATGTGGTAAATGGTCAGTCTGCCCCAGAGCAGCTGTGGCTACAATCGCAACTCGCTGCCATCGAGTGTGGAGTGAATGAATAATGGCTTTATGCAGCACTTTGACAAACGTGTGACACAGGCTGATACTGTTGTTATTTATTAGGCCACAGTCCTTTGCAATGTATGCGGCCCGCGACCCGCCATGGGGGCTGAATTTCGGCCCACGACCCAAACGATTCTGACACCACTGGTTTGATGTCTTATCACATTATGTACCTCCAAACTACTAATACACATTATTCTATTGTGTGTGCACTACATGGGTACAAGTTATTACAGATTGTTACAAAGCAGATTACATTGTACTGAATTTAGTAGGTACAACGTATCAAGGTAGTGTAAAATAAAGTTCCCAATCAATGCATGGAACTTATAAATGTGCAGTTCAGTTTTAGTTCTAATTTTCCTATTTTTCTATTTAGCCTCGTTTTGATGCTGATTTTGTTTTTTAAAGTCGTGTTCTGACACAATTAGCTGAAAAACGGGAAAAATTATCTCCGAGATTGAACAGATAGATTTGACCATGCTGCTTATCGCAAGGTTTTTCAATATTGTGCAGCCATAGATAAATCAATGTCTACAACAGCATCTGTACAGTTACATAAATAGTTATTTTATAGTTGAATAAGTATGAAAAAGCAACCAATAAAAATAGGACTATTCATTTTAAATAAAGCATTAAAGCTGGGGTACCTGACTTTTTGTTGTTGAAAGGTTTTTTTTGTTTTTTTCCACCTCAGAGTAAGTTGTAAACACAGCAACTTGTTAAATTGTCTTCACCTAATTATTCATTGAGCGATAGAGGATAGAAGTAGAATCTAAATTAGTGGTATTTGTTTTAGGGGGGTCCCCCTTCTTCGCTTTTCCACTGCTCAAAGCAGTACATGGGCGTGACAAGCACATATAAACAATTTGCTTGAACAATTCAGACATGCAGGAGGGATTGTGAGTGCTAGAAACAAGTTTGGGCCAAATTAAAAAAAATTGCGGGAAAATCAGGTACTCCAGCTTTAACAGATGCAAGTACAACTTAATTGATCAAGTTTTGATTATGAACTCAGAGTTCATTCATTCATTTATTAAGGCTAAATCAGGTGTTGTTATTATTAAGAATTACCAATAAATCGATTGAAATAGGTGCTATTTCCCAATTCGACCCCGTTCACTCACCGCAATGTAATCTATGTCCCTCCTGACGTTGTTGTCCATCTCCTGTAGAACCTCCGCTTGGAACCAGCAGAACTGATGAGACCAAGGAGACCCGGGAAGATAAGAAAGATGAATAGACTGACAGGCATTCAAATCTGAAATGTGGTATAAATATTGACATCAACAACAACAGACAGATCAATGGGTCTGACTTACAATGCTCTCCATCTCAGAGGTGAGTCTCCGCTGGCTGTCAGCAATCTGCACCAACACGTTACCTTTAGACAGGAAAGATACAAAAGAGTCAATAAACTTGATTCTTCCACTTGACTGTTTTCCCCCTTTTCAAACCCCTGAAATGTAGTTTGTTCCTTTAAATGGTGTGTTTTGGTCACCACTCTCTCTTTTACCAAAATATGATTTAAATTTAATAAGAGAATAAAAATAGGCACAGTTCCTTTCACCTTTCATCAAAGAGCCTTTGTCAGTTTTTAACATTCCCAGGGAAAATAGTGAAAGACTTCCCATACAAGATGCAAGACTCTGCATGGCTTCTCTACAAGTACAGTTTGAAGCAGCTTTGTGGATATAATGCAATATTGTACAAAAGATTTCACAGACTGTAACTCCATTCCTTGAGTTTCCCTTGTCTAAGGATTAATGGAAGGTGTAACTTAAAGTAAAGTTGACAAGGCACATTGAGTTTCTGCTGCAGTGCAACAGGCGTGGGCAGGATGTGCCAAACATTGACAAGCTTGTCAAAATAATGGGATTGATCCAGTTCAGGCAAAAAGTTTTACACTGAGGAAGACGTGCACATGTTTTAACCCTCAAATCAGTGTTTTGCAAACACAAATAAACCAATGGACTATAGTGTATCCACAAGTTGTCCCCTGGCCCACTCCCTTCTCAGGAGAGGTTACTAGTGTTTAGGAGATTCCTGACCGCTGGAGGACCTTTGCTGACCCATCTGTGGCGCAGTTTACACAATGACAAAACGGCGGTACGTTGGTATCGGACGCACGTATCTTTTACATAACAGCACACATTGTATCTCCTGACAGCCAGCTTCACTGAAAACTCTGGAGGAGGTAGTTCCATGTCACAGCAGGAGGCCGTTTTCAGGTTTTCAGCCGCTCTGCCACGTCACGGCCCTATCTGAGCACTGATTGACTAAACTTACGAGCTCATCATATTGTGTTGTCAAGCTTCTCACATTTACCTTTAGTCAAACAACGGCCTATAATCATTTGTGTTGACTGTCTTTTACTTTGGAAAGCTCCAGAGTTGCTATAAGGTGCATAACGCAACTTATTACGTGACAAAAAAACGTTGATATTTGTGCCTATTTGACCATGTAGTGACCCAGTGGCTGTATCAGTGGTCAGCATGGCGCCTTTATTTTATATTAAATTTTTATTTTTTTAAGTTTATTTGAATAGGGACAAGTATGTCACATAAGCTAATGTTACATACTACAACATTCTAGCCAAAGCTAATTCTCAATGTCCGTCCCTAGTTGGGCCTTTACATAAAAATTAAACAATACATAGTTAAAACATAGTTAAAACACATATCATAATAATACAGTACAACACAAACACAGCAGAGCAGACGGTCAGTGGTCACATTTCTGACCTCTGTTACTTTCCATCACAGTGGTCTCTAGGACGCTCCAGGATCAATTGTCTGGAAGGTTTTCACTGCTGACAGACCCTCTCACCAGAAAACCTACAAAAAACTATTGATCCTGGAGCGCTGTCAAAACACTGTGGTCGAAAGTAAAGGCTGGGTCACTACATGGTCAAATACGCACTAATATCCACTCTCTCTTCTCGTATAAAATGTTGCATAAAACAGCTTTAAAAAGGGTTTATGAGTAAAAAATCATATTCAACACAATATGTCGAAATTAAATGGGAAAAAGAAGGTAGCATCATAATGACTGATGAAGAATGGCAGGGTTGGTGTTCATCTGTATGGAAAAGTACAAATTCACATTTATGAAGGGAATTCAACTGGAAATGCTTGATTAGATTTTTTATTACCCCAAAGCAAAAGATGCATTATAACGGGGAGGAGCCTAAGTGTTGGAGACAGTGTGGAAGCCAATCACTGGCACATATTTTGGGACTGCCCAATAATTAGACGATATTGGAAGGACATACATAAAAATATGGAATCTATATTTAAGGTTACATTACCTTTTGAATTTGCGGCTCTAATCATGGGTAAGACTGAAATGCAATCGGACAATATATATTTGTATAGAATTTTAATATCTGCTGGCAAAAAGGCTGTGACCAGACACGGGCTTCTCCCGGATCCACCGCATTTTGAAAATGGTTAGATATTGTGAACGAAATGTATCAGATGGAAAGACTGACTTTCTCACTTAGACTACAGATGAACACATTTTCAAAGCTGTGGTCAAAATGGATATATTATGTGCATGCTAACCAAATGCAATATGTCGAAACCCTGAATGTGTAGGTTAGTTTAGGAGAGAAAAATATGTTTTTGGTATTGTAAAAAATATGAGGATTGAGTTTCTCTGTCATCTTTTTTTTGTTTATTTGTATTTGGAAAACAAAAAAACGAAATGTTGAGTATGGAAAATATTGTCATTGGTCACATACTGGTTGTGTGACCATGAGGTAATTTCAATTTTCAATGTATCACAATGTCGTATCTCAATGTTTCAAAATAAAGATTTGAAAAAAAAAAAAAACAGCTTTAAAAAGCCACAGCATTACACGGAAGCACAAATACTTGCTTTGTGAACATTCAAAATACTGGCAAGCCATCTGTAATTTCTGAACAAATAATTCAAGGATTCCTAAGGTCATTGGTAGGTACAAAGGCCTGGAAAGAATTATGAGAAAATGTAATGTATGTGTCAATAATTGTGTTGGAGATGAATTACATGTCATATTAGAGTGTACAAACGATATCGGTTTTCAGAGAGACATATCTGCCTAAGTATTATTGTAATGATCCATCTATGTTCAAGTTGGTGCTGCTGTTTCAGTCAAAAAGCACAAAGAGCATCTGAAACCTTGGCGCCTTCTTAAAGAGGGTTCTCCCACAGTATCAGTGAAGTGTGTTGCTTTGTTTTGTTTTGTATTACCTTGTCTGTCAGTAAGACATGTGTAAGTTTGTGCTCCATATCATGTATACGGTGAAAGATGTCTTCCTCTGTGCATTCACACAAAGGAGGCCCTCGCCCTTTCCCCACTGCCGTCCTCCAGCTCCAGCAAGGACTGGATGTTAGCTCTACAGTCTACACCAGCTCCCACCAGTCCTGGGGATCTAGAGCCATGGATTTCTCCTGCGATTTTTCCACGCTAGTTTTGTTGTAATTACTTTGTTGCATCCAGCCACATTTTACACATATAGCCATTTCATTTGCTTTTTTGCTGTCAGTCTCATTGTCAATCCAAACGGTTTGATCAAATCAGCAATATCTGGAGTCCACTGTCGTTGTGATATCAGGCTTATTGAATGATAATCGTTATTCATGAGACAGAACTGACTTTCAACAAAGCGCCAACGTGCAATAAATCAGCAAACGCAGAGGGAGCAGCAGCCTGCCAGTGAAACCGCGGCGCAGTAACAGTAACAGTTGACTAATGCCTCGCTTTTGGACAGTCACTAGCTCCAGCTGAGAGTAGGGTTAAGTGAGTGGAGCGTGGCCCGCTGCCTGTCGCTCTGTATTATTGATGCGCCCTGTGGCCATGTGAGAAGCCCCGTGCCAGAACTCACAACTCTCTGTAATAGTAGTCGGACTTTTCAAAGGTGAACATTATCATTAAGAGTAATAATGTGCTGTAATAAATGCAACATCAAAGTGATCTGTGACGGGGACAAGCCTCAGTTCTTCCTGTTACAAACATGACTCATACGTACCTAAGGAGCGCGTGTGAAAAGCCCGCTCCCCATTTTGGAAAGGGCATTGAAGTACGCCTCACTTTTACAGCCAGGCCTGCAACACACGAGCAAACAGATGGAGTTTATGACAAAAGTACTGATGGCAAAATCGGACAAAGTGACGTCTCTCTCACACTTTGGCAGCGTTATAAAGTCTTGTGTTGCTTGCCAAGGGAAAGAAAACTCCTACGGAAAGAGGAAGAAGCTCTGTCTTTGTTTTGGTACTTATTAAACTGTCCGCTGTCGATTACGTTGATTACTCTGAGTCCAATCTACAGTGCGGCTTGTGGATTTCAATATAGAGGCAAAAGGAAATCGTGATCAAGGGAAGAGTTGTGCAAATAATGCTGTACACTTTACATTCCTATTATTGTATTCAAACATATTCAATCACAAAGCACAGACCTGTTCCTCGGGCACTGGGCTTCATAATGTTTTAGTTCCTTCTTCTCATTTTTATTTCGTTTTAATTAGTCGACAGAAATATCTGGAAATGTTGGCTGTAATTTCCATTTCATTTTTCATTTATTTCAGTCATGTCATTTACTTTTTTCACGTTGTTTCATGAAGAGCTTTACATTGTATGTTTACATGATTGAATAGGAGCACAAAGAAGACAAAGCTTAAAAAATAGGTGCCCCTTTCTCCGAACACAGAACAAAATATATACGTATTTCCGCAAGTCGCACCAGCCAAAAAATGCATAATGAAGAGGGAAAAAAAACATATATAAGTGGCTCTGGAGTAAAAGTCGCACTAGCCACCCTGGTGCACCGTTGTCAAGCCTCTCCCAGCAGCTCGTTGTTCAAGCACCCATGTGCGGACTCGTTCCTCTCACTGTGGCCATCTGGCTTTAGCCCGCGATTGCTTTTTTTGTTTTATTCATTGCAGTAAGAGTCACCTCCGCTTTTCACCAGTGCCTCACAAGTTTCTTGCTCACTCTAAACTTTCTTTCTGCTGCTCGAGAATAACAAACATGTGACATGATATACTTTGATATACAAGTCGCACCACCAGCCAAACTATGACAAAAGGTGCGACTTATAGTACGGAAAATACGGTGCAAGATGGTCTGATGCGCAATTTACAATATAACTTCAAGCCACACATACAGGTCATGTTTTAACAGAAAAAATAATAATAATAAATGTTACATTTAAATATATTTATAGTAATGTGTAAGATTTAATTTTTGTTGCACAGTGGAGGAGTTCTTAACATTTAGGTGCAGGGTGTTCCACAGTTTGACTCCAGCCACAGAGATGCCCATCTGCTTCTGCTTCTCTCTTCTTATGTCATGTCAAGTATTCAGGTCAGCAGGTGGGGGACCAAACAGTGTCTTTTCAGTCATAATAAACTCATTTGGTTCTAGTTTTTGCCAAGAATCTTATTTTTACGATAAATTTTAATCAACACAACTGTCTAAATCCCATAGTTTCTTAAGTAGCTCTCTGATGTTACTTTTTAAATGTTTAATATGGGGCATGAAGGTTGAAGAAACCCCGGTATGTTTATTCATATTTCTAATTCTTTATATGATTAGACTTGATGGCAGTAGATACTTATGCAATACTACTTTTACAGGGACTTTGAACTTGGCTTTGTAAACAATGCAAAGATTTACTTTCACTGTGCTGAACTCTGCAGCTTAGTAATCCTCATCTTTTTATCATTACAATGATTGAAGAGATCATTATTAGAATGTAATGTGCTTCGTATTCACTTATGCATAAGCTTAAGGTAATTAAGGAAGACTGTTGATACTGGAGTCTTGTCAACAACTGCTAATTACTTGCTCATAAATGTGACTCACAGGGATTCAGGATATGCTTGCGGACTTTGGAACGGGAGGAGTGGAACTAAGGTGTGACGGCTTTGGAAGAGAACACTTTTACTGCAGCGCTAATAAAAACAGAGGTATGAACTTCACGTCTTGGAAAATGACTTTTGGGTTTTCTTTTCTTTCTTTTTTTACCTTGAAAAGCCTGAACGTAGCTGTTTCCCAGTGAGACCAGGCGGTGCAAGCTCGGATTGAACTCATCCAACAAGTGCTGTTTCAAAAACACAGACAGACAGACAGGCAGACAGGCTTAGAATATGAAGACGCCTTCAAAGAGCAAACATATAAGAGTAAGACATTACAGATTAATGGGATCTTACATCGACTTAATGGTGTAATATGCAAAATGGGCAGCATTTATTGACACTGATTTTAAAAAGCAAGGTTAACACACATTATTAACATAACTTTTTTGTGTTTCAATAAAAAAGATTTAAGAAGCTCCTAATCTTTTTGACTTTGTGTTGGTAAAAACAAAGTGGATTAAAGTTATTGACAATAGGCTACATTTTGATGAGGGGACCTCTAAAACTTTCTTTCTTCTTATTTCAAAGGTCAAAATATTTCAAATCTTCATTTAATGAGTGGTCAAATCTTATAATCATTTATGTTAGTGGTTTATATTGCTATTTGATTAAATTTACGTAGATATGTTGTTTTAAGTTCCAAATTGCATAAGTAGAATTTCATTATTAATCTAAATATTTTCCCTAACCCATAGCTCAGTGCCTCGTGTCCCAAATCCTGTTCTAAAGAGCCTATAATTGAAAATGAGGTGCAGGACAAGTCTTAATTTTATAGGAGAATCTGCCTGAACATCTACCTGTCTAAATGTTGATGTTTTGAACTGAGGTGAAACAAGCATCACGGAGTGTTGACATTATCTGCCCACATGAACGTCATTTGAAAGGACTTTCAGCCATGTTAAAAGGATATTTCAGGATTTTTGACATGGGCCTCATTTCCTAGTTATCCAGAGTGTTGTTGATGTCTGGAGATATTTTTTCTTAAATTCATGCAGTTCTTATATTTGAAGAGTCTAATGGCGCTAGGCTAGGGCAAGGCTAAAGCATTTCTACGGTAACAGCTAGCCTGCATTAAAAACAGTCTGACCCACTCCACAGTGCACCTGAGGTAAATCACTTATAACCCAGACTAACCATATAAATGTCTGTGTCGGTAGAATAATTTTAACCATTTTGCGTTTAAAATAACTTATATTTGAGCAGCATCAGCTTGTGGCTGTAAGCTAACGCAGCGGCGGAGTGATCTGCGAGAAAATAGTCCCTCAAAATGCGGTAATTCATGTGATATAAGGTCAAAAATTATTCTATTAACACAGACATTTATATGGTTAGTCTGGCGTTATACGTGATTTACCTCAGGTGCACTGTGGAGTGAGTCAGACTGTTTTTAATGCAGGCTAACTGATACCGTAGAAATGCTTTAGCCTTTTCCCTAGCCTAGCGCCACTAGACTCTTCAAATATAAGAACTGCGTGAATTTAAGACAAAATATCTCCAGACATCAACAACACTCTGGATAACTAGGAAATGAGGCCCTATGTCAAAAATCCTGAAATATCCCTTTAATGTGACAGTGTGGAACAATTCCTTATAAGAATACTTCCAATCCCAAAGGAATCATGAACACAAGCATATTTCTTAAAAAAAAAAAAAAAAAAAGACATACAGTATAAATTGTCCACAGTGAAAAATCTAACCAGGTTTGGTAGAAAACGTTATTTTGAGGCCACAGCGTTTGAACAATTACTGTCATGAGCAGAGTAAGCTTGTTGAGACTGGAGAACTATTTCTATCGATATTGAAGGCTATAGACATGGGTGTGGGGGAGTTTTGAAACATCACTTTCACAGACAGAGCGTATTACTCACCGAATAAATGTCCAAGGTGGAGCGATGCAGCTGATCAATACTCATACTTCTGTCCATATTTGCACCACTGTACGCCGAAACAAAAAGGTTCAAATCATGTAAAAAAAAAAAAAAAACTCTCCCTGGACAGAGGGACACGAGGACGATGTAGCGGTAGGCTTGTACTGGCTCTGGCTTTATGTGCTGGTAATCCAAACCCGAGAGTCCTGAGAAAGACAGCGGTAAATAATTAATCACAGCTCCATCATAAAAGGCCAGGACACATGCTGTAAACACGACTATCTCATCTTAGCTCTATTTGGACAAAGTGTTCAAGGCTCAAGTCAAAACGCTACAATAGTAATCCCAATCAGGGCCGTCGCTAGCTGTTGGCAGCCTAGGCAAATGGACGGGGCCCCATGTTTACTGGGGGGGACCAGGAAAGCAAAGACATAAACAGACACCACCATGTTTTAGATTGTACAATTGTCACTCCGTTGTAGTTTGGAAAATGATAACAGCTTCTTAAAGCAGTACTAAGTAACTCTTGCCCCTAGAGGCCATAAGCGCAACTGCAGGTGTCTTAGCAAGTTACGATTTTTTAACATATTAAATGTCTTGGAGAGTAAATACTACGCTGACAGAAAAGGTGAAGGGAGAGAGTTGTGTTGCACATCCAATTATACAATGCGAATATTTTTTTTCACTCAAACGTGGCTGTAAATACTGTTTAAAGTGGCGCTAGCCCGCAGTTAGCTTTGCCCGTTAGCCTGTTAGCTTCTTCTCCGTGATTCTATTAGTGTGTATTGCTTGCTCCGCCCCGGTGGCAGTCAAGTTGCAAGCATGGTTTTCTGGCCAGAGACACCAGGGGGAGATGAAAGACCCTCCAATCATCCCATTAACACTTGTATTACCCCAAGGGACTACGGAAAGGATTTATTAAGGTAAACACGTTACTTAGTACTGCTTTAAAACCCCTTACCGCCCACCTGAATCGAGCACATTTTGTCCAGTTCGGCTTTACCCAAATCTAAAAGCTTCTGGCAGAAGCTTATAGCCTATAAGCCAGTGTAACGCCTCATTTGGAAGCTAAGACCTACAACTTTGTGGTCACTTTTTCATTGTATTTTTGTTTGCTTTTTTTGGTCACGTTTTTTCGCTTTCTTTGTAGCTTTTCATCACCTTTTTTGTCGCTTTTTTGTGGTTATATCATCACTTTTTTTGGTCACTTTTTTGTCGCTTTTATTTTACTCATTCACAAATGTGTGCTAATAGTATATATTGTTTTTTTTCTGTTTCGGGCACTAAAATGGCTAGCAGCGGCCCTGATTCTGGACACATCAATTTAGCAAGTTAGGCCGTCAATTCGTATGTGTATGTGTATGTGTAGTGTTAATAAGAAAAAAAAAAAAAAAAAAAAAAAAAAAAAAAAAAAAAAAAAAATGTGAGCTGTTAATAAATGACACAATAAACTGGTAAATAAATTTCACATCTGTTTCAAGATGTTCTTCCTTTCAGATGAACATAAGGATTAGGTAAAGGGTTTAGTTTTGTGTTTGAGTTGTGTGTGCATTTTTCTTATGGTGGCATTTGACTCAAGTACTACTCCAAACAATATGACTAGTATCTACTTACGGAGTCATTCAAAGCTAGAAACGGCCCTGAAACGTACACTTGTACAAATATCCATGCATCCAAGCTCTCAGCTCGCTCGAAAATCACTGGCAAAATCCTCTTATCTGTGCATTTTAATCACTCTTAATGTTGTAATCCACATTTGAACGCACCGACTTGGGATAAAACTTGGCATATCCCACACATTTGACTGTCATAAGAACGGATTTAAACTCGTTATGTAAAAAAAAAAAGGAGGGGGGGGAAATCTCAACGTAGAGCAGTGCTGCCAAATCCCATCACATCGGCTGCAGGAAATACAATCCAAACATATTGATTTTGTTTCTTACCTGGACCACTGCACAGACCGAGGAGGCCCAGTGGCACACACATACACACACACACACCACACACACACACACACACACACACACACACACACACACACACACACACATACACACAAGCAGCGCCTGTCTGACGGACTTAACATCACAGTGGGTTTTTTTTTCTTTCCCGCTGAATGTCAGAGTCAGTGAACTCAGCATGAACTGCAACCACGGAGGTGCACGTGCCATCTGGTGCTGATGTATTCCCTCTGAGATCGCACAGACGGGCGGAGGGAGGTGAGCGGGACAGGCTGGGGTATAGGGTTACTGCAGTAATTGGGGGACAGTTCGTAGTGTAGCTCCGGTTAAATTTGTCACACAAATAAAAACGGGCAAATGAACACTAGATGGCGCCGTGGACAAGCTATAGAGACGTGACGAGCATGTTAAACTTGTCAGGTTTCTCTTCCAGAAATGAAACTTCTCTTGTGATGTTCATCTGCAGATGTGTTGTGGTTGGATACATTATTCTACATCACACATACTCTTAACCCCCACCTTAACAAGCACATGTTTTTTCTCCACTTGGCATTACCCTATAGGCCGGGGGAACGCCTCAGTTTTTGCTAAAACATAGTTAACACAATTATATTTAAGATTTCGCTAAACATTTCACCCAGCTTTCTTTAGTTTGACCATTTTTGTGATGTTTATAGTTTCACTTCCTTATTGGACGCTGACAGGAAGTGACATAGATAGAGGACAGCACTTTTAAACGGTTGCCGTGCCGACCATGTTAAGTCAATGGGAAATGACTCAAACTCCTCTGGAACTTTACCTCCATGTGTCACTTCCTGTCAGTACCTAAACGTTCAAATTAAAATAACTTTTCTGCCCAACATTTTTTTCATTCATTTGCTGCTTTACTGAAATAAAATAAGTATTACTTAAAACAGGTGTTATCCATCTAAATAAGTCATATTTTCAAAAGCATTTAAGTGTCATATGCGCTTTAAGTTTTGCTGCGTTCTGACCGCGCTTATGTCACGTTTTTGGGGCATTTTGACTGTAGCACTTTGAGATGTGTTTTCATATGTAAAGTGCAATACAAATAAAATGTATTATTATTATTATTATTTATTTATTTTTGGCGTGTGTTTGTTGCGTTTTCGTCGCTTATTTGTTTTCGTTGCATTTTTTCTCCCTATTATAGAGCTTTCTTCTCGTTTTGTTTGTTTTACAGCCTCGTTTGAAACCACCTTCTCTGAAAAGAAGTCTGGTAACTGGTTATTAATGGATTTGGATGTTTCCGATGAATTACCTCATTTAGTTTTCACACGATCACAGAGAATGCATGTGTGATATGTCAGATCATGTTTTGACCAACCCTATACCCTATAAAATCGATTGCCGAGATCTTGTCTTTCCTCCTCTATAAAAACACGTCTGGACATGTTTCTGATGTGACGCCCAGTAAGTGTTGTTAGCTTTGGAATTCTGTGCAGGTTGAAGATGTAGTTGGCTCTGCAGCATCAATGATTAAAGTCTCTGATGGCAGCAGCACAGGGCTGGGGGCTGCACATCATTCTTCCATCCCTGCAGCTGCGGAGCACTCCTCTGGGAGCCTGCAGGCTGACTTACGGCCACACAAACACCTCATTCACACACCATTACCGCTGCTGAGCAGGGAGTATTACCGAGGGGAAAGGGAGGCACGTGTTCAGCGTCGATGCATATTAATGAAGACCAAGATCAGTCCACCTGACCATAAAGTGCGGTTACAACCTGCAGACTGCATCCTCAGCACTGCGGCTCGAGTTTGGTGGAGACTTGTGTTGGGAAAGTTACTGTAGGGGGCGATCAGCAGGAGGATGAACAATAAGAGGCGCGTTTCACGCAGCGTGGAGTGTCAGTGTTTCCATATCCACACATCCCACTCAGTCTGTCCCGTGTCTCCTGAGCACTGAGCGGAGCGGGGTGGCAGGGGGACATGCGCGCTGCACACAGGAGGAGGAGGAACGCTTCTCACTGCTCTTTCTGATGTTTCTGTGGCTCCATCATCATTCATTTCGCTGCGGGACTGTTTGAGCGCTGTGTTTCAGCAGGGACTGGTCAAGCGCAGAGCGCTCGTTGATGAAGGTTTTTTCTGTTTTAGATCTTGAAGTTTCTTCTGTGGTCTCTTTCCACTGCATCATTTTTTGTTTTTTGTTTTTTCTTAGCCCCTTTTCTGATTGGAGCCAGATCCCGCCGCAACCCTGAAGTTCATCGTGGTGATCTTAGCCGCCGGGATGGTGGCGTTTATCGGAGCGGTCATCTGCATCATCGCTGCGGTGCACACGGGCTCCTCCAGAGCGGCCGCGGCTCAGCAGCAGTCCACCTCCGACAACCAGTCCCTGTTCCCGGAGTCTGCGGTGAACACTCCCGCGGCGGGGGCTCCGCAGCCCGGGCCAGCTCTCTGGGAGCTCTCCACGGTTCTGAAACCGAAGCGCCTACTTTTAACATCGGCCTGAGCAGTGTGACCGGGCTCACCGGACACAACCCTGCTGTGAGCCGCCTCATCTGCACCCCGATCCCCGCCGGAGAGTGTAACGGGGGGAAGTTTGAGCAACAAGCCGATGACCCATCGCTGTACGCCGGGGAGGACTGGGGCTATCTCCGCACCACCGCAGACGAACTCCGCCAAACCGTGCTGCAGCAGCGGGACCAGATACTGAGCGACCAGCGCACTATCCAGGAGCTCTCGGGGAAACTGTCTGAGTGCGAGAAGGGGCTCAACGGCCGCACGAGGCGCCGAGGTGCCGCGGGGCTGTGGGGAGGCACCCCCGAGGACCTCCACCTGCACCACATGGTCCGGGACAGTCCCGACTCCAGCCCGGACACTGTCCACATTCTCATCGTGAGAGCCGTGGATGAACTGGAGCAGGCGATCGCTCAGCTCAAAGACCGCATCGAGAAACTGGAGGTAAAACTAATCACTTCATCAAGCAAGAGTTACATTAGTTTAGCCTTTGACTGCGGCAGGGGTCATTCATCATCACCTTCAGAGGGAATAGGATAATAAGTCCCAGGCAGGGAGCCTCCGGGTCCCATGAGGGCACAAGAGTAGAACCATTTCACTGACATTCGCCCATAATAAAGTCAAAGGCAGTTTCATTTGTATGGCACATTTCATAAAGACAACTTTAAAACTGCTGATTAGAAGACCAGATTTTCTTTTTACAATGTGGGCTTAACATGGGCCTATTTGGAGTTTTATTCACATTCACATTATTCAATTCTGACAATTTAGCATAAAAAATACATAGGCTAATAATAATAGAGCACTCGAGGGGACTGAGAAGCAAAGGAGACATCACAGTAACACAGTCTTATCCAGCCTGTGATGTAGACTAGTGGTTCTCAAACTTTCTCACCAAGTTGGCCGCCTTCCACCTCATCAAATATTTGTGCTCCCAATTACCACTCACCAAACCAAGTCTAAAACAGACCTAAATGGAAACATGCCACTGATGCAGACTAACCTCGCTTTTGGCTAAAGAAATATCATTCATTATGTATGGACTGGAGCGTTTACATTTGTGGAAAAGGTGTACAGGACTTGAATTATGTAGGACATGCTAGCACTGGTCATGTCTGTGAGTTTCCTATAGCCTACAGTATATATACAGCAACAAGAGAGGGTCATGAGATCAGATGCCGCGAGCACCACTTTGACGCTTTCACTGATGTTATTTCCCCCAGCAAGTTTGTTCTCTATGTTTGTGTTTTTTATAGTTCCACATTCACAATATGAGTGCCAGAAATAGGTGAACTCGCTCCAAATGCCCTGGAGCTGGATCCTGATGTCTGTTACACTAACTTGACACCACTCCAGGTTTCTTTTTTAATTACACCCAAGCGATACCTCTCCAAAACACGGCTTGAAATGTGGCAACGTTCCACTAACCAAACCCATTCACTTCACCACGGCCGTTTCTATCGATTTGTGCGGGTCCTATGCAAAAATACAGTTTGGGTGATGTGAATAACGATCCATAAACGTGCCACAATTTCAATCACCATGTTGTAACATCCAAGTCAAATTTATGTGACACGGAGTCTTTTTCATGTCCCTAGTCGTGCTAATGTGTTCTTTTATTGTCCCCAGAGGGAAATTTGTCCTCTGAGAGTTGGGACAAGGAGCCTTCCACGGCAGCTCTGACATCTAGTTTGCTCACTTCAGTGCAGAGGTCCAAACATAAGCTGTCCATCTCTTCCCAGTCTCCAGATCTTCCTTCTCCTCCGCCTTTCTGTCTTCCGCTCGGTGCAAGTTTTTTTTTTTTTTGCCTGTCAGCCAAGCAACATCAATAGTTTCCCCGCTGTATGTGTTCGCAGTCGAGGTGGCATCCAAAACAGGTGGAGAAAACTGTTTAAGCAATCCTCACATGTAAAATACTGCCTCGGAGCTCACCCCGGGCTCAGGGATGCGGCTGACTAAAGACTTAAACATTCGAAAAATACTACCAACACGCGCGGAATTTGCAGTTACGTAGCGTATATATTGCTTAGCGCAACAGTGAATAGTTCGACTTTTACAATTGCAGTGTGATTGCCAGTTTAGGAAATCAGGCCATTTTGAGCGCAGAATGACTCAGATTGACAGGTTTAAATATGTGGAGGAAAGTTTGGGGGTTTTAACAATGACGCAATTATATCCAGGAAGTACAGGATGAAGCGCTGACACCGTAGAAGAAGAAACAGCAGGATTACCAGAGGATTACTCAAAACTGCGTGTATGTAGTAAAATATTACCCATATGTCTTTGCCGAGGGATTTTCTATGATATGTCTCTTTGAGGTCTAGACACCTTCTCATCCGGTCCGTGGTCAAAGGCATTTCTCTTTTTTTTTTAAATTTTGTGTTTGAATTGCTGCCCTGGTCAACAGAGCATGCAAGGGGAAGAAGCAAAAGCACCATCTACTGGCGTGTGTTGTATAAAGGAATTTTCTCACGTCCATAAAACAAGGAATTTTTTTCTGCACATAGAAATTCACTTGATCGTTTCAGACTTTTTTCAATTGCAGTTTGATTGTCTGGTTTATCTTCCAGTGACCCATGAATATAATGACAACCTTTGAATAGAGATCAATGGGGAATTACAGTACAAGTCTACCTTACCTTAAATCTTTGGAGCAGTGATTTTAAATGGCCATAAGTGAGAAAAAAAGTTGTTGCAGCAAGTAAGGTTGTTAGTGCGCACTACATTACAGGCTACTAAAGTCGGTGGTGTATGGCTTTGATCTGTATATGAGTACTGTATAGATTGTATGCATGCATCGCCTTGTGGCTTGAGACGCTTGGATGCATCTTTACTGGGCTAGACTTGCTTGACGTTGCGGGTTTAAGGATTTCTACGGAGTATTTTCCACCCCCCGTGCGTGACTCCCTTCAGAGACACAAGTTTTTCTGCGATCCATTATGCAGCGGTGGCGGGCAATTTGTTGTGTGCTAAAGATTGTGTTCTCAAGGCAGCCGCTCCGATTGGCGATCATTTGCGCGCGTTATACATAATTGAGAGCAGTCCCGTAAGACGTGTGAACGCGCAGTGAAATGATGTTTATATTTAGATCCCAGAAAGGGGACTTAAAGTGATTATGTGAGGCCGTATGCAAATGCCCGCCGGGTGAAGGTTCATTCATCTGGGCCCTTGGTGCTTGAATTTCAAAAAGTAGAAGGCGGTACTGCACAGATTGTGAAAAATGTACCTCGGCTGCCGATCCCCTTTTGCACACGCTACTCATTTTGCACTTGAGCAACCGCTTGGTAATGAACAATTGATAGTCCTGTACATGCTAGTGGTGCAAAAGCCTGAGATTTGTGTCTCCAATTAACATGAAAAAAAACAAAAACTGATTTAAGTATCAGATCCACCATACTAATAATGTCAACTGTTTCAATGAGAAATCAGCTGCAACGCACTATAAAATTGCATGAGCCTATTTTAAGTAGTACTTGTAATTTTGCAGTTTAGGAAATCAGGCCATTTTGAGCGCAGAATGACTCAGATTGACAGGTTTAAATATGTGGAGGAAAGTTTGGGGTTTTAACAATGACGCAATTATATCCAGGAAGTACAGGATGAAGCGCTGACACCGTAGAAGAAGAAACAGCTAAATTACCAGAGGGTTACTCAAAACTGCGTGTATGTAGTAAAATATTACTACCTGTATGTCTTTGCCGAGGGATTTTCTATGATATGTCGCTTTTGAGGTCTAGACACCTTCTCATCCGGTCCGTGGTCAAAGGCCTTTCTCTTTTTTTTTAAATTTGTGTTTGAATTGCTGCCCTGGTCAACAGAGCATGCAAGGGGAAAAAGCAATAGCACCATCTACTGGCGTGTTGTATAAAGGAATTTTCTCACGTCCATAAAACGAGGGATTTTTTCTGCACATAGAAATTCACTTGATCATTTCAGCACTCACTTGTCTACTCTACAAGACCTTGTTCTTTTAAGAGGTTCCCCCAAGTCAGTCCATGCAGACTTCACTGGCAACGGAACTACTTTTCAATACCAGGAGTAATCTGAATAATTGGTAATAGCTGAACGTTTCTGAGTCCTTGTTGCATTTACCCTGGGTCAAAATGAGTAACACAACCTTAAGCGCAGAGAAATAAAACAGTGCACGGGGTTTGAAAAAGATGTTCGGTCTCTGTGAGCTAAAACAGAGCAAAACCTTGTTAAATTATGCACTTTGCCTACTGGCCATCAGAGATTTTATTGATGAGAGAAAGAAGCCTCTACTAATAAGGCTGCTATAATCTTTTCCATTAAAATGATGCATGGAGATTAGAATCACCAGGGGCAAGGTAATGTTGTTTATAGACTCTAAATGTCAACTTATTTTCTTCATAGTAACATACCCCGTTAATGGCTTCATGAAAAGAATACAGTATTAAAAATCATATTTTTCATTTGTAAGCAATGTTAATGATGGGGAGTTTTATAGTTTTGATCATTGTGAAATTCAGTCCATCCCATTCGGAAGATATCAAAACATTCTGTTCCACTTGCTGAAGTCAGGATGAACATCTCCTGACTTGCCTTCACTACAAACCCTATCTTGCCAATTGCTAGCAGATGCTGTTGACTAAACTGTGAACTCCTGCCCATGCCAGTGCTTTTTCTTGCACTGAAATTCTTGTCCCCCCCTGGAACTGCCACCTTAACGTGGTGGAGGGGTTTGAGCACCCGAATGATCCTGGGAGCTCTGTTGTCGGGGGCTTCGTGCCTCTGGTAGGGTCTCCCATGGCAAACAGGTCCTAAGTGACGGGTCAGACAAAGCGGGGTTCAGAAGCCCCTTATGAGAGACCAACAGGCCCGGTTAGAATCGTGAGGCCGTCCTTCTGTGGACCCAGCACCTGCAGGAGGAGCCATAGGGGCTGGTGCAATGTGTTTGGGCAGCTCCAACAGCTGCCCCCACGACCCGGCAACGGACAAGTGGAAGAAAATGGATGGATGGATGAAATTCTTGTAGTTTATTTAATGTATTCACAGACATTTGCAGGAAAAAGAAATTGCTGCGAACGCCTGCAGCACATTAACTATTGTTTTAACAATTACAAACCGAAAGAAACACTGTGCCCTATTAGCAAGCTAGTTGTTGTTAGCATTAACAGGATGGTGAGGCCCCATTTTGCATCCTGAAAGTTGTCTTTAAACTTGTCCTTGTAATCATTCGAATGCTTTGAATGCAATAAATAGCGCAAGCAACAGTTCCAACCATAGAAATCACAGAAAAGCTCATCACTAGCTAACGGCTTCCTGGACCTGTGTGAATTAGCGTACTATCCCCATACAAATGAAAAGGTAAAGCCAGTAAATATTAAAGTATGGTGAAGTATGACATGTCCGTTTCATGGCAAATATATAATTTCTGTGGTTTCTTACCTCACAAAAAGCAGACATTTAACTGAATATGAGTTAGCATTTAGCTCAGAGGTCACTTTACATGCTGATCCTTATCTAAAGTAAAACCGAAAAGGTCTGTAAATGTATTAGTGATTTTAACTAAGTTTTCACCTCACGTAAATGTGGTCAATGGGTTGTTAACCTAATGGCTTTAGGAAAAATACATTGAACAGGTTAAAGAACGCTGAAAGGTTTCCCGGACAAGCTAGCTTGCTAACTGTCTGCATCTGTTGGATCAAACGCTGCTTTTCCTTTTCATTTCTATGGTTGCAACTTATCAATGTCCTTTTGGCATGGCTTGGGAACTATTGGGTATAGCACCTGTAATCCATCTAAAAGTGCTAGAAAATGTTGGAGTAATGTTAAATATCAGATGTTAAACAATATTTTCCTGTTCTCGCTGTTGTGAAAAATAAACATTCCTATAACACTCACACTGACTTTCCACCATCTTCTCTCCGCAGTTCGATCTCGGGCCTTTCCCTCACAACCTGACAGATGTGGTCTCCAGCTTGGGACAGCCGGAGGAGGTGAGGAGCGGTTCCGCCGAGCCCTCGCCCCCGCTTCCTCTCACGGCTGACGGGAGCAGGCCCTGGGGAGTGGAGGTTCTGGAGGGAGAGCTGCAGAAGAAGCTGGACCTGCTGGAGAAAGAGAGAAAGGCCCTCCAGGTGGAAACGGAGAAAGGCAGGCAGGAAATTGACCAGGGCATTCATAAGCTCCACCACCGCATCTCCGGACTGGAAGGAGGTAGGCACCAAACAGAACAAAGCTTCCAATAGTATTTTTAGCCAAAGAGAAGCAAAAATGGCAGCGTTTCTTTCTTTTTTTATTGGAACACATTGATTTTCCTCCCAAACGTAGTTTCAAATAACATTACAAAATCGAAAATCTTAAACTTGTGCACGGCTAAAGATAGGATAGTGGGAGTGATGAGTAAGTGAGTGAGCAAAAGGCGTAGGGCTGAACGTTTTTGAATGAACAAGTACTGCTATTGTTAACTCTATAGCTTGTGTTAACTCTATAGCTTGTGTTAACTCTATAGCTTGTGAATTTAAAGGTATTTTAGTTAGGTCTCTTTAGAAGATGTTATATCACATAAATAATTGCAGCTTTGGGATTTTATTACTGCAACCATTAAAATTGCGATTTGTTTTACATTTGTGTGTTGTATTTGGTGGGGAAAAAATCCATCATCTGTACTGGGGTGTTGTAGAATAAGGATCTTTTGCTTTTGTACCATTAAATAACCATAATAATTGGCTATAATATATTAGAGGATTAATGTCTGAAAGTACCTTTAATTCCTGTGAATTTGTCTACCCATTGAGATAAAATCAATATAACAAGCCGTGTTGCTATGCTGCTTTGAAATGGCAAGGCCACCACCAGTCTAGTTATGAAATCTGATACTTTACTATATTCTTAAGCATAAAAAAGTTACATAAAATGTCAGCTTTTTGACAGATGGTGTGACATAACTTTATTGTGGTTTCATTTTGTATTACCATTAATTATATCAAGTGACGAGGCTATGATGATTAATGGATCTTTGGTTTGTGCAATCTAAAGAGAAGTTATCAAAGAGACTGGAAGATGCTATATGCTCTGAAGCCCTCAGATCTGATGGATAAGGCTGGGACTAGGCGCAAATCACCACTCTGTTTGATGTGCTCTCTGATAATCCGCACATTTCTCTTTTACCCCGTTCTCCCAAAGGTATCCCGGCCCATCCGTTCCCAGAAGGCTTCCGACTGTCCTTCCCGACGAGGACGAACTACATGTACGCAGAGGTGAAGCAGCACATCCCCAAGCTCCACGCCTTCACTGTGTGCATGTGGCTGAGGCCCGCGGACAGGGGCATCGGGACACCGCTGTCCTACGCTGTTCCCGACCAGCCCAACGAAGTGGTGCTGCTCCAAGGCCTACGCACGCCCATTGAGCTACTGATCAACGACAAGGTACTCTATCAGGCTACACAGCAGAGAACGTTTACTATTTATACGCTTCTTTTTCCCTTAGAGATGCACTGCCATTCACAGTTCCCATAGGTTGAGCTCATATGATGTCAAAACATTCTAAAGAGCTGAATGTGGAGGGCAGCATAGGGCTGGGTACTGTTAAAAAAAAAAAAAAAAAAAAAAAAAAAAAAAAAAAAAAAAAAAAAAAAAAAAAAAAAAAAAAAAAAAAAACAATCATGATTAGTGCACAGGTGTACCTTATACTGCCACAATAAAAGGCCACCCTGAAATGTGCAGTTTTTTGCTTTATTGGGGTCTGGGGACTCAGAACCAGTCAGTATCGGTGTGACCACCATTTGCCTCATGCAGTGCAACACATCTTCTTCGCATAGAGTTTATCAGATTGTCAATTGTGGCCTGTGGAATGTTGGTCCACTCCTCTTCAATGGCTGTGCGAAGTTGCTGGATATTAGTGGGAACTGGTACACGCTGTCGTATTCGCCGGTCAAGCACATCCCAAACATGCTCAATGGGTGACAGTTCTGACAGTTTGTGCAGAAATTGTTTGGTTATGCAAACCAATTGTTTCAGCAGCTGTCTGAGTGGCTGGTCTCAGACGATCTTGGAGGTGAACCTGCGGATGTGGAGGTCCTGGGCTGGTGTGGTTACACGTGGTCTGCGGTTGTGAGGCCGGTTGGATGTACTGCCATATTCTCTGAAACGCCTTTGGAGACGGCTTATGGTGGAGAAATAAACATTCAATGCACGAGCAACAGATCTGGTTGACATTCCTGCTGTCAGCATGCCAAGTGCACGCTCCCTCAATGCTTGTGGCATCTGTGGCATTTTGCTGTGAGACAAAACTGCACATTTCAGGGTGACCTTTTATTGTGGGCAGTATAAGTACACCTGTGCACTAATCATGATGTCAGATCAGCATCTTGATGTGGCACACCTGTGAGGTGGGATGGATTATCTCAGCAAAGCAGAAGTGCTCACTATCACACATTTGGACTGATTTGTGAACAATGTCTGAGAGAAATGGTAATATTGTGTATCTGGAATGAATTTTAGATCTTTAAGTCCATCTCATGAAAAATGGGAGCAGAAACAAAGGTGTTGCATTTATATTTTTGTTGAGTGTATATATATATATTTTTTTTAATTCTAAGTTTTGATGTCCGGTTGGGTCCAGGGACAACACTAAAGAAAGTTACATGGTTGTTGCAGCTCAAATAAATGAAAATTAAAAGAAAGAGTCTTTTATGGAAAAAAGTAAAACGATTGTTCTTTTTTTATGGTCCTAGATGACAAATACTTAAAGGTGCATTATACAATCTTTTATGCGGGGAAAAAAGGAGCTGCTATTTGTGCGTATTTAACCTTGTAGTGACCCGGCGGCTGTACAAGTGGTCAGAATGGCGACTCTACTTTCGATCACGGTGGTCTCTACAACACTCCAGGATCAATTGTTTTGTATGTTTTTCTGGTGAGAGGGTCCATCCGCAGTGAAAACCTTCCAAAGATTTGATCCTGGAGCGTCTTAGAGAGACCACCATGATCGAAAGTAAAGGCGTCATGATAACCACTAATACAGCCGCTGGCTCACTACAAGGTCAAATACGCACAAATATTAACTTTTTTTCCACATAAAAAGTTGTATAATGCGCCTTTAAGTATAAGTTTCGGGAAAAGGTGTCGCTTCAGGCCTCGGTACCGTATCGTCGTGGTATTGTTAAAGTACTGGTATCGAAAAATATTTTCACAGTAGCCAGCCTAGTCCTGCATATGGTCCGTCTCCCTCTTCTGCACTCAAGATGCCAGCCCAAACTACAATATACGTCACACGGAATCATCCATGAACAGTCTTTTAAAGTCTAAATACCTTCATCAAACATGTTCTGATACTGATGATGATGATACTGTCAACTTGAACTGCCTCAAGGGCTGTTTTGCACACTCACATTATTTTTTTTTTAAATTAAGGAATATCAAAGCGATGGTCCCCTAAAGTAAAAATAAAAGAAATAAAAAAGCATAACAAACTAATATAAGGCAAAAGAAATATGTTGGTAATATTCCAGTATTATATATTTTTTTTCTTTTTGTATTAAACAGCTTCATTTAAATCTGTACTGTTAAAACAAGACAGCTGCTCTTGACAGACACCAATGTTTCACTCCCCTCCCAGAGAGCCTCCTCATGGCAGTTTTTTAGTGGCAGTTGCGCCCACCAGACACTGTATGCGTGGACGGTGAAGTTGCGTTGCTTTAACTTTACAAGATTGAAGGATCACTTAAAAAGAGAATGAATGAATGTTGATATTATTTTGTGTTGTGTTAGTTCAATCACATCACTACTTCAAGGTGCACTGCGGCACTCCATGCAGAAGAAAAGCCTTGACATTATGTGCATATTGACCTTTTCAGTGACCCAGCGGCTGTGTGTGTGGGTGGTTAGCATGGCGCCTTTGCTTTCCATCACGGTTGCCTTTATGACGCTCCCGGATCAATTCTACAATGTCATGTTATATTTTAGTTGGAGTAGGGGCCTATACAATTCAATGGGGAGGCACCGTGTTAGAGAGAAATCTTCAAACAGAATATGTACAAATCACTGATCCCGCGAGACGTGTTGAACTTTGTGACAGTTTTGTTTCTTGTGGATAGGTCCAGCCAGCACAGAGAAAAAAAACATAAATGAAATTATTTGCTGCCCACATGTAGCCTGTTCCGAGTGGTGTGATGTCATTGAACGCAGCCTATTTTGAATTATTCATTTGGGGATGATGTAGTGTTATATTATTCACTGGAATCATGGAAGTCTGCCATGTTTGTGAGTAATAGCAAACATTGTCCTTTGACTAACATTAGCTAAAAATAGAATAATAAATGGAGAAAAGGGATGGAACAACTCTGATAGCTGCTGGTAAATCCATCTAACGCAGTGTAGTGTCCAAATGTTTTAATGTGAACAATAACTAAAGATTTTTATCTCCTTAAAATTTCCATTAGTTTTTATGAAAAACTGCTACAAATCCCATAATGCTTTGCTATAAAACATCACAATAAATCCTAAACACTATAGGCTGCTTATAATGTTGTGATGTCATTGTGAGCGTAATAAATATTTTTTTAGGGTTTCTGGTTGGTTTTCTTTGCTGATGACACCATCTCCATGAATGGAACATATGTATAACTATGGAGATGGTTCAATCAGCAAAGTGAACCTGTCAGAAACCCTAAAAAACACCTGATCCTGGAGAATAATAACTGCAAGAGTGATCTTGGCCACTTTATCGAAGGATAAAACACAGCCCATTGGTCACACTGTACATTTTTATGCATCAGACTCATACGATGCATTATAATGGGAGGCATATAAAACGTAAGGCTGTCCCCTCAGAGGCTTTACACTACTAATCTGAGATGGATCCCGGATAAGACAACACTCCAGCGTTCCCGATGGATCCCCGTACAATAATCCAACCAGATTGCTGCTGATGCTGGTGAAATTTCCGCAGAATTTTAATGAGCTGTCTTCTATCCAAGAATTTATGTTCCACAATGGTTACACCAGGATGTTAAATTAGCATACAAAGAAGTAGAACACATCGAGTCGCGGACAAGCCTAATGGCCTCGTGCAAAAAAGTGACAACTTGAGGTGGCACCAGGGCCTTCTCTGCAGTGGTGCCATTATGGTAATAGATTCCATGGGGGAAGGAATGTCCTTGGAGAAAGTAGATGGAGAGTAAGATGTGGCTCTCTTGAATTTTGCAGCAGATGAGCTACTGTATTTCATAAATGTAAAATTGATGTGTAGTGGGTTCAAAAGTATATACATCTATTTTCCTGAATAGATGTATATACTATTTAGATGTCAGACACTATTTAGTATCTGAAGTCTATTCAAATACATTAAGGCTTTGCGATATATGGAAACATTTTGATACAGTGTGTTGTTTTGTTGTTTTCTTTCAATATTGTAATAACAACATTCATGCTCTATTTGCTCCAGGAACTAAATAAGGAAAATTACTAAAACTAAACTTTTGTACATTTGGTTTATGGCTGTATTTGAAAAAAAAAAAAAAATGCCATTCATGTATAGGCTGTAGCTTTCTGTACCGTGAGCAATGAAGGGATTTTAACGTAAACCTAAACTTAACTGGACTGAGAAGCTATAAAACATCACAATGAATCCTTAACACTATAGGCTGCTTATAATATTGTGATGTCATTGTGAGCGTAATAAATAGTTTTTTAGGGTTTCTGGTTGGTTTTCTTTGCTGATGACACCATCTCCATGAATGGAACATACACCAGACTGAACTTTCTGCATTTCGCTTTTCAAGTATCAAAGTAGTATTTTTTACCAATAGAGAAGGAATGTTTATAATTTCAGTGTCAGGCAGCTAAAAAATAAAATAGAAAAACAGACATAATTCAAAGAGGTCTGAAAACGTTCTGCACCTGCTGTAACTGGTCCACTGTGCTCTGTGTGGATAGGTGGCACAACTTCCGCTAAACATCAGCCGAGGCAGCTGGCAGCACATCTGCGTGAGCTGGAGCCAGAGAGGAGGGAGCTGGCAGGCCTACCAGGGGGGCAAGCTGAGGGGCGAGGGTCACGCTCTGGCCCCGGACACCACATCCGCCCTGGTGGAACACTGATACTGGGACAAGAGCAGGTACGTGAGGAAGAAAAACCAGAGACATTGAGATGGATTATGGAATATCTAACCTCCCCTTGTCTTCTCCTCAGGACACTGTTGGTGGGGGTTTTGACTCCACCCAGGCCCTGGTTGGAGAGTTGTCCCAGGTGGGCATGTGGGACCGGGTGCTGTCTCCTAACCAGGTGGCCAGCTTGGCCCGCTGTAGTGGGATAAGCCCAGGCGGAGTGGCTGTTTGGACAGACAGTCAAATAGAAGTTCACGGAGGAGCAACCCTGGACCCGGGCGAACCCTGCAGTAAACACAGCAGGACCTCGCAGTGATGGACAGTCTTTACGGACAGTGAGAGAGGTGTCGGCTCATAGTGGTATGAAATGAACATGGGATTAATTTAAAATTATATTTATTAACTAGAAGGAATATATTTAAATGATTCTCAGAAGACCCAGATACTAACGAAAAGCCCTTGTTTTCCCCAACAGTAGAAGAGACTAGTCTGACTTTATCCCCCTCCGCAAAACATAATTTACATAGCCTAAGTATTGAACACCACCATAGTCTCAACAGAAATGTGTGGAAAACTCTTGGGCACAATAATGCCAAGAGAATCCCTCCCAACACATATTTAACTATTGAAAGTATAAAATCCCTGGATGTTCACACCAACTGTAAGCTGACCTTGTTGTAGTTGGTTGCCAGCTGAATGCCTTCCGCTCTACAGCGGTACTTCAAAAGGGCTGAGACAGTGCACTTGAGGCCATGAAGAAAATATAAGAATGAAGGATGCTAAAGTCGCACCATATTTTCACTGCTGCATGATTTTTGTCGTTACCGTGTCTTGTGTCTTAACACTTGGGTGTACTCAAATGACTTTTGAATGCTGGTATGTCGATGTTCTGACTCTGTTTGCTCCCGGATGGGAAATATACTTGATGAGTCTCATTCCCTGGAAAGAAGACACAATAATGAATGTCTATGCAGAATCTAAAAAAGTGTCTGCCCTACTTAAGCAATCATTTCAGTTAACTTTATACATTTAACAGCCCCAATTATGCTTTGCTTGTGAGTTGTTCATAATAATCCTGGATTTGTTATTTCATAGTAGACTGGGTAATCATGCATATTCGGTCTCCCTCCCAAGACCTCAAAACACTGATTTCACGAGTTGCTGTTCTTTTAAAGTGGACACATCATGCATAATTAGGGTTTAAAAACATTGTTTTGAGGATTTCAGTATTGATATTTTATATTTGTAATAAAGTAAAAAAAAAAAAAGGCAGTTAAAATATAAAGGCAGCAAGGCCATAGACCATCAATAGCAATAGAGTGAGGGCCCGTGGCTTCCCCAGTGCGGGCTAACAAAGTTTGTTCATGTTAGCAATATGACTGTGTTTTTGGAGGTAGCCCCATTATACAGAATAGCGCAAAAATAAAATAGCAAAAGAAAAAATATAGGATGATGTTGCACGTGTCAAGACAAACACCTGGAGGTCAGAATGACAAACCTGTGTTCAATAATGACTTAAGGCAAAAAGTCTGAATGTGAAGTCCATTAGAGCCATGCTCCCACTTCTTCATGGTTTCTGGAAGAATAAAGCTTTAAGTCCATTGCAATTGACGGTCTAAGAGTAAGATGTGATAGACTTGGCTGGTCAGGGTTTTCAAAAAGGCCTGGGGCGCCCTCTGCAGGCAGCAGTGATAATGACATGGTCTAAAAGGGTGACACAGTCCCTTTTATCTTACGGCATGCTAGCAGATCCATGATTTTGCACCTCCAAAGTACTAATACACATTATTCCATTGTACTACATAGGACAAGTTATTACAGATTGTTACAAAGCAGATTAAACTGTACTAAATTTTGTTTGGTAGTGTGAAATAAAAGCGTCACCCCCCTGTGCCAGCAGGTGACAATGGAACAGTAATATTGCTATAGCCAGTTTTTCATACAAAATACAGGGATTACACATTATTTTACGTATACTACAACACTTATAAAAAGGTCAAAGCATCCAAGAGTACATTAAAACCCCAAGCAAAGCATAATATAGGACCTTTTTAGTACTTTTTAAAACACCATTCCCTATTGTCGCGTTCTGTATTCTTTGCAATGGAAATAGTGTATTTTGAATGTAATAACAACTATTTGTTTGACTGTGGAGCTGGAAACATTACTGAGTCAATCTTCACACATTCCGTGCATGTCAAGGCTGCATTGTGTCTGCGATATAACCTGCTTTTGGTGTTAAATATAGCGTTATTAATTTGAACAGCTCCCCAGCTTAAGAGGAAAGTGCCTGCTGGGGTTTCTACATATTAGTTTCGAGCCAGCATCTTTGTTCTATTGGAAATTTATCAAATATTTATGAATACGGGACTATTTTGTAAAGATGCCAAGTCTTTTTCATGCCTGATGTCTCCTCAATGCTTTTGTCAGAAATTCTGTAAGCTTTCGAACAATATTGTGGCATTATTGTTTTGTTTATTTCTAGTGGAGCCTAAATCTATGCTGATTTATTTGCGTCGGTATATACTGTGTTGGCAGCACTGTCTATGTCCTGTTCAGTCTTGTGTTGTTTTCGTGCTGTGTGGAATATTTTAAATAAAGCACAGATTTTTATGTAATGTTGTATCTTAAGGCAGTCTGAACAAATTGAAGATGTTATTAGGCTAGTTATTGTTCTTAAAGTCAAGGACGCAGACACATTTATTATTATTCCACAAAAAGTGAGTCTGACAAGAGAAATGTTTATAACAGGAATTAATTTTAGTAGGCTTTTGTGTATCTAGCTTTTATGGGAGTGTTGATGCTACAAATTAGCTTTCCTCTCCTTTTATTTACAACACTGTTTTGGCTAATGATCATCTATAAATGCAGTTGTTATTTGCCAATAAAATATCGGATTTTATATTACATTTACAACATTTGAATCCATAGAAATAAAAAGAAGAAGCGGACAGTTAGCAAGCCAGCTAGTCCTGGCACCTTTTCAGCGTTCGTTAGCCTGCTTTTTAGCCATTAGCATTTAGCCATCAAACATCAGAAATTATGAACGATTCAGCTGTTTTCAGCTGTTGTAAACTATCAACCACATTCAGGCGGGGTCAATGCCTACTAAGAAATCATGAATGAATGTACAGACCTTTTGAGATTTTACTTTAGATCTTAATTAGCATGTAACAGTGGCCTCTGAGCTAAATGCTAAGTTAAGTTTCAGCTTTTTGTGGGGTCGGAAACACAATAGCCGCTAAACATGGTCTTAGGATATGTTAATGTTACAGAAACCACAGAAATGATATAAATGCCATGAACCAAACATATCATACCTCGCCATACTTCACCATTCATTTGTATGGGGGTGGAACGCTCAATTCAAACAGGTCCTGGAATCTGACGCCTAATAGATGCAAAAGATGTTCTATGATTTTTATGTTTGAATCAATCCCAAAACTCGATCAGTCTAACAGAGTTACAATTCTCCTCAGTTTACAGTGGTTTGTCAGTTTGGGCTATAGGCTAGAGCAGGAACCACCAAGAACCACCTCGCAGAATGTTTGAACTTCTAAGTACCATTGTTTTATACTTTTAAAGAGCATCAATATGGCTTCCTGGCTTGTAAACTCACTGTAAAATTGCCTGTTAAAAACTCCCAAAGTTGTTGTCAATCCCTTATAGTTGATTCCCTGACTCGGAACTGCTATGTCTACAAATAAACAGTCTCACCATAGATAATTTGCAGAGCCGCACTCTTGCCTCCCATCATGCTGCCACAGTGTATTCTCACCATCCTCTCATCGCCTCCTCTTCCACCTCCTCCTAATATGTCACAAGCTCTTTTACTCTTTCTCGCTCTGCCCGTGTCCCATTTTTTTGCACCACGTCTCCCAACCTTCGCTGAGAATAAAGAGCGTTGCATCGAGACAGAAGCGCTGACATTTCCAAGGCTGCTGCAAGCAATCTGTCACCCTCTCCGATCTGTCGGGGGTATGCTGGATAAAAAGAATAGGAAAAAAATAAAAGATGTAGGTTGGCAAACATACATGAAGACAGCCTAAAACAAATTGTCGGGATTTAAAGTCAAGCATATTAAGTTATGCAATCTGGGTTTGGTTCAATAGAAATGATGCTGGAAGGCTCTGGAAAGAAGATTAAAAAAGACAAGGGATAATTAAAACTTAATTTAAAGCTGTTCATTTTGAGGCAGGATTATCGACAGGAGAATCTAGATGATATTGGATGAGCATACTTTTCTTTCTTCTACCATAGGTTATTAAGTATATTCATTCAAGGCTATATTGTATTCAATTTGCTTTTGTCGCCTTTTCTATTTTTTTGCATAAACCTCTTTTAACAGAGTCTATCAGAGCAGTGGTTCTTAAACTTTTTGTATCAAGTACCAGCTCATAAAATATTTGACCTCCCATGTCCCACTACACCTAAAAACATGATCAAATCAGGACTAAATTGAGTCTAAAAAAGTAAGTAATTATATCTAAGCCACGTGTCTTTATCTCTTTCTTACACTTTGTTGGTTAGAAAATGCAATATTCATCTGAAACTAAATATTCAGTGGTTTGGTTTCACTTCTGGATATTCACACAATCTCCCTGTAAGCCCCTCCCACACACCTCCTCTTGCTCCCCTTTGCTGCACAGCTGTTTCAATAAAGAGAAATCAAATTAAAAACCAAACCAACCCAATCCGCTCAGCCCGTGTCGCTGAGATGAAGTTATGGCAAGTGTTTTTACTCTGTGATGAAAGGATTAAGCACGGCAAGAGACCGAGGGGTGAGAAAAAGCATTTCCTGATTACGTAGGTCCTCAGAAGGAGGTAAGAACAGCCAATGGAGAAGATTCAAAGATTATATAAAGATGCGCGAGTGGGTCAAAACACAACTCAAGGTATGATTTTGACGACCAGTGTAACATGATCAAATTTGATCTTAAATGAATCTCTGAATTATGACATGATACTCAGCTGACCCTGAGTATCATGTTGCGAAGCCCAAAGTGTCACAAATGGTATACAGTACATGCAGTACAAACCACTGTAATGTAGTATTATTGTGTAGAGAAAATAGAGAAAATGTGTTCATTTTAATGCCACACACCATACGTCATTCTCGACTGATTATATGTATTCAAATAACTGCAATATCTTTGAGTAAGTAAAGTGAATCTGTTGAAGCCAATTTTAGTTGATTGAACATTTTGGGGGTCAGTTACCAAGCGTTTGCTAACATGCCAAATGAGTGTCACGTGCCTAAGATCAGTAGCGTTCTCTCATTTACTGTACATATCTGGTTTGGGGCACTAATACTGCGATACAGGCAATGTCAAATGGACAATATGGTGCATCATGCTCGCAAAAAGCTGTACGCTAGCTTGCTCTCGCTATTTAGCACTTGTCTTCATAAATGGCCCCCACAATGCGGTGCTTGTTGTTACAATTTAAGAACCCATTGATTTCATTTTTTACATATAAAGCACTTACAATATAAAATACCACTTGTGTTTTATAACTCTGTGTGGTTGAGCCCCCCCCCCAACTCTCTCAATATTGCAGAATTGCTTTAATAAAATGTGCCTGTCGCAGCAAGTTTCTCCCCACTTTCTGCGCACTGGCAAGAGTTGACACTATTGTAACAGGCAGAGGAAGGAGGTTACGTGGGAGACCTCATCAGTGCCCGAGTGTTAGTTTCAATCCCAACTGAGTGGTCACAGTACCGGCTGTGGTAGAGTAATATAGATTCAGAAAGTTTACTTAACTAACTAAACTTAACTTAACTAAAACTATACTTGTTTCTCTTTAGTGATACACATTTTACAGTGATTACCGTACATCGGGGTATAGGCAATGTCAGGCTTCTGTGGCAAAATCTGGTCCTAGTGAAGAACTTCTGGCACAAGATCATTTTGATGAATAACATTACACAGTTCAGAGATCAAATACCTGTTGAAGTGGTCTAAAAATCCTGAACATAATTCCTATAAAATTTCCTGGGGAATGCCCTCGATCCCCCCTGTGTTAGGTCATAAACACATGGTACTTTTTTGGACCCCGATGGGGAGGTTTGGCCCTAATCTTTTGACATGAAAGGAAAAAGCTGCGTTACAATAATAGAATGTATGGAGATGATATCACAGTGTTGGGTATCCTGTGGGGGTGGGGCCTCTGTTGTTGGGTGCCCTCTCTGCTCCTCTGCACAGGTGTGGAGAGTTACGCTGAGGCTGGAGGGCTCCTCTCCTGTTGGCTGCAGGGGCAGTTAAATGGCGTGCAGGTGCTCGCTCTTCCTCCTCGCTCCTCTGGCGGGTTCCACTCATCAATCATCAGGCACATTTGAGTTTAGTTATCTTTTGTTAGCCTTAATCTTGGTTTGTTACGTTACTTTATCCTTTCTGTAAATAAACCCTTCCTTTGTGCACTTTTACCCGGTCTCGTCTCCACCGTTTTGTTGCGGCCTCTAGCCCGCGTAACACACAGCAACAGCTCATTTTAACATAAAGATTAAGTTTCTTTCCTTGCTCATGATACAGAAAACTACAGCTACAAGAACACACATCAACATTATGATGAATAGAGGGATATGAATACTTCCTGAACCTATACAAAGCATTAGGCCATTCATCTTTGACCTTATAGTGAAACATATATCTCTCACTGTTACATCACATTTTCTGTCGGATTTCCAATCCCAATCTAATCCATAAAGTTCCAACGGGCATCAACAGACTGTAATCTCAGCGTAATCCATGAGGGAGAGGGGCCAACAGTTGTCACGGCATTGTACACTGGTACAATAAGGCCTCGATAAATGATAATGGGATGTACAGATGGTCAGTTAGCTTTAGAGAAGTCACCCATTTAGGTTATTAGTATTTTAAGTTGTATAATGCAAATTAAAGCTCTGGTAAACAAGATGCAGAGGAGGGCCAAAGTGGATGTGGAACTCAAACTCCCTAAAGCATTTACAGCATTTACAAACGTTTTCTTAATATATATTATGTAAAGTGAAATAATCCTTCTCACAATGCCAAAAAACAATGTTACTAAAGGGTATACTTATCAAAGCTGGTGCCTGAATAATTGCATGGGTACAAGGAGAAATCACACTAGAAGCACTGCTGCTATAATGGCGGTACATATGGCAATGGCGTAAGATAATAGTCCAAACTTGCTATTTGTCACTTATTGTTATTATAGTGCATATTTTAAACATACCCATGAAGTATAATCATTTGAGATCAGATCATGGTTGAAGATTCAGTTCTCTGTCAAAGATTTGTGATTTTTCTTTTTCTTTTGTGTGTGATTGAATTCCGGATTAATCTGGCAGTGCAAGCGATTACGTAATCTTTATCCATCTATTTGGAGACATTTGGACAGAAAGGACTCCCGCTATGGGCATTTCCGCGACTGTGGCGCTGCTGAGTCACCACTTTTCCTCGTGGAACAGGAGTATTCCACCCCCTCAGCCTCCACAGTCACATGGCGGTCTACCAGGACGCTTACGCGCACTCAAAAGGCCCGTCCAGCATCCCCGTGGAGGCTCCATCTGGGCAGGAACATGTTCCATCACCCACTCGGTCGCTCCAGCTTCTTCCTCCAACGCCTTTTCCTCAGTTGGCTCCATTTCACTTGCAATCGAAGTGGCTAAGAATGGACCAAGCGGCGAGGCCGCAGCCAGAAGCCTTTCTAAGTCTAAATAAGATGATCATCAAAAATGTGATCAGAGTTTCCTTTACCCTCATTCCCTATTTGTTCCTAGTGTTGTGAGATAAAGCACTGATCTGATGTGATGGTGTGCTTTGATCACCAATTGTATATTATATAAAGGAGACATGTGTCTGAGCTTTTAATCTTGTTATAGCACTGCCCCCACATCAAAACATACATTTATGTGAGCTTGAGTAATCTTGTTCACTGTTAATAGACTTTTGGTATTTTATTGCATAATACATAGAACCCAAAACGGTCTCAAAGTCACTTTACAATTTTGTGCACTATTCATTCACACCATACTTGGTGGTAAGCTACGTATGTAGCCACAGCTGCCCCGGGGTAGACTGATGGAAGGGAGGCTGTCAACAGAGGTGGGTAGAGTAGCCAAAAGTAAGAGTAACATTACTTGGTAATAATTTAAGTCAAGTACAAGTAAACATTTGTGACCCAAACAATTACATACTCAAGTAAGATTTAAAAAGTACTTGCAGAAAATGTTACTACAGTAGAGTAACTGAGTACTGAGTAACTGTTTCAGCGAAAAAGTCTGATTTTATTTTATAACGCCATAAATTGTGTAAAAGAAAACATAAAATAATATGGAAATCCCCATACCCACACAGTACTTGAGTAAATATAACTGAGTACTACCTGCCTCTGGCTGTTAGTCTGTGCCATCAGCCCCTCCGACCACCACCAACCACTCACACACACTCTACATCCACCTCTACATTGTTCCCAAATGGTCTCCCATCCAAGGACCAACAAGAACCTATATCTGACGGGATCAGGCAGAGTAAAGGTGGTATGGCCATCATTACTGGAGCCATTCTGGGGAGTTCTGCGCTCAAAGGGCTTTTGCTGTTGTGGCTCCGAGACACTGAAACGTGCCTTCAACACAAGCTGAGCAAGTCGTACGTTTTATTATTATTTCATGTTGTACATTTTTAACTGTTGTTAGTTTTAATTGCACTTTCTGTTGTTTCTATTATTGGGCAGATGTCGCTGCTTTTAAATGTGCTATGTAAATAAAGTTGACATTGACAAAGTGTGGCATTTGCTAGCAGACTTTAGCTAAATAATAAAACCTTGTATTTTGTTTCTCTTTCAATTTCCCGCTGACGCCTGCAGACGGGTTTGAGACCAAATTGAGATCGTGATTAACACAGACCTCACCTTAGCTTCTCAAGGACTTATTAGTAATTTGCTTGAACAATTCAAAAGGTATGATGCAGTATTCAGTCTAACCATTACCTCATGTGTTCTAACTGCTAACATTAAATAATACATATGTTTTGGATTTCCATTCACTCAAATCCCCATGCCCACAACAAAGTAATCCAATTTGTCCGGGGGAAAGCATTACAACATTTTCAAAAGCTCAGAAATGGGGCAAGCACTGCATAGCTTTACAAATAGGTGACATTAACAGGTCGACACGGCCACATTTTGTATTGTGTTTAAGAAGAAAGAATGATAAATTACCGATAGCTCCTTTTGTATGACTCCTTATTGTTTTTCCTTCTGCAAACTCTCAAACTAACCCGAGTAAGCCAGCAGCACTTGACTTTTTGGCGTGAGAAATGTAATATTGATGTGGTCAGTCAGAGAGCCACAGGTGCTGCAGAGGCTGTGGCTGAGCAACGCAGAAGCCCAGAAGGAGGGGTGAAATCTCATTCATATTCTGCTCAGGTAAGCTGTTTGAGCGCTCATACGTGCTGCTGAAATACAATCTCACAGCAATAACTTAGCAAATGACTCTGATAACCACGGTGTGAAAATGCAGTGGTACAGAATAGTGCCCTTACAATGAGGAGACTGCGCCCAGATTCTACTAAGTATAGTGACAAGAGGCACTTTATTCATGTTGACGTTTTGAAGAATTTTTGCTCCTCTTTGTGGATGACTGCAGCACAAGATAAAACACAAAGCATGAGTACATAGAAATTCAAAATAGCCCACTATAAACTAAAATAATGAGCATATTACCAAGGCTGATATGCAAATTATATAACTAGTGGTTGTTTAATTCAATTGTTGGATGAATCTGTCCTTCAGTCGGTGAGACCTAGCTCGGATCGACACTGAGGAGACGGTAAAATGGATGTAAATTATGCACTCAATAATGGGGGCCAACTTACTTAAAGTAAGCTGGACCTGATTATTAAGTGCATTTGTTCTGTCCTCCTTGAATATGCTGTAAAAGCAGACCTTTGAGAAAAAAAGACTGTGCATCTAATTAGAAAGCATTTATATACAGATTGTGAGCTTGCAGACATGATATTATTAGGATTCAGCATTAAGTAGGGCTGACTACGTCACACGATGCCGATACCTGAACGCTACTTTTTCCGATACCGATACAAAAATACTTGCATGGAAGAAATGCAAATTTACAATATCGGATACATCCCCAATGTCAAGAAATGTGTGTGAGAAATTGTGGCAAAAATAAGGAAAGATCTAGTAAAAAAATACAAATAAAAAGGGAGGTGGGGGGATTGAAAAAAAAATATATATATTTTTTTTTTTAAGAAATTGGGAAAAAATGGGGCACACATTGTACCGGGAAAAAAAAAGAAAAAATAGGAGGGAAAAAACTTGAGGGAAAAAAAATCAAAGAACCAAGTTAATCCCTTTAACCTCTTAACCCCCACCTGAACCAAGCCCTTTTTCTGCAGTTCAGCTTTACCCAAATCTAAAATCTTCTTGAGAAAAGTGTCAATATAGAGACAAAAACAAGACCCCCCAAAAAAATGACAAAAAAGCCACAAAAGAGGAACAAAGTAGTGACAAAAAAAGGGACGAAAGCGAGGATGAAAACGCCACAAAAAGGTGACAAATACGCGATGAAAAATTGGCAAAAATGCGCTGGGGAAAGAAATATCAGTTTAGATCAGTTTTGTAGGTTTTATATACCCCTCTTTAAGGCAGAAATGTTTTAGAAAAGTTAGGAATGGGTTTATACCATAACTTTACAACCTTTTTGGACAGTATTCATAAATCGTGTCTTTGGCCAATCGGTACCCAAAACGTGCACAACAGGCTCATCCTTTTTGCTGTTTATACTGTACACGTCTGACCATGAACCTAAACTCAAGATCTGGAGATGGAGATGGGTCCCCGGGCGCGACACTTTGCACCGGCTGCACTGAAGGATTGGTCAAAGACAGAGGAGAAATTCCCCGACGGCGACATTAAAGTGCCTTAACCTTGTACTGCAGCCCTGAGCTCAGCACCTTTTTTACAATATATTCACAATCAAACCTCTCCCCAGACACATTTCCCCAGCTCTGTAGACCATGTGATGAAAGAGTGATACAACATACGTAATAAAACAAGCAAATAAAACGTGGGGAAATGTCTTTTGTGCCATTACTTTCTTTGATTCCTCTGTAGTCGTCTACTGTCTATTTGGTATGTTAATTCTGTTGCATAATAGAAGGATTGTCTGCGCACTTCTTCCACTATTCTGACGTTACATACAGCCACAATATAATTAAATGATCATCATACATTTGAAATGGCAAAACGATATCAGAGGTGAGTAGAATTTGCTTGCATTTAGTCAAGTGCATGTAGATACAACAAGTACATGTGGGCTGCAGTACTTCTACTTCTGCCTTGGTAGGAATTGAGTTACTCCAGAGATTTGGCCTTAAAATGACAAAAGCTTCAGATGAACTTATGGGAAAGTGCATTTATAAAGTATATTATTTAACCTTTTAACCTCCACCTGAACCAAGCATATTTTCTCCAGCTTGGCTTTACCCAAATCTAAAAGCTTCTTGAAAAGAATGAAGCGACAAAAAAGCAACAAATACAAAAACACGACAAAAACGTCTGCCAACTCAACTGTAACATAAGCCCAAACATGTTAAACATATCTAATAATAAAATAATCATTATAAATCATAAAATGATTGAATGAATCCCTTCAACTCTCACTTTAACTCTAAGCTGAAATAAATACAAATATTTGAGCAAAAATGTTGGCAACGCTGCCCTCCTCTGTATAGACTAGTGTTTTGCCTGAAGACAACTGTTCCGACTATGAACAACTGCTGACACAGTGTACAGCTAAAACACTAAAATAACGCGTTTGCTTATTTTTAAAGATGCGTGTGTGGATCAGAAATGGGGGCGCCAGCTGTACAGTGTGACATCATCTGCGGCGTCTGGGTGGCCTTAAAACAATCACAGAAACCAAAGGGACTGTGCGATTCTGCAGACCAGTGGTTCCCAACCTTAAACAGCCACATCAAAGCAATACTGTAACGGCTGCTCACTGTTAAGCTGCAGTACATCCAGAACGCTGCTGCTCGAGTCCTGACAAGAACCAGGAAATACGACCACATTAGTCCAGTGCTCCGGTCTCTGCACTGGCTTCCTGTCACTCAGAGAATAGAATTTAAAACAGCTCTGCTTGTGTACAAGTCTTTTCATGGTTTAGCACCAAAGTCCATCTCTGACAGGTTAGAGCCGTATGAACCATCTCGGGCCCTGAGAACTTCAGGGAGGGGTCTCCTGGTGGTTCCCAGAGTCAATAATAAACACGGTGAGGCTGCGTTTCAGTTTCATGCAGCTAAAATCTGGAACAGTCTTCATGAGGATGTGAGACAGGCCTCAACTCTGACAATGTTCAAATCCAGGCTGAAAACAGCTCTTTTTACCCGTGCATATGAAAACTGAAAGTATTTTATCTGCACTCTTGCCTTTTACTGTCATTGATTAACTTTATGTTGATGTTTTATTGATTGATTTTATCTGTTTTCTTGTATTTTATGCAACTGAAGCACTTTGAATTGCATTGTGTATGAATTGTGCTCTACAAATAAACTTGCCTTGCCTATAGACCCTTTAACTGCTGACATCATCAGTGACATCAGCTGGAGGCAGGAAGTGATCAAGAGAAATAAGATTAGTAAAACTAGTGATTTTAAGTGTAAAACTACAACTGAAAAATGTGGTCCTGTTGTGGCTTAAGGTGCCAGAACAAGAGGAATGACATTTGAGACGATAAAATAAGATTTATCTGACATTTCCAAAAACAGTTAGACATTTGTTTATCGTTACTATGACAACAGCTACAATGGAAATAGATAGGAATCTTACTTCCTGCCTCCAGCTAAGCCCGGAATGTTTACAAACAATTAAAGGGTCTATTGTCTTGTGTATCCCTTGGGCCTTTCAGTGGTTTTCCGTGTACCCCCTACCTTAAAGGGATACTTCAGGATTTTTGACATAGGGCCTCATTTCCTAGTTATCCAGAGCGTTGTTGATGTCTGGAGATATTTTTTCTTAAATTCATGCAGTTCTTATATTTGAAGAGTCTAGTTGCGTTAGCCTAGAGCAAGGCTAAAGCAGTTCTATGGTAAACGCTAGCCCGCATTAAAAAACAGTCTGACTCACTCCACAGTGCACCTGAGGTAAATCACATATAACACCAGACTAACCATATAAATGTCTGTGTTAATAGAATAATTTTTAAATAAAACTGACCTTGTATCACATGAATTACCGCATTTTGAGGGACTATTTTCTCGCAGATCACTCCGCCGCTGCCTTAGCTTACAGCCACGAAGCTGGTGCTGCTCAAATAGAAGTTATTTTAAATGCAAAATGGTTAAAATTAACCTATCGACACAGACATTTATATCGTTAGTCTGGCGTTATAAGTGATTTACCTCAGGTGCACTGTGGAGTGCGCCAGACTGTTTTTTAATGCAGGCTAGCGTTTACCATAGAATGCTTTAGCCTTGCTCTAGCCTAGCGCAACTAGACTCTTCAAATATAAGAACTGCATGAATTTAAGAAAAAAATATCTCCAGACATCAACAACACTCTGGATAACTAGGAAATGAGGCCCTATGTCAAAAATCCCGAAGTATCACTTTAAGGGTGTTACAGTTTATTTAGAAAGTAATTACTTAAACGTGGCGTGTGTAAGAAAAAAGACAATGTTGCAGTCAAAGTAAAAGATTCTCCCAAAGCAACACATTTTACTGAAAAATATAGTTTTTCCTATAAAACATTATGTAAAATCTGAAATAGTTCCAAGTACCCCCAGGGGTCCCCGTACCCCTGGTTGGGAAACAGTGCTGCAGACATTTGACACAATCCAATACGCTTCATATGCAAACATGCACCACACCAGCGGGCCGCGCTCTGCCTGGTGTCCACAGCCACGCACACTCTCACCTTCTGAAAGAGCCAGGTGAGCAGGGTGATCAAGAAACCGTCTGAATGACAAAGAGCCTGTAAAACAAAGCACAATGAGATGGCATTTGAATCTTTAGACGTCTACCGACCAGACCAGATTCCAGTAAGTAAAATAATGCTACTAAAGTTAATGCTTTTAAAGGGATCCATCGATGGGACTGTGGTTGGAAATTAGCTCTGAGCTAAATCCGGCATATTTACAGCACTGGTTGTCTGTTCATTAATATGCATTGTCCCCGTCTGCTGCTATTACAGGCTATTTAAATAAAATAAAAAATCGAATAAGGTAAAACTTTTACGCTACATTCTTATCTAATTACATAACTGACGTTGTGTTGAAAATAGAAAGGCTATAAGTTATCCAGCCCTATTTTCTGAGCCCACAAAGCACCTGTACAAACCCACAGTTGGCATAAAGTTTAAATAATGTGTTGCAAGACATGTTTAGTAGAGGAGGTAATTTAAGCTCTGGAATGACCAGAAAGAGTCCTGTGAGGCGGCCCAGACTTGAAAAAACAACAACAGAGAAGCCCCACCTCTTGACATCTGCAGGTAGAGCAGAGTGCTCTGAGATCTTTGGAGGGAGACAGACTGAATGTGTAGCATTACTCAAACATGTGTGAATGAAACAAAAGCACAACTCGAGGTTTGTTTTTCATAAAGAAACAACAAGGGCCCACACTGGCAGCTCACTGCTCCTACAGGTCGCTCCAGCAGCACTGAGGATGGGTCAAATGCAGAGAATGAATTTCCCTACGGGGATGAATAAAGTATACCTTAACCTTAATCTTAATCTTAACATGGTAGAAAGAGAGAAGGGGTTTACCAGAACATGGGCCACAGAGCAGTGAATTGAGGTGGGCACATTATACAGTAAATAACGGCGTCTCAAAGCCTGGATCTATCCTTTGTGAAGTCTGTGGCTTTTTATGCTATTGTTGCATTCGGAACAAAGAATTTCTGTGTAGCCTGAATGCTGAGTGGAGGAGTGTGATGTGACGCTAGTGTGATATTGCTGACTCACAAAGTGCGAAATTCATCAGTTTAAACATTATTATTCAGACTTATTTTTGAGAAGTTCTTCGACTGAATACAAATCAGTACTAAACAGCATTACCAATGCATGTTTACACTCATGGCATAAATGTGTTTGTGGGTATAGACCTGTTTAAAAATGAATGCGTCTCCATCATTGCGTCGTCCTCCCAATATTTTCAAAGCTGCCGCACTGGCATCCCCCTAGAGCTCACAATGCCATCTGCTCCAAATCATTTTACTGCAATGACACAAACACAATCAGACTGAATACAGTTTGTGTGGAATTAGTCCTACATAAATAATGTCTTCATTGATAACTCCTTACCAGGGCTGCACAATATCTGCAAATGATCATTCATAATACGCCAGGCAATATTCATATCGTAAGAAGAAAAATCACTGCAGTTTTCCACCTGACTGTAATTTTGATTTTTTTCTTCTTCTAAAAAAACAAACACAGCCTAAAAAAGTGCAAAAATTCAGTTTCATCTATAATTTTGTTTTAGCCTTATTTTGATCCTGAATTGCTTTTGTCTTATTTGGAATATCTCATAATAAATCGTGAACGTTTCAACATTATACTTGTAAAATATATATTAAAAAATAAATAAATAAAAAGACAAATAGACATACAGTTCAGTATTTTTCATCTCAAAATTCACCCCTTGATGAGGAGCTCAGACGGAACTACCTGTGCGCCGCGCGAGACGCAAAATCTCTACTGCAGACTTTGAAGATGCACGCACTTCCTGCTTCTGTTTCCATTAGCCTTTGAGCGTGAAATCATCTGGTAACGTTTGTTTAGTTGTCGGCACAACTTCTGGAAATAAATGTCTCTTGGCTACTCATTAAACCGCTCAAAGTTAATGGAGTTTCGTTAATGTTGCACGTAAAAGCAGCGTGGTCACATGGTGTTGTTGTGAATCATGGCGCGAATGTTCGAGCGCCCGAAGTCTCCTCCTACACCTGGCAAAAGTGTATCAGGTAAATGATTTTGTTTGCCTTCGTCTTGATAGATGTGGACATAATGATCTTGATGGATAAATATTTGATTATTTACTCAAAATTTCCTAAGATATGGCTGAACTGTGTGTATGAGCTGCGGTCTGCGCAGTTGCCCAGCGTGGCCACTCAAACTCGCTCACAGAACTGAACAGCTGAAAATGATGACTAGACTAGGGTGACCAGACGTCCCAGTTTACCCGGGACAGTCCCAGTTTTGACTCCTCTGTCCCATGTCCCCACACATTCCTCTAAAACCATTAATTTGTCCCAGTTTTACACAGGATCTGTCCCAAGTGTCCCAGTTTTTGGCCAATATGATCCACAAAGTAACAAACTGCTTGAAAATTCATGTCTTTGGGCCATGCAAATGTCCATTACCAGGTAGAAACCAATAAGAAATATCAAGTCTATCATGTTAATGCTGATTGGTGCATGGTGTAAGATAGTAACAAGCAGATTTACCATTTAGCTTAGGAAAAACAGTCAATAAATGGCTTCCTGGTTGACCGTGCAACTAAATCCTAAATAGCGTCCCAGTTTTTTAGTCAGAAAATCTGGTCACCCTAGACTAGACTTTTATCCGTGTTTAGAGAGCTCTGAATAATAACTGTGCCATGTGTTTACTTTAGAGCGTTACTTTGGTGATCTGATGATTGACTGTGATCAGGATGAGTTCAAAGCATTTTGCCGAACCAAGCGTTTCACACCAGAGGAGACCGATGTTCTGGTGCGGGTGGTGGAGGCCCGCAAGCACCGAATCTATGGCACCACGACGTTCCGAGAGGTACAACAAATAGTGCAATAATCTCCTCAAACTCCTCGAAGTTTTTCACACGGTAGCATGAAACACGTCTAAAGATTACAAATATGTTCATTCATGTGAAAGTGCTTTCTCAGTGTGTCCCCCTCTTAACAGTGTTATCCTACATTACAATCGGTCAAAAAAAACAACACGTCGCCATTGTGGAGGGTGCCGATATTAGCCTATCAACACACACAATTGATATAGTGGCGTCAGTCATGTGTGTTATGGCGACGTATTGGTTTTTTGACCGATTGGTGTTATTTGTGTTAAACTAAAATTCTTTTTTGACCACTTTCCAGGCGAGGAAGACGTGGGACGAAATTGCTAAAATTGTTTCAACCATAGAGGGCGTTACAAGAACAGGAGACAAGTGCAGAAAGCGATACAATGATGTTAGAAGAAGAGGAAATCAAAAGATTGCTGCTCTTAAAAACACGTTTGTGGAGTCTCCTACTACTTCTAAACCTGAAGACGAGGCACACTCCTCAAAATTTGGTGGACTCGAGATTGGCCTTCACGGTAATTACAGTTTGTGTCAAATTAGCATATAAAACAGGACTAAATAATAATAATGATGATGTGTAACCTCTTGCAGGGGCAATGGAGGAGGAGCCAGTGGAGTACAAGTCGGACACAGAAAAGGATGACTCTGAAGAGGACTGCAAGGCCACATTGCAGACCCCCTCTGTGAATGTTCTGCGGTTAGAGGACCAGCCTTTCTTAGACTTGCAGCAGAGTGGCTTTAATATGTTGGAAACTGAACTACAAGGAGTGAGGCAGGTTATGGCCAACCTCCACGCTCGTCTGAACTGCATGGAGATGATGCTTCGGCCAATTGAAGAAATTTCAGCCAGTCTAAGACGGATAGCTAATGTTGTGGACCGCCTCCCACCACAATTGTGCTTCAATCTTTTTCTGGAGGGAAATTAAGAGCCACCTGGACTATATATATTTTTTTATTAATGGCTGCTAATATCAGGTTTACCCAGCCCAATTTACACGAAAAAAAATAGTTCATACTAGTACATTTTATGTTTATTCTGCTGCTGACTGACATGTTATTAAAGGCCTTTCTACACAAACGCTGTAAGTTCTCTCTCTTGCTCATTCATGTTATTAATCTTCAGTTTTTAACTTTTAAATACAGACCTGACAAAATCACCCATTTCTATGTTATGACCAAATGAAGTTATACATTTACATAACTTGGGAGTGAAAAATGTCTCAAGTATGTATATTTTTTTTTATTCTAGCAGGTGGTAACTAACTACAACACAGCATGAAAGTAGAAGAAAAACCTTTAATTACAGGACGTGAATAGTCACAAGGAGAAACAATCATACAAAAGGTTAAGGGGCCAAAAATAGTATTTGATTCAAGAAACTGCAAATCTTGTTTACCAGAACATTCTACATTGCACTTTGTCAAAAACAAATGAGACATGCAAAGAATGGTTGGTTCATTGGTCTACTTCTCACACAGCTGCTGAGCCAGCTGAGCTCTCCCCATCATTGCCACTGCGTCTGTTTTGGGTTCAGTTAATGGCATATGCATAGCTTTGTCAATCCTTCTAATTCTAATTACTGCCTCCGCATCCAGCTTTACTGAACATCCATGGCGGAGAGCGATGTTATGCAATACGCAACATGCAGCGAAGAACAGTCCTACTTTGTGAGGGCTGTACTGTAGTGGGCCAGATGACTTGTCCAAGCATCGGAATCGCTTTTTCAGCATCGCAACTGTTCGGTCCATTGCTTCGAATGCATCTAAATGCATGATGTTAAACGACAACTCTGGTTTTGTCTTGGGCTTGCTAAATGGTGTCACCAGCCATGTTTTGAGTGGGTAGGCTGTGTCCCCAAGCAGCCGTCCATCTAGAGGTGGGTCGCTTTCAAAGATTGATGGAATCTCTGACTTCTCCAGGATGGAGGAGTCCGGGATTGATGCAGGAAAATGGGTAAAAACGTGAGTTATTTTTGATGATGCGTCACAAACAATCTGAACGTTGATGGAGTAGCTCCCTTCATTATTAAAGTACATGTTACTGTTCTCCATTGGAGCACGCAGTACCACATGTGTACAGTCAATTATGCCCAGGACATCTGGTGCGCCAAACTTATCTTTGAACACCTTCTTCACCAGGGCCTGGCTCGCAGGTGTTTTGGGAAATACAATAAACTTGTCTGCGTGTCGCACCAGTTCTTGTGAAACTGAAGCTACAAATGAAATCATAGATCTTTTAGCAATGCCATCAGCCGAGCTCATGGAGCCTGTGGCAAAGAAACGCAATGCAGAGGTGACTCTCACAGCCAGAGGGAAGGTGGTCTTGGAGCCCAGCTCCTTAGACAGGAGGTGGCAGACCTCTGTCACCACATGGCGGGGGAGGTGCAAACTTTTGAGGCAGTCCTTCTCTGTGAGCGACAGGTAAGTTGTTCTGTGCTTGTAGACCCTCTCCTTCTTCCTCTTCATCCTTAAAGCAAGCAGGTACTCCATTTATCTGCAAAGAGTGGAATGAAACAACAATGTTGGTATGTATTGGTCACTGGCAAACCTCTGAGATGTGTTGTGTTGCTCAGGGTGCCATGTGCTGCATTCTGCAGAGGAGCCTCAAATGGCTGAAAAAAGGCGAATAGAAGTCAGAGAGGGAGGGGCAGAGGAGAAGCCCCTGCCTCTCCCTTTTATTCAGCGCTTACGGCGCATTTTGGGTTGGCTTTTTATTGGTCATTTACACTTTCACCGGTTTTGTCAGAAATGAAGATGGTTACAAAAGAGTAGAAAATCGTTTAGGATGTTTGTGAGTTAAAATAGTATGTAATGTTCCCCACATTAAACTTTCTATTTAACAACACACAAATGTGGACAGTTAAGTGGTTCAAATGTTAAAATGCAAAGTGTAGCATGAACACATGTGCCATCCCAATTATGATCAAATATTGCCTACAGAGTCTTCTTGCCTGTTTATTTTTCCCTCTTGCGCCTCAGTCTCCGACAGGATCCCAGTAGCGTGTCGCTTTTCTATCGACTATATACTACCTACCGAGAAACAAAACTGGTTGGTCTGAAAACGACACATGACTGAAATAAGTTATTTCGCTAAATTCTCCTCGAATTCCTGCAGGCAATCCTTTTACAACTCTGCAGAGAATCCCGCGCGGGCGGAGCTTGGAGCCGCTCTATAGAAAGTTTGCACCCTTCCCCCTCTGAGGCCACCCCTGATCGACCCTCTTCACGACAACACATGCAAGAGGCACATGGGGCGCATTGCGATTAACGTGGCGGGTCATCCGCAGAATCGCAGAGGAGTGCCATTCAGAGAACCAGAAGTTTTACGGCTCGTCCAAGAAGTTCGTCTGCGCAGAGATATCATATACGGCACCAAAGGCCAGCCGGCACAGCCATACAAGGTGCGTACTTTTATTCATACTTCCTTTGAGGTTACTGTCGTTACATCTCTACAATAAACCAAATGCTACTCGGTAAAAGGGATAAATCTACACATTCTCGACGGCCCATTGCAGGCTTACTGTTTCTTTTTTTGTTTGTTTTTTGTACGATGTTCAGCTGACATTAAACGACTGTCGAAAAGTTCTGAAATGTGAACAATGCAGAGTAATTTTGTGCAAAGTGAACTAAGCCTTGTTTGTTTGTAACCACGTGATTTGCCGGTGGCCAATCATAATATTCGGGGTTTATCTTATCCCCAAAGGGCAGCTCACAATTGTTGCGCACCTCGTCTGCGCACTTCTGGCGCAGCAGGTTCCGGTGTTAAAATCATTGAAGTAAATATAAGATTAAAATAGACAGTGAAACATGGGTCTCTTACATACGCTTTTAGGCAAAAAAAATCCAAGCATTGTGGGGTTCATGTTGTTCACATTATAGACAGAAAGCAGAAGGATAATGTGGAACAGAATTTTAAATATTGTGCCTAATTTCCAAATACCCATTGTAAGCAACAACAAAACAATCTCATTAAAGTGTTGTAACGTGAAAAAAGGCTTTTAATTACAATAAGTATTGAAAACAATGGAATCTAGTAACAAAATCCATGTAAGAGTACATTTGTCTTTGTGTGTGTGTATATATATGTATATATATATATATATATATATATATATTTTGCCTATTAGTTTCTTTGCCATCACTTAGCGTAGAGCAGACTTGGGCAAATTACGGCCCACGACTTGTAGGGCATAAATTACCGAGTATGTAAAAAAAAAAAAAAAAAAGTAGTCTCAAGCCCATTCCTTTGCGGAGTTATGATTTTTTTAAAGAGTAACTAAACACCAAATCAAGTTTTTTTTTTACTGATAAACTGTCTCAATGGGTGTCTCATAGTGTTGTCCACTGGTCCCTGACATTATTCTGACATTATAGCGCAAACATGTGTCAAATCCTAACTTTGGCCTGAAAACGAATGGGTTGCGCCCCCTTCAGGGTAAACTCTGCTACTAAATTAGAATTTCCTGATTGGCTGGAGAGTGTCCACGGCCTCCACAGAACGTCATAAGCCGCATCAGCTCCACACATCGTCACGGCGCCCTCACACCAAGAGCGGCGAAAGAGAGGAGAGCGGCGAGCTTCCATTCATTCCCTATGCTGCCTGGCGACCGGAAAGAAGCCTCCGGAAATACACAGGAGGTCGCCACGCAGCATAGGGAATGAATGGAAGCTCGCCGCTCTCTTCTCTTCCGCCGCTCTTGGTGTGAGGGCGCCGTCATCAGGCGCTGCCCCATGCACCTGTGGTATATAACCACAGGTGCATAAGTCCCTCCCACGTAATCAGTCTGCTGTGATTGTGCCAATGCAAAGGCCCACACACTCACCCCCACATGTCACCCCCAAACTTCAGAGACCGCCTCTTTCACAGCACTTTTTGACTTTTGTTTGTGGGTGGGGAAAGGCTTTGGCACGCCCGTTTAGTTACTCATTAAAGAAATTACCAGAATGCTCACTCCAGCCACTAGGAGGCTGCTTAAATAAAAATAGAAGGAAAGAATTCCACACGTGTCCAGCAGAGGGCACTGACATCAGGATATAAACAACACATTGGCTACAGTCCTGTACAATAGGATAAAGTTGCAGAATAAGTCCGACTCAATTCAGGCTTCCCATGGCGTAGAGGTAACCTGAAAATGAAAACGATGTTTGCAATGTTTACATCAGTTAATAATCAATAAGCGAAGTCGTAATCTCGTAGTGCGCATGCGCAGCGCTTCCGGTCAAAGGTTAATCGGGATAAAAGCGCTGTCTCCCAGTAAACCCAATGTAAAATATGCATGAATAAAGATTGTTTTACAGGCATCAAAACTGTGGTACATTAACAGATCATCAAAAATATATCGAGGGTGAGTATCTGTGCTTCCACGAACATTTTGGTCAAATATATTAGTTTTAATTCCAATTGCAGGTGGCACAAGCTAAATTAAATGTCGACTTTTTGGGTGGGGGGATAGTTCTTTCCTGAAAATTACACACTATATATAAATTGTACTATAGAAAAGCAGAAAGTAAGTCATCTTTACTTTTATACTACACAATGCTTTGGCCTACATGAACATGTTTTCTCTCAGCATTGTATAGGGGGAGGAGGGATTACGAAGATTGTGTATGAAGGAATGGCTAAATGGCATATGCCTAGAAGTTGAATAAAGTCATGCAGCATAGGAAACAGTAAACATACCCTGCAAAACATGTGCAATAGCACCTTATATGCGTCCTGTTCAATGATCACATGCCCTTTATGTAATTTGTTGGATCTTTTCTCACAACACACTCGGACTTCAAGAAACCGTACTTGGAACTGAAGTAAAACATTTCCCTGACCATCCAAATGTATAGAAACTGAAAGCTTTTCCTTGTTAATAATCCGACAGAATCAGAATCATAATTGGTTTTATTGACATTGAACAGGTTCACAAAGTAGGAAGTTTCTTCAGAGCAATCGTGCAACATGAAACATAAAACGTAAATAATAAACGATAAAAACTTTAAAACTTAGAAGAGCATACATAAAGTAGATCAAAAATAAAATGTGATTAAAAACAAGTCCCAGTCGCGGACTGCAGTAGTGGCCCTCCACTTCCAGACCCACGGTAAAGTCTGTCGCGGACATGATGCTATATTCACCAATGTCACGGCACAAGCACATCGTAGATGGCCAGCAGCAAAACTCCATCTATCTCGACGACCCGTTTCACTGAAGGAATTTCTCCGTCTTGTGTCTGCCACCAACAAGTCCTCTAGCCGCTTAGCGATAGCCCGCGTTTCCACACAAATAACTTCAAATTAGCAATTGCCCATCGTCTAAAAACAGAGTGACTCATCTCTGTATCCTCCAACTGAGTCTCTCACTCAGTTTAGTAAGTTTTAAATATCATACAAATCATTTAAACTACATTTATCTGCACCCTCTCGTCTTCATATACGCTTCTGCGCTGTCAAAACTTACTTCCGGGTCAAATTTATCCCAATTGACCTCTGAGCGATCCCATAATTCATTGCGACAATTGAGATTACGACATCGCTTATTAGAGGGATCGCCGTGTCGTCACGTCCGAGGCACTGGTGGGCAACGCAAATATATTAAATAGATAATAATAGTTCTATGGTGGGTCAAAACATCGTTCACAAACAGAGCATTGCTTCTGTGAAAAGATCGACGCTGTAAACGATCAGGGATTTAAATAAACAGCTCGGAAAAATCAGCTGTTTGCCCACCAGTCACCAAAACATCCGGTGAAAATCGCGGAAATAAACAATAACAGCGACCCCCCCCTATAGATACAAAATATTGGACTAGTTTCCATCCAGTATGATTGTCACATTTATTAACTGCACTACTTTTTTTTTTCTTATACGCACAAAAAGTTTTTGGAAAGGAAACCGCACCCAGCTACACTCCTAACTAGGCATAATGAGGAAGAATTATGGGACAGTTCACGTAAGAAATTTGAGTTTCATTGACTGGGTTACATCATGGTAACCAACTGACACGTCCACAAACAGCTGTTTTGCACCCAATTTGCAATGCAGCTGAGGCAGTTCGGCTGAATCAACTGGGACATGCTCGTCTACTTTCAACTGAACACATGGCTCTTCTGTGAGCGTCAGCGTCCATTTTGCTGAATCGATGTCAAGGTAATGGTGCATTGGAGTGGTGAGCACTGAAAAGACAATTGGATATGTTGTTTGTTGAGTGTAGGTAGGTGACGTGGTGGCCCACATTGTCAACACAGCTGACGATCCAGCTGTGTCACCAGATGATCTAAAACACCGGAACCTGCTTTTGCCGCAAAGCATTACGGGGATTCAAAAGTGCCCCATGAAAAAAAACTTGAGTGTGGGAGTTTTACATGGGTTTCAGTCTGTTTGTTTATATGTCTTGTGTGGTGGCATTATGCTCAAGATTGGTAATTACACGTGTGTCCAAATACACAATTAAACAAGAAAAAAACTGCTTGCTTTGACTGTGATTTTTGTTGTTGAAATGTTAAGTGAATGTAATTCAGTTGAAACCACATACTGTAATGTAACAAAATAGTGGGTGACCCTCCATGTTTTATACACTCCCTTGTTCAGGTGAGGGTAGCGTGGCAGGAAATTGCTGAGATCATCTCCTCGCTGTCCGCCATTGAAAGAAGTGCAGAGCAGTGCAGAAAGCGGTTTAACGACATCAAGAGAAGAGGACAGATGATGGTGGCCGGACGTAAGAGGGGGCGTCCACCCAAGAACTCAAGACCTGCCCCAAAGCCAGACAGTGACGTCCAGGCAATCTTGGAGTCCAACAAGTACGTGGAGCCAGAGGATTTGGAGTTTGAGGTCCAAGGTAAGGACATTTAAAGGTTAAAAAAACATGTTGATGTCCTGGCATGCAAGCATTCGCCCCAATCACTTCTTCCAATATTTCTTTTTATGAGAAATTTTCTCTTCAAAGTACATTTTTCCAAGATGGTGAAGCCTTTTCACTGACCATGGCCATAAAAATACATTTCTGATACCTCTAAATTCTTTGTAGACTCAATTTTAGAAAGAAGTCTTAACTCTTGATTTTGTATCGCAGCTCCTATGGACGATGATGACCCTGACTACGAACCAGTCCCGAAGAAAAGAGAATCCGTGAAGATCGTCGTGCCCAAAGAAATCCTAATGCCTACACAGTTCGACCCACCGGCAACGGCTTCCTCCAGCCCTCCTATTAAGCTGCCCAAGCCCCAAACCCCTTCACAACCCAAGCCCCAGACCCCCTCGCAGCCCAAGCTCCAAACCCCTCGCAGCCCAAGCTCCAAACCCCCTCGCAGCCCAAGCCCCAAACCAACTCGCAGCCCAAGCCCCAAACCAACTCGCAGCCCAAGCCCCAAACCAACTCGCAGCCCAAGCCGCAAACCAACTCGCAGCCCAAGCCCCAAACCAACTCGCAACCCAAGCCGCAAACACTGCCCAAACCCCAAGCCCCTTCGCTGCCAAAGGCCAAAGTGCTAGTGCGTAAGTCAATAGGCAGCACTGACCCAGGGATGAGACAGCAGCCGGATGACGAAAAGCACCCCTTCCTGGAGCTTCAACAGGCCGGCTTCGACATGCTGAAGAGGGAGCTGTCGGGCTTTCGGGACAGCGTCATGAGCCTCAACACCCGCCTCAACCACCTCGAGGTAGCGCTGCGGCCCATCGGACACATCAGCGACAGCCTGGCCAGGATCGCTAATGCTGTGGAGCGCCTCACGTGTCCTCCCGAATGAGCTTTCGATTTCAGCTGAGAAAGTACAGTAACTTAAGATTTACAACCAAACATGGCTACAAGACCCCCTCCGCCGGTTACTTTGAGGACCGCTGTAACGCAACCCACGCCCAGTTTTCACACCTACAATTATTCCAGGGCCTTTTGTTGTCTTGCCCGGGTCAGCTACTTGTATCTCATGTTTGTATGCAAATCCTGCGTCCTTATTCACATGTATGTGCTGCGCAAGAGAAGAGTGAGGGTGGACCCACAGTGAGAGCTTACCCTAAATACCACTTGATTATCTTCGCAGATAATTTGACTGAAATAGGAGTGATTGGTGTGCTAATGGTTGATACTCCGAGCCAAACCCATGAAGGAAAAGTGTAGGCGGGAAGTGATTCATAAATCTAACTGCATCAGTATCACAATATTTGACCAAACTTTTAACTGGTTGTATATAGCTATATGTTTTATTATCTCAGTAGGGTTGTTGTGGGAGTATGTGGTTTTATACAAATTTTATACTGTCCAATAAGTAAGTGTCAACATGATCGGTTTGGAGAAGCATGCAGGAGTATACAAAAGTACATCAGAATACTTACAATCAATATTGAGCATTGAACTATTTCTGTAGAATGTGTTGGAGAGCCAAGTGCCTCTCCGACACTCAACCCGATCCATAATGGATTACAGGTTTTTGTTTCCCTTGTTAAAACTTTCTGGCCACCTCTCCCAGTTCCCTGATCACATCAATACATAAAAAGCAGATTCAGGTTCTTCCCTAGTGCAATAGTTTTGTCTGCTCCTGCTGGCTTCTCCAAGCTGCATGTTGTTTACTGAATGGAGCGCCTTCGCTATCTGTTGAATAGAATATAGTAGCAGCTACGTGAAATCTAACACTGATGGAACTAGCATTTTTATTACCATAGTTTATTTTATGTTATGTCTTATCTTTTTTTTTTTACGACTTTTGTGGCCTTGTACAAAGTTAAAACACTGTTCCGAATACTGTATGGATACCTCAATGATCACTTTAAATTTATTTTAAACTTTTTATGACAGAGCTGAATGTAATGGAATATATTAATCAAGTTCTGTTGAAACACAATAAACTGAGTGTACTCTATTTTCTGACTGTTTAATACAAACTAGACATTGCCTTATTCAACATATAAGGAAATACATCGTTGATAAATGTGCAGACAATTAACATATGGCTTTTTACTTCAGTTAAAAATAGCATGCCTCAAGTGTATAAAATTGGCACAATAATAAGTGGGAAACTGTGGATAAAAAAGGGCACTATATTGTGAGGCGTAATAACACCTGGAGTACTTTGACGATATTACTGCGTGGACATCGAAATACTCCAGGTGTTTAAAGGTGCATTATGTAACTTTTTATGCAGTTTACTATTAGTGTGTATAATAAACTGCATAAGTGCAGGATCTTCACTGTAGACTCAGCCTTTGCGTGACGTGTAGCTCGCGCAGCTCCAGTGACCTTTCAGTGACCCAGCAAGTATCTCCATAGTTACGCATACATGCAGCACAGAAAACCTACCAGACACCCTAAAACAACACTTGCCTCTGGAGTGTCTTAGAGGCCACCGTGATGGAAAGTAAAGGCTCCATGCTAAGCACCCATACAGCTGCTGGGTCTCTGAAAGGTTTTTCCGCATTAAAATGTTACCTTTAAAATAAATTAAAAAAGCATTGCACATTCAAGTAACCAATGTCCTAGATAAATGTATTCAATCACCTACGTTTCGGCAGCGCCTTCTTTTAGATCATTTTGCCTGTGCAGTGCACTCTGGACAACAAAAGAGAAAGTGATCTGAAGAAGGCTCTGCCGAAACGTTATCGATTGAATAAATATACTGTATCTTGGACATCGGCTACCTCAGTGTGTGATGCAGCTTTTTGAATATTGAAGATTTTCCTCAACATCAGCTGATATTATTTTTTCGTGTGAGTTGCTTCTTTTTTGTCCCTTTCAAACCATTTTCAAACCATCACCACTTCAAAGATATCTTATCTTATTGATAGTTTTTTGTGTTTGTTTATTGCCATTTATTTTTTGTAAATGAGTTTCCACACGAGTTCATACTCTATAAGTATGGCTAAAAGCTCAGCTGATAATCATCTCACGCATGTATTTGAGTATTACTCATTTTTGGGCACTATCGACAACGCTATCTTAACTAACCCTCATCCTAACCTTGGAGTTTACTAAAGGCGTCTTATTGAGGCAGAAAACTAAAGTGGAGGCGACGTTATTTCATACCTGTCAAGTTTTAGATTTAAAAATACGGGAAATTTTACAGCGCCTGCTGCGAGCCGCCTCACCAGCCCAATCAAGATCCAAGACGGGTCAAAATATGGTAGTTTCGTGCCAAAACAGTAGACTTGACAGCTATGCAACCTCGCAATAACTGCCACTCAGGCTTCTGCAGGTGGCAGTTCTCACGAGGTCAGTGAGAATTCAGTTCAGAGGGGCAGAGTGTTTTAAAAAATTAATTTTATTGTAATATTGGAAATTTACGGGGTAAAACCATAGACATATTATTAATAGGCCGTCATTACTCACTCGTCCCCGTTTACCATAATGACCACGTTCGAGGGGGAAATCATGGCGGATTTACAGACTCCTCCTCCCCTGCTCTGACGAAGCATGTTCCTAATAAGGGCGGGATCTTCACTGTAGACTCGGCCCTTGCGTGACGTGTAGCTCGCGCAGCTCCAATGCTAACAGTCCGACCCTCATTAAGTACGAGATTTCTATAATTGATCCTACGATAACCAGCCCGGTGCCTCTGATTGTGTCTAACCCAGCGTAATCACAGGAGGAATATCTAGCTGTAGACAGTTCCAAATAATTAGGTACCGGGCATTAAAGTTGTTTTTAACGTGTCTAATGTGCAATGGATTCCAATGGGGGACTAGTGGCTATATGGCGGTTCTACAGCAATGGCGGTAGTGTTGTGGTCGCAAAGCAGAGCAGCCAGCGGCCATTGGGTAAAACCAATGGCCGCTGGAGCTGCGCGCGCTACACGTCACGCAAGGGCCGAGTCTACAGTGAAGATCCCGCACTTATGCCCTTATTAGGAACATGCTTCGTCAGAGCTGGGGAGGAGGAGTCTGTAAATCCGCCATGATTTCCCCCTCGATTATTATGGTAAACGGGGAGGAGTGAGGAGGAGTTGTCTATTATTTGTACAGTCTATGGGTAAAACTAACAGGGGAGAACAGTGGGAAAGAAGGGCAAAATACAGTAGTTTCCTGGCCTAAACGGGACAGGTGACAGCTATGCGTCATTCCTGTGGAGGTGTGGAGCTCCACTGATCACGTGATCATAGGCTGCGTTCAGACCCTCTTGTAAAAAAATCTGATCCAAATATTAAAATATTCTGCTTATTGTGGAGTTGGATACACATCCAATAGCTACTAATAATATTTTAATGATGCAGATATATATATTATATAAATCGACCACCTGGTCTTGCATTTTGATGAAAGGTATATATATAATCAATTAACTTCCTCACCCACCGTGGGCGGTCTCTTTTTTTCTCCAAGCTCGGGTCCTCTACTAGAGGCCTGGAAGCTTGAGGGTTCTGCGCAGTATCTTTGCTGTTCCCATTGACAGTCGTGTCAATGGCTGTTCCCACAACTGCACTGTTTTGGATTGAAATGTCTGATGTTTTTCATGAGATCACAACTGTTCTGCTCTTTGTCCACCACCACAATGTCCGGTTGGTTCGCCATTACCATTCTGTCCATCTGTATCTGTATATATATATATATATATATATATATATACATATAGGATTTTTGTATCCTCCCGCGTTGACCAATGAGCAATGAGACGAGCTTTTGTCCCATGAACCAGCCTGTCAGGTCCAATCAGGTGGGAGGGGGAGGAGCTTGGTCGTTTACTTTAGAATATTCTGTTCCTGCTCTACTCATTTGCAAACTAAGAAGGGCTTTCTGGTTAAAGAGGGGAGGAATTTGACTATTTACTTTAACATTTTGCTCTATCGCTCCTCACTTTGCAAACTTATAGAGTATCACTTTAAGAATTGTGTTGAAATTGATCATTATCGTACATCACAATATTTTTGTCATGTTGCGATGTCATGTGGGCGCAACTTCTTTCAAGTACCTGCTCTTCAATCTGTCTGGACTGGCTGTTAATCTTCTACCAGCCAATCCACCCCTTTTTTTTTTTTTACTCTCCCAAATGAAATATTTATACCCTGCATTCTGGCAGTGTAGCAGCGACACAACCGCACGGAGCCAATGCTTTCAAAGACCTAGCTTAAGACTGAAGAGAGGGAAAGAGCATGTAGGTGAAGTCTGAAGAAACAGGAGGAATTTGACATCAAACGGCGGGCCCGTGGATGATGAAACAGCCCCTTCCCTATCGGCGCGAACTGGGGAGGTGGAGAAGAGGGATCATTCTGCGCCTGGAGCGTTTCTCACACCAGTCGACACGTATTAAACACCTCCGCTGATTTGTATGCTGCATTCGTTGCAAATTGGAATAGAACAAAATTCAAACTCATGGGTTCTTCTGAGGCAATTTACGAAAATGATTACAGAACAAAGCACAATACACTCGGCGAGTCGTAAAGACAAGAAAAGTCAACAGCAAGCAAAGTCTGTCAACAACTCCTCTGGTGATATAGAGCCATGTGAGGATCAAACAAAACAGAGGGATGGAAAAACAACGACTGTCTAAAGTTGCACTAAAAGAGCGGAATTTGAATGAGAAAGGCCAGACTTTAACAAAATGACAAATTATCATTATTTCCTCTCAAAGCATTTTTAATCAAGCGAGAAACCATCAAACCAAGTCGGGAAAACATGGCTCCCTGAGTATCACCAAAATCTAACCAAAAAGACGATACCAGAACTAAACTAGAGCTAAACCGTGGAGTTCAAAGAAGCATCAATCTAAACAGGACAAAAATAAAAAATAGAATAGCACTGCAGCAAAGCCTGGGTGCTATGTTCAAAAACGTTGTGCAGCTACCGAAACAACACAATCAGAACCAATCATCAACTGGCTTTCCTTTGAGGATTTCACAGATTTCTTGCGAATCTATCGTTCTGCTCCAACGCCGGCAACTCACTGAATAAATCATGTTTCTACTATTGTTATTAATACAAGTGTGAGCCATTATTAGTGTTGTTTCTTGCGCAAACTCGACAAATATAACAGATTTTGCTGCTTGTAAACTAATGAACAAACCAACCAACGCTAGCCCCTAGCTGTAAGGAAATGGTTCAAACATCATTTTCAGTAATATATAGGGCATGTGAGGTTGATATTCCTTGTTGTAGCAGGTGTCTACAGTGGCCCCATGTGCTAGATCCCTTTCGCTGTGCCACGTGTGATCTGGAATTCACTTTATTATCCTGAGTTTGCACAACAGAGCCGCTGCCGTCTGCCTGCTTGGCTGCAGCCCTGCTCTCTTCAATTAGGCTCCGGATTCTGGGTTGTTTCCAAGCAACCTACATTAGTGTGCAACCGCTGCGAGGGAAAAAAAGGGGCTTTGAAGCTTTGAAGGGTGCCCTGAATGTGTTTTATTCTGTTTGTGGATGATGCGCGGGGAAGAAAACATTTTAAAAGAAGAGCAGCAAATTGTAATCCGCTTTTTATGTTCAGTCACATGACATTGTGTAATAGGATAAAGGCGTACTTGTAAAGGGAAAGTGGAAGTGAGAGTGTAGCTTCATTGATCCAGGGGGCTTTGAGCAATGAGGCCTCAAGAGACCAGAGTGTCCCAGTGGAACAAGAGAGGAACTGAAATACATCTCTCGGGCCCTTATTACATAACATGGCTGAATCACGCTACATACATATAGTGAGGGTTTTTTGTCTGTTGTACTGTCTGCGTACGTTTTGTACTGTACTGTCATGTGTACTGTGTCATGTGGTACAAGTTTTGTCGTACTCATGTATATGTTCTGTGTTGGTGGTATGTTTTTACCCCATGGGACTGCGGATGGAAATTAGCTCTGAACAAAATCTGGCATATTTACAGCACTGGGTGTCTGTTCATTAATATGCATAGTCCCATTCAATTTAATAAGTTAAAGAAATATGCTTACATGAGTAACATTTTTATATAATTAGCATAGAGGCAATGGAAGTGCTTTTGCCCCATCCCGTCAGATCCCAGAAGCGAAGCAGCGTAGGGCTTGGTTGAGACTTGGATGGGGGACTGCTGGGGAACACCAGGAAGCCTGGGTGGTGCACCGCATCACTGGCCAAGAATGGTCATCAGCGTCTCTATACTTGCAAACTGAAAAAAGCCAGAGTTCCAGCCCCCATCATGTGCACCTTCTACAGAGAGACAATGACCAGCTGCATCTTGTATGGTTCCAGCACTGCATCCTACCAAAGAAGTCTCCAGCGCAGAGTGAGAGCAGCCGAGAAGATCATCGGTGCTCCTCTCCCCTCCATTGTTTATTGGTTTATTTGGTAGGGACAGTGCAAGTTAATGAACAAGCCACACCGGATTGTAGCCTTGGGCTAATTTCCATCCGTCGTCCCCCATGCGCACTCTCAAGCACACTCTCATTCATCCTGGCCTATTGTACATGTTTTTAGTGGTAGGGGAAACCGGAGTACCCGGAGGAAACCTACGCAGACACGGGGAGAACATGCAAACTCCACACAGAAAGGCCCCGGCCTTAGCTGTGAAGCACGAGCGCTAACCACTGTACTACCGTGCCGCCAGGATATTTACTCCACCCATCTCACCTGTAAACACCCGAATCGCAAGTGATCCCACGGCTGTCACACAGTGAATAGTTTCATTCGTCAGGCTGTCAGGAAGCTGAACTCTCTCCCTCCAGTGGTCTCCCCCTCCAAGGAACCTGACCTTGCCCCCCACCTCACACTCTACAACACTGGTACCTGCCGCCCTGCACTAGCCGCTGCATCCACATTAGCAATCACTTTCTGTCCATGTTTACACGTATTTAAACCTCTTTTTACACAGCCTTGTACTGCGGCAGGACGGAAAAAAACAGCCGTCCGCTGCTCCACTGGGACCAGCCGCTCCATGCATAATACATCTACCTCTTAGCGCGGTTAGCTCATTAGCCGAAACATATAACTTTGCTAATTACAACGTGAAAGCCCACGGAGAGAAGAGGCTTCCGAAATAAAGGGTGGTTTAATAATAGAAGAGAGATGGAGGTGACAGGTTCAAAGTGAGACAAAGAGACAAGTCGGGAGATGAATATTTGATGAAATACAGACACGTTCGGAATATGAATCTGTTAGTTGCATACGTTTTCTGTTTGTGTCCGTGGGGCGTTCTGTGCAGTCAGCTTCACTGTGTTTATAATAAATGACCAGGGACGTCACACTACTGAGTCTGACAGGACATGAGGAAAAGCAATTGTTTGATTCAAAATGCAACGCAATACATCATGATTTAATGTATGAGCGGTAATACCAATCACTATTTGAATGCAGACTTCAGATTAGCAGCAGTGGCGTAGGGGTTGGAGCGTTGATCCGCGAACTGGAAGGTAGTTGGTTGGAATGAATCCGACTGCCGAGTGTTTTAAAAAAGGGTTGCGTGTGCCAGACCCGTATTACAAAAAAAAAAACTAAACAAAGCGATAATCGAATAGCTTTTGTGAACACTGACCATTTTAACAGTTGCTGCTTGATGCTACGTTTTGAGATTGAAGTTCACTCTTAGGCCAGGCCACTATGTGTCTAGAAACCGCTATTAAAAACATTTGGCTTAGCTGTGGTGATAGTAGACGGCTAGTGAACATAAAAAAAAAAAAGTTAACCTCTTAACCCCCACCTGAACCGAGCACATTTTCTCCAGTTTGGCTTTACCCAAATCTAAAAGCTATTTGAAAAAAGCGCCAAAATAGCAACGAAAACGAGGATGAAAATAAAACAAAAAAGTGACAAAAATTTGGCCAAAATGCAACAAAAAAAGCCACAAAATAGTGACATGAAAAAAGCCATGAACAAGCGACAAAAAAATGACAAAAAAAGCAATGAAAAAGTGACAAAAGGTAACGAAGACACAACAAAAAAGCCACAAAAATGTGACCAAAAAAAAGCAATGCAAAAGAGCAACAAAAACGTGACAAAACAGTGGCAGAGAAGCAACAAAAGAGTGTCAAAAAGCGAAGAAAAAGTGAAAAAAAAAAACATCTAAAAAGTGACTATAGCGCGGCAACAATGCAAGGAAAAAGATCCGTTTAGATGAGTTTTGTAGATCTAAGGTTAAAGGGATATTTCGGGATTTTTGACATAGGGCCTCATTTCCTAGTTATCCAGAGTATTGTTGATGTCTGGAGATATTTTTTTCTTAAATTCATGCAGTTCTTATATTAGAGTCTAGTGGCGCTAGGCTAGGGCAAGGCTAAAGCATTTCTATGGTATCAGTTAGCCTGCATTAAAAACAGTCTGGCGCAGTCAACAGTGCACCTGAGGTAAATCACTTATAACCCCAGACTAACCATATAAATGTCTGCGTCGATAGAAGAATTTTAACCATTTTAAAATAACTTATATTTGAGCAGCATCAGCTTTGTAGCTGTAAGCTAACGCAGCGGAGGAGTGATCTGCGAGAAAATAGTCCCTCAAAATGCAGTAATTTATGTGATACAAGGTCAGTTATATTTCAAAAAATATTCTATTAACACAGACATTTATATTGTTAGTGATGGGGAATTATAGAGTTAATTCGGCCCTCACACATTGCCCTTATCACATCGTACTGCTAAATCAGTACATTCGGCCTTCTACATGACTTGTGGCCTAAATACACGTGGCACACTGTCAGTGCATAGATTCACGTGGCATACTGCCAGTGGTAGATGCTTAGTGCCTACGTGTCACCAAGATTACTTAACTCTCTTGATGTGGAAGTATAGACAGGCTTGAATGTTAGGACTGCAATGTCTTGAGTTCATGTCTCCGGGTCCCGCAACGATGGCAAAATAAACTTCTCCTGCATAAGACATCCTGACTGCTGCCTATTCTTCATCAATCTCTCGATCATCGTTTGTTAGATTTCTCCAACAGTTAGTCTGGTGTTATAAGTGATTTGCCTCAGGTGCACTGTGGAGTGGGTCAGACTGTTTTTAATGGAGACTAACTGATACCATAGAAATGCTTTAGCCTTGCCCTAGCCTAGCGCCACTAGACTCTTCAAATATAAGAACTGCATGAATTTAAGAAAAAAATATCTCCAGACATCAACAACACTCTGGATAACTAGGAAATGAGGCCCTATGTCAAAAATCCTGAAATATCCCTTTAAGGCGGGGTTCGGAGGTTAAAGAAGTACTAATAGTTGTAGTATTTATCGGTGAGGGCGATGTGACGAATTGTGGTCTAACCGCATTGTCACGTTTCGGAAAGATCGACTTATTCCTGTCTCCTTCAACTGGTCAAGCTTCGGTCATGCTTTTTCTTTTTTATTCCAGCCAATTACTGTGAAGTCTAAGGGGCGGTCACCCCTACATTATAACACCAATAGACTTCCACTGACATACAGTAGCTATATTCAAAATGTTTTTATCGAGTTATACAAAAGTGTCGGGATCTCGTTTGTTATTCTCAAACCCAATAGCTGCCAGGTATCGACCCTCTCTATCTGAAAGATCCGTCGGCGCTGTAGTGACCTGCTCTGACTCCGGTCTTTGTAGCGGTAGGTCACGCAGACACGGGTCACCATAACTTCAACACGCCAATACTGTTTGAATTAGACCGGCCTCCAGATAACAGGCAGGAGCAGCACACTGTAAGCCTAAAATAAAAATGACACTGCGTCTCCGTCTCTGTCTGCTCTGAGGAAGGAACAGCACACCGAGACGGGGCAAGTTAAAACAAGAGAGGATTCGACGAGAGAAAGATGTGAGTAATTCTTAGATGTGAGGCAGGGGAAAGTGGTATGAGGAAGACGTCCAGTATTGAAGACGTCCAGTATTGATTCTCTCAGCAGAGCAGCTATCTTGAGCGTTTGGTCGCAGTGATCAAGTGCCAGTAAAGTGGATTTTATGGGTGAAGTCCAGTAGGTAATAGAAGTGTTATGTTACAGTAAATATAGCTGTACTTTTCTCTCAGTTGGAAGTTAACCTCCGACCTCCCACCTTGAACTGAGCGCATTATCTACAGTTCAGCTTTACCCAAATCTAAAAGCTTCTCTTGTCTGGAGCTTATACAGCCTATAGGCCAGTGTAAGTGTAGGCCTCATTTGAAAGCTGAGACCTACAAAACCGATAGTAACTTTTTTGGACATATTGTCGCACATTTTTTCAGCGTTGTTGTCGTGTTTTGTAGTTTTTTGTTGTTGTGTTTTGGTCACTTTTTCATCACATTTTTGTCACCCTTCGGTCTCTCTTTTGTGGCTTTCTTGATTTTTTATTTTATTTATTGAGCAGTAAGTCTGCTCAAAGGGAGTGGGCCGAAGCAAAAAGCTTATAAGCGCCCACCCCAAAATTAAACACAATAATATTTACATTAACAATCACTTTTTTTTTTGATTGATTTTTTTGTTGATTTTTCATCACTCTTTAGTTTTTCATCACTCTTGCGTTTTTGTCACTTTTTTGTTGCGTTATTGTGGCTTTTCCAGCACATTTTTGTTGCTCTTTTGCCGCGCTTTTGTCACATTATGGAAGTGTTTTTGTTTTGTTTTGTTCTTTTTCAGTCGCTTTTTTTGTCGTGTTTTCGTCACTTTTTTCTGGCTTTATCATCACTGTGTGTTTTTGTCGCTTTTTAAAAATTCTGTTATTGTTGCGTTTCTGACACGTTTTTTGCCGCTCTTTTGCCACTTTTTTTGCTTTTAGATTTGGGTAATGCCAAACTGGAGAAAATGTGCTCGATTCATGTGTGTCATAATTTAATGAATATAAGTGAACCAACACTCAAACCCAACAAACTATTGAGATATTTTATAACATGACAACAGATGTTTCGCCATCTGTACCATAACGCTGTACTCCCTTGCTGCTGAATAAGTATTCACAAGAATCGGCTCAAAACATTCTGCCTGTGCCTTTGCCAAGATGTGGATTTGCCTCAAGCAGACAATGTTTAAAACAGAATAATGATTCAGATAAAGTCCAATTTAAAAGAGGTCAATTTCAAAAGTTAGAACAGTTTCAATAGCTTCAGAAGGTTGCCCTCATGTAATCATTTCTGTTTTATCATCAGTCTAATACTAAAATTATATAATAATACAAAAGTAAATAGTACAAATGAAAAAAGTCATTGGTTATGTTGTATTTTGTGTTAAACTGGCATCTGAATTTAACAACACAATGGATGTGTTATTCCTGCATTCAGGAATAACACAGGAATAACACATCCATTGTGTTAAAGACACTTCCCAGTGGCACTGGGGCTAACAGCGGGCAGAGATGGAGTGGCACATGGAGGTGTTTCAGACATGCCCTGCAGAACACGTACGTCTTAAGTTTGTAGCGCCAAACATCAGAAAATATGTTTGCAAGTGATGTTGCGTTTGTGAGGTTGATTCTGGCAGCAGTGGTGTTTATCTAAGAGCTGAGCTAAAGCTAAACAACAACAAAGCTAGTGGCAAACATATTCAATCTGTAACTGAAAGAGACAAAGAAACAACTTGTTGGTGTTCATGTGAGAATTAAGTGAAGAGAAAAAAATCATTGCTATATTTATATCAGGCTACATTACCAACATTTTAATTTGAATTAAATAGCTACATTATGTGTGTCTACTTTATGATCAAATACACTTATAATTATTATATCACATAATTCATTATGTTCCAAATCTTCTCGTGGAAGCTTATTGAAAGACTCCCTCATTCTTCATAATCTTTTCAATTTTGCCTGTACATTTATGCTGAAATCTATTTAGTTGTATATGGGCCAGTCCTAACCCAAAAATTCCCGAGCGGAAATGGGGTCCCAGCATGCCATCGCTGGTATAGCTTCTGTTTAATTAAGCCTCAGTGTGTGTCATATTAAGAAACTATCTTTTTCAGAATCAGACAGAATATGTAACCCAAAACAATAGAGTTCTGTAGACCCAAGAAATAATAAATGCACAAATTGAGAAAAAATATTTTAGCCACTAGATGAGACAAAGTTGCATTTTATAAGAAATAAGAAGCATTACTTTACAAAACATCTTAAAGTGATAGTCTGGTTAAATTTTAATAGATGGTATAATTGACCGCCTGGGTCATATTAAAGATCCACTATGCAACTTTTTATGTAAAAAAAAAGTTAATATTAATGCCTATTTGACCTATTAATGACCCAGTGGGTGCATGGGTGGTTAGCATAGCACCTTTACTTACCATCCCAATGGCCTGTAGGACGCTCCAGGATCAATTGTTTTTCAGGTTTTCACTGGTGATTGGGCCGTATCCATGGCTACGTGTACATTCCATTCCGAAAACCTACCAGAAATCCTGAAGCATCATCGGAGCACCGGGATGGAAAGGGAAGACACCAAGCTACATACACTACAGACATAGCCCATACAGCCACTGGGTCACTGACAGCTCAAATACCACTAATATGAACTTTTATTTATTTTTTTTTATTCTCTTATTAAAGGTTTGAACATTATACAAAAAATAGATTAACTTTTTGCATAGTGCACCTTTAAATTATGATATTTTTTCAAAAGTCCCTCCCTAATCAGAATCCCCGGGCTATCACTTTGACCAACAAGATGAGCTTTCCTGTGAACCGGTCTGTCAGGTCCAATCAGGAGGGGAGGAACTTTAAAATTCACTCTCACTTTGCTTTAATCTTACAGACTATCGCATAAATGTTTCTTAAATGGCTTTGCATTGAAATCATTGTTGGTTTATTGGCAAGCTCATTTTCAGCAGCCTTTCAGTTGTCTCTTCCCTGCTCTGACTTTTTGCCAACCCCAGCAGCTTATGCAACGCGCAGTAAGTGCCTCAGTGCTCAGGTAAAGTGTGTGTTCTATTTCAGCATGGTGGGTAAACTGACGCGCCGACCCACGCGCTCCATTACCTGGGCCTGGCCTTCGCGTCCCTGGCTCTGCACCTCTTCCTGGTCTTCTTCTGCCTCGCCATGCTCCAGACAGCCTGTGTATTTACTCCCACCACCTCCTCGTCCTCTGCATTATTTCAAAGAGCGGCGAGTCAAAACACAAAACTCAACAGCAGTGCATCACGGGAGAGGACTACAAACCTGAGCGGCACAGACAGGAAGTTGGTGGGGGAAGCAAAAGTCAAAGGCCCCTCGAAGCTCAAGGAGTTGTTCAGTCACCCGCTGTACAATCTGCCACACGTGGCGCTGCAGGAAGACGACTGGCTGCTGAGGCTGAAGCCAGAGGAAGAGAAAAGTGAGAAGATTCAGGAGAGCCACGTTGACAGTAACGGGTGAGCATCATATATACAATTAAGAGGTTCACGTTCTAGAGTTTGATGATGTCATAATCGCAGATGGAGGCCAGTTTTTGAAAGAAACCTTCAAAAGGAAAATAACGATATCGCTTTAGATTAGGTGTGCTCATTAGTGATCTTTTAGGGTCAGGATTAAACAATTTAGAATGTTGTGAAGTCAGCTAAACTTCCTGTGCTCATAACTGTTTCCTGTCCTTATCATTCCTATGGGCAGTTAGCTGTCTCGACATAGCAGAAAACGGTGTAAATACCAGAGGATAATGTTCATTTGATACATTGTAATTAAATGAAGAACTTGCGTGACTTTTCTTTACATTTTTATTTATTTTAGTCTAATTTTATTTTTGTTTACATTAAAAACTGGAATAGGAAACACAGGAAGCCAGCCTCAACATCCCATGCACCGTTTCTATAGAACTTTAATGGAAGAAAACTTAAAGCAGTACTAAGTAACACTTGCCCCTAGAGGCCATAAGCGCAACTGCAGGTGTCGTAGCAAGTTACGATTTTTAACTTATTAAATGTCTTGGAGAGTAAATACTACGCTGAGAGAAAAGGCGAAGGGAGAGAGGGGTGTTGTACATCCAGTTATACAATGAATTTTTTTTCACTCAAACTTGGCTGTAAATACTGTTAAAGTGGCGCTATCCCGCAGTTTGTCCGTAGCCTGTTAGCTTCTTCTTCTTGATTCCATTAATGTGTATTGGTTGCTCCGCCCCGGTGGCAGTCAAGTTGCAAGCATGGTTTCTGGCCAGAGACACCAGGGGGAGATGAAAGACCCCCCAATCATCCCATTAACACTTGTATTACCCCCAGAAGGACTACGGAAAGGATTTATTTAGGTAAACGCATTACTTAGTACTGCTTTAAGATTGTTTTGTTTTTTTGTCTCTGATTCTCAAAAGTATTTCAACAGCTGAGCAAATACTAGAATTCCCGCCCTTCTCACTGCAGGGAAAGTGACAGTGCGGTGAAGGGCTACGATAAGATCAGCTGGACCAGAGATGCAGACACACACCCCCCGTGGCTGAGGTTTCACCTGGGCATCACTCGCTGGCAGCTGTACGACAGGAAGGACCCCAGCCTGGAGCAAGTCATGCAATACCTGGCAACGGAGCGCATCCTCGGGGCCGGTGAGAGACACAGGGACAATATTACGAAACAACTCTCACTTTTACAAGAGAGTGATAAAAGTGAGGCGCATATTTGCTTTTTCATGGTTCAGTTAGTGTTCGAGTGTGCAAAACACCACGAAACATTGCCTGGTAGAAAGCAGGGACCATACTTTAAACTTAAATCTCCAAACAAGAACAAACAGATAGAGTCCTGGAGCAAAGTGGTGTTCCGTTGAAAAACCTTTTTGGATTTGAAGCCAGTGGATGACAGCTCCAAGCGGACCGCTTTGTCAATATTTCATTTATATGCCGTTGTATGGGTGACCTGGTGGGATATGCGTTCTATCAACATCTGACATACGGTAGAATATTGTGAGTTGATATACAGTATGTAACATGCCTGATTCAAGATGTTGGATTTAAAACATCTTGGGGTTATCGCTCTCATTTTATTGCAAGAATGTTTTAGCTAACCCGTTCCTGCAGCTGAAAGTGGACATATGCATAATTAATGTTGCATAATCATTTTTATGCAAAAGATTTGGCACATTCAAAAGACTGGTTCATTTATTTGTATTTATTTTTGAAGCAACCAGCCTGAACATCACGTTATCTGAGAACTAATTGCTGAGAAGGAAAAAGCTTTCACTCGTGTTGCCTGCTCTGCTGTTTCTAGTGTGTGTTCCGCTCATATCTCTGTAACATAACTACAACACTTAAAGGTGCATTATGCAATTTCTTATGTGGAAAAAAAAGGTTGATATTTGTGCCTATTTTACCTTGTAGTGACCCAGTGGATGTATATGGTCCGCATGGCATCTTTACTTTTGATCAAAGTGGTCTTACAACGCTCCAGGTTCAATTGTTTTGTAGGTTTCTTGTGAGAGGCTCCGTTAGCAGTGAGAACCTTTCAAACACAATTGATACTGGAGCTACTAAAGACGACTGTGATGGAAAGTAAAGGCGCCATGCTGACCCACTCATACAGCCGCAGGGTCACAACAAGGTCAAATTAGTGCAAATATCAACTTGCATAATGCACTTTTAATCATAAATGATCTTGGACGAATATTCCAATTTTGAACTAACAACATGTCACCCAATTCCACACTTACGTTATTGTTGACGCTCCATATATATGGAGGAGTTGTCTCGTAGTTCAGCCCTTTTTCCAACTTTGACCACTCCCAATCTGCGGCGTGAGGAGGGAGGGTGCTGCGAGTGTGTTGGTCACGTTTCTAAAGCATGGCGAGGGCAACGCTTTGAGACCATCGCTTTATGCTCATTATCTCAGAAGTTTTAACTCACAGTGGGCTAAAAAAGTAGTTTGGTGTCAATTTGAGATGAGAATTAAACGGCAAAGAGGAGGGACACTAAAAATATGGTGTTGCTCGTACGCTGTGTGCCTCACCTGTCCCGCACCGCACACACCTCTCAGCACCTGTGGCTTGTAGACAAGTGCGGCCTAACATATGTACTTCCTTATTTCTTTTTAATTTAGTTTGTGTAGCTTATATTCAGGTGCGCTCAATAGTCCGGAAATTTACCTTTTACCAGCTTTGGATATTAAATCAACATTCTTTTAAATTATATAATCTGAAATTTTATCGCTAAAATGTCTAAGGTTAGTTTGTACATTATATACAACCTTTCAAGAACAAGAAATATCACAGACTTCAGTACAACATTCTTTACAAGACGTGTGCTGAAGACAGACAACTTTGCAATCATTTGTCAAACGCCACTCTCTTTGACAACACTGAGTAATTCATTTAGTTGCGTACTTTATTCTGCAGATTAAACCCTAATCTCTGCTACAGGCTTATTACTGTATCACCTTGGATTCAATACGACCTCACTTTGATCTGCATTCTAAACAGGTGTTATAAATAAGTATGAGAAAAGAGAGAAACATTAGGCTTTGATTAATATCTGTGGATTTGGCTTGTGAATTATTTACCAGGCGCGGGGGCTACAAGATCAGCATGCAGCGTGCACACACAGCTCTCCGATTTTGGAAGGCAGTCAAGTTAAACATTCATGACCACTCCATTTATTTGGGCCTAGCATTTAAAAGCTTATAAACGCATTTAAAACTGGCATCTTCTATAAGCGTTTATACAAGGAATAAATGATAATTTCTGTAGGATTCAAATATAAAATGCAATCAATGAATAGACAGAGCATTTACCCCTGAACAGTTGTATGTTTTAGGAAAGGCCAGTAGACCATAGGTGTAAAATACAGGGGGATAGGGGGTTACAACAATGCAGGAAATCGCATGCATTTGGTAAAAATGTTCCTGGGGAGGACACCCAGACCCCCCAAAGGATTGACTCTTGACGCGCATGACATACACCATGTTAGTTAAGCTGGAAGATGACAATTTAAGTTACAAGCAACTAATTGATCATTTCTGCCAAAGATAGTGTGTTTTTATGTCCATTCACTTTCAGTGTGCTCATTTGGATGGTTTCAACCCCCAGACTGCCTTCACTGCGCAACTGTAACGTCGGCGATGCAGCAGATATTGTTTGTAACATCGGCAGGTGTTTTTTTGTTTTTGGTAAAAGTCAGGTTAGAATTGCTTTAAGTTGTCTTCCATACACCTACCACATAAATACCACCTATACTACAGCATCCAAAACTAGTTAAAAAGACGAAGTAATCCATAAAAGATACTTTGTTTTTTGTTTTGTTTGCCTTAATGGCACATCCAAAACCTTCCCTTCTCCCGTTTCAGTTCAGAAGTCAGGGGGCACGCAGCTAAAACTGATCATTTCGTTCCCAAACTACGGCCAGGCTCTGCTCAAACCGATGAAGTGAGTGTACGGACACATTGTACTGTTTTTCGCCGCCAGCCTGCCTGACTAATGTTGTTGCGCGTGAACTCGCAGACAGCCCAGAGACGCCGAGACAGACTTCAATCTGTTCTACTTCTCCGACTTTGAGAGGCACAACGCGGAGATCGCTGCTTTTCACCTGGACAGGTACGGAGGCATTGTGAAGACAGACATACTAGAAACGGGAAAGAATACACAAGATTGCAATAGGTTGCGTTCACGTTTTAGGATTCTATTTCAGTTGGAGGGCAGGTGCCAATACAACTATGGGAGCAAAACCGTTTTTGAAAGAAATTTCTAAAATGAAAATGTCCAAATGTTTTCCCTGATCATCACTTAATAGTATTTGATTCACAAACCCGCCATATATTTTTTTAATGGCTGAAAGTCCTTTCTACCAGCCAAAATCACAAATATGTTTTTGAATATTATCTCCACTTTTGGACGCCTTTATGAGGAAATAATTAGACCAGGGGTGGGCAATTATTTTCATAAGGGGCCACATAAGAAGCCTGAATTGAGTCGGAGGGCCGCACCAACAATAAGTCGAACTTATTCTGTAACTTTATCCTATTGTACATTACACTAAAGTGTGTATTTTGAATATCTGATACTGGTATTTAGGACTATAATTTTCTGTAATTATTTAGCCATATCAGTCAAGGACGTGCATGTGTGTGCATCGTTATTTAGGTTATTCAACTTGTTATACTCGGTAACTTCTACCATGCACTGAAAGCACCTCTGTGCTTCCTTCAAACTTAGCAGGGGTCTCTAAGTAAATTTCCCTAGGGGCCAAAAGGGGAGTGTATTGTCGGAGTCCATAAACAAAAGCAAAGTAATATGTTTTGATTCGGAAAATACTATTGAGGAAACTTTTTTCAATAAATGAATAATAATGAGCCTGACAGGACTGTAGCCAATGTGTTGTTTATATCCTGATTATCATGTCAGTGTCCTCTGCTGGACACTTGTGGAATTCTTTCATTTTATTTTTATTTAAGCAGCCTCCTAGTGGCTGGAGTGAGCATTATGGTAATGTCTTTAAAAATCATAACTCCGCAAAGGAATGGGCTAGAGACTTTTTTTTTTACATACTCGGGAATTTATGCCCTACAAGTCGTGGGCCAGATTGAATATCTCCGTAATTTGCCCAAGTTGAATTAGACCATAGTTCATATGAGCTGAAAGAGAGGACTCGAACTTTGAGACTGTTTTTCTTTCATGTGATTTGGCTCAAGAATGACAGAGAAATTAGAAATTAAATAAGAGTAGTAATCTGCATTTTGAGCGTTACCATGGTTACCGCAATGGAATTTTCAGTTGTCCTCCACCTCAATTTTAAACTATAGGCTCTTTAGAATGTTGTGATGTCACATGAACGCAACCTATAGAGTGTGTGGAGGTGGTTTGGGGTTATTTTTTGGGTTGTCATCTTCTCACTTCTTTCATTCATTTCTTTTTCTTGTTAATATTATGAAAGAGTTCTCGGTTTTAACCGTATACCCCCTGTGGTCGGGAGGCTCATCAACGTCACCACAGAAATCCGAGAGATCACTACAGACCGCAAGTTGTCCCGGACTTTCTTCACCTCACCTGGTATGACCCCTATCCACACTTACCCCGTCAGTCAGCAAAACTTTTGTCTCTGACTGCAGTTCTCTGGCTCCTCTAGCGGGCAACGTGTGCTTTTATGGCCAGTGCGACTACTACTGTTCCACGGAGCACCCCGTGTGTGGCCGCCCCCACGCGCTGGAGGTGTCCCTGGCCACCTTTTTGCCCGATCTGGAGCTGGCGTCGCGCAGGTCCTGGAGGTCACCATGGAGACGCTCTTACAGTCGCACCAAGCTGGCACAGTGAGTCCAAACTACAGACAAATAAAATAAAATGATTAATACAACAACATACTTATAGGTGATTTATTTATTTTGAAGTTGCCATGCATTTTTGATTTAGGCTTTTTCAAAACATAATACGATTTTCACTTCTCTGTGTAATAAAACCGCATTTTCTTATAATTTTCTCATTTGAATAGCCAACTACACCATACATTAAAGTGTGCGGTAACACTTGACGACTGCGCACTATTAAAGCATTTGTAAATACTTATTCGATCATTTCTAAAACATCTACCAAGGTTTTCTCATCATTCGTTACTCATTTATAAGCAGATAAATAGTGATTACTTTTATGTTTAGTCCATTAATAAGTTTAGGCTCTATTATAAATATGTACAAACCGTTTTCTTGACCATATTGACATTAACTAGACTCACTGTAACATTTTTTTTATTCCCTTGTCTCCATGAATACAGTTATTCTGATTCGGTGTGAACGCTGTTTTTTTTTTTTTGTGCTACTGCTATTTGTTGGCCCACATACAAGTAACAACATGTGCTAATTTTGGTGATTATGATCAAATATTGACGTGTGGACTATGCCAAGTTCTAATGCAGGTCCCAGAAGTCGTACTGAACAAAACTGGAAACACGAGTGCGCACTGCCCTCCAGTGGTCACAACCAAGAACTGCAAACGCACATTCAGAATCACACAAGGAGCAGCTTAGATATGACATTTTTATTTTATTTTGTATATGTCAAGATGTGAATGAAATCTAGAGTATCACGTCTCGTGCTATAATCGTATGTGATGCTTGTCATTCATGTTGGCAGGTGGGAGAAGGACCCAGACTACTGTGACACAGTAAAGCAGGCTCCCCCATACGACAGGGGCACCAGACTAGTGGATGTCATCGATATGGCTGTACTGGACTTCCTCATGAGTAAAACACACTTCTAAATACTAAGTATTTCACAAAAACAACCTGGAAGCTTGTTGAGGCGTGGTATGTACATTTGTTTTTGATTACGATCATTGTTTTCCTCAGGTAACATGGACAGACATCACTATGAGACATTTGAAAAATTTGGGAATGAAACATTTCTGCTTCATTTGGATAATGGGCGCGCGTGAGTTAGCACGTCTTTAATTACACCTACAGTATTACCTGGTTATGGTGAGTATGTTGTGTATCACTGTATCCTGTGTTTGGTAGGTTCGGCCGCCACTCGATAGATGAGCCCACGATCCTTGCTCCTCTCAAACAGTGCTGCAGGTACATAATGCATTTGTAAACGAGAAGTTACAATGGGATTCTTAACAGAACGCATCAGCTCGTGACATTCGTGGAGAACGTTTTTGTCTGTCAAAAAATCTTCCACCAGTGTCACGATTCACCCCCTGTTCGTGGAGTTCGCAACGGAGCGTGTTCTTGATCGTGATGAGTAGTGGCGCTTTGTAATTCAGAGTGAGAGCATTCGTACAGCATTCGTAGGGCAGAATCACTGTTTTCACACTCAACATTGATAGAAACACATGCTATGCCGAAAAGTTAATGCCGCTGCCGCTCCTCAGGTGCTGAAGTTGTTCCGCCGCGCGTGGTTACAGTAGCTATAACATGGATAAGTGTTGAGGCTTATTTATAACTTTTGACATGCAAAACAAGCGGCGATGGGCGCAGCAGGTGAAGACAGGCCTGTTGTTGTGGATTATGCAAAATAAGTTTTGCCAAATGGAGCTAATGATCGACCAGACGAGTGAGAATCATGGATAAAGAGGTGAAGAGTTCTACGACAGAAGATCGAGTGCACAGTGAGTTTAGTGTTTTTATGCTTATTCTGTAGAGTAAAGTCTGGCTGAATGTGCCGCTGTTGCACAGACACATTTGACATAAAGCGCGTGTGTTTATTGCTGTTAAGCGTTTGCCCGTGTTACACAGTGACAGGAGCATATGACTTAGTTTAGGCTTGAACTGATGTGACAGTCCCATAGACTGTGAAAAACGATTGCTATTCTACAGTATATGGACAGGCCTGACGCTCAGCTGGTCTTTGCTTTTTGTGTAACCCGATCTGGCAAGAGCCCAATGAGTCAAGTGAGAGCAAGGCGGAGCAAAACGCCTCTGCCCCGCCTCCAACGCGGTTTTGTCCACATTCGCCCGATTCCTGACAGAGTTCCGGAACAGCACGCAGCAGTGCGGGACGCATGTTCGTGACCGTGCGTAATAATTCTTGCCATTAATCGTAACGCGTAGTAACATGTTGCAACAATTTGTGGCGGTGCGTGAAACCTCTACCTCAAATCATTCAATTCCGTGATCCTCGGATTCGTGGCATTCGTGACTTGTCGTCGTTATGTGTAAACCCAGCATAAAAGTTTTATAAATGTGTGCAATTTATTTGGAAGGTAGTCCCCTCTGCTTCACTTTGCCATTGCTCAAAGCTGTACATGGGCGTGAAACATGCATATAATTAATTTGAACAATTTAGATGTGCAGGAGGGATTGTGACAGCCTGAAATAAAATGTCACAATATGCACAGGAAAAAAACAGGTACCCTAGCTTTAATACCCCATTTCTCCTCAGGATGCGCCGCTCCACACTGCTGCGCCTGCGTCTCTTGTCCCACCCCAGCTTCCGTCTGTCGGATGTGCTGCGGGAGTCTCTGTCCCAGGACCCTCTAAGTGCGGTGGCCCTCTCCTCTCCGAAAATCACCTGTCAGCCCTGGACCGCCGACTGGACACAGTTCTGAAAACTGTCCGGGAATGTCAGAACAAGCACCACGACATGGTTTATAATGATCTGGAAAACACACCACAGATGAGTGAGTGGGAGGCGCTATGATAAATGTTATAGTCCCAAAGCCTAATACTTTATATCATTTTATTTTTGGAAATGGGGAAACCAAGCAATACATATGCAGTATATTTTTGTAACATTAATACATTGCTAAAACTCAATTGAATAGCTTTCTTCTTATTGATTCATACACTCTTAAAACAGATGTGTTGAAAACAACACAAAATGTGTTAAAAAATGCACATCCCTGTGTCTAGTTAAGGACTGCATAACATGTGTTGTTTTTAACACAGTCAGTGTGTTGAGATATTTAACACATTTTTTGTGTTAAACATTTCAACACACTGACTGTGTTAAAAACAACACATGTTGTGTTGTCCTTAACTAGACACAGGGATGTGCATTTTTAACACATTTTGTGTTAAAAATTGTGTTATTTGTATTTCATTGTATTTTACTCCTAAAATGAATATTACACATGCAGGAATTACACTACAATAATCACAAACAATATAATTAAAAGTAATTCTTATTTATTATGTATTAGCAAATCACAAATGTGAACACATAAAAGAATCTCTACAGTTGGTTTGAAAACATGGAGGATGTTTGAAAAAACATTGAGTTTTTAAAATTGCATTTTTCAGGTTTACCATGGTCATAAGTTTACAGTACACCATACTAAAGTCACTAGCATTGTGCCAAATGTTACACACAAAAATAGGGATGTTCACAAGCCACAATGTAGTTTGTTTTAAGTTGTCCAATTGTGATGTGATTTTGCATCTAAGTTATGTGTTAGACACTGATCCATTAACTCTTGTCAATCGAAAATGAAAATCTAAAGATTAGGCTAGTTGGCCAAGTCCCGACTTACATACTACACAATATCATATTTATTTAACACTAAACTTAAATGGTTCAGATTACAAACACAGCAAATTTAGAACAGTCTTTGGTACTCATCACTCGTTTGGATGATGACTGTTGTTCTGTGCTTTGGTGCTGCTCAGTGCAGTGGTGCTGGTAAGTCCTGTTCTGTTGAGATGTCCTCTGCTGTTGGGATGTCCTGTTCTGTTGAGATGTCCTCTGCTGTTGGGATAGGTCCATGTGCTGTTGGGGAGAGGTCCTGGGCTGTTGGGAGAGGTCCTGGGCTGTTGGGGAGAGGTCCTGGGCTGTTGGGGAGAGGTCCTGGGCTGTTGGGGAGAGGTCCTGGCTGTTGGGGAGAGGTCCTGGGCTGTTGGGGAGAGGTCCTGGGCTGTTGGGGAGAGGTCCTGGGCAGATGGGTTGTCCTGGGCTGGCTTGTTGGTTTGTCCTGGGCTGGGCTGCTGGTTGGTTGCCTCTCGGTATTTTTCCAAAAGGGCTTTTAATGCTTTTTCCAGTCTGAGCAACGACACAATACATTAACATTTGAATACTTATGAAGTTAACACATTATAAATATGTCTTTATATTGTACAACTGATACAGAGGCAAATTATGTTTAAATGTTTTACAAAGACTCCACAAATATTCAGAAATGAATAGTAAAACTCACTCTCACCATTTGGAGCCACTTCTGCACAGCGAGTGATCCATCAGCACACCCTGATGCAGAGGTAGTAGGTCAATGCTGAAGAGCTCAGGAGGAACACGACTCTAGGAAAACACATAAGACAAAATTCAATTGTGAGATAGGTTTACAGAATGTTAGAAGTTTCGGAGAGTTCATACTCACCAAATCCATCTTGAAGTGGAAGTTACAGTATCATCTTTTTGGATTTTTGAAGGATGGCTGGGAAAGAGCAAAGAATAAGAAAAGCTCACATATCAAGCATGGTCTGAATTCTTATTTGACTGTATCACAAAAAATAGTTCACCATGATCTCCTGATGACAACTCCCCTCTTGTATTAGAGTCATCAACAGAGAAGGTCCCACTGGAGGCTGGTTATTCTGACGACTGGTACTGTTTATGAATCTGCAATACAGGTACATAGTACAGACTAAATGCAACTGCAATACACATTGGACAGATTAGGTAATACAGGACATATTCAGACAATATACATGGGTTTATTTTATGACCATCTCATTTAAATAATTTACAGAGCATATACCTGTTGACGTCACACTCAGGCCTCCATTTTACAATCTGTAAGAGAAGAAATTGTTTTTAGTGAGGGAAAAATGTCAGCCTATGTAACTTTTTAAGTTCAATTTTCATAACTGCTTTCCCTACTTTAGCATATTTATGGCACACGTTTCACAATCAATCTTTAGATAATGATTTTACCAGAGTTTTGTGGCAGTGTTGATTTAATATTAATGTAAATTCAATAACCTCCGATGTGCCTTCATAATAAGTGCCAAGAGCTCCTATCTTAATCTGCTCAGACTGTCGTCCGCACTTCGGCCAGGAGCGGGGGCAGAAGGAGAGCGCAGTCAGCCCGGGCCGGAGGCGTGTGAGGCGGGACAGAGGAGGCTGCTGCCCCGCACCTGCACACATGTCTGCGGTCTCGCTTCAGCCCCGCGGAGGCGAAGATAATAACGTTCAATGCGGCCTAAGTTTTATGTCACAGACTCTGCGTTTGGTTTATAGCAGCCAGGCTCAATCACTGTATCCGGAGGAAGCTAGCTAGCATACGTTACGGTTGACTTGCTTTTACCAAAGAAACAACTTCTACCGCGAATGGCAAACTGACGACATAAAGAAAACAGTTTTCGGAAAATGTGAAATATGAACAAGTAATGCTCGCTTACCTTGTAAGTGTTGACTTGGCGCTCCTTTCTGCTCCAGGTCAGGGAAAATGTCAGCTCGAGCTGAAGATTCAAGCAGTGCTTGTCCCGCTCCGTGATTGGACAACAGTTTAACACATGCAGTGTGTTATTGTAAATATGCAACGTGATTGGATAATAATTTAACACGAGATGTGTTATTTTGTGTAATTTCATTTTTACACAGAAATTTCAACACCAACACAACATGTGTTAATATTAACACAACATGTGTTAAATGAGCCTTAACACAGAAATTGGTGTTAAAATTTAACACATCTGTTTTAAGAGTGTAGACTAAACACACTGGATTTCTTATTTTCCATTTAAATACAGTAGGCTACATTTTGTAAATGTATTCATAATTGACTTGATAATCATTTCATAATTAAAAGCAAATGTGTTTGATTCATAAACTCTGTAACTGAACAATAGCCACCTCAATGTTTCGTGCTGATATCGGAATGACAGACGAATACACATGGCGGTAAGGTCAAATTGTACCAATAGTATTATGGTGGTATGCACAGTTAGAGTTGATACTGTAGCGTTGTAATGTAACTTAATAAGACGTTGCCATGGTTATCCAATGGGACTAATGTCCAGGTCTGGCAGCCATATTGTGATTGTCCATCCCATTGAAGAACTCGTGTGAACTATTAGGACATCACAACATTCTAAAGAGGTGAAGGGTTGATGGGAATGACATGATAGTAACTATGTCAAAATGAAAATTTTGTTTGTCTTGTTTTTTTGACCAATATCTCTGTCTTTACTGACACAGTGTATGTATAAACTAAGGTCCAATTATTTTCTCAAAAAGGTGTCCAAAAGTGGTGAAAATATATGTGTATATAAGTAAAATATTTGTGTGATATTGGTCAGATGAAAGGACTTTCTGCCATAAGATTAACATGGCGGGTGTGTGAAGCCTTTCTTTTTGAAGATTACAAAATATATAATTATTATTTCTCTACCACATGCCCTCTATATGACATGATGACATCATCAAATTCTAAAATGTGAACGGAAGACTTCTTATTTGATGATTTGACTCTTTTGTGCGCCCCATAACATTCATGTTCAAAGAACTTACCATAATAACCATACTGTATAATCTCAACCATACTACTATGTCTGGGAAAAGTCAGCATTTTACTAAATAGTGATAGATGTATCTTTACTGTGTGTGGACATGATGCAAAGCTACAGCCCATCTTTAATGACCAGAGCAGCTGGAGTATTTATGTTTTTGTTTCTGAGGAATTATATCTACATATTACTACCGTATTTTTTGTTTTGTTTGACTTACGTCTGTCATTTACGTTGCTTCCAGTAGTTTGGTGTGACAACAGCGCCTTCTGCTGATCACAAACTTCCAAATAAAAAAATAATGTTGACTTTCACTTTCCAAACGTCACCAGAATAGGGAGCACAAGCGCAAGCACAAGAGTCTTGCGCGGTTCTCATCTGAAAAACATCCTCCTACCCTTTCCCCCGTCTAGTTTACCACGAGTTTGCACGTTTGAGGATATAACATTAGACCGACCTTTGCCTCTGCGTTGGCCCTGACTTGTGAACTGACCGAAATGGTGGAGCCCTTGGATTTTTTGAATGATAAGGAACTGCTGGGCTTCCTCCATGTCAACAAAACCGAGCTGTCGTGTATGGACAACCCGCAGACGTTTGTGGGACAGCTCTGGGACTACAGCCTGATCTCGAAGGAGCAGCACCGGGTGAGTGTGTGGGTGACGATCATCGCGGGACGGGCGCGGGTTAGGGTTCCTTTAATTCAAAAACATGCGTCATCAGCTGAATTCAAAAGCGCGCCAAAATCAGCGCAGGGAGGATCTCTGGTTTGGTCCCGCTCTTTACGCACTGTACTTTAGTTTAGTTTAGTTTATTTGAACAAGTTACAGTCATACGTTGCATCATTACATTGTTACACGGTAATGAAAAAAGCAAATTTGGAACTATTATTGGCTAAAACTAATAGGATGACAAAACGTTTCAAAAAATGTCCTGTACAAATATACAAAATATCATTTACTTCGGCTGTCCTTTCTCTTACTTGGATATAATACAAAAAAAAATCCGAAATATATGATACATTAAATGTGTTATGTCAGGGGCAAAATCTGTGTAGTTGCATTTTAAATCATTTGTTTCATTTATTTTATTATGTATACTTGTTTATATAGGCCTAGTTTTCTGTGTCAAATGACAGCTGTCCCCAACCAATAATCTTCACCAGATACTTTTTGTAATACTTTTAAAAGAAAGTACACTCAACTCATGAAAAACACTCTATTCAAATAAAACACGCACACACACAAAACCTTTATACCTTTATATCTGACATAGATTTTGTGAATGCAGTCAAAAATAAAATTAACTTTTTTATCGGAATACTTCTTGATTTTAAAAACAGTTAAGTGTAACATTAAAGGTGCATTATGTAACTTTTTATGCGGGGGAAAAAAGTTGATACTTGCGTGCGTATTTGACTTGTAGTGATCCAGGGGCTGTAGCATGGTGTCCTTAATTTCCATCACTGTGGTACTCTAGGACGCTCCAGGATCAATTGTTTTGGCGGTTTTCTGGTGAGAGTCTGCTGTGAAAACCTTCCAAACAATTGATCCTGGAGCATTGTAGAGGCCACTGTGATGGAAAGTAAAGGCGCCATGCTGGCCACTTATACAGCCCCTGGATCACTACAAGGTAAAACACGCACGTACACAAGTATCAACTTTTCTTTTCCACATAAAAAGTTGCATAATGCACCTTTAAGTCTACTCTCACTTGAATACAAAATTTGGCTACGATTGGTTTATTTGTGATTTCTCTAATTACTTATATAATTTCCTAACTGAAATTTTATGGAAATCGCAATCTCAATTTGTGTCTATTTCAATTACAGTATCTTCAGGGGGCGTTTATGGTAAAATAGATTATTTTTTGGAGTGCATATTGTAAATCAGACGTTTGTGGCAAAAACACGGTGGGTCTAATTATTAAGAATTTGTATACATTTCATGAACTAGCAGACTAGTTTTCAAGCATTTCTGTGAAAGTGATCCTGCAAGCTGTGAAAAAGTCCCTGCGAGGAATCGGGATGTTACAAATACAGTGGGAGGAAAAAGTATGTGACTGTGGAATTTCTTACATTTCTGCCTGAATTGGTCGTAGAATGTGGTCTGATCTTTATTAAAATCACAAGAACGAGTAAACAGTGTCTGCTTAAACTAATACCACCCAAACAATTACATGTTGTCATATTTTTATTGACTATAAACTGTAAACATTACAGGACAGTGAGGAATATGTGAGTACACCCTTAGATTTAATAGCTGGCTGACCCTTCTTTGGCAGCGATCAGTGATGCCAATAACTCATTACTTAGTAACGGATTACTGTAATCGGATTACTTTTTTCAGTAACTAGTAATCTAACGCGTTACTATTTCCAAACAAGTAATCAGATTTAAGTTACTTTTCCAAATCACTGTGAGTTACTATTTTGTCATTTTCCTTTGGATAAACAGACATTTATTTTTGCATCTCGACGAGTGACGTAACATAATGTCACGTTTTCAGCCTAAAACACTAACACTGGTCGGGCAGAGAGATGGAAATACGTGACTTTTGTGAGTCTGCGTCAGCTTTGTTGATGTTACTGTTAAAATGCACTTCCAAGAAAGTGAGTGTTGGTAAAAGGGTTTGTCATTAGTGTGTTGAGGCGGTGGAGATGTTGTCGGCAGCATCTGAATGTAACTAATAAAGTAATTGTAATGTAACTTAGTTACTTTTAAAATTAAGTAATCAGTAAAGTAACTAAGTTACTTTTCAAAGACTAATCGGTAATCATTAATATATTACTTTTTCAAGTAATCTGTGGCAACACTGGCAGCGATAACTTCCAGATGTTTCCTCTAGTTGCAGATTAGACATGCACAATGATCAGGATGAATCTTGGACCATTGCTCTTTAGAAACCTGTTGCAGTTAAGCGAGATTCCTGGGATGTTTCGTGTGAATAGCTTTCTTGAGGTCATGTCACAGCATCTCAATCGGGTTTAGGTCAGGACTTTGACTGGGCCATTCCAGAACGCGTATTTTATTGTTCAGAAACCATTCTGAAGTGGATTTGCATTTGTGCTTTGGGTCATTGTCTTGTTGCAGCACCCATCCTCTTTTGAGCTTCAGTTGTTGGACAGATGGTCCGAAGCATTTCTGCAAAATATCCTGATAAACTTATGAATTGATATAGCAATTTGTCCAGTCTCTGAGGCTGCAAAACAGCCCCACACCATGATGCTCCTGCACCATACTTCACAGTCAGGATGTTGGTGTGCTGTTCCATTTTTCCTCCACACATGACGTTATGTGTTCCTCCCAAACAATTTAACTTTGGTTTCATCAGTCCACAGAATATTTTGCCAGTAGTGCTGTGGAGCATCCAAGTGCTCTTTCACAAACTTCAAATGAGCAGCAATGTTTTTTTGTTTTTTTAGACAGCAATGGCTTCCTCCGTGGCGTTCTTCCATGAACCTGATTCTTGTTCAATGTTTAACGTATTTTAAATGTGTCAACAGAGATGTTGGCATGTGCCAGTTTCTGTAAGTCTTGAGCTGACACTCCTTGGAAGTGAAGCAACATTGCCAAACTGTCTCCATTTAAAGACATTTTTTCTAACCGTCGTTTCTGAACATCAAGGCTTTTAGAGATGGTTTTGTAACCTTTATCAGCTTTATACAAATCAACAATTCTTGATCGTAGGTCTTCAGACAGCTCTTTTGAGCGAGGCATGGTGCACATCAGATAATGCTTCTCAACAAGAGATCATTCTTAAGTGTGTCACTAGTGTGTGTTCAGAGCCGGTGCTGGCCCTTCTGGGGCCCTAAGCAAAAATCCACACGGGGGCCCTACAGTACCTACGCATCCCATGGCTATTCGAACCTGTCAACCTGCGAACCTGTCAAAAACAGTTCCACTGTGCAGTAGTGCAGGGCAGAAGTGGAACATAATGACCTCAATTCAGGCCCTGCCCCTCTGTGTGAGAACCACTAAGCCACTGCAAGACTGGGATTCAGGACTACTACTAGTCTATTTCCCCCACTTTTTAAAATGGTAAATGGCAAATGGTCCCATTCTCTCACCTTTGGTCCCTGAACCACAGTTTGGGAACCGCTGATTTAAAACTAACTAAAACCTGCACCTGACGGTCTTACTACTGAGAATTAGCCTGTGAGTAGCCCAATTAGTTTTAGACTGTGCACATTAAGCGAACCAGAGTTACTATAAGTAAACTGTGCTCATGAGAACCGTGTGGATTCAACTCCTCTTTGACCAGGCCACGTAGAACGACTTTACTCTTGTCTATTCGCCAAACTACTGTCCTGATACTCCGCTAGAGACAATAAGAAGAGGGTTTAAATGAGTGTGTGGCAATGCAGCCCCGAGTCCGAGCAGAGAAAACATGAGAGCAGCACCCGGGACACGGGTGACATGCAGGCGCACAGGAGGCGAAGTGAGCACCGGGAGACACACAGACAGCTGGGGACGCAAAGGGGAGAACCACTCGCGCCTCGAGAGTGACGGGGGGAAGGCGGTAGGTCTCTCCTGCTCATCCACTTCAGCAGACTGCTGTGTTTTGGTGTTTTATGTGCCAAAGTAGGAGGAGTGTGAGTGAGCGCTGTCAGAGAGCCTGTCCCCGTAACAACGCGTTGCTTAATCAGTGAAACAACACCGTAGTTTGACTGAGATGCGGGGCCCTTACGGCTGCGGGGGCCCTACGCACCTTGCGTAGTTTGCGTATAGGAAAAACCGGCTCTGTGTGTGTTTTTCAGCTTTAAGCCACTCCTCAGTGATTGGACTTCAGGTTGGCTCACACCTGACTCTAAATGCATTTGTCTAACTGTTGGAGCATCCTCAGGAGGTTCAGTCACTTATTCCAGGCTGTCCTGCGAATGTGTACATGTTATTGCCAATAGGAATATGACAACATGTAATTGTTTTGGTGGTATTAGTTTAGGTAGACACTCTTGTGACTTAAATAACGCTCAGACCACATTGTATGACTAATTAACGCAGAAATGTGAGAAATTCCAAAGGGTTCACATACATTTTCCTCTCGCTGTATGTTTGGAAAGTTAGGAATGAGTTGGAACCACAACATTTTAATTTAGTGGCTTCCTCTTTCATTGTTTGTAATTGAAAACGCTATAGTGCCTTTAACAGTACTATAAATTACTGCTTTTGATTTCCTATGTTTATCTTTTTCCTGTGTAGAACATAGATCGCATGAAAAGCAAAGAGAGGATCAGGGCTGCAGTGTATAAAGTTCTGGACTTCATCGAAACAGACCGTCCCAAGCTCATCAATCGCTTCTGGAGGTGCGCTTTTAAGGAGACCATTTTGAGCAAGTACCCAACACTGAGACTGCTTCGGAACAGCCTGTTTGATGGTTAGCCACGTTCCCCTGAGAGCCATGGTAGTGATGTTCATACAGGCCTATTTCATTGCGTCTCATGTAATGGCAGGTTCTTACCAGTCGGAGAGCGCTCTGCTAGAGGCGGTCGATAACGAGGACACGAATGTGAAGGATGTGCCGGAAAAGAAAGAAAAAGAAGTCGCAAAAGGGAAAAAGAGGAAAAAACTTCCAGAGCGCAGAACAGTGGTGATGAGGAAGACGGTGAAGAGCCATCCACTTCTGCGCAAGTCACACCGCGCACGAGGAAGATGCCCAAGAAACCGTGCTTTTGTAATTCACCCATTTATGCATGCATGCCTTTTGCTTTGTTTTGTTTTTTAAGTTATGAGAACACGCAGAGTTTAGTTTACCGAGCACATTCTCTCCAGTTCACCTTTAACGCCTCATTTGAAAGCTAAGACCTACGAAACTGATCGTGACTTTTTGTTGCGTTGCCGCCGCGCTTTTGTCACATTTTTGGGTAGTTTTCGTCGCTGTTTTGATGCTTTTTTCAAGAAGCCTTTAGATTTGGGCAATGGCAAACTGGAGAAAATGTGCTCGGTTCAGGTGGGGGCTAAGAGGTTTTAAGGTTTGCTATCTTTGCGCAGCGACTCCGTTGAAGAAGGGAGAAAAAGGTGACATCTGGACGTGGGCGATTTATAAAGTCCAGCTCCCTGTGACGTGTGGAGAGCAGAGGGGCACTCTAAACCGGGACAGACTGGCCAGAGGTAAGAGCAGTTTGGGTCACATCTCTGGGGTGGGTGGGGGCCATGCTGGGCCATGCTCTCTGCAAATGGAGGCAATTGGGAGAAATTGTGGCAGAAAAGAAGGAAAGATTGTGTATTAAAAATAAAGAAAAAATTGGGGCAAAAATATGGAAAAAAGTGTAAACAAAAAACAAAAAACAAATTGGGAAAAAAATAATTTATTTGAGCTGCTGCTTCCTTTAATGCTGCATCAAAACTAACTAACTAACTAATGTAAACAACAACTACACAATTCAATAGATGCCAGCGCGCAAAGGTACTTTTTCACAAATGTCTGCTTTTGCAATATACTGAAGGACGACACTAATGTTATTCCAACTCTAGAAAAAAAAAAAAAACAGCTGTAGGACCTTGCTGTAGGATCTTATTATGTGTATTCTGATGCTAATACATTTTTAAAGGTTAGAAAAATAGAAAGGGACTTGCATTTTTTGATACACCCCAACGTTTCACTCTTCATCCTGCGAGCCTCTTCATGATTTAAAAAAATCTATAAATGAATACACAGGTACAAATACTTTCTTAACCAAATTTAGAGTTCAAGACGAGTAGTATTATTCTTTAAAAAAAAGTCTTACCTTTTGGGGGGAAAGTACATTAGCTCTTCTGATGCTCTGTATGCAGTTTGTAAACCTTACTTGGAAGTTCTTAAATGTTTTGTGGTTTTAGGTGATAAGTGCATTCTGGTGGACAAGCAGTGGTACTTTCCCAATGAGTTTGAGCAACTAGCAGGGAAGGCAGCAAATAAAAACTGGAAAATGAGCATCCGCTGTATGGACACATCACTAGGAAAACTTATACAAGTAATACAGTATATCATTAAATCAAGGCATATCTCCCTATAGTGGATTTATAGGATAAACACAAATATTTCTTTCTTCAGGACGGACATCTGAAGTACGTAAGATTCAGCAGGGGAGCTTCAAAGATGGTTTGGCATTACACTGTACATTAGTAACCTAGTTATATGTGTATTTTAATGAATTTGTCCATCTCTCTGATTCCTCCAAGGCCAAAAAAAGGCTATTTCCCTCTGAGAACGCCACAGCAGGTTTGTGCATTAAGTAATGTATACTTTAATTCAAATGATTGAACGCACATTGATGAGTAATTCTACTACCATGGTACAGTGTCGGTAGTGGAGACTGATGATGACAGTGATTCAGAAAGTGAAGAAGGTTCCTCAGATTCAACAGGTGCTGATTTAGATCCTCGGTCTGCTGTCGTACACAGATCAAGATGATATTCTATACTGTATTAATAACATTCATTTTTATGTAAATATACAACTCATTTTCTAATCTAGAGGAAAGTAAAGAGGAGGATGAAGGGCCAACCCAGATAAAGCTTGATGCTCAAAAGAACGCAAACAGAGTGCTCCGTGTGGCGTGCGAAGACATTTCGGGCTTACTCCACACAAAGCGTTTTGCGTCAGGTAATGTCACTCACTGTGCCGCGTCAGTCCTGTTTTCTAACTAAACTGACAGTTCTAGCATTGTTCCATCAGGAACATGTGGGAGGAGCATTCGCACTGAGGACAGCTGGCTGACCCCAGTGGACTTTGTGAAGGAGGCCTCTTGTCAGACTGATACTATTTCATGGCAGAAACACATCAAGTGTGAAGGAAGGCCTCTTGGTGAGCTCTTAAAGGTAAGTGTTCATTCCTGCCTCGGTTGGTCTGAGATTACCATAGCTGTTCTCATGTCGGCAACATGTTTGTGGAGTTATTGACACTAAGAAAACGCTTACAAGAGGAAAAAAGTGATGAGAGAGTCACAGGATTTGTCGAAAAGATGTAATGTGTCTATTGCAGGAAAAGATTTTGAAGATTCACTCACTGCTGTGTAGATGCATTCGGTGTGTTCCAGGTAGTGAAGACTTGGTGAGTAGAGTACCACATGTTGCTTTAGGAACTTTTTAAAAATTATTATTTATTTAGACAATAGCATCTTGAAACAGCATGTACAAAACCTGTGTCTCTGCCACTGCACTTGGCTCCAGCAGTTTTTTAAAGTTTGCAATGCCAAACTGTAAAGTTGTGTGTGACGTACTAGCGTGTGTGCACTGGCAGGACAATGAGAAGAATGACGATGAGTGCTGGATCTGTCGCAAGGAGGGAACAGAAACAGAAAAGCTGGTGGAGTGTGACGAGTGTCCACGCTCCTTCCATCAGCAGTGTCACCTGCCACACGTTCCGGACTCCCTGTTAAAGTAAGCCCTGTGTGTTCAGGACCACCTGTTTGAGTGAGCTCATGTGACGCATTTCTGATTGAGTGCAGTGATGAGCGGCCCTGGATGTGCACCCTATGTGTGTTTGTAAGAACTCTGGACCTGTACCCAGAGCGGCACATGGACGAGGCCATGGCCAGTACAATCTCAGCTCACATGCTGGTGAGTGAGCTGATTACACCTCTCACTGTGTTTTACATGTGAGCATAATGTTCTTGATGTGTCCACAGCACTGTCAGTACCTGCTGCTGGGTCTCTACCGGGCCGACGAGGACTTAATTTTAAATCAGACCCATGCACTGTAAGTGCACTTTTCTACCACTCTGAATATATTCTTCACTTCAAACACTGATGTCATTACAGCTAACAGACTACACTAGAGTGATCCAGACACCTATGTGGCTCGACCACATAGCAGACAAGCTCCAGGATAACAAATACCAAACTGTGGGCCACTTTGAGTCAGATATCCAGCTCGTCTTTAAAAACTGTACTTTATATAACCGGGTAGGTTTTTTCATCAGAACGTTTTTCTCATTAACAAACTCTTTAACAGCAGTTTTTCTATTTTTCCAGGATAATCCTGAATTTCATGACATTGGCATAAAGATGAAAGAATGTTTTGTAAAAGAATTTAACAAAGTGTTCAAGATTTGACCAATGGATTCCTGAAGAGCAAGCTGCCATCGTCAATGGAATAATTTAACATTGTTACTTGTAGATTTTATTTGATAATTACGGTATTTCAAACTGTCATTATTTATCTGTCATTATTTCAAACCAAACTTTATCTGTCATTTTTCAGGCTGATGTCACTTCAAATACAATATGACATCAGAATCAGAATAGATGTATTGCCATTGTCAGTGAACAGGTTTACAAACTAGGAATTTTCTTCAGTGCAAACATGCAACATAAATAATAATAATTATTATTATTATCATCATCTCAGCATTTGAGCTGGTTCGTTTACCAGGGGCCAACCAGGTCCCTCAGATTTGGCTCAGGTCTTCAGCCAAGGACTCTTCGAAGTAGTCCCCAACAGCACCGTCTTTTGTATTTTTTTGGCACTGATTCTGCAAGGGAGTTTATTATTATTATTATGTACATTAGGAGTCTGTGTGGATGGGAGAGCCGAGTGTATCCAGTTTCCAGTGTAAATTGTAATGAATGAACCTTCGTCCAATGAATGTTGAGTCAAAATCTGCAGTAGATGTATCTATATTTGCTTTTAACATATTGGGAAAACTTTATCTGAACTTGTATTGATACAGTTTCCCTCTTTATCAGAATTGAAATAAATTGTTGTACAAAGTTTGTTTGTCTCTCAGTTTCAGTTACTGCCATTGTAAGACTGACTTCTGCAAATGAAAAATTGCATATTTCTAATAAATCAAACAGAAGGCGTTATGAACTATGAATCCCTCAGAATCGTCATAGTTTTTCCGCATGGATAATGTTTAGGAAGTGCAAGAGAAATTCTATCCAATATCTTGAACATTTGTTGGATTTCAATTTTCAAATGATCTTTTACCTCAAATACGGTACCCCTATAATTCTCCTGTGTTCAGTAGTGCCCATTGCAGTGTTGTGTGGTTGACGTCACTGCTCACTGGCACAGTTGCCAGCAGCAAATGTGCGCAGAGAGCTGCGCAGTCGCTCTGCGCATCCGAAGGCAAAGGACAGCCATTACTCCTCTCAGAAAAAACACACAGACGACAGCAAGAGATCCGTGAAGAAACAGATTGAACTGCAATGGAATATCGTGAAATATACTCCAAGTTGAAGTAGCATTCAAGGACTGTCATCCGCCATCTGCAAACTTTCTCCTGAATCTACGCCTGCGCAGAGGAGGACAGCTCGCTTGCCCGTGCGGCTCCTGTTTGTGTCTATATGTGAAACATGGAGACTGCACAGGGAAGCAGCAACGACGACGCGGCTTCGACAACGCAATTGATTTCCGAAGAGGAGGACGAAAAGCCATCTGCACTAGTCCTGAGCAGCCAGGAGCCGCCTGCGCCCCGCGGCGTGAGCGCGAGCACCACAGGAGGGGGAGGGGGGCAGACTGCAGAGGAGCAACAAGCCTCGACCAGCACGCCCGTGCTGCTGTGTGAGTGCAGTATGCATCACTGGGTCACCACAGTGAGGGACTGACACTGGCTTAAAGTTTGTTTTGTGCTCTGTTTGGTAGACCCCGTAAACACAGAACGCTTCTTCACCACATCAGCAGATGGGAAGACTTACCTTAAGATAGCACCAGGTATCAAGCACTGTTTCTAATCACGCACTCATCAACTCCATACGCCTACAATTATCAACATAACTGTTTTGTCACAAATAGATGTATTCTACAAAGTTGGTACTTCATTCATTTTAAGCCATTTAAATGTTATATAAATAACAATTCGGGTTAATTTGCATAATACTTTACTACACAACTGCACATTGTTGCATGTGTAGTGTTTCAGTTGCACCTGTTGTCATGATTGAAATATCTGTGTTATAGCCTCCGGGATGTCCTCTGGACCCTCTGACAAGCCGCTCCTGTCCGGCTCAGACTTCTCCTCTAAAGCAGTGCTGTGCCTGATTGAGGCGGTGGGTCGGCGCTGGGGGCTTTATGACACTCGTGAACGCTCACAGCTGTTCCAGAGCGTCCAGGAGGAAATGGCCTCTAAAGGACATGTACTTCCTGTAGAAAAGATCCGCCGCAAGTGGAACAACTGATAGTCACCTACAAGAGGGTTAAGGACCGCAGCCGGGAGACCGGTCACGCCAAAACATCATGGGAGTTTTTTGATGTAAGTTTTATAACTCATAACAAATTGAATTTTAGTATAAAAAATCAGTACTTTGAAAAGGCATATTGGCCAGTCAGCAATCTGCATCTCATTAGATGAGGCCAGTGGCCACTCTTCACAGAAAATTAAACCCAGAGAACCCTAAATTCAAATGCACATGGGCCCATCTGTACTGTATAAGTAGGATTTTTTTAGGGGAAAAAATGTCACGATTATTTTCCCCATATTGATCTCGATTATCGATTTGATTTTATTCTTTCATAATAAATTAAATACATCTTGCTGATTCTTAAAATTAGATACATCTTTTATTCAAACCTTAGCTCAAACAAAACAAAAGTCTCATTTAACACACAAAAGTCTTCCATTGTCTCATCCAAACTCCTAAACTAGGTACTGTTTGTGCCAAAGAAATGGCTGTAAACCTGTCTTATGACGATTATCAAGATTGACCAAAGTAGAGATTGCGATTTCGATTAAATTTCGATTAATTGCCCAGCCCTATGTTAAATACACTCACCTTAGATCATTGTTTCCCAACCAGGGGTACGGGGACCCTTGGGGATACTCAAGGACTTAGTAGTACTGAGAACTATTTCAGATTTTTAAAAAGAAGGTTAAACTAAACATTACCTTGAAAAGAAAAGCTATAAAATTAATTGTTTTGGGAGAATTCTATGTGTATTTGAACACAACATTGTCTTTTTACTTGCAAAATGTGCTTTTAAGTGTCCGCTTTCTAAACAAACTGCTACACCCTTGAGGAAGGGGGTACACGGATAACGGTTTGAAGGGTCCATAAGTCAAAAGAGTGTAACCACCGCCTTAGATCATACCCTCTGTACTGCAGGAGTGTTGCAGTCCAATCGAATAATTAACCTAACCTTTCCTCTCCTCAGCTGATGGACGCCACTCTGTGTGACACTGTGGGCTCTCAGATCAGCAACAACAAACGAAACAAGCCGTCGAGCATTGCCTGTCCTCAGCCTGTGACCAAGATCGTGGTGAAACCGCACATCCCCCAGGCCAGTGCCATCCTCCACCCGGGCATCACCGCCACACCGCCACCACCGATGGCCGGGTGTCTTCAAGCCCCGCGGTGTCCTCTGTAACCACGGTGACCATCAGCCCTTCCACCTCTGCGGACATTAAGCCCTTGATTGTCCTCAACGGCGATCTCGTAACCAGCGGCCTCCATCCCAGCACCACCAGCACGCCATCCTCTTCCTACAAAGCACCGTCAGTCGCTACTTCCGCCGGCAACATCGACCTCAGCACGGCGCGCTTCATCGCTCGCAAAGCTCCCACCTTCTCGTCCAGTATCCTACCACTACGCCTCAGCAGCGCACAGTTTAACAAAAACCTCCCCGGCCAGTCCCCCGCCTCCACCGCAATCTCTCTGGCGGCTTCGTCCGGAACCGAAACTCACCACAAAGGCGTCGAGGAGCAAACGACCAACGCGCTGGTCCGGGAGGTTCTGAAAAGGCAAGAGGAGCAGGCCTATTTGGACCGGGTGGCGCGGCGCAGGATGGAGGCGCGGGAAAAGAGGCGTGAGAGGAGGGAGGAGAGGATGGCGGAGTCGCTGGGGAGAGTGGCCACGGCACTGGAGCTGCTGTCTTCCAAACAGGACACGGTCATAGCCCTTCTGCAAAGACTGGCGGACAAGAAGTGATGAGAGGCGCCTCGTTTGGTGTGCGCGTATATACTAGCACTGTTGAGCAAAATGTGCAGTGTGAAAGTAAAATGAACGTTTGAATACGTTGAAGACAGAGTAGCCGTGATATTTACTTAAGTGCCAGTGGATTTTATATATGTTTACTTTACATGAGGAGTGTGTAATAATGATCAGTGTCTTTAAAAGTTTGAGGAGCTATTCCATGCCCTTTGTACTTCACACAAACATGTTATTGAGTCGAGCGCGTTTGATAAGATTTAAGGACATTCCTTTTGTTTGCATTCTTTTGTTTTTTGTTGTTCTTTTAAATAGAGAGCCGCAGCATGGTCGTCAGATGAAAATGATAGCCTAATACAATTTTATATACGTTATTCACTGTTGACTAATATTTGAAAGTTTGTGTGTAAGTCACGCTGTGGGGTAAGTTCCATTCTAAGGTGTGTTTGTGGTTCATTGGATTGCCCAGGCCCGTTGTGATGATAACATGACACACCCCACCAGCTCCTCCAGGTACGTATTCAATCTCATAGCTTATCATAGACTTAGAACTATGACCCAAACTGGGCATGTTTACTCGCCCAAGTGCACTTCAAATATTTGGAGCCTTTTTCTCCACTTCTTATGTGTTGCTGCAGTCATATCCACTTGGTCTAAATGGTGTAAAAAAATAAATAAATTGGTGAATAAAATGCTAATTTTTGGAATATGAAATTATAAATGCATTGTATTGGTTTCATTAACATTTACCAGTTTACCAACGACGCATCTGCACTCAATTTACTAGTCTGCGTAAATCCTGTGGAGCATTCCTGTTGATCTGTGCCAAAATCAGTTTCTGACTCATCATGACTCACACTGGGATGATCAGGTTTTATCCTACAGTAGACCCCCTATGTTTTTGTGTGTTTTTTTTCTTTTTAATTGTGAGAGAGATTATAAACATGCATTTGTTCATAAATGGAGATGTCCTGTTTCATCTTTCGAACTACGCATGCGTTTAACTGCCTGGGTGACTGAGAGTCTACATCATTATTATCAAAATGCATGTGTTTATAATAGATCTGTGGCCCTAAACAGCACGGGGTGGTGAACGTTGGCTCCTGTCCAGTCAGTGGTTTCTATGGTTACAGTGGTCAGCCTCTGGGGCCGCTGTTACCACACGGAGGGACAGAGAGGGGGGTTTGATTTCCAGAAGTGAAAGTCGTACATACTGTACAGTGTAATCTGTACAGTCACATCCAAAAAGAAGCGGTAAGACCCGTCTAGGCTTTTTGTTGCTGTTGTAGATACAGTTTTAGTGTTTCGTGCTGGTTTGCTCTTGCATGCATTGCAATATTAGATAAGACAGATCACAACAATCCTTATCACAACAATAATCATAATAATCAATTGTGTGTATGTCTGCCATGTGTGTTTTTATTTTAATTACTCAGGTTAATTCGCGCACAGAGGTAATTCATCTTTTGGTTCAGACCACTGACATGTGCTAACCTTTAAATTGCAGTGAATGGTGCTAACTGCTAATAACGAACCAGACTAACACCACGGAGGAGGTGGAAGGGCAGCATCACCACGTATTTTCTACCTAGTGTGTTGTTAATAACTAGCGTATGTTACTCGTATTTCTCTTTCGCCCGGGAGGCTAATGTTACCTACATGCTAGCTCTTGCACCTGATAGCAATATATATATATATTTTTGTTGCCACATTTGATAATAACGCTAGTTTAAACTGATCCAAACTAACCGTAGACCTGAACCTAACCCTAAACTTAAAAAACACTAAAATTAATGGAAAAAGCCCTTTCCCATCCTAGGAACAAAAATGTAGCCACAGCTGTTGGGCTGTCCTTTCCCAAAACGCTAGCTAGTTTATAACCGGCGGGATGCACTGATTGAATCTCATTTAACCCCTTAAAGCTACAGGCTAGCTGATGTGCCTGGCCTTGCTGCTAAACACAGAGGCTGCTCACTGTTTCTGGGAAATTATCTGTTACTTATTGCTCTAATACATATTATTGCTATGAATAAATGTCTCTCGACTGCATCTCAAATGTGGATAAATTGCAACCCCTTTTTTTTCTTTTTCTACAAAAGGCCAATGCTACCCAGTGGTACCTGTACAATTTAAGAATAACTGTTGATTAGCTATCCTAAACTAGTAAACCTTTCTGTGGCATTTTAGGTTTTGCCTGTGAGGAAGTGATGAATACCAGGAAAAGGCTTTCAGCTGCTTGTAGAGAAGAAAGTGGAGAGGATGTGCACAGAAGAAGTAGTCCAAGGAAAAGACCAAAGACTGAATATGGCTCTAAAGGAGGGAGTGACTACAGAGGAGACCGTAGTGACTTTATGGAAGAAAATGAGCGCAGCAGCGAGGAAGAGCATCACCGTAAGTAGCCAAAGAATAGATTAATCATTTTAGAGTTGTAAATGGCTCTGTGTGTGAAATAACATTGAACTCTAGGCTGGCCTGTGATCTGTGGAAACAAAAAGGGCCTCTTGCACATAGAAAAACTTGGAAAGGGTAAGAATGAGCGACTGCAGAATGGGGCTGAATGATTCCAAAGTATGTTGATCACAATTGGATTTCAAATTTACGTCATGATTCGAAAATTCCTTCCCATTGACACAATAATTTCAGTTCATTTGATTCTGATTACACATGCAGCCCTATTGCAGAGTATCTTTTCATTTCATGTCCGTGTCCAATCTCACAGGTCAGGACTGTATTGAGTCTAAGCCAAGGGATGCTGGTTTTCTCCCAGTGCCTTTGAGCAGTTCGGAGGCAAAGGCACAAGTAAAAAATGGAACAGTACAATCCACTGCAATTTTGGATTGACGTGAGAACCTGTGCTATTACACTGATAATTACAAATAGTTATATGTAGTTAATTGATTCCATCATATCTGACAGAAAGGTGACATCACATCACCAGTTAAAAAGCATCAGTCTGCCGCCTCAGATGTGAGACTCCTCCAGTGAGATCAAACCCATCCATTATACAAATACGCGCTCATTTTCTTTTATTTGCTGAGATTGTACAATAATGAGAGTCTTCCAGAAGGTGAAACACTGTCATTTATTATTTGTAGTCATCTTCATCTGATAGTCTTTAAAAACATACTGTATTTGTGTTAGGGCTGGGGGGGGAAAAATCGAGTTGGTAGGTCAAATCAATTCATATTAAAAAAAAAAAAAAATCGTTATATATTTTATTTTTTAGAATTGTATTTTGTTGTTGATTTTTTAGATTTTATTTTAGCTCTCTGAAGAAGATCCTGCTGTACAAATGTGCCAAGAAGAACAGAGCCCACCTCAGGATTTTTTGTTGTTTTATTGGCTCAATCCAAATACAGCAATAGGCGGTCATACCGCCTTTGCTCTGCCCAATCCCGTCAGACCTTGGAAGCTAAGCAGGGAAGGGCCTGGTCGGTACTTGGATGGGAGACCGTTTGGTAACACCAGGAAGCCTGGCGAATGTAGTGTGTGAGTGAGTGGTTGGTGGTGGTCAATCTACCCCAGGGCAGCTTCGGCTACAACAGTAGCTTATCACCACCGAGTCTCGAGTGAATGAATAATGACAACAGTGTAGCGCTTTGAGAAACTTGGTCATACAGGCTTGTAAAGCGCATTACAAGTGCAAGGCATCATTATTATTATTATTAATACAGTAAAAAATAATTTGGATGTTTAACAATCTTTGTTGCACACTGCACAGTGACTTTTCCGTGCACTGCAAGCGGGAGTGTCCCAGGCTGACAGGATATTATCTCTGAAATTCTAATGACATTACATAGAGCTGAGGCAGCAGGGCTATCGGTGGCTTTCATGTGGGTTCCGGCCCATGTGGGAGTCTCTGGGAATGAGAAGGCAGACTCTATAGCAAAACATGCTATAAAGCTGGAGAATATTACTGTGAAAACAACATTAGGATACTCTGAGCTTTGCACCATTATAGGGCAGGAGCTTGTGTGTAAATGGCAGAGGATATGGGATGTAGAGAAAAGAGGGAGACATTTTTATTCAATCCAAAGTAGTGTCAAGGGGGGAGACACCACCTGGGGGGAAAGTAGAAGGGAACAAGTCATTTATACTCGGTTAAGACTGGGCCACTGTGGATTTGCCCCAGACCTTGCACTTATGGGAAAGAGTCCGGATGGATTATGTTCGTGCGGCAGGAAAGCAGAGACAGGCCGTCATGTACTCATGGAATGCATCTGTTATAAGCAGAATATCACTAAGGACACTTTTGGACCCACGGACAAGTCGTTGTGATGTAGTTGGCGCTGTAATGAAGTTTGTGTATTCTACCAATCTACACGTGAGGATTTGTCCATGATGCAGTACTGCTAAGAGACCGTGGAAGGCAGCAATACGTCTAGCGGCGTCTAGCCTGCCGGAAAAGTACAAGAAGAAGAAGAAGACTTTTCCGTTGGAGAAAGGGTTGCCTTTGCAATTTTGTTTATGATGATGCACTTTAATTAAATACAATAAATATATATATTTAAAATATATTTACAGTTCGCAGTTATTTTGTTTTAAATGGGGGGAAATCAAGTTTTTGATAAAAAAAAGAGAATCGCCCAGCTCTAATTTGTGTTGCGATTTCCTGTAGAATCTGCTGAAAACAGTTACCATGAGGAAGGAGAGGGACCAGCGCAGACAGAGGACGCACAAGAAGAGGTTCAAAATGGACAACGTGAGGTTCATGCGTTTGCCCATTGTGTCGGAACTGTGTGCTGGTTTCACCCTGATTTGAAGTACTTTCTCCACAGGGACAAATGGCATCCTGAAGGGCATTGAGAGCATCACGTCAAAAAGGAAACCCATATTAATTCTCCACAAACTCGAAGTGAGACCATTTTTTCTATCTCATATAGTTTAGTTGTTCCTGGCACAAAGTCCGGGAAGCTTACAACTCTTTATTGAAATAAGCACTTATTTCTTAGTGAGATGAGGAGAAATAACATTTTGTGTATTTCCTGTCAGCACCTCCAGGGGGATTTTCACCTGTTGTTGAACAATGTTGTGCTCCCACAAAAGGGTAAGTCTAGAAGCATTTCATAAAAATAAAATAAAAAAAACATTTGACTTGATTGTCACAGATTATGAACAGTGGTCAAAGTAGTAGTATTTGTTGTAGAAAATATGCAAAGTAGAAATTACAAAACAGTTTAAGTGAATAACTTTGTAGCTTCAAAATTATAAAAATTCTGCCCGAATTTATCCTGACGTGGACAAACCTTCCTTCCTTGTCACGAGTCACATATTTGATAGTGTATCTGCACAGCGCCATCTGCTGTCCTGGGGTCTGCATTTTAAGTAGGCTAAAATATGCTGCCTATTTAAACTGTTTACTTTGGAGCCTTTGTATAAATGTAGTGGAGTAGGAAGTATTTTATTTGTCTTTAAAAGTAATCATTTCTAAAGAATAATACTGCTCAAGTGAAGTACAGATCCGCAATAACTCTACTTGAGTTACCTTTAACTGCATTATCTCAGTAAATGATGATGTCTATATGTTTTTATTGTAACCATTCAGAGAGCTCTGTGCCAAGGGAAGCAGCGGCGGAGAATGCCGCAGAAGACAGTTTTGGTACAGAAGAAAGCAGTGAACCCGAGGTGGTGACTTTACCACAAGACAACCCCAGTGAAAATGAGGAAGACATATATCTAATAGAAGATTCCCCGACTCTAGCAATAAAGCCCGAATCCCACCACACTAAAGATAAATCGGTCCAGAAAAATGGTGAGTCGCTGAATGCTTTTACCACCTCAGATTAAAAGAAATAAAATCTAAGCCACAAATTATTACAGATCAAGTTGTACCTTTATTTCCACCTAACCGTGCCATCAGGACAACTGACGTACTTCATAATATATATAGTGTGTAGTGGCGCATTGTTGGCTGGCTGAACGTGTCCATAAGAAAAAGTCAAAATGTAAAAATGTCATCAGATATGTCAATCCATTTATTGTAGTACAAGGTGAGTATGGAAAAAACTGAAAACAAATAATAAATAACTCAGTTTATGGATGTTTGGTAAGATTTCCCAGAGCACAGTCAAAACCGTGTGCTCCAGAAGCGCCACACCTGATACTAATTGGCGCAGCTCTTAAAGTAAATGGGCCACTCCCAGAGCGCCCCCTAATGGCTCCACCATAGTGACTTTGTTTTTGTATTCAGGCAGTGACTTTGCACCAAAGGAAGAGACAGAAGAGAAGATAGGGAGCAGGACAGAAGAAACCACTGAGTCAGAAGACGCCAACAGTGAAAATGAGGGAGAGGCCACAGATGATACTCCCTGTGCAGCAGAAGAACTCAACGTTGAATGCAAAGAGGCTAATGCTAAATACGATGAAGATGACATCCTAATGCCGGAAAATGGTACATCACCGAACTTTGGACTTAACACAGACTAAACAAAGGAACATTGGCGTGTCAGTGCTATCTGACCCACAAATGAACTAAATGTGACGTTTATTATTTATTGTAACCTTTCAGATGAACAGCCAGAAGAGAAGATAGGAGACAGACTTGATACAGCAAAAAGCTGTGAGCCTTGGGAAGATGCCAACAGCGAAAATGAGGAGGAATCCCTGCACACTGATAATACTCCCAGTGCAGCAGCAGAACCCAATGTGCCTAAATCCCCAAGTACAAAGGCCCAAGACGTTGACAAGTCTTCACCACAAGAAAAAACAAATGAAAATATTCAGAATGAAATGGAAATTGGAGCTGAAGTAGAAATTGGGGCTCCTCAACAACCACTCAAAGAAAGGTTTGAATGTAGTTTAATTTATTCAGGAAAAATAAGAAAACAGTTATTAATTTTAAGGTTATTGGTTTGTTTGTTTTTGTTTAGGCCTCCGAAAGAATACAGTCCTCGGATCATAATATGTGACCAAGCAGCAAAAGCACAGCCCAGTGCTGAACTAGATGTTATGGCTCTCCAACAACTCAAGAAGGAAAAAATAAAAATGCAGATAAAAGTCTTGAGGTTACAAGCAGAGTATTACTCTCTGCAGATCAAGAAGCTAAACCAGTGATGTGAGCAGAACGGTCAGAGCATAAGCCCATCTGTGAAATTTTGTAGTGTTCAATTTATTCCTTCCTGTCAGTTTGGTTTTTAAAGACAGTGGTAGTCAACAAGTCTTTAAAGATATGAATCATAGTACAACACACTGGTTACTGATTTCTATTTTTAAATGTGTTGGAACTGTAGTTGAAAAGTTGTAATGTTCTGTAGAATTGAACTGTACTTTATGAACTGTTAATTGTATGTGCTTTTGTAGTCAATAAACTTGTGTTTACATTAATTTGTTTATTCATGCTTGGAGCAACAAATACTGTGTTTATATCATGTGTTTTAGAACTTCTTGGTCGTGAATAATTACAAATTGTGCATAATATAAATGTGATATAATTTGGATATCCCAAAACGCATTGAAAAGACTGTTTCTGAAAAAAAAAAACATTTATTCAGATCTCAAAAGCACCATTGTATATTTACTTTAACAGGGAACATTATTCTGTCATAGCTTCTTCAGCATCATTTTCCTCTTCCTCCTCTTCACTGTCATCTTCATCGAAATACTTATCCTCTGCATCTCTACTCACAATATCCAAATTATCATAGTCTGGGTTTTCGTCCACCTCTCTGTAAAGGGACAAAATTATTTAAGAATATACTGAACAGCACTTAAAGTTAAAGCTGCATTTGATAGTTTGGTGGTTAAGAATAGAATGTGTCCTCCTGTAGTGTGAACATGGATGTAATAAATACGTTTGTGGGCAAATCAAAGTATCAACAAATTAGCCAGGCTTTGCCAGATTCAGTGATAAAAAAAAATTAAAAAAAACTTGTCAGCAAATGTTGTGATCAGGAGTGCGCTGTAGTCCAGCTGCATTAGCTGGGGGCTGCTCTCCGCTGTATCACTCATCTATTAAGTCTGCATCTATACTGACTCGATGTGAAGGAGTTTATTAGTAAGGCTAGCCAGGCATCAACAAATATTAAAACAAATCTCAAATGATAAGATAAGCCTTTACTGATTTCACAATGGAGAAATTCACTTGTTAAATGATACCATGCCACAACTCTCCGGCTGCCATGGAAGTCACAACCTCATGTTGGAGATCCTTGTGTTACTTATCCCATGTAATATTTGAAATATAGTATATGGCTTGAGCCTGATGAATAATATAATAATACAAACACATACATGTTGATACACAGACCAGTACACATCTAACCTGTAGTTAAAGTCTTTGTCTTTGCCGTCCAGGAAGCGCTGATGCATTTGGCTGATAAACTCTCCCCGGAGCAGTGCCTTCTCCTCTGCTGTTGGCTCCCACTCCTTTTCCTGAGCTTGAATATCTGAAACAGAAAACAGTATAAGAACATAGTCCAATCGTCTCGTCTATTACAGTGCAAGAAACAAAGCATTGCTAACCTTCCTCTTCCTCCTCATGCTCCTCCAGTGCTCCGTCCTCTCTCTCCTGTTCCACCTGCATTTGGTTCTGAATAAGTCGCTCCTGGTAAGAGTTGAGAAGCAGGTGGGCCAGCCCTCCTGATCCTTCTGGTGCACCCTCTTGCATCGCCTCTTGAGAGCGCTCCAGCACCTGCAAAAACAGGACTGTCAGATCTACACGCCTGGTCAGAATATACACAACCAAACTGGCCCTTGAACAAAAAAGTAAAAGTATTGCAGTTTGAAGCTTACCTCCTCATCAGTCAGGTACTGGCCAATGTACTGTTCATAAAGCAGGGGCTCCCTTCTCCGCATCTGCTCATCACTAAAATAGTCGCCATCTAAACACGTCATTTTTAGTGAGATTATTTGGAGCACACACACACAAAAAATGAATTATGTAAATCAGTGACCCACATGTCCATTTACTAGACCACTTGCCTTTCTGCAGGGCTCTGAGGGCAGCATAGCGATGGTTTTTAACCTTTGTTTTGTTGGGGCATCCCGTAGCTCGTCTCTGTATGACATTACTGTAGTATTGCGTTCGTGGATCTGAGGCGACGTGTGCAAAAGCTGCCAGATGCTCCGGTTTCAAGCAATTCTAACAAAACGCAATATTTTCAAAACATTGAAAAGACTGTATTTAGAGCCTACTACCACTTACGCTATTACACACTAACATTTTGCATACATACATGGTACTTCTCCAGAAACACGAGCGGTCGGTTGTTGTATTGTTGAAGTAGCTCTTCACTGCGCTGATCCAGGGTTAGCTCAGCCTCTCCTATCTGCTGGCTCTTCACCGAGTATCCACTGATGGCCACAGTCTCCACCAGAGCTTTAACACACAGTCTCTGAACCACAGGACAGCCAGCAGTTCACATCAACAAATGTCTACCAGAGCTGGATCAGAGCTTTGTACTCACCTCATGCCTCAGCGGATCATTGCCAGCGTCAGCGCAGTTTGATGCACTCGGAGGACACGCTGTAGCCGCTTCTTTTTAGGCTTGTCCTGCTCTCGTATTTCACATGGACTTGAGCATGGATTCAAGGATATTTTGTTCCTTTGCTCTGTGGTGGCTTTGACAGGGGGCTCGATAATTTCACCCCACATTTTTATCTTCATCGAACCTGCTAATATTCCCTGTCAGTCCGAGAAAAATAGCAAGAGCTACCAAATAAAGCCGTTAATAATAGCAATACGCGACTCAAATTAAACAAGGGAATAAGGTATATACTTTAAATATGCTAGTAGGACGGTTATCTCACGATTGTTTTGGTTTAGGTTCCGCCATGTTGGTCCGTCAATAATAAAGCTTCCCCCGGCTCATGAGCAGTAGTATAGTTCTGCCTGCAGCTCGGTTTATATTTTAACGCCCTCTAGTGACTGCTTTTAGGCAATACAAATACAAGTACATTGGTGAATTAAAAAATATATTTATGTATTCTTTATTAATAAAAAAAATAAAAAGGTCCACTATGCAACTTTTCATGCACGGACAGTGACCCAGCGGCTGTATGGTTGGTTAGCTTGGCACCTTTACTGTCCATCACGGTGGCCTCTGGGACGCTCCAGGACCAACTGTTTTTTTTAGGTTTCTGACAGGTTTTCTGGATTGAATGTATGCGTAACCATGGAGATGGTTCCATTGGCAGAGAAAACCTACCAGAAACCCTGAAAACAATTGATCCTGGTGCATCCTAGAGGCCACCGTGATAGAAAGTAAAGGTATGGTGCATGGCACCTTTACAGCCGTTGGTTCATTGGAAGGTCAAATACACACTATAGGAACTTTTACATGAAAAGTTACATAATGCATCTTTAATTTACAAAACGAGATTTCATCAGCCTATACAGAGCAAAACGTGTTGATGGCATTCGTACCTTTACAGATGCACAAGACAAATTAGCCAACATTTTGCACATACAAAATGTCAAAGCCATGCACGTTTTATACTAATTGTACATTATAAAATAAAAACTTGCAGTCACTTGCAACTGAGAGATGCATTTTAAAAACTGCAGTGATAACCATGTATTGTCCACTCTAACATGAATAATTCTTACACAAAATCTTCAACTGCAGATGGAGCGATCATTCAGCTGGTCATGTGACAGCATAACCTCAATCACCTTGGCTGCAACAGTGTTTGAAGTTAATCATATTTCACTGTGTGATCTTCACACACATTACACTCATTACACATTTATACAATCTTAGGTTGCACTGCAGATGTTTTTCCCTTATTGCACATAAAGAGGTCAGATCTACAGTATAAGCAGAGAACAAAACATGATGTTTGTGAAGCCAGATAAATATCAGCAATGTCTTTCGACAGCCTAAATTTAAAAGATATATGAATAAACTAGTCATTGCCCTACAACTACAACGTATTTTAGTTCTCCACAGTATTCAAAACTCATTGTTTACAATGGATTTCCACTGGTCTGATGTGCTTAAGATCTGTTTATTGCTCTCAGATATTGTTTGAAATTAATTCAACCTTCTTTGGATCCTAACTCACAAGTGTATTCTATAAGCCTGTGGAGAGAAGTACGCTTCATAGCAAATGTGATGTTGAAAGAGATTGTTTTAGGGGCTGCAAATGATCAGTATTAATCAGCAATAGTTAAAGATCTGTCATTTTTGTTCAACTTTGCAGCAGTCACTTAAGGCTCAAATAACATTTTGGCAGGGGATATTAGGATTTATGATACTTTCGTGCACATGGCCAGACCAACACCGAACACCGACTAACGAGAGACTATTTCCAAATGTTCCTGCTGCTGGTTTCTACAATAATCTGCTTATGATCCGCTCTCTGACTGCATGGTTTCTATGGCAACTAAGTCTAGAGAGAGGAGAGATGCAGATATGTCCATCCTCAGGCTTCAGAGAGGACCAGTGAGTTGTCAATCAAAGAAAAAAAGGTTTCGCTGATGCCCTAAACAAAAGGAGAACATAGGCTGCTAAAGTATTATGTATCTTACTCAAAGATTATACTGGAGTATTGTGAGTAACTGTTTGAGCATAAAAGTCAAGTCCGAGTACAGATACTTTATTATAATGTTACTCAAGTAGAAATAGCTGTATGATGACAGTGAAGTACAGTAAAGTAATCATGAATATGCGGGGTCTACTCTCGCTGATCTGGATACAAGTGGCCAGCTGTTAGTGCTATTTAAACAGAGTACACAGGTTAAAAGTAAAAGAGAGATGTAATATCAGTGGACGGGTTAGGGGAGTGATGTCAAGTGGAGAAAAGATGTTGGCTTGGAAAATAGAGAAAGGCTGGGGGAAGGGGGACGGGTACTGTAAGGGCGCTAAAATTAAAGAGGCTAATTTTAGAAAATGCTGGCACACATATGTTTCAATATCTTGGTGGGTTAGCAAGATCATTTCAAAGCAATGGTTGGATTATAATATTTTGCATTTCTCTCTTGCTCCATAAATGTTTATGTAATCAGATTCACAATAAAGCTGTGTGTTTTGGGGTCTACTAATAAATGTCTAAATAAAGTACGCAGCTCATGGAGATTATTAATTGAATGTTATAGGGTAGCAGCAGAGTTCAGACCAGCCAAAACATTGCAGCTGAGTAGATATTTGTGTATAAAAACAGGTTAATAGTGACAGGCTTTTGACATTAGGCGGGAATGGGAAATTTGCAACCAATTATTTTAATACGGTACTTTGCAGGAAACAGAAAAAGCAACTTGATAACTTTTTCTATCAATACTGTTCATATGGGTTTCTGCTTGACTGGCAGCTGGATCAATAGGTAATAACTATGTTTGTTTTGGGGGAACATATTCCTTGCTGGAGAAAGACGCGGTATAGTTAAACTTTGGTTTTCTGGCTAACAGTAACACAATTTTGCAGCATTGCCTCTTTTGCACATGTAGAACACATATGTTTATAATCCTGATTTCTACAGACCAAACTTTGGCAAGTCATATTGTGCCGCTGCCATGTTGTGGTACGAGCATTGTATCCGGTACGAACTTCGCTCGTGTTTGCAGAGTCTGAAGAGTTGAGTTTGTCATAACTCTGGGAAGACTTCACACCTCATACACAGCAATTAATCTGGTGTTGACCCCTGAGATCTGCCAGGCCTTTTGCCTTCTGGTGACATAATAGGTCATCATGAGTACATATGAATTACTGCTTTGAAATGCTTTTGTGAATTATGTACTACTATGGATGGGTTTCAGTCATGTAGTGTTTGTGTTGTATGTGGCATATTGAGGACATTTCACCATTTAAAGGATAGTATAATTTATTTAGATTTTTTTGATTTGCAGCAGTCCTCATATTCCAGACCAAGTATCGATACCTTATCAAGTATCACAATACTGTCAATACTTGCATTTTTATCATGTTTTTTTCAGTAACAGTTACACATCACTTAGTTACATTTTGTGTTAATGCACTTTTCAATCTTAACACTTCAATAAATGTCAAATGGCATTTGGTTTATAAACGTTGGACACGTGACTGTTTTCTTTTTACACATTTTAAAGTAAAAATATTACTTATCATAATTACTTATTGTACACAATACATATCGGATCGCCCGTGAGTACGGGGTTCAAAGCCTATACTTCCACAACACATTCACCATAATAATAAACATTTGACGATGACATGAGGATTGAGGATACTGCACCCAACAGATTTGTAGGCACATGCCTTACTTTTATTGTTTTTATTTGACCTTTAACCATGAAAGTACATCTTTACTTGGAGTTTTTCATATTGGGATTGTGTATGCTGACAGTAATCACATACCTGCACACCTGGATCTGACCACATACAGTGCAAAGCTAGATAATCCTTACAGCTCTCCCTCTGTGGTCTTATCTAAACTAATGGAGGATCACTGCCTGGCCTCCTGTTGACTCAGCCCCACATCCCTCTGTATTACAGGAAGACAACACATACAAACGCCTAGTACACATAACATTATCTTTCTCTGCAATCCTGACAAGCAGCGTGTGTCATATGTAATTCAAACAGACAGACGACAAACGCAGAGCTTCATTTTTTTTCACCTTGAAAGTGCCTTCTCTCACCTCTAGCGTCGTGTCGTATTATGTGATACTGCCTGGACAGGACTTTAATAATGGAGATGAATGAAAGTGTCAATGGAAGGGAACAGCACGCGTTATATTGTAATACACTGACAGGCACACAGGGAGCACGCACTGGGCTGGTACAGGATCCCGCTGCTCAGTTTATTTGGCTTGTCGACTACAGCACATAGTATGGCTACGTTTCAGATTACACTGCAACGGGGCGTTTAAGGATGTATGTTGCTAATATGCTAGGTTTATGGTGTGGCTGGACAACATAGGGTTAACTGACATAGTCATGAGAGGGTTCAACATATATATTTTGAGAAAAACAACATTGTATAATCGAAGCTGAATCAACAGTCCCTATATACATATGAACTCATCAATGAAAACAATATATTTGACACTGAAGAGCATAGAAAACAAAAAAGTGTGAGCATTTTGTTACTTGGATAGATACAGAAAACAATTGATCCTGGAGCATTATTGAGGACACAGTGATAAAGTAAAGGTGCCATGCTATGCAGATACACACTGATATGATCATATTTTTTTTTTCAGCAAAAGTTCCATCACGCCTTTGACAAATGCTAAATTATGGATGTATAATAAAATAAAGATACAGAGATACAGACACAGAGAAGGACAAAGTGATTCCCACCTCCCATGAATACATAAATAATAGAGAATTCTAACTATAATACTAACATTAGCTTAATGCTACATGCTAACTGCTAGCTTTGAGTGCCGCTTTTAACTTCTTCTGGAAAATCGGCATAATTTTCTAAGGCAAGAATGAGACAGAAACATTCAAAAAGACCCGATTCTGACTTGACTTGACTTTGCTAAATATGCGTGTCGTTTCTCAGAAAATATCTGTGATTCCTGAAACAAACTTGCTACCCCCTCGGCTTGGCCACACCCCCTGGTATGACGCGTGGCCGTCTGTATCTATGCAGCAGTTTCAATTAGAAAGAAAGTTTATGGCAGGCTATAAAGTAGCCCAATGAAAAGGCCACAGCTGGCATTGAAATGAACTACTCACAATACGCACACACAAACTTCAACATCATTGTCTGGTGATATTGTCTGTCCCCTTTGCAATTTGGCTCGAGGGGTGGGAAAAACGCACGGGTCAAGCAAACCGAGCCAAAATAGTTGATGCTGTCGCGCAGAATGACGCGTGCAGTCATGAGGATTACCGTATCGACTTACAGATCAAGAACAATTAACAGTAGTTCAATATTTAGCTAAAACTTGGTGGGGAACTTTTTATCAACCTGTTTGTGTCGGCTCTCAGTTGTACTATAGTATACGTTTTCAAAATGTGTCTTTGGTACTGGATCGTTTAGGCTTTTTAATCCAGCAGTCTCGTGTGAACTGCAGAAAGTCTATTAACTTAACTAGTACTCTTTGTCATGCGATTTGTTTTTAAGTAATTTGTGTGTTAAATTCCAAGGTGCTGAACTTTACTTGTAGAAATGCATTTTTCTCACATACATTTTAGAGTTTGCAGATATTTGTGGATAAAAAAAGAGAGCGCAGCATACTGTATAGTGTTTTATGAGAGACCGTAACGCCGCAAGTAGCACCACTGCGAAAAACACTGTCCGGTCTCCTGCAGCTATACATTGCGTTTTGAAATCTGTTACTCTAAGGCCTGTGTGTGCAATAATTTTAGAAGCCTGGGGGAGCAGAGTACTAGGATTTCGTGCTGGGAAGCAACCACTAGTGCGAAGAGAGAGAAATTTACGAGGGGTGGGTTGGTGTTTTGAAGTGGGTGCGTGGCCTGCTTGTGTCTGTCATCGGCCGTGGCGACTAAAGTAACGCAGCAGCTGCCACACGGAGCTGGGTAATGGTTCACAGCACAGCAAGCTTGAGGTGGGGAAATGTGAAATCTGCAAATAATATACACAGAAATATGTAATGACAAGAAACAAAGAAAAAGAGTTTCAAAAAACAGCTGCTGAAAAAGAAAAGTTTACAGGTAAATGTATAGTCATTGACAAAGTAAAAAAAAAAAATCTAACCAATATTCATTTTGCATTTCATTCAGAAAGCTGTAAACAGAGTAAAATAAATATGCATTGTTTTAGCTATATAAATAAACAAAATACTTTTTTTACTTGTCCCAATTAATCTGTCTGCCTTGTATTCAAACCGGCTCCGCCCCCTTTTGGGTCAGGGCCAATCAGAAGCGGCATGGTGGAGAGCGTCATGAAGTTTGACACCTGTGCATTTTAGTTGGACATGAGGCAGCAGAAGGAGGGCCTGAAGTGTGTGTTGTTAATGTGGATGATATTGTCCAGCTGAAGGGCAGAAGAGGATTACTATCGACAGATTTGAGGATATTATACTTTGGATTGAGCATGCCATGTTCTTTTAAGGAAGAACATATATTTTTCTTTCGCTGTTTTGGTCTGTACTCACCATGCTGAAGCACCTACCTCGCGTCCACATGGAGACCACCTCTTTCTGCGCCCAACCAATCAGCAGCGACATGGATGAAAAAGCGGTCCGGTTTGAGTTGGAGCGCAGGGCCTGTCAGAGTCTGCGAAAAGGTGGGGCAAATGTCAAGGTCATGTGACACGATTTAGTTCAATATGATACATTTTCCTTTAGCGCACTGAATTTGTGTTTCGATTTATGCACTAAATGTGTGATCGAGCAGTGGTAACCAACCTTTTTTGTCTCGTGCACCCCTTAAGGTGCATATGACACATTAGATACCATTTTTGTACCCAGCTTTCTTTAGTTTTACCATTGTTGTGATGTTTATAGGTTCACTACCTTATTGGACACTGACAGGAAGTGACATAGATAGAGGCAATCTGTTGCCGTGCCAACCATGTAATGTCAATGGTGAATGGTAAATGGACTCAACTTACATAGCACTTTTTTACCTTTATCAGGCCCAAAGCGCTTTACAGTAAGGAACCAGTCACTCTCATTCATACACCAGTGTACGCAGACACTGCGTGTGGGAAATGAGTCAAACTGCTATGGAAGTTTACCTCTATCTAACATTCTGTCAGAAGCTTAAAAAATCAAATAAAAATCACCTTTCTCCCCAACATTTCTTTATTAATTTGCTGCTACACTGAAATAAAATGATAATTATTACTTACAGCAGAGGTTATCCATCTAAATAAGTCATATTTTCAAAAGCATTAAAACCTGTCATATTCACTTTAAATCTTTCATTTATGCTCTAAGTCCCCCTCCTGGAGGGATGCTGTCAATTACTTAAAAAGTTATCAATAAAAATTTAGCAGTGTGTTTTGTACCAAATGGAGCGTATACTCTCGAATTTAAACATTTTGCTTTCTTGCATTTTTTTAAATGAACATTACAGTGAAATTAATGCATAAATGCTATTCATTCTCACCTTCTTTTCTTAATCTGATGGAATTCTAAGAACCCCTATTAAATGTACCCCTGTATTGGAACATTAGCAATGCATGCAGTTGCTAATAAATTGGTTTAAAGGCAAATTAAATAAAGCATGACAGTTTATGTCACACAAACCAAATGATTCCCTAAACCCGCTGTTGTACCTCCATGGTCCCCCTGGATTTCACAACCCCCACATTGAATACCCCTGTAGGCTTGGCCCAATCTCAAGTGCAGAGGTCTGTTCCACAGAGGACAGGATACTCTCAGAGGCGTTTCTAAAGCTACTGTATCAGCAGTCTGTCTGGGCCCAACAACCCACTATTTAGATTTAAAAAAATCAAAAAACCTTTGTTGATGCTACTGGGTAAAGCAAATCAAAATATTTTGCAAAGCCACCAAAGCACACATTTTGTCAGTCCCATCAGTCTGAAGACAGGTAATGGCTCCAAAGTCAGCAGCAGTAATTAAGTGGTACCATAAACAAAAAATACCATGTTACAGATCAAACATCGAATATTAAAATAATAAATACCAACACCATGTGAGAAATACTATTTTATACTATTAGAATATACTGTACTATTACAAATGATTTGTAAAAACATGTGGTTTGAGCGATGACACATTAAAGTGTTCAGAAAGCATCAGTGAACTGTGAGGACAAAGCATGAAGAGGCCCAAAAGCTGAATGTTCTGCTTCAGCTGTTATTAATATTCTTCCAAGATGTTTCCACATGAAGTTTAGTGAGGCACGTTTTATGGATCACAGGGAATTAGGAAACATTAGATTTGCAAATTTGCAAAGCCATAATTTGAAACCCTACGAGTGTGCCGTGTGTGCATGTGTCGGTGTGTGGGGCTGTCAGCAGGATCGGGTTGTCTGCAGTTACAGCATGGACACAAATATAGAGCAGTGACACAGAGACAAGGACCAGAGGAAGGCCACAGGTCAGCACTAGAAAGAGAGCACATAGTTCACCAAGTGCAGCGCTCCAAAGCCAAAACATGCTGGCACTATCTACACGGTTGTTTATAGCAAGTGTTATCATGATTTATCTTTTTAAATGTAAGTCATATTTACGCAGTAAAACCACTACTGTTCTGCAGATAATGTTATTCCTCATTATCATTATCCCATAACAATATACAGTACTATGTTCAAATGTTTTTGACACTCAAAGCATGTTTGTGTTTTTGTTTTTTCATTCCTTAAGCACACTACTGTAGGTGTCCTTAAGCTACTACCACAGTTAGTAAAAATGTATGGAAGTATGGCTGTTTCTGCACAGTCAGGCAAATTCTTCTATTCGTGAGCAAGTTGGGAGAAGGGCCACAACAACAGTATGTGCTCCGGAGTCGGGGTTGAACTGGCAACCCTAAAGGTGTGGGCCTTACCCATAATGCTACTCTCTCATATGAGACTGAGGAAGGTTAACACAACAACATCGATATTCCAAAGCCAGGATAGTAAAAAAAAAAAAAAGAAAAGAAAAAAAGAGCAAAAATAAACTAATAAATATTAAATAATAATAGCAATAATGTGGTGAGTTTCCAGTCACATGACCATGGTGGGCGTGTCCTGGTGCTGATGTAAACACAGCACTGTCCTCACTGAAAATGAGATTACGAAATCTCTGTGGGACGCTCCAGGTTAAATAACGGACAGAAAAATGATAATTCTTTAAACAAAATTGTCTGCTCCTCTTTAATTCCTGTTACCAATAAAAAAAATATGGTAATAGGATAGAATTAACTCTGTATATAGGAATAACAAGGGCATTTTGCAGCCCTGTTTTCACGAAACCCTGGTATCCCTGGTAACTGACTGTCTTTATGCTATGTTAAGGTTGGGCTATATGGTTAGCATTTGACACTACCATTCAATAAACATTGTGCTTCCTATTCCCATTTATTTGACATATTTACCACATTGTTACCCTTTTAAATCTCATGCTATTTCCTTCCTTCCATTTCTGTGTGGAGTTTGCATGTTCTCCCCGTGTTTGCGTAGGTTTCCTCCGGGTACTCCGGTTTCCCCTACCACTAAAAAACATGTACAATAGGCCAGGATGAATGATGTGTGTGTGTGTGTGAATGTATGATGGTGGTCAGAGGGACCGTTGGCGCAGATGTGTGCAGTCGCGACAGCGCTTCTATCAGTGTCCCCTAGGGGAAACTGAAGCTACTAACACAGCTTAATGTAAAATACTCTCATGTAAAGCGCTTTGTGACCATGTCTGTGAAAGGCGCTACATAAATATAAAGACATAAAGATCTTCTACATAAAGATCTTCTTCTTGTTCTAATGCCATCCTATTACTGTGATGTTAAGTGAATTGCACCAACCTCACCAAAACAAATCCCTAATGATGTATTATTTGTCAGTAAAGTATAGGATTTAATGTAACCCTATACTGTTAACCTGTTGCTAGTGCGAATCCACATTGCATGCTATAAATCTCGCTATTACGCTGTTTATGATGCCACACTGTGTGGCTCCCAACAATTAATCCCATCCACCTTTCTGACCTGCATCCATCAAGTCGCCCCCGAAACCCATCATCTGTGTCACTTAGACGCAGCAGTCCATCAAAGCAACAGCGGCAACGCCCAAGGACAGCTCAGGTTTTACTCTTAAATATTACAAACAGTTAGTCGACCTTCTCTATCTCCCTCCGTCATCAGTCTGGGGGGAGTTACGCGGAAGCACAGGTGGCAGCTCGTGCTCGCAGCTCGCCCGCTGCAGCTGTGATCGCTCATATTACCCCCACTCTGCTGTTGTTAAGTCAAGGTGCGCTCGCTGTTTCGGCATGTGAGCAATGACTCCTCGGAATAGAGCGCGTTGCATCACTTACATCGCCTGTCAACTCTTGGCATGAATCATCCGGAGGGAAAAGAGCTGCGTGTGCATACAGTGGGTTCAGGGACTAGCCTATTCAGACCACTCTTTTGCTTTCTGTGTTATGTTAAAGTCTGTTACTGAAATTACTCAGGTTATTTTCATTTCTCATTCTTAAAGATCTAGACTCTACACGTCTTCATATCATGAGCAATGAATGGAATAGGCTATGTACATGGAATGTTACTCACCAACATCACACTAGGTAAAGGAACAGGCCACGGTTTTTCCATACTGAGATATGTTCTTACCTGAGCTTAGACAAGTTGATACGCACCCGTCTGGTCTTTGCGCAGGCCCGTGGAGAAGCATGGTCGCTTCCAACTTCACCCCCGTTTGGAGCTATAGGAATATGCTGGGAGAGGCCAAATGCTAACATCACCTTTGGTCTTTTTGCGTGACTGAGCGCACGCACAAAGACCAGGCAGATGCGTATCAACTCGTCTAAGCTCAGGTAAGACCATATCTCAGTATGGAAAAACGGTGGCCGGTTCCTTTAAGGCTAACTTGTTTGTAACTGTTACCTGTCTCTGTTTTATTGATATGTGGTTAGCTGTGTCTTACTGAAAATTATATATTTATACAATACGTGGCAAAAAAAACATGCAGCTGTAGGATTATTACTTACAACATTGTAAAAACTTTGCTCAGGATGTAAATACTTTACCAGAGAAGACTTCTATGCTTATAAATGTAGCTGTTTTAGCATTGAAGCTAAAGGCTAAGGCTAATTTGAAGGTGGTTTCACGGGTGAAGAAAATAACCATCTGACTCACTTGACTTGACGCTGAAGTTTTCTTCTGTTTGTTAAATCTTATTTTATTTATTAATTTACATCCAAATGTGGACAGGAAGTCTTTACCATACACTGGCCAGCAGGAAGTTAGCCAAAACATTCTGTGCACTTTCTGTCACTCTTTGCCTCATTTCTCATTCCAACAAAGTTAAGCTATTAGCTACGCCCCCGTGAATTCTCATTGGGTGACACTCCAAATAAAGCTTTGTCAGTTGGCTTTATTAAATTAATATTTTAGTTTTCCAAATGTTTAGGGTTAGGGATTAAGGTCAGGGACATGGATTTGGTTAAAGTTAGAACAATCTAGGGGCGGCATCCTGGCTTAACTGGATTGGAAGATAGAAAGTCTGTCTTCCACACGTGATAGCGCCAGAATCATAACTAATTAGCATGAATAACAATGGGCTTGACTTTAATCTAAATATGAATTTGTTAATTAATGAATATTTTATTTTGTCATAAAAATGCAATAAAGAAACAGTTACTACATGCAGGGTTGGGGAGCATACTTTGAAATTGTATTTAGTTACTTATGGGGTGAGATTTGTGTCATATTGATTGGTGGAGGGGTTTGAGTGCCCGAATGATGCTGGGAGCTCTGTTGTCGGGGCTTTGTGCCCCTGGTAGGGTCTCCCAGGGCAAACAGGTCCTAGGTGACGGGTCAGACAAAGAGCGGTTCAGAAGCCCCTTATGAGAGACCAACAGGCCCGGTTAATTAGAACCATGAGGCCGTCCTTCTGTGGACCCACCACCTGCAGGAGGAGCCATAGGGGCTGGTGCAATGTGTTTTGGGCAGCCCACGACCCGGCAACGGAGAAGTGGAAGAAAATGGATGGATGGAGTTTGAATCTGCACTTCTAAATTACTCACCACGTGCATTCAGCCTTTGATCTGCCGAGGATCTTTTTGACACAATCTTTCCGCCGTCTGTTTTCCCAGATTACTCTCCGCAACAGCACAGTTCCCGTCGTGACCGCTATAGCCAGGGAGAACACTGTAAAAAATGACCTTAAAAACAGATCTTTCTGATTTTTGGAAACATAGCTACTTATACTAATTCAAGGGCGCTGATTTAAAAAAATCTATGTTATCAAACCAAATTCTCTCTGGCTATAACGTCTCCATTGGAAATGTGCAGTCTGTCATCACACTGCCCCTAGTGGTCACGATGGGAACTGTGCTGTTGCGGAGAGTAATCTGGGAAAACACACGGCGGAAAGATTGTGTCAAAAAGATCCTCGGCAGATCAAAGGCTGAATGCATGTGGTGAGTGATTCACAAGTGCAGATTCAAACTCTCACATGCAAAACTAGACATTTATTAATAAAATGTGAATTATTTCGAATAAATTGAAACTTAATTTTAATATAAAAATAATGTTTGTTCAAAAAAATGTCATGCAAAACTACATTTTTGAATAAATCAAAACTGTGCATAGATTTTTCATAAAAACGTGTGAAATTTGTCTCAACAATATCCACATTCACAAAGGAGAAGCATTCACCCTTTAGGTGATTCACAAATGCAGATTCAAATTGGCACATGCAAAAGCACAGATTCGCACACAAAAATATGTTTTATTCACAGAAGCAGAGATTCATAAACCAAAACATACCTTTTATTCACAAATATATACAGTACGTGCAAATAATATTTTACGTGAATAAATCTAAGCACGCAAATTAGACATTGTGAATAAATCTGGGATTTTGAATTAATTTATATTTTTGCATCAATGAATCAATATGACACAAATCTCACCCCATAGTTACTGAATATTTTTTGTAACGTATTCCGTTACTTTGTCTAATCAGAGTACTGTATACTTTGAATACTTTTAGAATACTTTCACACTGATTTGTTTGATGTCCGTATATTATGTATAAATACGGCGGATGCTTCGCCCACAAAAATGAAGCCTACGATTGTTGGAACACCTTGTAAACTCAATTACCATTCATTCGAAACTCAAAAACTCTCCTGGCAAATGCACAGGAACAGCAGATCACAGTGCATCATGTGACGCACATGTGCAGTGTTTGTATGAACTGTGGCATAAGGCGTTTTAAATCTATATTTTTATTTTAGGAGGAAAAACAGCTCATGATTAAAAGTTCTTTTAGGAACAGGCCATGGTTTTTCCATACTGAGATATGTTCTTACCTTAGACCAGTTGATGCGTACCTGTCTGGGGTTTGTACGTGCGCTCCGAAAAAAGTGGTGAGTGATTCAAAAGTGCAGATTTAAACTCTCACATGCAAAACTAGACATTTATTAATAAAATGTGCGTTTTAAATCTATATTTTTATTTTAGGACGAAAAACAGCTCATGATTAAAAGTTCTTTCTTAAAGGAACAGGCCACATACTGAGATATGTTCTTACCTTAGATGAGTTGATGCGTACCTGTCTGGGGTTTGTACGTGCGCTCCGAAAAAAGACCAAAGATGTTGTTAGCATTTAGCCTGTCCTATAGGGGTACTACATTGTATGGCGTAATAACACCTTAGGAGCAGTTCGACGTCCGCGCAGTAATATCTTCACTTTACTCACTTGTTTATCCACTTAGAAAATTGACATGTTTAATTTTGTGTAACTATACTTGGATCACGTAACTACTCATATAACCATATATAAATAGGGAAAACGTAGAAGAGCTTGGTCGCTTCTAACTTCACCCCCCTTTGGCCCCATATAGGAGAGGAGGAGAGGCTAAATGCTAACAACGACTTTGGTCTTTTTTCTCAGTATGGAAAAATGGTGGCCTGTTCCTTTTAATAAAGTTGTGCTATATGGAGCTAAAATGTATCGATTGAGTACTGTGATGTATTCCCTTGATATTTGGAAAGTAACTGTATTCTAAATATTCGAAAATGAATGTAACTGTACCAGAATACAGTTACTCAAAATGAGTAAACAGCGGAGAGGAGGCTATAAGCCAGATATAGACTTCTGTGAATGTTTAAAAGGGCCATTCTGCCGAATGGGTGCCATTTATGTCCCAAGGGAATTTCTTAATTTTTTTTTTAGCATTTCAGAAGTCACATGGTCAACAAAAGGTTACATTAGTTGGATGTTCTCGAGGCAATGGGAAGACCAAAAGTAAATTCTCTCATTCACTTTTTAATATATTTGTCAGTATGTCTACTGAAACTGGGTTCGTCATTTTTAATATTCTATCCTGTTACTTAAATTATTTCTAAAATGTTTATTGATTTTTTTAAATTTCAAGTCTTTGACAAATTAAAATGACAAACATTAAAATGTGCTCAATGTCCACATGTCATTAGCATCAATGTTATATATATATATATATTTCATTTTTTGGCTAATTCTATGCTAAAATCTCAGTCCTGTTACTTTCAGTCCTGTTACTCATATCAACGGTAATGTGGGTGAAAAATCATAGCAAGTATTGCAAAATAATAATAGTAATAATTTCTGAGATTGACAAATATATTTTGAATAGTATAATAAGTGTACTACTAGATTTCATGTTGAAAAATTTAGAATTTTAAATTTTAAATTTGGAGATGTACAACAAGCAAATGGCACCCACAAACAGCATAATTAAAATTTCCATAGCAAGTGTGCAATAAATTCAGCAGCCAACGTACAACTTGTAAATGAAATGTACTGCTTTTGAATGATATAGTTTTGGTGGTTTGAGCTTAAAATAAGCTCAAAATTGTTCGACTTTACACTCAGTTCAAGCTTATAGACTATTCTTCTCAGGCAGCTTCCTAACTGCTATTTCACACAATGCTTACCCACTGTTCAACACCTCTGCCGGTCTGCACCTCTCATGCTTGAGCTAATAATGGAGCTGTGAAGTCCTTTAACGCCACCGCTGAGTTCATGAACCTGCAAAAGTTGTGTGCTTTTGTTTACCGAAAAGCAGTTTTCACAACAACTTAGAAAACTAATATACTTGAACCAATATGTGCACCTTGGGTGTACAGTGTTTTATATAATAAATAGTAAGTCTTTGTATCTGCTTTTTGTAGTTCTCCAGTTGAAGTTGCAACAGAGGAGAACCAGAGAGGAGCTAGTCAATCAGGGCATCATTCCACGTAAGTAATGCAACACTCATCCGTGTTGTAAATTACAGTTTGAAATAGACCTAAGAACCAATCTGGCATTTAAATAGTCATTCTAAATGTAGCATGTAGCTCTAGAACAGGGTCATTCATCATAACATTTTTTCATCTCAACAATAGTTAATTAATAGGATAATTGTTGGTCCTGAGCTGTTTGTAGAGTTAATTACATGTTATATTGGCCTTTAGGTGGGGAGGTAGTGAAGTCAGTAAATGTCAATGCATTTAGATAATGTCAAATGGGGAAAGGTTACTGCCATAGAGCATACTTACCAAAGGGTTTACAAGTCGATAAAGCTAAATACTGCTATATACTACATATTGTGTGAGTTAAGGTGATTAGTTTCCTTTCTATGATTCACTATAGGTATGGTGCAATACAGTACAGTACTTTCTAAATAGTGGCCAACAAAAAATAAAAAAGAGTCCAGAAAGGTGACAGTGAGGCCAAGGAGAAAAGATTGTTTGAGAAAGCCATGAAAGAGGCTGTCTTTGAGAAGAAACAATATTCAAACTCACCATAACTTGGTTACAAATGTTTATGAGAGGAAACTATAGCTAAGGGCTACGGCTGATCCAGTGAGCAGACAAGTGCCTTCTCCCTTGAGCCAGAGAAGCCTATTGGATGAGAAGCGAAAGGTTGTCAGTTCTATACAACCCAGTCTGAACACTTTTTGAAAACCCTTGCTACGTTTGGAAACTACTGAGAGCTTAAACAAATAAATAAGTAAGTAAATGCTTTATTTGTCATTGTACAACCGTACAACGGAATTGTGTTCAGATGTTAGTCCTGAGCCGCTGCGACAGAGCCGCCCGGCCAATGTGGGCCAACCTGACCAGCATGTTTTTAGAGGTTGGGTAAACTGTAACACCTCCTCTGATACGGTGACCGCCTCCTGGGTTTGTCCCAGTATCAGAGCATGGTGTCCTGCACTGGTCAGGTCCACTTCCTCCTTTCTCTTCCACGCAGCTCCCTCCGCCCCACAACAGTCTTTCACCATCTTCTAGGAAGAGCTTAGCAGTTAATCTGTTTTATTCTCCAGCGAACGTCCATTGGCCAGAACCATAGATTTAATAGTTAGAGATAGCCGGTGTTCCATTCAGCCTCATTCAAAGTAAAGGTCCTGAGTCATCTGTGAAACTTACATGGCTGCTTTATCTCCTCCTACGCAGCCTGTTCCTTAAAAGGGCAAAAAGGCTCGCAGGGCGGGCGGAGCCTCCACAGAGCTCCAGAGTGTGATTGACAGGCTCTGGAGCCAGTCAATGCACTGAAAAGGCTTACACTTTTTAGGGCTGCGGTACAAAAACTAGCGTGGTTAAAAATATTTCACCTACCCCAGCGCTGTCACATGGGCCATAGCGATTTTTAGAAAAAATAAAACTCTTTGGAGCCAGGTTTTTAAGCCGTTCTAGGGAGGTCTAAAGTCCCATTAGAATCCTGTCTACCAAGTGTCTTTTGGAATTGCCTCTGGCCTCAAGGGGGTGGTATTAGAGCAATGTCGGCTCCCCGCCATGAGGACCGTAGAGAAGCACGTTCCTCGCCCATTGGCCAGAACACTAGCGGGGACAGAAGGCGTGTGTGGCTTAGTTGTGAGTCTTGCCCGGATAAATCCTCGCTTGCCCCTTTTTTGTTTCCTGTTGTTGTTCCTCTTGTGACGCCTCCACTGTGTTGCAGGTGTGGGGGGCTCTTGGTGCCTATTCAGTGTTTCAGAAGAAGAAATGTCTTTAGCTCATACGCTAGCTGTTTGTGTACTTTTTAAAAATCGGCTTTCTTCAGGACCATTATGGGGGAAAAAATCCACCAATCCCCACGAAAACAAGGCAGTACAAAAGCATCCAATAAAACAATGTGGAACACAGAAACCACAAATGCAGTGCGCAGAAAAAGGCAAAAAACTCAGCTGTACCAAGAGCGAGGGAGGTTGGAACTTATTTACACGTCGCCATGACTGCCAAATTAAAATATAATGCAGAATAGTAATAATTTGATAAACATTTGATGAGCTGTAGCTCCTTTGCGGTTGGGTTATTCTCAAACTGGCAACACGGACTGTGGAGCTCTTTCTGCTTCCTGATTGGATAATTTATCACAAAGATCAACATTGTTATCAAATTGTTGAGTAAAACCATCTTTAAATTTGAAAATGTTGGCATCGTATACACATGTTTACAAAATATTCATTTTAAAACCTACTTTTCAAATGAAGTGTATTGATAGTATATTAAAAGAATGAATCTTACACCATGGCGGAAGGACCCTAAACCATGTCCGTATGAAACATCACATGGGAAGAAATCCGTCTTTCAGATGGTCAAAAACCCATTATGAAACCAGTGATGCGCAAAATAGTGTCTTTCCCTTTCCTACTTCACTATTCCTTCCTCTCCTGCCCTGTTGTCCTATTTCTCTTCAGGCTGCCTCCCTGCATTTTTCTCCAATTCCAAACCAGTGCCTTGCTTTCTTATCCAGGATCCCATGGCTCATGTGCGGTGGTGAAAATGCTTGACAGGCAGGTTGCCCTATAGCTCCTTTGTGGGTGGGTTGGGTGGGGTGAGAGAGGGAGGGGGTGGGCTGTTCCCTTGGGTGCAGCGGAGTGAGAGTGCCAGTGGAACTCAGCCACGTGCACTGAGGCTTGAGTCGGTACCAGTCGTGTTGCCTTAGGGCTAATCCCACGCTAAAGCGAGTGTGTGAGGTGGGGAATACAGTACGAGAACTGCAACATGCGTTCTGCCGGTGAGTTTAAGCACATTCGACGGACTGTTAGCGTGAAATTACAAGAGCAGCTTCAGATTCAGTGGTTGCAAAGGCAGTTTAAAACATAAAGCATAAATTACCACTACTCAGTTACATTTACTCAAGTATATGTACTTTTGAAGGGATTGTAATTCTGAAGAGTAGTTTTACCATAATGGTACTTTTTAATTGAGTAATATTATGATGAAGTATCTGTACTCTAACTTGAGTAAAAAAGAATAGTTACTCGTTCCACAGTGAGTACATTCTAAAAGTGATAGTCCGTAAGTTTTACTTTTGAAAATTCTGTGTGTCTCTCTCATTAGCAGTTTTCAAAAGTCAGTTGAAATGAGTAGAACAGACATGTGTGTGTGTATTTATGTCCTATCAATCAATCAATCAATCAATCAATCAATCAATCAAGCTTTATTAAGGACACTGAATCCTGGTCCATAGTATATAAAAAAAAAAGAAATAACAAAAGAATGATGCTAATAAAAGAGGAGAAAGTTACATCATCATTATTTACACATAAAGGCAGGAGCGCCAGTGCTTCCAAATTCTTGAAGTAAACCTGACCGAGCTTTTCCTCGGACAGACCAAAGCTTGTATAATACAGTTAGACAGATTCTGAACTCTACACATAAATGTATAGATACAATGCCTTATGCCAGCTGCACAAGATCTTACTCCACAATTAGCAAACATCGCACTCGCACTGCTGTGCCTTGGTACTTTCAACAGCATTCTCAAGGAATCATTGTATGCCACTGTCAGGGCCTGCATGCTCTTCTTTTTGTAGCTGCGCCAAAGGTGTGCTGCATACAAAGGAGCGCAGAAACTTTTAAACAATACAATTTTGACATTGGTGGAGCACATGTGAAACTTACGAGCCAATACAGTACATTAGCCTGGCCATAGAGTTTACACCTCTGCCTAAACAAGTCTGAGAGGTCGTTTGTGATAAAGTGTCTGAGATATTTAACCTCATCTGTGACCGGAAGAATCTTTCCACAGAGATAAAAGTCTGGGAACATCAGCTTCTGATCCTCTTTTGTTTTAACAAACATTATGTGACTTTTAAGAGCATTATACTTAACATCAAATGCATCACCATAAGAGGAGCAGATATTCAAGAGCTTCTGTAGGCCTGCACTATAAGGGCTTATCAGTACTAAGTCATCTGCATACATCAGATGGTTACACAGGACATCACCAACAAGACACCCAGTATTACATTCATTAAGTTTCACAGACAGGTCATCAATATATAAATTGAACAAAAGAGGAGACAAAATACCACCCTGACGTACTCCATTACTCACTTTGAAACAGTCGGATATAGAGTGGCCCCATTTCACCCTCATAGACTGACAAGAATACCAGAAAATAAGAATCCTCGTAAGGTATCCTGGGACACCTCTTTCTGTGAGTTTATCAAACAATTTACCATGATTAATACGGTCAAAGGCTTTAGAAGCATCTAGAAAGCACATGAATATTGTAGAACCCTGGTTGTTGTATTTATCCAATATTTCCTTGAGAGCAAAAATGCACATATCTGTGCCATGCCCATGCTTGAAGCCAAATTGGTTAGCTGTGGTATACAAATATGGCTCAAGTCTCGTCATTAAGAACCGTTCAAGCACCTTTGACACTGAGCTTGCCAAGGCTATAAGCCTATAGTTATTCATGTCACTAAGTTTACCCGTCTTATCCTTTATCACGGGGGCCAATACGATTGACAGAAGGGACTGTGGCAAAAGGCCATGTACCAAAAAACCTGTAAAACAGATGGCCATTAGAGGATACAGTCTTGTACTGGCATATTTTAAATGTTCAGGTGTAATGTTATCCAGCCCACAGGACTTATTATTCTTCAACTTAGAGACTGAATCAAATACCTCTTGAGGAGTTACAACCACTCCTACCTGGCTTTCTATAGCCCCGCCCGATTTCACATTACTTTTGACACAATTATACAAATCATAATAATGCTTTTGCCAAAGCTGACATATGTTCACAGTCCCAGTCACCCCATTGATATTGGAAGAAATTGAGCTTCTACTGCTATTAAGCATCCTAACTTCTTTCCAGAAATCATTATAGCTATTTTGCAACTTAGACGCAAGGGAATCTGCCCTTAAGGTATTCTCATTCCTCTTGATGTACCTGAGAGCATATTTAAACTTAGCATTAGCCCTTTTCTTATGTTCGAATACGGGTCCAGATCTTGGCTTTCCTGCTACAGCCCAGGCCTTAAATGCCTGCCGTGCCTCGGTATGTGCTACTTCAACAAATGCATCCACCCAGGTTTGCCAGTATAAGCATTGTTCTTTGGTTTACATAAGGGCCTGCCAGACTTAATTATACTATTGATAATAGCATCATATAGGCAGAGCAGTTGTGCACCATGATCTTGTTTGGAGCAGTTCACATCACGACACAATATGGCATCTTTTGGTAGCTCAATGTTCTTCAGGTACTGCGCATTTATCTGTGTGTAATCATGAATTTCCTCCGTGGTAAGACTACACCAGTCTGGTTTCTTACCATTTACCCGATTTACAGGGGCGTTACATGTAGCATATTTGGGAATGCCATCAAAACCACAGCAGACAATGAGTGGCATGTGATCAAATGTGGCCATATTGTAGTCTATCTTCATGTCAACAATGGAGGTATGCCCATCTGCAGTACTCAAGCAGTGATCAAGCCATGATGTAGTGTGCCAGGCATCACTAACATATGTATAGCTTTCTACTGGCAAGATGACCTGACTGGACTAAACTAAACCACTCTCAAGACAAAACCGTTTCAAATGTTTACCAAACGAGGATCTAGCATCAGAGATGTCAGCATTCATATCTCCAACTACCTGCATGCAAGTGCAGTCAGCATCTTGTATGAATGCCTGAATGCAAGCTAGGCTGTTTATATACTCATCTTCATTATCAGGGCACTCATAGGGCATATAAACATTTAAAACAATACATTTGGAATCATTACAATGGACTTCAAGCCCAATAGCCCAGTCTACCCCGAGTCTTAGCACTTTACTCAGACTGTCATAGCTTTTCCTCCAAAAGATGGCAACACCACCCGGTATCCTCCCTTTAGTCAATTTAGAGTTAAAATCTGTGGTGGATTCCCCAGCGCCATAAAAATCCTTATGTAATCCATTAAGTTTATCAAGGTCCTGTTTCGCTAAAAATGTCTCTTGGATGCACATCACGTCACACGTTTCAAGGAGATTATCCACAATACAGCGTTGTGCTCTATCCCCGTCGCTGTGACCCACACGCAGTCCGCGCGCATTATAAGACACAACGGTGAAAGACATTAGCAGTCATTTAGTCTTAGCTACTGCTCTCATCTGCCATGCCAACTTCCACACGGGTAACTCCTTGTGCCCCCTGGGTCTGGTCAGTAGCAAGATTGCAAGGCCAGTGTGAACCTCCGGGTTGACGCGCTTCATAGAATCGACGTATGTAAGCCCCAACTGGCCAAAGATCAGGGTCATACATTATGGCAATGTCGTTGCATTCAGCCGTGACATGGAACGAGCTGAACCGGCTTTGAACACTTGCTATCTTCGCGCATGTGACTGTGGTGTTTTTTAATTTCTCCACAAGATAATCCCTTAGTGTGTCAGCCTCAAGCGCAGGATCAAAACGAGATGCAAAAAGACTCACCTGCTTAGTTGTAACCACCTGGATGCTACTAGCAGTGCTAGTGCCGGTAATGCCTGTTGTTTTCTTCCGCTCTCGCCGCACCGTAGGTCGGTCAGATCCACTCCTGTGAGCCACAACCTGTGGCACGTTTTTTACCTGGCGACCACCCTTCACAACCGTGGACCATTCTGTAGCGCAGGCATGGGCTCCATCGGGCGCACTGTCTTCCACCTGATTCAGTATTCCTGCAGATACCAGGGCGCTATCCTTTCTCTTCGCCCCCTCCGAAGGCGCAGGCTCTTCTGTGAGCCCCCTGGAGTAGTCCAGCTTTGCTCAATCACAGCGGCCCGGCGATCAATGGTGTCTGTTGATAGCCGCAAGTTCTCACAAGCACAAGCCTGTTCCTGCAGCGACTGCCTCATTGCGTGTACATCTCTGCTAAGTTGCTCCATTCTACTAAAAAGCGCTGACACATCCAAGCTTCCAAAGCCAACTACCGGCAAATCATCCAGATAGTATGACACAAACCGCGGTATATTTTCACCACATTCATTGAACACCTTTAGGCAGGCTTTGATGTTATTAGTGTCCTTTTGTGGCCCCTTGTGCGCAATATTACGCAAAGTTGTTGGAGGCCAGCAGAATAATTTCATCTTGTGTTAGAGTATGTAGCTTAACAACCAAGAAGTTTAAGAGTTCATCTTCAACGATTGTTGAAGTATATATCTCTAGCTTTTCACGCCGAGGAGCACCCCGGCCGCCAACAGCATGCACAGACTGTGCCATGACGCCGACACCGTTCGTGTAGAACTACACTCCCCTCCATCATGTCAAAGATGTTCATAGTAACTGAATGACCTGAATGGGGGGTAGAGTGGGGGGGGAAGAGAATGAGCAGGAACAGGAGTAAAAGAAACGATCAGGGCAGACTTTACGCACAGGCATTGTGCAAGTCTCCGTTCATTCATCAGGCAAAATGGAAAACAATCATCAGCAAATATAAGGTTAAATGCCTTGCAGTGTTTCTGGATCGGACAGAGGAAGAAGAAAAGGCGCTGAGTGAGAGAGAGGGAGGGGGCAAAGACGCGTCTCCACCGATTCTGCGTCTTTGGGTTAAAAATAAGTTCCAACACTACAGATCAATGATCACCAACTCGATTCCCCCGCGCTGTGGGGATGACGAGCCGCGGGTCGGGGACACGCATAGTTTTTGGAGCAGAGAGCACGAACACGAGCACAGACAGCGTGAGTCTCCGTGAGACTCCGCCCACCCTCTCCACCGCTCCTGCTGCGTGAGCTGACACTGCGGCGCTCATTCAGTCGAATTGTAACGTGCCACTTTGTTTACCCCAATGGCCCTGGCTGCTCTGCTTTACGACCGCAACACTGGAGGCCACCATTGCTCCGCCATTGCTGTAGAACCTCAATATAGCCGCTAGTCTCCCATTGAAAAGCATTGGACTTCAGACACGTTAAAAACAACTTTAACGCCTGGTTTCAATTTTTTCAACACTTTCTATGGCTACATATTCCTCCTGAGATAACGCTGGGTTAGTCACCAAAAAAGAAACCAGGCTGGTTTTCGAAAGAACATTTTTTGAAATCTGGTACTAATGAGGGTCGGACTGTTAGCATTGGAGCTGCGCGAGCTACACGTCATGCAAGGGCTGAGTCTACAGTGAAGATCCCGCCCTTATGCCCTTTTTAGGAACATGTACTCTTTTTTTCTCTCATTCCATTTAATTTAGCATTCTTTCCTTTTTTTCAAATCAATATGAAAAATCTACAGTCAAATAAAACAGTTATTGGCTGTGCAGATCAAAACATTGCTATAAAGGAAACATCCCGCATTGGACTCACAAAGCACTTCACATTTGCATTCTTCTTTTCATACTGCGGGCTTAATAATATTGTGATGTAATGATCATAATTATGGTTTGCTGTGTGTCATTCCTATAACATTACCTTGTCAAGCTCAGAGAAGGGCCGTAAGGGGTGGACCTACAGTGTGCAACTTATTTGTTTAGTATAGTGGAAGATTCACTGAAACGAGGCGTACAGTAAAAATCAATATCGGCTGTTTCTTGCATTCAACAGTGCGTGCCTCGAGACATTTGTGCCGGGTACTGCCCTGTTTAATCTACTGGTGGAAGCTATGGAAACTTCAAATGTCACACTGCGATCTGTAATAGTTATTCATATAATCTCCAGAGGTAAGAGCAAAGACACATGCTGCTGCCTCCGAGACACAGTGAGAAATCTTTATTGTCTGACAGTAATCCATGTCTTTTTAAGAAGAGACTGACTTCAGTTTGCAATTCTGCATGCTGCGGTAATGTTCCTCTCAAGCGCTGAAAACAATCGCACAAAATTCTTCTTCTCTTTGCATTATAATCAAGGATGAATTACCTTTACTGTTTAAATATGTCCCATTTTACAATATTAAATACTTTTGGATATACCTAAAGTGTTCTTAAATCCCTAAGTGAAGCACAATATTGGAATGTCAAAATGTTTTTCAATAGACCAGCCATATAATGGAATACAAAAGGCTCAAAAAGCTGCTAAATGACCATCTCTCTGGTATAACTTGCTCCTACATTATATTTAAAAGCCATGGCAGGCCGTAGGCATTAAGGTTTTCAGTAGCACTAATCCCTGCCTTTTGGCATAATTACAGTGCCACAGAAGTGTTATTTGAGTCATTTGTAATGGCTGGCCCGACTCTGAAATACCACTGGTGGAGCAGATACCCCGAGGAACTCATCCCATTTGATATTTCAGCCCTTTAACACTGCCTTGGTAATTAGACCACTAGTGCGCAGGGTTGGATGCTTTTGGAAAATTCATACACACACTTTCATAAATAGTATTTCCAAAGTGCACAGATTGAGTGAGATTTTTCAAATACTTTTTGGACCTACAACAAAGTAAAGTCTGTTTTCAGTGCCTAATATCCAAGATGTGCACGGCCATTCCTTTCAGTTCAAATCCTACATACGTATACATATGTAGCTAATTATCAAGAATATGCTACCACCATCCATAACACTTACCATCTCATTGCAAAAAAGTTATCGGTAGGATGTTTTTGGCTGCACTGAGCTTCAAGCACAGAATAAAGAAAGCACAAGGGCACCCCAAAGCTGAACGTCTAGCCTAATCAAAGCAGATATACCTTTGTTGCACAAAAGGAATTGCTGCATGTTTATGTACTGTAATATTTAAAACCTTTAACAAATTGTATTCTGGAAAATGGGGGTCCACAATGGGCCTCAAATGAAGCCTATTATCAACCTGGTAGACTAATTTCAGCATCACCTATCTCCAGCCAATGGTCGCTTCCAGAGGGCCACACCTCCACCTCAGCCATCAGCGTAAGAGCTGCACTTCTGTAGCAGCCAATCATCGCCCCCGGTCCCGCTTTTAAGCCCCAGCAATCATGGTTCGTTCACTTCCCAGCTGGGCTGCGACCCACCTCCGCCCCACCTCTTCTGCCCGCGGCTTCTCCCTGCTGGATCCTTCACGGGTCTCCTATACCACCACCAGTGTCCAGGCTCCGGGGGAAGACATCCCTAACTCCAAGCTGTTCATCCATACTGACTTTCATACATACATCGATGTCTACCGCCGGGGTCTGATCGCCAAAACTAATATACAGTACATGTCAATAATCTTCCTAATCGCTGCTTTTGTCTGTTTAAGCCTATCCAGGTTGAACAAAGATAGATACAGCTCTGTACGTGGTCAATATACTAACCCTATACACATCTTTATTTGCAGCTCTGAAAAGTTCAGCCTCCTTCCACGAACACAAACGGAGCCTTGAACGTGCACGAGTGAGTATTAAGTTGCAAAAATGGATTACAAAACCTTTGCTTTGTATGATAAAAAAATGTGAAGGGTAGCACATCCATGTGATACATAAATCCAGACAGAGATACTCACATAGTTCTTTATTTGGCTACAACATAATATAAACGCTAGCGCGTTTCGGCATATTTAAAAGTTATCACAAAGAAGATAATTACAGAGCAAAAACCTTAACCATAACATGTCACAATACGACTAAGTTTCTCATATTGCGCAGCACCAGAATACAGATTTGTGTCCATTTTCCTTTACAGACTGAAGACTATCTGAAGAGAAAGATCCAGAGGCGTCCCGAGCGCGCCGAGCTGATCAGAATGCACATCTTAGATGGTGAGAGCCGTGCTTCGACCCCGTCTGCCTGAACACCGCACAAGGCTGACAGACTTGGATAGTGTTTAGACAGAAAGGTTAAAACAGTCTATCTGCCGTGTGCTTTCAGAGGCGTCATCGGAGGTGTCAGTGCAGGCCCAACAGTGGCAGCTGAAAAGAGCTCGTCTCGCAGACAATTTGAACGATAAGATTTCCCAGCGGCCCGGCCCATGGAGCTCATCCAAAAGAACATCCTCCCTGTTCACTCCAATGTCAAACACGTCATCATAGGTGAGATAACCCTGGATCAGATGGGCTATCTGTGACAGCCAGGACAGGACAGTGTATAAAGGAGACATATCGTCAAAATTGACTAGTTTGAGCTTTTAACAGTGTTATAATGTTTACGTACAGTACGTACCTGGTAGTGTTGTATGTACGCCTCATTTTCTATAGCCTGGCTAACGCCAGACTGTGTGTGCGCTCGAATCTTTTTGAACTTCACACAGCCTGGGGACCATGGCCGAAATTTTTGCATGGATTTGGGGACCAATCACAGAACGAGGAGGGACGAAGACGATGACGCGCTATTTGACATACGGAAGCTTTAGTTTGTTTAGGGATAAAAAAATAAAAAAATATTTACAGATCCAGACGTGTTCTAAATAGTTTAGCTCAAAAGTTTACAGCGGGTACGTCATACGTCATCTGATACCATGATACGATTGGCTATGGCTACAGACGCATGAGAGACATTTGTAGCGCCCAATAAATGGCTATGGACAATCGTAAACCACACTCTCCTACGAGAAAATGAATTGGTGGTCCCCGACTAAATATCACTTGTGATTTTAGTCTGGCGTTAGCCAGGCTACATTTTCTATGCATCATAAAACCAAAACTATCCACTGCATTACTGCATTCTTAAGCCCATAATCCATCACTGTTCCCATTCTGAGCAGTTATTGCCACGGCAACATGAAGTCTCTCACCTTTGGCAGAAACAGAGCCTTGGTTTCTCTGTCATTCCTACCAATGCCTACAGAGGGAGCTGCAGGGAAACTCTGGCCCCTGTGTCTCTGTCATTGCTATATGTATCCTTATATATATTATATATATCAATTATAATACCCAAAGTCAAAGCAATAAAACTAGTTGTGCAGTCTACACACTTTCTCTTTAAGAATTTCAATTTGATTGTGTGTTTTGTTAGTGTGCAGCTGAATGATTTCCTGTCTTTTTAAAATGAACTGGTGCAACACATTTACAGGATTGATTCTTTTTTATGCAAACATGCCCCAGAGAAAACGGGAACCAGAGCGCGATGATCTAGCTTTTGTGCAGTCATTTACACCGAATGGAGGGCTTTTATTGGGCAGCCGGCATTTAAAACAGCTGGAACAGGGCTCACATTGGCACATTACAGTTGCTAATTATGAACATTCAATTACATAAGTGATTGAGCAAGCCATTTACTAAGGGACGTGAGATGTAACAGTCACAACAACATTATGCAGCCTTCAAGATGTCACGTTTGATTTATGACTCATTAATAAGGCTCTGAGACACTGATAGCATTAGCGCAAAAAATAGCATTACTGAACATTTTAGCAGCCCCACCTTGATCTGAAGTGCCGTTTCAAGCCATAAGAACACTAAGCATGTTTTGTGTTTAGTTATTACTACAGACAGCACTTTAAATCAAGTGGGGCTGCAATTGGTCAAAAAATAATAATAAACATGTCGTCATTGTGCTAATGCTATGCTAATGATATCAGTGTGCAGCCTCAGGGTCTTTCGCTCTCACAACTTTTAATGTTCCGTTACTTTTTCAAAGCTTTCCTACATACTTGTGATGTTAGTCTTCCTGTCTACAGACGTCTAAACAGAGTATCTCGCAAAGAGCCTGTTAAGAACTAGAAATAGCAAATCCTTTTCAACCCACTTTGAAAACAGTTGTAGCGATTGCGTAACGCTCCAACACCTGCCACCTGTCCTTCAAAAAACAAACACCGGTGTGCAGGTGAGGGTTCACTCTTCAGTGTTTTTGAAGCCTTGTGATGTAGCCTTGTGATGTTGTATTTGGTTTAAGAATGGATAAAAGAATGGTTAAAGGTGATTTTATTAGGGTGTAGTAGTAGTGGGGGTTATGGGCTTGGGGTGGAGGTATGGTGGCCATGAGGGAGAGCAGTGATTTCCCTCAGTATTAGCTGTTGTGGATGCCCATATCGTTGTTGTAAGGCGGCCATGGCCCGGGTGAAAGGAAGAGGTTGATGGGCATAAGCCAGAGCTAGATGACGCGCATTGTCAAATCTTTTGATCACAGCTGCCACGGAGGATAATGTTTATAGTGTAATATGTTTAATCTGCTTTGTTGTGGAGGCCTGACGCACAACAGAAGCGCACTCACCGCCCACGTCATGATGCAGCGATCAGGCTGGCCCTCTCGCCGCCCTCATCTGCTTTCATTAATTCACTAATATCTCCCCCCAGCTGCGCTCCCGACGCGCCCACAGCGAATCCGAAACTTTGGCCGTCCCGTCGCACCTGCTGTACAAATTGATGTCCCCCAAAGTTCGAGACGGGGTCGACTGAATTATGAATGGCTCCGTGCGCCGCGCCTGACAGACAGGAACCGAAGACGTCTCCTCTGTCACTGTCGCCGAGCGGAGACGATCGCGGTGTTAATAGACGCAATTACCTCCCATTAGAACAATTACGGGCTCATTTACAGTCATTAAGGGGGGCCTTGCATAACCACGCTGCTATTTGTCAGGTGGGAGTGTGCACAAAATGAAATGACCTCGCAATTTGACCTTTTTGACTTTTTTTGACCTTTCAACATTTCTCAGCAAGTAGTGGATCCTGTTCTCTTGTATCATACAACCTAAAATGATTATAGGGCAACGGGCATGGTAACATGGTACTAAGATTATGAGCGAGGACCGGCTGCTTAATTGATGCGTGGGAGGGCAGACGGCGCCGAGGTGTGTACAATGTTGTTAGCTTATTTGTCTCCGTCAGCGAGAGACAATAAATGCAACCGCATTACGGCCGTTCGCCGCCGCAGCAGAAGGGCCGGGAGTCACCGACAACCGATGCACCACACAGCAGACGGATACAATTGTGTCCGCCCTGGAAGAAACTAGACTCCGCATTATTGCATCAGAGGGTATCAAGTCTCACTTGCGTTCTCTTTTCATCACAGCCCGGTAAATGAACGGCCAGCGGTGAGTTTTGCAGCCCACAGTGGCTCCTATGATTCAATAAGGCACAGGGATAATCTTCTGTAGTCCACGGGAGCCTCACAGTTGTCTTTACTTCGCAAAACCACAATAATGACATGATGATAATATCTCCAGGGAGAGGATAATAGGAACACCATAGAGCTCTGTGATTTGACAAATTACTCGACCTTTTTATCAAACAGTGTTTTTGTCTCATTATATCACATAATGCTGTTACCATAGCAGGGATTGGGAGGGGCCTTAACATTATGGTATAGGTTGAAGTGTACCAAGGTTGGTGCTTAACCAAGTTATACATTAGTTCCCAGGCTACCTCACCCCCACATGCCCCCCGCACCATGTAAACACAAACACGTGAACAAGAGATCACACATTTTTGAAGATGCAGACGCAGCAACAGTTAGCAGCTAACAGTTTAGCATTATGACAGTAGTTTACAAAAAGATTGTGAACAGGGTAGGGTTCATTTACTACTCCACCTACTGACATCACTGACAAAATCAAAAAGACATCACTTAGGGTAGCTTTAAGCCTAATTCAACTTGCTTCACAACAGTTTAAGTGCCATTTGCAGGGAACTGCTAACATTTTTCTGTGCACAGAACTACTATTAATTGTTTTCTACATTTTTTTAAGTCAGGGTTATGCACAATCTGACCCTCCAGCATGGAACCTCTGGCCTACATCATCTCTTTTATTTGAGCATCTGAGTTCCACACAGTTCTACAAATAAACAGAGTTCAGCACAGCAATCAAAGCCAAAGAGAGATACATGCGTAGGTGAATAAGTAAATAATGTGGATATGATGCTCAAAAGGAGTAGGCAGAAGCTTAAGCTTGTTAGCACCTACCCCCTTTTGTACTTAAAAGATTGATACATTCGTTTACTAAGCATGATTTAAATATACAGTATATTATACTCATCAGAGATTAAAAAAAAAAAAAACTGTTAAATTACTATAAAAATGCTGAAAATACTGTAAATTCCTAATAATTCATAGGGGATGCCCCCAAAACCATCTGTTTGGTCATATACCATGTACATACATTGACATGGAAGGAAATCGGCACGCTACAAACAAAACTTGCTTACTTTTGTTAAACAGTAAATATTGATTAAAAGGTGGGAAACTCACACTTTTCTTTAGTAAATTACATCCCAATTCACAGGGATGAAGGAAGCAAGGAAAGACTTTTTTTGTACTGCGCGTTTCCCAGACAGGTCATAAAGCAATTTACATGAGACAACTGAATGCGTTAATAACTACGTTTCACAACTTTCATGGATACTGGGGGACAAAACAAATGTCATTCCATTGCTAGAAAAAACATTTAAAAAAATAAATCAGGTATAGGGATTTTAATTCCTTAGAGAGTGTTACAAATTCACTTGAGATGCTGAAATCAGGATACAATGTTTACCTACTCAAAGACAAATCATGTCACTTAAATGATCATGGTTGGGATTTACATATCAGCTCGTAGTGACAATTTATAGTAATGACAAATCCACAGACCACAAATTAAATACTCAATTTGACTTTTTTTTAGACACAGAGTTCTCCAAGGCCTCGGATGAGCTTTCCTCTTGTGATGAGGACAGTAACGACAGCCAGGACTCCCCTCTGCCCCCTGGGGCACTCATACTCACTCAAGCCCAATCTCCTGTTCAAGTAAGTACACACAGTCTGTACTACGGTATGTAGTCAATACGGATTCTCACACAACTTTTCCTAACAGGATCCTACAGACTTACCCGTAAGGCTGACAACTTCACTGTCAACATGTGCCCAGAGGATAACTGCTGAGGTACATGTGAGACTATGAAGCACAGCTGTACAAATTGATATGGATTTATAAACTTGGTGATCTTTTGTAGAATAAGTCGAAGATAAACTCACCAGAGCACAACATCCAAAAACAGAAGAAACCGAAAGACGATAAGCCAAAGGTATACTATTATAAGGGGTTTAAATTCTCCTTTTATACAAGTGATATGTGAGGGATTAATCCGGCATGATTGTCAAGGAAAAATTGCAATATGCTGAGAGTGGCGCCATCAAACAAAGAAGCAGTAACGGTGCTAATTCAAAGCTAAAATATCCTACTAAGTATATGAACTAAACAGAGCAAAGACAAAGACTACATCAATGTTTACAGTGGAGGGGTAGGTGCTACCAAACAAACCTGTTGTTTACCCTTCAGATTAAAAAGCTGAAGTACCACGAGTACATCCCGCCGGACCAGAAAGGCGATAAAGAGGCTCCTCCTAAACTGGACTCATCTTATGCCAAACTCCTGCAGCAGCAACAGCTCTTCCTCCAGCTGCAGATCCTCAGTCAGCAGCACAGACAGCAGAGCGTCGGACACTCCTCCATCCCCACCCAGTCGGACAAGTAAGACTTCAATGAACACACTGGGTATTAAACCTAGTTACTATATGTATTATACTTTTATATATAGACAGACAGACCAGGAGCAATCCAGTCTCACATCGGTGCTACCTGTGAATGCTCCAGTGGTCCCAACCAACTCTCAAACAGAAGAGATCAACAGAGCAACATGTCTGCCCCCAAATCTCGACGAACTTAAGGTAAAGCTCACGATAATACCAAAGAGATGTAACAATATTATAATTTTGTCTATTAGGTCAAAACAGTGATTATCAATTAACATAAATAGTGTTTTATAAACATTGGTTCAGATGTGGGTGCTATTTTAACATTTGTTAGTGTGAAATTAGCATTAGCCTTTAACTTCAATGTTAAAACACTTGGTTAAAAATAACACTTAAGTATTTACATCCTGAGTAAAGTTTTTAATATGTTGCAAGTAATTATCCAACAGCTGCTTGTTTTCTGCCACAAACTGTTTAAATATTTACCTATTCATTTAAATACACGGAAAACAGGAATCAGTCGTTACCCTATAGGAAGTTAGCATCACATTGCTACATTCTATGCACAGAGCCATAAAGAGTCATATCCATAGACCAGGGGTCACCAACCTTTTTTCAGCCGAGGGCCACTTCAAGAGCATTGAGTTGTTCGAGAGCTACCAGTTAAAAACAAATCCTAAAGACTTAAACGTACTGTACACTGTTTACTTATAGGATATTGACCCCATATTATATCAATAGCTTTATTTTAAAGTCGTACTGAGTCACAAGAACAGAAATAATAGTATTTTTAAGAATCAGATTCAAGAAAATGAAGTGTTTTACACCTTAGAAAAGTCTCAAGGGCTACTGGACATGCCCCAAAGGGCACCTGGGTGCCCGCGGGCACCACGTTGGTGACCCCTGCCATAGACTGTACAAATAATAGACAACTCCTCCTCACTCCTCCCCGTTTACCATAATGACCACGTTCGAGGGGGAAATCATGGCGGATTTACAGGCTCCTCCTCCCCAGCGCTGACGAAGCATGTTCCTAATAAGGGCATAAGGGCGGGATCTTCACTGTAGACTCGGCCTTGCGTGACGTGTAGCCCGCGCAGCTCCAATGCTAACAGTCCGACCCTCATTAAGTACGAGATTCCTAAAATTGATCCTACGATAACCAGCCCGGTGCCTCTGATTGTGTCTAACCCAGCATAATCACAGGAGGAATATCTAGCTGTAGACAGTTCCAAAAAATTAGGCACCGGGCATTAAAGTTGTTTTTACTGTGTCTAAAGTACAATGGATTCCAATGGAGGACTAGCGGCTATATGGCGGTACTACACCAATGGCGGAGCAATGGCGGCCTCCAGTGTCGTTGTCGCAAAGCAATGCAGCCAGCGGCCATT